>CM021108.1:92641371-92765264 GCA_007115665.2 Sequoiadendron giganteum
AAGGGTTGAGGGTTGAGGGTTCAAGGATAAAGAGGGTATAGGGGTAGAGGGATTAAGGTAGAAGTGTTGAGGGTTGAGGGTTGAGAGATTAAGAGGGTATAGGGATCGAGGGATTAGGGTTTAAGGGTTGAGGGAAAAGGGATTATGGTTTGAGGGTTGAGGGATTACGGTTTAAAGGTTTAAGAGGGTATAAGGGGGGTCCTGCCTCAATAATGGGTTACACTTTTTGGGACATCCTGATTTTTGCTAAAATCACATGTTTTTAGAAATATAATGATTTAAGCCTTAAAAAGGTTCCATTTTAAAGGTTTTAATTGAAGAGGGTTTGATCCAACCCACTTATATCAAACCCCCTTTGATAGAAAGCCGCTAGTCTTAAACCATACCTATAATGGAGTCTCCTCTACACCTATCAAAATGCTGATGAAAAACCAATTTTGATTTACCTTTTAGGGGTTCAAATTAATTTATTTAAAACTTTTTTTTTAAACATGTAGTCCTTATTATAAGCTTCCCAAAAAGTATAATTTTAAATATATTTAATTTTATTATTATATTTATTTTTTATTTCTTGTGAATGTAGGTTTTTCAATGAACATCGAGGTCTTTATTTCACACATACAGAAAAATAGGAAAAGAGAGAAAAAAAATTCTTAAAAATGCATGTCCACTAAATATTGATGTTCTTATTCCAACAAAAAAATAATAAGTTAATTCAAATGAATACAAAAAAAGTTATGCAGCTGAAAGTATAATATATCCAAATTATAATTACACTGAATTAGAAAATTAATTAAAAAATATATATGAAACAAAAAATTATGAAAAATATATCTATCCACTAGATAATAGTGTGAAAACACTGTATTTAAAAAATTAGAATTGTATTATTTCTATAAAAAAAAGTTATGCAGCTAAAAGTAAGCATCAGTTTTTGAAAATGATGTTTAGTTAAAAAAATAAGTTAATAAAAAATACATAAAATAATTCACAATTTTTTTTTTAATTTTAAAAAAAAAGTATAATTAGATTCTCAACACAAAATATCACAAATAAATAGTTTTCTTTATCTTCAAATTCTTAATGGTTTAGCTTCTATAGGCATACAAAAGTGAAGATCTAGTGAAAAATGTTGATTTCAATGTCAAGTTTGGCCAAAAAGTGTAACCCATTATTGTGGGATCACCCATGGTTGAGGGTTGAGGGTTGAGGGATTAGGGTTTAATGGTTGAGGGATAGGGTTTGAGGGTTGAGGGTTGAGGGTTTAAGGGTTTAAGGGTTTAAGGGTTGAGGGTTGAGGGATTAGGGATTAAGGGTTGAGGGTTGAGGGATTAAGAGGGTATAGGGGTTGAAGGATTAGGGTTTAAGGGTTGAGGGTTGAGGGATTAAGAGGGTATAGGGGTTGAGGGTTTTGGGTTTAAGGGTTGAGGGTTGAGGGTTCAAGGATTAAGAGGGTATAGGGGTAGAGGGATTAAGGTTGAATGGTTGAGGGTTGAGGGTTGAGGGATTAGGGTTTAAGGATTGAGGGTTGAGAGTTGAGGGATTAAGAGGGTATAGGGGTTGATGGTTTAGGGTTTAAGGGTTGAGGGTTGAGGGTTCAAGGATTAAGAGGGTATAGGGGTAGAGGGATTAATGTTGAAGGGTTGAGGGTTGAGGGTTGAGGGATTAAGAGGGTATAGGGATTGAGGGATTAGTGTTTAAGGGTTGAGGGTTGAGGGTTCAAGGATTAAGAGGTTATAAGGGTTGAGGGATTAGGGTTTAAGGGTTGAGGGTTGAGGGTTGAGGGTTGAGGGATTAAGAGGGTATAGGGGTTGAGGGATTAAGGTTTAAGGGTTGAGGGTTGAGGGATTAAGGTATAGGGGTTGAGGGATTAGGGTTTAAGGGTTGAGGGTTGAGGGATTAGGGTTTAAGGGTTGAGGGATGAAGAGGCTATAGGGGTTGAGGGATTAGGATTTAAGCATTGAGGGTTGAGGGATTAAGAGGGTATAGGGTTTGAGGGATTATGGTTTAAGGGTTGAGGGGGATTAAGAGGGTATAGGGGTTGAGGGATTAAGGGTTGAGGGTTGAGGGTTGAGGGATTAAGAGGGTATAGGGATTGAGGGATTAGGGTTTAAGGGTTGAGGATTGATGGTTGAGGGATTAAGAGGGTATAGGGGTTGAGGGATTAGGGTTTTAGGGTTGAGGGTTGAGGGTTGAGGGTTGAGGGATTAAGAGGGTATAGGGATTGAGGGATTAGGGTTTAAGGGTTGAGGGATTAAGAGGGTATAGGGGTTGAGGGATTAGGGTTTAAGGGTTGAGGGTTGAGGGTTGAGGGATTAAGAGGGTATAGGGGTTGAGGGATTAGGGTTTAAGGGTTGAGGGTTGAGGTTGGGGATTAAGAGGTATAGGTGTGAGAGTTAGGTATTTAAGGGTTGAGGGTTGAGGTTCAAGGATTAAGAGAATTATAAAGAGTTGAGGATTAGGGTTTTAGGGTTGGTTGAGGATTAAGAAGAGGTAGAGGGGTTGAGGGTTAGGGTTTAAGGGTTGAGGGTTGAGAGTTAAGGGTTTAGGGTTGAGGTTTAGGGTTTTAAGGTTGAGAGTTTAAAATTTAAGAGGTATAGAGTGGGGATTAGGGTTAAAGGGTTGAGGGTTGAGGGTTGAGGGATTAAGAGGGTATAGGGGTTGAGGGATTAGGGTTTAAGGGCTGATGGTTGAGGGATTAAGAGGGTATAGGGGTTGAGGGATTAGGGTTTAAGGTTTGAGGGTTGAGGTTGAGGATTAAATTATAGGGGTTAGAGAGTTAGGGTTTAAGGGTTGAAGGTTGAGGGTTGAGGGATTAAGAAGGTATAGGGGTTGGGGGATTAGGGTTGAAGGGTTGAGGTTTAAGGGTTGAGGGTTGAGGGTTGAGGGATTAAGAGGGTATAGGGGTTGAGGGATTAGGGTTTAAGGGTTGAGGGTTGAGGGATTAAGAGGGTATAGGGGTTGAGGGATTAGGGTTTAAGCGTTGAGGGTTAAGGGATTAAGAGGGTATAGTGGTTGAGGGATTAGTGTTGAGGGTTGAGACTCTCTCGGTCTCCCACCCTCCGCTTCTCCCCTTCTCTCACTCTCTCCCACTCTCCCCCTCTCTCCCTCTCTCTCTATCTCCCTCTCTATCTCTCTCTCTCTTTCTACCACTCTACCCTTCTCCCACTCTCCCCCACTCTCTCCCACTCTCACTCTCTCTCTCCCTCCCTCTCTATCTCCCACTCTCCCCCTCTCTCCCTCCCACTCTCTCTTTCTTCCACTCCCCCCACTCTCTCCCAATCTATCTTTCTCCCACTCTCACCATCTCTCCCTCCCTCTATATCTCCCACTCTCTCCCTCCCTCTCTATTTCCCACTCTCTCCCTCCCTCTCTATCTCCTACCCTCCACTTCTCCCCTTCTCCCAGTCTCTCCTAGTCTCTTCCAGTCTCCCCCTCTCTCCCTTCCTTTCTATCTCCTCTACATCTCCCACTCTCTCTCTTTCTCCCCTCTCCTTCTACCTCTCCCCCACTCTCTTCCACTCTCACTCTCTCTCTCTCTCCCTCCCTCTCCTATCTCCCACTCCTCTCTCCCTCCCTCTGTCTTTCTCCCTCCCCATCTCTTACACTCTATCTTTCTCCACTCTCACCATCTCTCCTCCCTCTCTATCCCTCCCACCTCTCGATCTCCCGCTCGCTTCCCTTCTCCCACTCCTCTCCCTCTCTCCCCCTCTCTCCCTCCCTCTCTATCTCCCTCTCTATCTCCCTCTCTCCCCCTCTCTCCCTCTCTATATACTAAGAAAACCAAATTTCACATAATGCGCTCGCATTATAACGTGAGCGCGTTATTTACTCCACTAAAATGTTAAAAAACTCTATATACCCATGATTTGAAAGCCCATAGTCTGCATATTCCCCTAATTCTACACGTGCTCCGACAAAAAATAGCTTTTTGATAATGTTGTGAAGTGTGCAAGCATCTTTTTCACATTCCATCACCTTTTTCGTGATCTTTTTACCACCTTTGCTTGAAATAATAGGGTTTCCACATTGAAAGACATATAGTATCAATTGAAGTTTGAATTCCATTGAAAACTGATATACAATTGAAGTGTGGAAGGGAACAAGCTTTTGAACAAGTCAAATTGTTGTGAAGTTTGAAGAAAGAAGAAGCTAAGGCTACATAATTGGGTTGAACTCCTCCATTTGAAAGTCTAGTTTTTAAGGTATGTGAAGTCTTTACACATTTTATTTCATTCTATTATGGCTTGATTTCATTTATTTTTTTCATTATAACCTTAGGTTGTCAATGCACATTTTAAATTACCATTATATACACAATTATATACACTTGCCAATTACCATTTTAATCTTGATGCAGAGTATCTCCCAGGATCCACAAATCATCAAGGGTACTTCTGACCCTAACTTAAATTGAAGAAGATCAACAAAAAAAATCAATCATCTTTTCATCAAAACATTAGAACTTGGTTTCAACTCTTTTTCAGACTCAAAAAAATAGATTAACCATCATAAAATTGATTGTAACATAGCATAAATCTGATTAGAAACTCAGAATCATTCATGAAAATTCATCCTTTAAGACAACTCCAAGCCTCTCCCATTCCTCCGAAGGGTCCAAACACCTTCCAATACCTCTACACAAACTGATGCAGTACAAAGGAAGAAATCAACACCTTTCTTGACACACTTATTCAACTATATTTCCCTTCACAAAACATTTGATTCGTATACTCAAATTAGCATTAAGAGTTCCTAATTCCTGACGGACCTTCAAAACACCTTGAAAATATTGAAAATAACTAATTACAATCAACTAGGTTCCTCAATGATTATGTCATTCACAAGTTTTCTTAAATCTTCCATAATGGCACCATTGTTTACAAACACAAAATATAATTCTTAAGGCACAACCAAACCATTATTTGCTTAATAAATCTTTGTTTGAGTTAGTACAAAAAAAATGAAACCTTTCAAAAGTCTTCCCTTACACACAAACTTAGTTCCTTTGTTCACTGTCCACATTACTAGTAGCCAAGCATCTGCAAACTATCACATGTATCTCCCAAACCATGCACACACTTCAAACTGTGATACTCATTTTTTATGCAGATTTAGAGAACCCAAAACCATTGAAGATGTCTACTTGCCTTCAAGAGGCATCTAAGAATATTAAAAAGGCATAATGGACCAATCCCAACACTCCTCCAAGTTGGACAACAAACAAAAACATTATTTCCCACATTTCACCCTTGGAATCTAATTACTATGCAAAACCAGTTTTGGGACCTTAACTCCAAAACTTTCCAAAACACCAAGAAAATAAAAGAATGATTGTAGCACAAATTTCAGAGTTGCAAGACATACCTTAACCCATCACATGACTCCTTTGGGACAACTTTAAGAAAACTAACCTTTTCACTATTTTAGGCTGTAAAATATGAATTTCTCCAACACAGAATTATTAGTTGAACATTATAAATTCCTTCATATTAGATCATATAAAAATGGAATACAATAGAGAATAAACGAAAAAAGAAATAAACTAGATTGATCTCACCCATGTCTTCTCTCCTCCATGCTTCCCTTCCATTGTACCTTCTTAAGATTGCTGTGATAATAATGCCCTCAGATTTGTGAGCAAATTATCTATGCTTAGCCCTAGCAATGCCTTTGAAGGATTTAAATTACTAAACTATGCAAGTAATAATAAGCTTAAAGATAAGAAATGAAATTCCCATAGTAAGACTAAATTAAGCAATTGATTGATCCGAAAATGAGATCAAGATTGTCATTTTATAGAAAATGCAATCTTGAATGGATGGACAAGATGAGAGCTTTAAGGAATGCCCTAGAATCAAAGGTCAAGATTCAATAAGGCAACACTCAATTAGGGTTAGGGAAAAATACCCATATGTGTGAATAAGATTTAATTAAATGAATTAAATCAAGACTGAATGTGACAGTTGAGATGAAATTAGTAAAAACCAGAAGACAAGAGGATGGGATTTTAGAAAATTAGTAATTTTAGAAATTACTTGATTTGTAGAAGAATAATTCCATTTTGAATTAAATTAATTCAAAATAGGGATTTTGTGAGATAAGCAGTAATTGATTTTTGAAATTAATTACTAAATGAAGAATCAGTTAACCATGTGAGATATTTTTAAATGATTTGTTTTATTTAAAAATATAGAAGTGTCACATGCCATAATTAAATAATTAAAATAATTATTTAATTTTAGAAGAAGTAGTTAATTAATTAAATAAATTAATGAATTTATTTAATTAAGAGAAGATTTAGGAATTAGTGACATATTAAATCAATATATTTAAATATATTTATTTAATAATCAGGAGGACCTTAATGATAAGGATTAATTAAATAAATAAGATTTTATTTAATTAAGAGAAGACTTTGACAATTAGTGGCATTATTAAATAAATAAATAAGATTTATTTACTTAATAATTATGAAGAATGAGAGATTATGAATTAATTAAATAATTATAAATTATTTACTTAATAGTTGAATGTGGGTTAGGAACATAATTAAAATGTCATAATTATGTTAGGACAAAAAGTGGTTAAAAAGTGGTCGTAGGCCTAAGTCATTTTTAGGTGTCTACATAGGCCTCTAAGTAGGCCAATTTTACAAAGGAACTACCCTTAGATCTTCATAGCAGACTTCCAAACCCAAAAAAAGTCTTTAATTAGGTCTCAAAACAAGATAATTTCTAGGTCTTAGGACCTTACCCACTCAACTAGGCTTCCAATACAAAAACCACCACTTTTCAATGCAAAGAGGGAGGGTTTATAGAAAATCCTATACCCGGGCCTTCCCAAACCATTCCAAAGCATCAAACATCTTCAAAATACCCTACACAAGGTCAAAAGTTCATTACATACACCACTCCTTCAACACTTTTTCAAAATCACTCCTTGGTTCCTCAAATTCTCATGGAAAAGTGCTTGTTTGAGCTAAGAACCCTATCCTATTGTTAACTTTTGTACACGATGATTGTAAGTATTATTAAAATGAAGCCTTCAATGAAATATATTTTTCAATTAACTTGAATGGATACTTTTTTTAGGAACTAATATTTGTCTCATTACCATGGTATAGATAAAATTATCTACCATGTCGAAGAAAAAGACAAAGAGGAAAGTAACAGATGAAGAGAACAAAACCTTGAAAGAAAAGGAGAGAGTTCGGGTGGCAGAATATCGTGAAAAGAAGAAATTGGAAACGATTGATGAAAAAAACCCGATTGTAGAGGTACCTCAACTGTCAAAAAGAGAACGGGAATTGGCAACACAATAGGCATGAATGCAAAAGCATCGTTGTAAGACAGATTCAGATACCGTATTTGGAGACACACCCTCTATGACAGGTGAATATGAAGGGACACCATTAAGCACAAGCGAATATGGAGGGACACCATCTAACACAAGTGCATATGGACAAACACCATCTACTACAAGTGAATATGAAGGGACACCATGTGCCACAAGTGAATATTGTTGGACACCATCCAATACATCTCAAGTTGAGAGTACATCATCACTTGGAATTGATTAAGAAGGTATGCCATCATCCCCATGTGAACCTCAAGGTATGTCTTCTTCTCCACCCTCGATCGAAGGTACACAATCTAGCCCACCTCAATTAAATGATGAAATTCCTAATGTTGAGATGTATGTACCTAGGAGAACACCACCTAGAATTTTGCGTAGAAAGCCAAAGTATTTGATTAATATTGATGATGAGATTTTGTAGCACATGGAAGGTAAGATTTCAAGATGCACTTGTAGAAGATATGCTGATAAGATTTGGAAACGATTCTTTGAAAGGCTAAATGAGACTGCAAGATGTCAACTATTTGTTGAAATGATCTGGGGTGTAAAGTATAGGAACATCATGAAGACTCTTGGGTTGAGAACATCGAATGCATCGAGTGAAGACACTATTGTGAAGAATCTAATGGATGCTTATGAGAGTGTGGGTAAGACCTCACGCTCAAAGGATAGTAATGTCACCCGACATGTCATTACATCGACTTTCATAAGCTGTCAAACAAAGAGAGCTTGTCTAATTAAAAAGACTAGTGAACAAACGAGAATTAGTAGAAAAAATTTATCAAGAACCATTCAAAGGCGACAAAGAATTGAGGGAAATGATATAAATGAATTATGGGCATTCTCAGGGAGATTGTCACGAAAAGATGAAGAAGTTGTCCAAGCCTTGAGAACACTAATTGAAGAGTATTGGAAGAGTAACACAAGGCTGTCTTCGAATCAAAGGGATGTGGTAAGAAGGAGAATCGGTAGTCAAAATCGTGAGCCACATCCAAAGCATTTTTTGGATATGACTCAAACCCAATTTTTTTTGAAAATTTAAAAATGATAATCCTCAAATTAGTATTTCTCAAAGATTTTTTGAAATGCTTAAACCTTTTTATGTCAAGATAAATCACACATGCACTACTTGTTGTTGTAGACTACATATTGAGTTTTCTAACCATTATGATGTTTATCATTCTATATGTTTAGATTTGCATACTAACGATGTTTTGCAGGATTGTGGCATAGAAACCCAACCAAAATCTTCAAGAGAGTTATTATCAAAAAGTTTATGTGAAATAGAGGATGGCCAGATATTCTGTAGGAAAACATGATTGGATGGTTCATGTGAGCGTTGTATTGGCTTCCAACGTATGCCAGTATGTCAACATATGGAAAGCACAGATGAGGCGGGACAAAAAATAGTAGAGTTTGGGAAGTATAAAACAATGGCATATGCTACAAAAGATGGGTCTCAAGCAAAAAGGTGTGATTTGGTTATTGAGAAGATTCCAGTGTACCAATTCATGACCACATTTCGTCATAGTATACTGTCTGAGTATGCAATGCATACCCATAGAGCCCGATGGTTGGACACGCAGTTCAAGCTATGCAAGGACACCTTTCCAGTTGGAAGCATAGTATTCGTGGTTGAATTTGTAGAGAACTACACTCTACAACCACAACATGAGGTGCAGTCATAGTATTACAATTCCACACAAGTTTCGATATTTGTGCACATAGCATTCATTCATGCATCTAATAGTACAGATGAGCAAAGGAAGGTATTGAGGGAGTACCACTTTTACATTAGTGATGATCGCACACATTCTCCAGATTTCGTGCAAGGTTGCTTCCAGATGTTCTACAGTGGTTTGGCTTAGAGGGGCATATAATACGATTAACATATAATATGGTCTGATAACTATGCAGCATAGTTCAAGAACTTGCGCATGTTCTACTGGTTGTGCAGGATGCATGTCATTATAGGTGTTCAACATATGTGGAACTATTGTGAGGCTGGACATGGAAAGGGGGAGCATGATGGTGCAGGAGCATGCGTGAAAAGAGCATTAGCATGAGAAGAGTTAAAGTATAAAGATAGTGCAAATTTGACAGATGCAAAATCAATCGTCCAGTGGTGTAATGCTTTGATGGGTCCAGGTAATGAAGGTACATCTTTAGTTCGTAGATTTTTTTGGTTGATGGATGCTACTAACATTGCACCATATGAAGACTATTGTACACTAATAGGATCGAGTGAGGTACACTCTTTCCTTAGCTCAAATACAGGTTCATGGAGTATCAATACACGAAAGATGGCATGCTTTTGTTCTTCATGTACAATGCAAGACTGGAATGATTGTGAGTTAGGGGAGTGGGTTGACAAATGGTTCACAAGTTATCTTAGCCCACTTCACACATATCACCCTTCGACGACATTAGAACTGACACAAATAGAATCATTGTTCGACTTTGACCACATATCAGATCTAGTTCAACGAGGTGATATATATACTTTCTTATTTGTTGAAATTCCATATCGTTAGATCTTACTTTGTACTGTATTCGTAATGTTGACAAATTTCAAGAGATTTTTTGCACATATCAATGCAGGGCATGTTTATGCAGTTACTGAGATGAAGACAATGAAGAGGGAACAAAATATTACTTGTGTCATTGCGTTGAGACCAAAAACAAATTGGAGGCCCCAGTTATAGATGGAGAAAACATCGAATACCCTATAGGCTCAGTTGTGGTTACTGGAACATGGCTTAGAAGGTACCCACATTCAAGTGTTAAACATTGGCTATTTCAGGACTTTGACATGCATCGTAAGATTCTTCATTACTCGAACCTTGTCATGGCATCCAATGTTCATTTGACCAAATATGGGGGTAGACCTTTGAACACAATGTTATGGAAGGTCCGTGAGTCTGACCATGAGGCAATACTTGACACAATAAAGAGTAGAGCAGACCCAGATGGTTCATTGGATTAATTTGTAAGTATATGCACATTGGTTCTTATTAATTTATACTTGTATGCACATTAATTTGTTTGATGCCAATTCTATCATCTTCTTTTATAGTGATTGGTGTCCCCTTGTGAAAAATGCAAATATATGAGTCATCCAAGAGAATGTCAACCAGAAAAGCAATGCAACATCCTTATTTTGATGTCTACATGCAACATCTGTAAGTGCCTTCCATCTATTTTTATTTCATTTCCATTTTGGATGCTCTTTCTTTTTCTCTTTTACTTTGCATATTTGTAAGTAACCTACTAAGGGTTGATTGATCTTTTGTTGCAAAAAATGCTGATTTAAGAGCCATCAAAGAGAATCTTAGCCAAAAAAGCAATGCAACATACTTATTTTGATGATTTTGACAAATCTCAATTTTGATTTCAAGCCATTATAAGAGAGCATGTGAAGCTTAGCGAGGGAATCTCAAGTTACTCATTTGAAGTTAACCTCATAATGAGCACCTATGATGTAGACATTTAAAGAGAATCTTGAATGTGTGAGTGACATTATAAAACATCTGAGAGAACGAAGTGCCAGAGGCATTGTAATAAGATTTTATTACATAATGAGATATACTCAAATATTGTAAGGTTGGAGTTCATGTTTGGTGTAGTAGCACCTTGTTTTGTAAATGCCTTGAGTAGGAAAATTTGCAAACTTTGAATTTTGAAATGTAAACAATGTGATAAAGGTCATATAAAGGTCATGTAAAAAATTTGTACACATTTTTTTGCTACTCGTGTGACCAAGCCGACTGTTCCAACACGTCGAAATAGGTATGTTTACGCTAGGCGTGGTCTTTTTTCGCATTGAAACATGTGGAATTGCTTCGAGCTACATTCAACCAAAACGATCCTTTAAGGGTCGAAAGTGCAAAATGGCTGCAAATTTCAACATGTTATTACTCAGATACCATGACACTTAGAAACTTCTCATCCAATCCTACAGAAAGGACTTGGGCCCCTCTACAAAAACCACTCTCGGTTTTGGCTATCTTGGAGTGGTTTTGTCATGGCGGCGGATTTTCACTTGATGGAAAAAGTGTCAAATTCAAGCAGTGCAAAGTTGCAAAGTGGTGCAACTTTCACTTTGCAACTCGTGTGACCAAACTAACTGCTCCAACATGTCTAAATAGGTATGTTTACGCTAGGCATGGTATTTTTCACACTGAAACATGTGGAATCGCTCCGAGCTACGTTCAACCAGATCGATCCCTTAAGGGTCCAAAGTGCAAAATGGCTGCAAACTTTAGCATGCTATTACTCGGATACCGTGACACTTAGAACTTCTCGTCTGATCCTACAGAAAGGCATTGGGCCCCTCTAGAAAAACCTCTCTCGGTTTTGGCTATCTTGGATTGGTTTTCTCATGGCGGCGGATTTTCACTTGATGGAAAAAACATCAAATGCAAGCAATGCAAAGTTGCAAAGTGGTACAACTTCCATTCTGCAACTTGTGTGACCAAGTGGACTATTCCAACACATTTGAATATGTATTTTTATGCTAGGAATGGTCCTCTTTCACATCGAAACACGTGGAATCGCTCTAAGCTATGTTCCACCGGATCGATCCCTTGAGGGTCCAAAGTGCAAAATGGCTGCAAACTTCAACATGCTAGTACTCGGATACCGTGATACTTATAAACTTCTAGTCTAATCCTACAAAAAGGAATTGAGCCCCTCTAGAAAAACCTCTCTCGGTTTTGGCTATCTTGGAGTGGTTTTCTCGTGGTGGCAGATTTTCACTTGATATAAAAAGTGTCAAATTCAAGCAGTGCAAAGTTGCAAAGTGGTGCAACTTTCGCTTTGCAACTCGTGTGACCAAACTAACTAATCCAATGCATCTGAATAGGTATTTTTATGCTAGGCATGGTCTTTTTTTGCACTGAAACATGTAGAATCACTTTGAGCTATGTTCAACCGGATCGATCCCTTAAGGGTCCAAAGTGCAAAATGGCTGCAAACTTCAGCATGCTAGTACTCGGATACCGTGACACTTAGAAACTTCTCATCTGATCCTACAGAAAGGAATTGGGTCCCTCTAGAAAAACCTCTCTCGGTTTTGGCTATCTTGGAGTGGTTTTCTCATGGCGGGGGATTTCACTTGATGGAAAAAGTGTCAAATTCAAGCAGTGCAAATTTGCAAAGTGGTGCAACTTTGATCTGCAACTCGTTTGACCAAGTCGATTATTCCAACATGTCCGAATAGGTATTTTTATGCTAGGCATGGTATTTTTTTTCACTAAAACACATGGAATCACTCTAAGCTATGTTCAACTGGATTGATCCCTTAAGGGTCCAAAGTGCAAAATGGCTGCAAACTTCAATATGCTATTACTCAGATGTTGTGATGCTTAGAAACTTCTCATCTGATCCTATAGGATTGCGTTGAGCTTGTCTACAAAAACCTCTCTCGGTTTTGTCTATCTCAGAGTGGTTTTCCAGTGGTGGTAGATTTTCACTTGATGGAAAAAGCATCAAATGCAAGCAGTGCAAAGTTGCAAAGTGGTGCAACTTTCGTTCTACAACTTGTGTGACCAAGCAGACTATTCCAACATGTCCAAATAAGTATTTTTATGCTAGGCATGGTCCTCTTTTGCACCAAAACATGTGGAATCACTCTGAGCTATGTTCCACCGGATCGATCCCTTAGGTTGGAGGAGTCTTATGATGTAAATTTGTAAGTTGCTTAAAGCAAAAAATTTGAAATGATATTGAATGGCCCACTTAGCACTCATTGCACCTAAGTGATTCTCACAAAGGTGAGGCACTAGCCCTTCTTAGATGGTCACCCATTCCAGTATACTCCAGCTCAAGTGCTTAACCACCAAATTTTTCTCCCCAAGGTTAAGCCCACTTAGCTTGCAACCCCATTTGCAAAACCTTCAGCAAGTGTTGTGCCTTATGAAACATTCATTATAGAGACCCTTTAGCTCATCAATTGATAAGTAGGAGGTATTTTCTACAATGTGTCAAATTGTGATATTGCTATCAGGATTCCATTGAGCGGTCATTTGTAGTATTAGATATAGCTCTAGCTTCTACAGTATTGCACATAATTGCAAATAGTTTCAAAGATCTAGATAACATCAATAGTTCACATTACTCAAGAAGGATGAAAATCTTAAAGAAATTTGCAGAAATCAAGAGAAGTAACCTTCTTGTGGACTTAGGGTTGCAATATTTGATCTACAACATGTTCCACCATTTCTTCAGTAGGTTCAAGAACACACATAATGAAGGTGTGTTTGTAGCCATGAAAAATTATGGTTCGAACTATCCAGGAGAGTGATGTTTTATCTCGACCAACCATATCTATACCATGGTTTGTTTGGAAACAAGGATGGGTTCTCTCTTCATCAGCATATACATTATTCCTCGATGTGCTCACACCAGTGTTACAAGACTAGGACTCGCCTCGGACTTGACAAGCCATTTTTTTACTTGGACTCGGGCTCAGAGCCCAGACTCGACAAATAGAAAAACCTAAGAAATTCAAAGATTTGTAAGGATTTAAAACTTGTTTCGTGCACCCTTTAATAAATAAACCTTAAAGACACAATAGCATCATCAAATAGAAATTACTATGATCCCATACACAAACATACATCAATCACATAAGTATAAGCAAAAATTTTAGCTGAAGGAAATAACACATTTAGATATATAAATATTGCGATATTGCTATCAGGATTCAATCGTGTAGTTTTACAAGTCAAACTCATTGACCCATGATTCATCAGTAGTGGTTTACAAGAACCCATCTCTCATGATAATGAATGGTTCATAAGGAGGAAGATAAATCTTCATACATTTATTCTATCACAAATGAGATAAGTGCTTGGTTTCATGAAGGTCATGAGACAACCATTAATGGGGAGTGGATACATGAAGAACTGATGGAGAATGATAATGGCTTCAAACCCACTATAAAGGAAAAAAAAAATTGTTTCAATGATGCAAGAGATTTTTGGTTTCACTACCAAAATGAGCCTATGAAGAATGCATGTGAAACTCCTTTTGACCTTGAGGGTGTACTTACTCCATCTCAAGGATCATGCATTGAGGATGACATAGATCAATGCTAGGACTAACCAATTAATAATTATACACGTGAATAAGTCAAAAATGTACATGTCGATAAGGGAAGTACAAGTACTCAAAAACACGTAAGCCTCAAAAAGTATACACACGAATACATAGTATACACAAATTAAAACAAAGTATATGCATGAATAGAAGGTATATGCATGAAAACATGTAAGCCACAAAGTATACACTCGAATGCACGTAAGTCACAAAGTATACACGTAAGTTGTAAAGTTTACACTTGAATACACGTAACTCATATCTATTGAACCATCAATTTAGAATGCAAATATGGATAGGCATCGATTATAGATATTTGTATTAACCAAATAGCCATGTAGGCATACATCAATATATGTCGATATAAGTATGAAATATATGTACAAAATAGCCATATAGGCTTACGAGAATGCCATCTAGGCATACAATGTCAAATATGTCCAATAAAAAATATGTACAAAACTGCCATGCAGGCATACAACAAAGGACTCTGGAATCAAAAGTCATTGCTCTCCATGTGTAGGAGATAAAATATTTCCCTTTCCTATTCGCCCAGATGGCGATAAGTCTGTCACTCATTTTTGTTGCGGTCGTTGAGTGCTCCTGCTACTCCTCCTAGGGTTTAGTTCATGGTGAATTTTTAACTGTTACAATAAGAAGTAAAGACATGAATATATAGAAATTACAAATTTTGGTGATCCCACAAAGCTGGTTTACAATTTTTGAGAGGAACTGATTTTTGTTGAAATCACATTTTTTTAGAAAATATAATGATTTAAGCCTTTAAAAGTTCCATTTTAAGGATTCCAATTGCAGAGGGTTTGATCAAACCACCTTAGATGAAACCCCCTTGGATAGAACCTCGCTAGTTTTAAACTATACCTATAAATGAGTCTCCTTTACACCTATCAAAATGCTGATAAAAAATGACTTTTGATTTACATTTTGGGGGATCAAATGAATTCATTTAAAATTTATTTTAAATTATTATGGTATTCCTCAAAATGAGCTATCCCATGAATATAATTTTAATATGTTTTGGTTTTATTATGCATGTTTTTTTTTAGTTTTATTAAACATAGGTTTTTCACCGAAAATCAAGCTCTTTGTTTTGCACATGTGGAAAAATATAAAATTATCAAAAAAAAAAATTTAAATATGTTTGTGCTGGGTATTGATGTCCTTGATCCATTAAAAAAAAAAGAAATGAATTTCGATACATACAAAAAAAGTTATATTGTATACAGTCTGCCTATGTCTGAATTGCAATTGGTTTGACTTTGAAACTCTATTTAGGAAAAAATATTCAATAAAAAACTATGAGACCAAATGAAAGTGCTAGATATCGTAGTTAAAAATTTAAATTCAGAAAAATTATAATTTTATCCTTCATAAAAAAATTTTTATGTTGTATACGGTGAGCATCACTTTTTAAAAGTGTTGTTTTCTGAAAAAACCAGTTTTCATGGGAGATGGAAAAAGAATAGCAATCTTATTCCAAAAATTTTGAAAAAAATATTTTTAGAATCTACAAACAAAATATGATGAGACTCTAGTTTTCATCATCTTCAAATTCCTCACGATTTAGCCGCTATAGGTGCCCAACTATGGAGATTTAGTTAAAAATAATAATTTCAGTGTCCAGTTTGGCCAAAAATTGTAAACCACTATTGTGGGATCACGTTATAAAAAATGATATATTTGACAGAATAATCACTTAAAGCCATCTCACGATCTCTCTCCACAAGGGAAATATCCTCATGCCCATGCTTAGGCATGCTCAAGCCATGTATAAACCATACAAATAGACAAAAACTACGTGAATCAATAATGGTTTGATTTTTCACTAACTAACATCTATAAAAACAAATGTAAATTAAAATTTACTAATTTGCCTAATACCTTTTTGGTTAGAGCCATCGAGGATTGTATAGTAGATGTCACACCAATATCCATTGCCCTCGTCACATTTGGAGGTGTATCGTCTCGCAACAACTGAAAATAACACAACAAATTATTCAACGTAATCAACGATGTGCATGTATAAACTAAACAAATCTATTAAGTACTTGATTCATTAGTTAAACTCTTTATTCTATTACCTATGTGAAGTTTTGAGTAAATCCACCGCCACTGGGAAGTGTTCCATCAAAACCTCCAATATTAGTCTGTTCAACATCCAAAATTGCATATTAAATTACCATTCGTAAAAAAATGCCATTAATATGCAATAAACTTATAATTGTTTACTAGTTACATACCCTAGCGATAGGTGTACTACAAAAATAGGTTGGTGGGAGGCTGGTGTATCCAGTCTCAACACTGTGACCCTGCAATTTTATTAAAATCATAAAACATTTTTAGTTAATCTTTTATTTCAAAATCGAAATTTAATAAATTAAATTCAATGAACACATCCACTAACTTTTACCTGACTATCAATGCCATATGCCTCATCCAAAATGTCAGTTGCCCTCTCCATCTCCATAGCTGCAGACGGATCCTATGTACCAGTCTCCTTAGGGTCAGTGGGGTCATGTGAACAAGTAGCCCCGCAAGATTGACACACATGTGTTCGAAGGCCACCACTAGAAGACTCCCCTGGATGGCATTGTAGAATAGGGCTAGTATGATGGATGACACTCTGGGTCAAAGTGTTGATTGCCTGCAATGTCTCTACGTCGACACTTTCCTTCACGATGGAAGGCATAACAACGTGCTCATGAGGTGGCCTAGCGAGAGCTCGTCTACCTTGTTGTGTAGGATCCGACTGTGCACCAGGTCTATCCTGAGCTAACCCCCCACCTCTCCCTTGGAAATCCCTCATATCAAAATAATTTGGGATTTTATTCAATATGAACTCACTGTATAGTTTCCTAAGGAAATATTGCGGGACCTCGCAATTGTTGCACGGTGGGTAATCGAAGACCATGTACCACCTATCATAAAACCGGTCCTTCATCTGTTGGTGGTGGCACCAATGGATAGGAAACCTCTTCGCATTGAGGGTAAGATTTTGATTTGTGTGTGGGTCGGTGAATAATGAGCACAAATCACCTTTTATAATTTTTAAATCTTTCACATCCTTGTATGATAGTTTATTTGCATAATAGTCCCTAGCCGCCTGCCTCCTATCTTCCCATCCAGTTATTTGTTTGCTAATTGAATCTACATTTGTTAACATATCTTTCAATGAATTTGCTAGGGTCATTCTTTCTGTGGTTGAACCATTTGGATCACTCAACCTATTGATCAAATCCTCAATTTGTTTTTCGTTGTTCTCAATTTCACTCATTAAATTTTGTTGAGTGTCAGGAGGGGGTTGAGTGATTGGTGGAGGAGGTTGATGTTGTGGTTGATTTTGATCTTGAGGATTTGGTTGGTCTTCCTGTTGAGGATTTTGAGGGTTTGCGGGTTGATTTGCATCTCCTAAAAATTCAAACAAATAGATATCAAATTCAACCTAAAACTAACAAATTCAAACAAAAACCATAGAATGCTTACCTCTTATAGCTCCTCGTTGTCGTGGTGCCATCGTTGTGAATAAATAGGGATTCTTGGTGAATAAATTCTCCTCCTAGAATGTGAGCACAATATTCTGGGGTTTTTGGCCGCAGGTGCAACAAAAAAACCAGTCAAAATGCAAATGAGAGATTTGCATTTGTTTTTTTGCTTTTAACAGTTGATAACGCGAGCACGTTATAACACGCTCGCATTATTTGTTTGTAGTTGTAGCCAGCAAAACCTTGTCTAGGTTTAAAGTATAACGCACTCGTGTTATGGTTTTCAACTCTTTTTTTTCGAGGGTGTCCACAGAATTGCTACCCATTTCCATGCATCCGCCCATAAATTTTATGAAAGTAATACAACTAGCAAAAGAGAGCAGTGAAAATTTCAATATATACTTTCATCATAAAAAAATCAAGAATATTTTCCATTTCAAGCAACAAGGATATTCCATTGCAAGTAACAATGAGATCCACCAAAAAAGGGGATACCAAGATATTCAAAAGAAAACTAACCAATTTTAAGCATAAAATAGAAGAAATGAGATATTGAATAGCCAAATTTGTTTTAGATAATAAGATATTTGACATATCTTCATTAATCTCCTGCCCGAGGTTGCCAAAAATATATCTAATGAGTGTATTAAATGATTAAATTCCTAAATTTTAAAAACACCTAGATCAAATTTGTATCATCTACAAAATAGAGATGAGAGGTTGAGTCGGAACCCTTGAATATTTTTTATACTTGCATGAAAGATTTAATCTTTTGATGATTAATAAACCTTCCTAATCATTCATTCATAAGAATGAAGAGATAAGGGGAAATTGGATCACCTTTTGGTATCCCTCAAGATGGTAGGAAAAGAGAAGATGGAATACCATTGGATACAATTAAAAGAAAGAAGAAGTTTCCACACAACTCATTACCAAAGTGATCTAGTATAATCCATATCCAAAAGAAGAAATAAAATTCCTTAAGGACTAACAAGCCCTATCATAAGCCTTAACCATATCAAGTTTTATAAACATTTATTTCTCCATATAATTGTAAGAGAGGGGGACCAACCTTATCAAGGCCCCAAGTCACGGAGGGTCGAGAGCAGCAAGTTGTCCAAACTTACCCCAGTTTATTGAGTGTTGGAAAGGGCGGGATGAGAATGATGAGGACTATGAGGTCCTTTGATCACTCTGTAGACCCAAGATTTAAGAGGAGACTAGGTGAGTTAGTTTTCAAGGCCAACTTTGTGTTTCAAATAGCTCTCTATCATAGGACAAAATTATGGTTTTGGGATGACAACGTGGTGTGCTGGCGTCTCTTAGGTGCACTGATGTCCATATGACTAGAGGACCAACAAGACAGGGTCTAACCACTAGAGAACAAACTAATAGCCTAGTTAATGATTTCTAAGTGAACAAAATAACACTATGAAATAAAATACATGTAAATGAATATGATAAAACAAATAGATTAATGCTAGGGTGGCAAGAATGATCTCACACAAAAGTTGGTTCACCAGCTAGTTGCACGAAGCGCGCCCACCTACACACAACAAAGAGGAAAATGATTGGGGGGTTGTATAGGGGCCTGCCTCAGTTAAACTCTCATTTTGGTGTTTCCACCTCCACGGACAACCAAGTTTGCAATGATATAGAAATAATATGATAAAGAAGGAATGAAAGCAAAAGAACACTAAAACACTACCAAATAGTAATGTGCTAACTAAGCCAAGTAATAGAGAAAGAAAGTAGAGAGCTTACCACCTCCACCAAGAGTGCTCAAGGATAATGGGGGAGAAAATGAGATGAACTCAAGCCTCTACTGCAATGGTGGTGATCTACACTTTCTCTATTGAAGAGATGCAGTGATGGAATTGCTGCTATGGAGTGCCAAAATACTGCTTGAATGCTTGAAGTGGATGCTCGTATGCTTGGAGAGATTGTAGATGGATTGTGAAGAGATGTCTCGAGATGAAAATGGATGAAGGTGAGTGAATTTAAAGGAAATATGAAGAAAACAGCCATATTTGGGTCGGTAAGCCAAAGAGGGCATTACAAAATGACTTCCAATGGGAAGTGTAACACCTCTATAGGTTCCAGCCATAAGAATCTACCATGGATGTAAGTGCACCATGCGGATGTTTGCACGCCATATGGGCATCCCCAACAACTATTCCTCCACTGACGCTCAAAATAGGCGCCAAGTGGAACCAAGGCAATAGGCTTATGCCAAATTAAACCTTCAAATTTGGTTTTCTAAAATGAGGAAGGGTAAAAGGGGAATTTGTGTTAGGGTGCAAATTCACTCCTATAAAACAATATAACAAGTCGTGGAATGAACAAATTTTGTAGTAATAACCACCCCATTAAAAATTTAATGACCCTTAACAACGCTTCCCTACTCAAGTTATATAATATAGTCTAGAACCTTTTTTAGATGTTATACAATGGGTTTAGTTATGATTTTGTAAGTAACATTACAAAGAGAAACTAGATAGAAAAGGTTGAATGAATATATACCAATTTGTTTGGGAATCAAAGCTAAAAAAGTAGAGTCAATAGCTAAATACACATCTTTTTAAATTTGACAAGATTCCTAAACCACCTCAAATAAATCCTCTTTAAGGATATCCTAGAATTATTGGAAAAATTCAATAGAAAACTCATCAAGGCAAGATCTTTACCTTTCTTTGTTTCTAGAATAATTTTTTTCAACTCATCAATATTGATCAAAGCCTTGAGCATAGAATCCATTTTAGTAGAGACAAGGGAAGGAATGCAATCTAAAATTAATCTTTCCTCAATGATTATGACATGATCACTATATAAAAATAAGGAATAAAAATAATACGTTGCTTCTTGACTAATAACATCAAAAGAAATCAATTTAATTCCTTGAGATGAGGTGATAGATTTCCTATATGCTTATCCTTAACCTAATTATGGAAGAAATATAGTTTTTGGTCACCCTCTTGCAACCAAGTAATTCTATAATTTTGCATACAAAAGGTATCTTCATGAAGATTCAATTCATGAAGTTCTCTACACAAAGAAGATTTTTGTTTAAAAGGTGTTTCTTAGTCACTCTAAATTCTCTAATTTGAAAAGTAATATCATTGAGTTTTTCTTGAACTTCTTTCTTCTACAAAAAAATATTATCAAAACCAAACTTATTTCACCTTTTAATTTTAAACTTAATAAACTAAATCCTTTTGAATAAATAATCCATTGTCTTACCAAAGGAGGATTTCTCTATAAGACACCCATCTATCAAATTTTTTTTTATAAATACTAATCATGGAGCCACATTAATTGAAACTTGAAAGGATATTTTTTCATACAGGAAAGCAAAGAAGATGAAAGATTAATTGCTCAATGATATGAACCACACTACTCAAGAATTGGAAAAGAGATTATCCAAATATCACCAAGCCAACAATCAGAAACTAAAAATATATCTAACCATTCAAAAATGGACTTTAAACCATATCTTCTATTGCTCCAACTCTGGAGACCACCACTAGGTTTAACATCTACAAGGGTTGAGAAAAAAGATATTTTCTTCTAAGAATATGAAATATTGATGAAGCCAGCTAAAACCCTGTATCTTATCTACAAGAGAGAATGGAATTAAAATCCACAAGAAAAATCCAAGGGATAGAGGAAAATATAGAGTGAATATTTCATACATAAGACCACAAATAATTTCTCATGCAACTAAGTTGCATAATAAAAATTAGGAAGAAGAATAGAACTTGGAGACTCAAAAAATTTACCAACTAAAGATAAATAATGTTTACTTTCAACCTTATGAGAAGGAATAAGTCATTGGGCATCCCACAAACATGTCATTCCCCTACAAAACCTTGAGCTCCAAAAAAATGGCAATAAATACCTTAGAAAGGGTAGATAAATACCTTGCATATTCTCCATAGAAGGATTAGTTTCTTGAAGGAAAAATATCAAACTTATGAATTCTATAATATCTTAAACAAATTTTTGATGAGGGGTGTTGCCCAAACCCCTAGCATTCCTTCAAATAATTATCATTTCTAGGAGATGGAGAAGTGAGAAGCCAAAATATAGATGACACTAGATTCAACCAATGTTTCTCTAATTATTTTCATTTTGTAATGATTTTTTTTCTTGCTAGCCTTACTTTTATCTGAATTAGATTTTTTAATGGTTTTTTGATAAAGACCAAAAGAAGCAGGAGTTTTCATTTTAATATTACCTTTGGCAGTATCTAGAGTTGAGAAGCCATTGGTAGCAGACAATCAAATTTGACAAATGGTACCACTACTAAATTTGAAAGAGAAACAATTGAGTAGACACTAGTATTCAACAATGATTGATCCATAGAAGGTACAAGTTTACAAGAATTATCATTCACCAGTGATGCATCCATAGAAGGTGTTGGTTCTAAGAACTGTCACCCTCAAAAAAATTCCCCTTCAAATTAAATTTGAATATCATTTGGTGGGTCTACAAAATAATTAAGAGGGTACCATATTTGGAATAATAGAGGGTGATCCCACAAAGCTAGTTTACAATTTCTGAGAGGAACTGATTTTTGCTGAAATCGCATATTTTTAAAAAATATAATGATTTAAACCTTTAAAAGTTCCATTTTAAGGATTCCAATTGAAGAGGGTTTGATCAAACCACCTTAGATCAAACCCCCTTGGATAGAACCTCACTAGTTTTAAACCATACCTATAAATGAGTCTCCTTTACACCTATCAAAATGCTGATAAAGAATCACTTTTGATTTACCTTTTGGGGGATCAAATGAATTCATTTAAAATTTATTTCAAATGATTATGGTATTCCTCGAAATGAGCTATCCCACGAATATAATTTTAATATTTTTTGGTATTATTATGTAAGTGTTTTTTTAGTTTTATTAAACATAGGTTTTTCACCGAAAATCAAGCTCTCTATTTTGCACATGTGGAAAAATAGCTAATTATCAAAATAATTTTTTTTTAAATATGTTTGTGCTGGGTGTTGATGTCCTTTATCTATTAAAAAAATAAAAATTGAATTTCGATACATATAGAAAAAGTTATGTTGTATACAGTTCGCCTATGTTTGAAGTGCAATTGGTTTGAATTTGAAACTCTATTAAGGAAAAAATGTTCAATAAAAAACTATTAGACCAAATGAAAGTGCTAGATATCTTAGTTAAAAATCTAAATTTGAAAAAATTATAATTTTATCCTTCATACAAAAAACGTTATGTTGTATACGGTGAGCGTCACTTTTTAAAAATGTTGTTTTCTGATAAAAACCAGTTTCCGTGGGAGATGGAAAAAGAAGTGCAATCTTAAAAATGAAAAAAATATTTTTAGAATCTACAGACAAAATGTGATGAGACTCTAGTTTACATCATCTTCAAATTCCTCACGGTTTAGCTGCTATAGGTGCTCGAATGTGAAGATTTAGTTAAAAATAATAATTTCAGTGTCCAGTTTGGCCAAAAATTGTAAACCACTATTGTGGGATCACCCTAGAAGTGGGTTCCATGAGGTTCACATCCTTGTCATCAAAAGACTCTAAAAGATCAAATTTTTTATTAGAGATTCCTTTTATGAAGTCCTTATTTTCATATCATATTATTTTCTTTATTATGATATTTCATTAAAATAAAAAAAATTAGATGCATTACCCTTTGAAGAAACTGGTAGTTTTCCTTTGATATTGGATTTATCCATAGAATTCTTAGGTGAAAATTGAGAAATAATAGAATCTTTCTTTGGGAAATTGCATTGAAAGTGACCATAAACATGACATGGATGACATCTAAGTAGAATAACCTCATAAGCTAGATGTTAAATTTATTGTACAATACCTTAATGATTTTTTTTATCAATTTAGGTTTAAGATTATTAAGATTAATATCAAAAAAAATACATGCACAAGAGAGTACCTTTCTTTCCAACATATGACAAGATTGACCCATAAGCTTATGAAGAAATAGTACAATAAAATGAATAAAATTGGTTGCTAGAACTCCATTAGAAGTTGAAGAAGAAAAATACACACAAGAATTTTGGAAGGGAGATCCTTAATTGGGTCAAACCCCACATGCCTAAGTTTAATAAAAATATATCATAATTATGAAAATAAGGGCCACCTTTGAAAGCCATATTTTGGCTAGCTAGTCATTGATAGATGAAATTAGAAAACCCATTTTCTAATAATATCCCCTTCTAGCTACCAAGTATGATAAGCCAACTTCTCAAGGAAAGGAAGTGGAGCTTGAATTCTCATAGATTTTCAAATCAAAGCATGTTTAGAACAATAATGGACACCCTCTACAAGAACCACTAGATTAATAACAACCACTAGATAAACCTCTCTTTTTTGGAGGCAGTCATTATGATGTTAAACATTGTTAGTTATTTTATTAGAATAAACATCATGTGTAGCCTACATAAGGAAATGATGTGCATTTTTATGCACCAAATTTGTTGCACCATCTTTTAGAACAATATTTTCACATGAAAAAAGGTAAGGGGACACTAGGGCCTCTTACTGATCCCACCATTAAAATTACAAGGTGCCTAAAATATATCAATCGCAAAAAAATAAAATAGAAATCCCTTCAAAAAAATCAATAGGGATGAAAATCAGGATGAAGATCAGTAGAGGAGAGCCAAAAAAAATATCATTCGAATGTAGAAGAAAAAGGACAAGGATTTCCTAAACATGCATGCACATGAAAATGCATGCACAGTCATGCATAGACAAATTCACAAAAGTTTAATTGCATCCTCAATTCAATCCATCAAATAGTGGATAGACCTTCAAATCTAATAATTCTCAACATTCAATTAAAATTTAGCAAAAATATCCTTGTCATAAAACATGGAGTTATTGATTTATTCTAAGAATTTAAAAAAAAAATTACTTGTAGTGAATATTATGTGATATGGTAAAATGGCACCCATTAAAAATAATATCAATATTCCTTTAAAAATAAAAATTAACTCTACAGAAAAGTTCCATGACTTGTTAATTTACATTAAGTCTTCAAATACTTGTTTGCTTTTTGGTATAATTCAAACAAATTCAAAAATTATTTTGCTGGCTCAATAATGCAGACAAGTGGTACACATTGTTGTATTGTCACCCCATAAAATAAAACATGTAAAGTCATGTGAGCAAAGGCATAGTCTCATATTGGTTATAGATAAGCTATGAATATTGACTAGAGTGAAATTCATGACCAAGATATAAGTGAGAAGAAAGATTAAACACATACATAATTTAAGAGTCTCAATGGCTCCAAGTGTAAATTAAACTTCGATGTGTTGAGACATGAGATATCACATTAATAATAATAAAGATATATATATTATAACCTATCTATCAGATAGCTTGTTTACAATTTCTAGAAATATAACTATCTTAAAGCATTGCCTAAATTTTTTTGAAGGTTAGATCATTCAAAAATAAGTATAAATTAAGAATGATTTTAAAACCATATTCATAAAAAAGTTATTTGTTTGTATGCCCCCCTACAACGATAACGAAACATTCAAATTGTGGTAATGTTGTTAAGAGCAAAAATCTTGAGATTTTATCTTTATGTTCATAAGTAATCATATATTCTTGTTGAATCCAATTGCAATTAAAATCTTATTTTTTAATTGTATGAGAATATACTTAAAGAATGTTAAGAACTTGAGTTTTTGAGGTAGAAATAAATTAAATTTTCAGTTATGGTGGTAATGGAAATACAACGTCTAACTACATGTATAAAGATTATAAATAAAGATAAATTTAAAAT
This sequence comes from Sequoiadendron giganteum, assembly GCA_007115665.2. Taxonomy (NCBI): domain Eukaryota; kingdom Viridiplantae; phylum Streptophyta; class Pinopsida; order Cupressales; family Cupressaceae; genus Sequoiadendron; species Sequoiadendron giganteum. Next base: position 92,667,136 of record CM021108.1, read on the forward strand.
GTCATTAAAAATTTAGTTACCTAAATTTGACTTTATGAATTATTTTACCAACAAGTCAGCTTGGGTAGGTCTCATTTAATCCTCATCTAGTCCCACTGCAATTAGTAACATGACCCGTGAGTATCAAGCAGTGATAAAAGCCTTGCACATGACTATGAAGTATTTCACCAATAAGTCAAGCTGGGTAGGTCTCATTTATTCCTCATCTAGTCCCACTACAATTAGTAACATGACCTATGAGTATCAAGCAGTGAAAGCCTTGCACATGACTTCATGAATTATTTCACCAACAAGTCAGGTTGGGTAGGTCTCATGTATTCCTCATCTAGTCCCATTGCAATTAGTAAGATGACCTGTCAGTATCAAGCAGTGATAAAAGCCTCGCACATGACTTTATGAATTATTTTACCAGCAAGTCAAACTGGGAAGGTCTCATTTATTCATCATCTAGTCCCACTGTAATTAGTAACATGACCCATCAATATCAAGCAGTAATAAAAATCTTGCACATAACAAGACTAAATTCAAATTTCAGACGAGTATTGATAATGGAATCTTGACATTAAATTCAGTTAATAATCTTTTAGTAATCAAATTCCATATACATATTAAAGCTCAACTGAAAAATCTCATTTGAATGTTATGTGTCGTCGAAAATCCTATATTGAGACGTTCTCTCACCTCTATGTATCAAATGATCAACCTGACGTCCAAGCAAGTATTATGTGACACGAGAAGGATACAAACCAAAATACTTGAATTTCTGTGTCTACACGTTATCCAGATGTGACATGGGCCAAACAATAAATGCACATTATAATTAACTGAAATTTTTCTAGAGAAAAGCTTGAGAACAAAAACTAAATTGACTTAGGTAAAATGTCCAGTGAAACGGGTTAACAAAGTTTTACAAAGTTACTCTAGAGATGACACCAGGCTACGTCAGAGATGACAAGGTTAATGTTGTGGACTTGAAAGCTTTACTTAACCGTGATTCATAGGGACCTTAGGTTCGTGCATACTGATGACTAAACAAAAAAGAGAAGAAATGAGGATATCATGTTTAATCTAGTGAACATATCAGAATTTATAGTCATCTCAAGTCTGAACATGAGTGACATAAACATTACAGACATGAATGTAACTGCTCAAACAGATTAAATATAACATTTAATAGGATCACTCTGGACATGAAACAAATGTCTTTCTAGATTCAAGAGACTGAGTGAAACATGATCTATAACATCTAGGGATCTATAATATCTCAAGATGTATAATGGATAATAAGAGTTCGCACAGTCAAATCAAGTGATGGCTCAAGCGACAGACCACAGGAAAACATGAAGAGAAGACCATCAAGCTTAACAGAAAACTAGAGCAAAGGTTTAAAAATGAATGTGCAAGCCATAATGAATCCCACCTAAATTGAAATCAAACCATAGCTTCATAGGCATAGAGCAAATTAAAATCAAGTTTTAAATATGGCATAGATAATAGGTGGATTATGGAAGGAAAATGGTGTGTTTTATTTGTGGGTTATTATATGTTTTCCTTGAAATCTTATATGCTCCATAGGGTTTTATCTAAGGGATGTTTCTTGAAGGGGATTGTGTCAAACTTTCTTAGATCAAGCTGGTTTAGATAGAACAGCCTAGACTTAAATCAAATCCTTGGTGAAGTCTTTTCTATGTTTATTGAAATATTAAAGAAAGAAAATTTTCTTTCACTTAGAACATCAAATAAAATCATTGGAAAATGTTATTTTGTAAGTATGCATTTCTCATTGTTAAATTTTTAAGAAGGTTAATTTGTATTATGTTTTCTAATGTTTCATTTAAATAAAAAGTTTATAATGAATGTAATTTCATTACAAAATAAAAAGACTTTGATTCAAACTAGTAGGAAAAATGAAAAATATTGTTAAAAAATTCTCAAAAATAATGTATTCCTCTTCAAATGAATGTTCTTGTTTTAATAATAAAATGATACATACGTTAAAAGAAATCTGGCATTGTACAACATAGATCCAAATTTTTAACTGGTGTGATATTGTGCAATATAGATCTAATTTTTTATTAAATTCAATTAAAAATTTATGATAAAAACATAACATTCAATAGACAATTGCCAAGAATATAGTCCTAAAAAATAGAGTTGATGATTTAGTTCTAATAATTTAAGAAATTTTTATTTTTAGTAAATATTATGTGATATGCTAACATGCCACTAAATACAAAATAGTATATATATATAATCATATAATCTACATAAAATATCCACTATTTGTTAGTTTTCATTGACTTTAAATTCTTGTCTATTTTATTTAATAATCAAACAAACTAAAAAATATTGAGAAATAATTTTGGTGTCTCAATAATTTAGAAAGGTGGAACACATTGTTTTATTGTCATCTCATGAAAGAAAACTATGGAATTCATGATTAAATTCATAGTCTCATCTGAGTTATAGATAAGCTATGAATATCCATTAGAGTGAAACAAGGGAACACTTGCAAGAACATGATAGAAGTTAGAAAAAAAATTGGACACATGTATAATTTAAGAGTCTCAATTCAATGGATCCACATATAAATTGAACTTTGGTGTGTTGAGAATGAGATATCACACTAATGACCAAAAAAAAAAACAAATAGATTTCATTAGAACCTATCTACATGGTAATTCATTTATGGTTTTTAGAAAAAAGCATCTTAAAGGACTACTTAGTTTGTTTCAAGGTTATCATTCAAAAGGAATCCTAAATTTAGAATTCTTTTAAAGCCATAGCCATAAAAAAAATTCTCTCTATCCCTCCCTCTGCAATAATGACAAGAAATTCAAATAGAAGCAATTATTTTAATACCGAAACTATTGAGCTTCAAGTTTATGAATGAGTAATCATATATTCATGTTCAATTCATTTACAAATTAAATTTTAATTTTAAGTCATATAGATATTAAAAAGAATGTTAGGAGTCTAATTTTTTTAGGGAAAGAAAACTAGACTTTCAATTGTTACAAAATTTTGTAAATTGATAATTATTAAATTGTTATATAAATATTATTTTTTAAAGTACATGTCTACAAGTTCTAAAGTCAAAGAAATTCTACAAACTCTAAACTAAAATCTATGAATGAGATTTCAGCTATCAAAGTAGTGCATTAATACCATATGAATTTTCTACTCATTTGAATATGGATAGAGGTTATTTGTGCTCCCACTTTGTTCCCACACACCTCCATTCTTCATACAACAATATTTAATTATGGGAATGGATTTATATAGCATTCACTTTGCCTAAATTTTGATCATATCTTTTCTTTTAAAGTAAATAAGAGTTTTAGCATGTGGAAGGCATGGATGATACACTTTCATATGATATACATGCATTTACAATCATAAAAAATATCACGTTGCTTCTTTTTCTTCACCTCTTTTGCAATTGCATGCCCCTTCCCTAACTGAAATCACCTTCTTGATTTCAAGGCAACTATTGTAGATGAGGATAACACTCCAAGTTCCTAGCACATATTCAGTTATTGCACATGGAGTGGAGTCAGTTATAATATCCACACAAAAAAAATTTCTCAATTGGATTTGAGTGGATACAATTTGAAAGATAACATCATTCATCATTGTTTCAACTTGCATAGTTAGATCACCTTGATCTTAGTAACAACCTCTTCAATGGTAATTTCCCTTGTCCCCATTATAGAAAGTTGAAGAATCTCACTTTTCTTGAATTGCCATTTGCTAGTTATGTAAGTGAATTCTTTGTGAATTTGAAAAGATTATCAAATTTGGTGAGCTTGCAATACCTCTCTCTTGTTGGAGTGAACATCGCTATAAGAAAAGAGTGGGGTGAAGTTGCTTGCAGTCTATCCAACCTTCAACAACTCCACATACATTTTCTTGTGGGCTTGGAGGACCAATTCCTATTTCTCCCCTCAATCTCACCTCTCTCCTCGATATCAAACTTTATGACAACTATTTGTCATTGCAAATACCATCTTGGTTTGTAAATTTGACTACCAACTGTTTTCACTAAAACCTCTCTTTCAATGAGAATATTGGAAAAGATGTTTCATTCATTGGACAAAAAAATTATTCCCCACTAACCAATATTGATCTTTCACATACAACTTTGAAGGGACAAATTCCATTTTTTATAGGGAATATCTCATCCTTGGAGAATTTTTCTCTAAAATATACCAAAATTGAAGGTGAAATTCCTCACAACATAGTCAATCTCTCTAAACTTGTTCACTTGGATCTATTCTTAAACAGTTTAATTGGGATGATCACACCTTCGTTGGGATAATTTTCTTCCCTTTTTTATCTTGACCTTGGTTACAACCTATTGAATGAAACATTTCTATCCACAGTTTTAGATCTTGTTAACTTAAGAACCCTTTATCTAGACTCCAACAATTTAAGAGGCTTTATTTCCTTTTCTTTATTTGATAATATCACTAGAATTGTATTGTTGGATCTTTCTTTCAATCACTTAACTATGATCATTGATTCAACATGGATTCCACCATTCGAGAAGCTCCACTTTTTGGGACTAGGTTCCTATAGTTTAGATACAATTATGACATTTCTTATGAACCAATATGAACAAAAACATTTGGACCTATCCCTTAGCAGTGTGACAACTATTCAATCTAGGATATGAAAACTATCTAGTCTTAATAAGATGAATCTTATTTATAATCAATTAACATGTTCACCACCATCTAGACTAACATCCAATGCTCATTTATATCTAGATTTGCACATAATAGATTAGAAGGTTCCCTTACTCTTCCTCCTTTTGGTATTAAGATGTTGGACTTGAATATGAATAAGTTTAGTGGTTTTATTACTCCTGATATTGGTGAGCATATTTAGCATGCATTATTCTTATCCTTAGCAAGAAACAATCTCAATGGAGCCATTCTAGATTCTATCCGCATTTCAGATTTTTGGGTTCCTAAACTTTCAAATAATATTCTAAGGAATATGATTCCATATAAATAGGAATTATTCTTCTCTTAGGGTTCTACATTTGGAAAAAAATAATCTAGAAGGTAAAATACCAACAAAATGGGGAAACCTAAAAGATATTCATACATGAAATGAAGGAAAATAGGTTAGGGGAGAAATAGGGGTTCTCCCAAATTAGTTTGAAATGGGCCTATTCTCCTCTATTTCATTAGGAAATGCGACCCACACAATGAAAGGAATGTCAAACTTAAGGTGATTCAATTCAAGGTGTGAATCTAATGATTTCTTTTTCTTGCAAGGATAGGGGTCTTGATTAAACAAAAAAATTTGGAGAAATATTAAAAATAGAAAACAAACTCCAAAATGCAATCTATAAAGTGAATCTAATGATTTCTTTTTCTTGCAAGGATAGGGGTCTTGATTAAACAAAAAAATTTGGAGAAATATTAAAAATAGAAAACAAACTCCAAAATGCAATCTATAAAGTGAATCTAATAGATTAAGGTCAATTTTGATGGAACCAAAAATCAAAATATAGATCTGAGAAAGGGAAAATGATATGTACTAGACACCAATAGTTCTTTTTCAAAGCTAACTGAGGACTCATTCATCCTATGGAGAATGGATACTGGCTAGGGCTTTGTAAAAATCATTTATGGGTTCTCTTCTACTATGTTTGCACTCCTAGATCCTTGATTTTCATAGTCGAACAACCAAAATTAAATTATGTTGATGGTGAAAATGACACAAACAATGTTAAAATAGAATATTTCTACTCTACTTCTCCTGAAAAAGAAAGACAACATATAGTAGTCTAACTCCCAAGGTCCTGGTAGTTGGTTCTCAACTGTTTGGTGTCACTCAATTGGTTCATGCAACTGTGATGTTCAAGCGGCATGTGCTGGTAACAAAGAATACAAGCAATGACTTGTTCATCGAGCTATTCTTCACAATGAAAGGGTTTTTTAAAATAAAATAAAAAGATAAATCAGAGGGTAAGTCAGTGAACATGAATCAAACTTATCTCGCATCTAGACATATATCTTCAACAATGAATATTTTCAAACAGATCAAGAAAACCAAAGCATGACACAATTTATAAACTAATCCATACAATTGCATGCATCTAAGGTGCTGATTTTAACATCACAATTCGCATATCATAAGTATTTCAAAGACTTCCAAAAGAACACACATTCATTCATTTCCAAGATCATAGATCAACAGAATCCAATAAATCTAATTCACTGATAATTTAACAAGATAATCCTTAAATCTGGCTTCTTCTAATGACTTTCATCACATAAGAAACAATCATGATTTAGCACAATCACTGGCATACAAATAGATTATAACTCATTAACCTTATCAAGTAAAACAACTCAATTCTAACACCATATTGTGTAAACTTGTAATTTTATTTAACTGTAAAAAGTTAAGTAACAATGTATTTCTATAAGAACTATGAAAATTATATCTCCTAATATCAGGTGGCCAATTCTATTCTCTATCAGCCGACCCTTACAATATGATACCCAAAGGGTATTTATAGATGTACGAAATTCGGAAATCCCCTTCTATTTTAATATGACCCACCCTTTTAGGGTTTACAATTGTCTTTGGAAACTCAGTTAAACTGGAAGAAAATAGAATAGAAGAGAAGAAAATCCATGCACTTCAAAAAAGGTCAGTGTTGCATGCAAAATGCAAAGAATAAAAAATCCATGCATGCATGAGATTTATGCATGCGAAGTTTGCTCCATCATGTATTCGTCATATCTCGAGAAGACTTGTTGTAATGTGTCCAATTCAGGGCCATCCACCCAGCTGTCTTCAAACTTAATTCTCTCCAACTCCGCTGCAGCAAACCCTCTCATATCCTTTAGCTTTGTCAACTCTCTTTTGGCTACTCTTATTTCTTCTTTGATGTCCATCAATCTATCTATTAGCAGATCTTCACCAACATCTCCTCTTTGCATAACCTCTTTAAATATTTCAATCTATTTCTGCTTTATTTGGCTTAAAGGTAAGCCTTCTTTTTCTAGTACCTCCATGTTCACAATAATAGCAAGCATGGCTTCCAACTCTTCAAACTATTCCCTCAAATCCTTAACAGAATCTTGAACCTCATTTCTATGTTTGTATAGGAAATTTGTTCTAAATCGAAGTATACAAGAAGTCTTCTCCATAAAATCTTTATTGTCTTCTTCTAATATTGACTGTTCTAGGAGGGTAGTCTTAGGAAATTTATTGACTTCTTTCAGTTTCTGGTTGTATCCCTTATACTCCTCCTCTTGTGTGTCCAAAGTTTTAACATAATTATTCATCTCTTCCATTAGCTCCTCAGTTGCTTTGTAAACATCAAAACCATCTTCCAACACTTGATTTATTTCTTGATTCAACTTCTCAACCCATCGATCCAACATTTATGCCTTGTCCCTCACCTGTTCCAAATCATCTACTTCCTTTTTTCTTAGCAAAACTGGGGTCTCAATAGCAACAACCTGTTGTGATCTTGGAGTAGAAACATTCTTAATGAAAACATGCAATTGATCTAATTGAGCCTTAAGATCATCCTTCCTTTATTTATCCTTCAACATCCTTGACTTAGTTGAGGAAGCTACCACATCAATCAAATTCATTTGTTGATCCCTGGCAGGTCTTCCCAAATTCACAGTGCCTAGCTAATAATCCGTTAATTTCATATCTCCTGCCTCCTTGTATACCATAGGTATAGCACACTCAGCCACAATTTCTCCCTTGTCAGTCAATCCAGTAGAGTGTAGGATCTTGGCCCTCTTTTTAGGCTTTTCTTTTTCTATCTCCTTCATCATATCCTCCCGATTGAGAGGTTGAGAAGGTGTCGGTGTTCTCTTTTGAAGGTCTAATTTCAACCAAGTCGGAGCACCTGGAGTAATAGTCATCATAGTTGAAGAAGAGGAAGCAGCAGTTACAGGACATTGCACATTTACCTGAAGTTGAGAATCAACCATCTATTTTTGTTGCTGCTCTTGTTCCACACTCATTTGTGCCAGCCTTTCAGGTTCCTCATTATCTTTTTTCTCTTATACTCTCTTGTCTTCTTCCTCCTTCTTCAATCTCTCTTCTTCTAATCTTTCTTTCTCCAATCTTTCCTTATCCAGTCTTTCCTTTTCCAATCTTTCTTCCTCCCATCTTTCCTTTTCCAATCTTTCTATCTCTAAAGCTTTAAGATTTTTTGCATTTTCTTCTTTTTGTTGTTGCTTTTTGACCAGCTCTTTGACCTCTTTCTCCTTCAGTAATCATTCTGCTTCCTCTTCTTTTTTTGTGAGCTTCCTTAGTGAGCTTTAACTTAGCTACCAGAACTTATTTTTCCCTTCGGTGTCTTGCCTTCTCTTCCTCAAGGTCATGAATATTTTGTATCAATTCTAACTTATCATTCTCCTCCTTAACCTTGAGCTCATGCTCCTTTTTCCTCTGCTGCCTCTCTACTTCATCAGGTTTTGACTTAGCCTCAATTTTTTGTTGTTGTAGTATGGCATCAGCTTGTGTCTCGGCATCAACTAACTTTTTCTTTTCTATTGTTGCAGCTTGCTCATCATCAACCTTCTTGACTTCTTCAAATAATGCCCATTGATCCTCCTGTGTCATTACCTATTTTGTATCCTCCTCTAGAGGCATATTTTCTTGTATTCCTTTATCTGACAAAGTCTCATCCGAATTTGTTCCAACATCATGAATTGCTATCTCCACTTCTTTTCCCTTCATAGTTTCAATTATACTATGAGGAGTCCCTTTTTGCACTTCCCCACTTTTTTGTTTTTCAAGTGGGATTTAAGTAGAATACTCACCTAATGTAGGTGTTGAAACAACCAATCCTATTTGAGCATCTCATTCTTGTGCCTCTGATTCATCAACTATTCCTTCAAGCTCTATTTCTTCAATGTTTGGAGGAAGGAACTCCAAGGGCTCGTTGGGAGGTGCCTTCCTTTTAAACCCTTTCCCTTTTTTAGGAGCTTGTCCTTGAGGAGTTTTGGCTCTTAAAACCAACCATTGAACACTTTTATCCAATACTGCTCAACCTATCTACTTAATTTCAATGGTTTCCTCACTATTCTAGTCAATTGGATCGAGGCTCTTAGTCCCAAAGTTTAATGCTTCATAAGATGGATCCAACACAACTCCATCATCCACCAATGTGTTAGGAATGTCATTCTTGATACCAAACTCTGCCATGAGTGAGACAGGTAATCTCTCATAATTCTTTTTCCTCAAATCATACTCATCCTATTGGTCACTCCAGAAATCCTCCAATAAATTGTAATGCTTATCAAACACAGAAGGAAACAAAGCATTCATCTTACCCTTTGGGTCAAAGTGCTTCTGAGCTATATACAAACCTAGCTTTAACTGTATCAATTCACTGCACACCACCTTTTCTCCCACCAGATGCTGAAAAATATACTCACCCAACTTCATGGGGAACTTATGGCATCCTGTCTTATGTTTCAATCCAAGCCGAGCATTAACCCCTAGAGCCTGATATTCAAATTCCATTAAAACTATCCTATTATTGCAACATCTTGGCAACAAGTGTGGATGACCTTCAAAGCCAGCTAGCCTAAAATATGTAAACCTGGTGTATTGAATGTACCAACATCCCCGTTCAACGATAAATTCCATGGCCTCTTGGCTAAGTCTATACCCTGCATCTTCCTTGAGTTGGTTAATGATCACTATACACATCTAAAAATGGTCACGATTAATCAAACCTATTAATTAATTAAATATGAATTATTTAATTAATATTCTTAAAGTCGTCTACATATAAATAAATTTAATTATTTATTTATATTGTTCATTTTTCCAATTCTTCTAATTTAATTAAATAAATAAGTTTATTTAATTATTATTATGTTCCTCTTAATTAATTAAATAAATTTCACAATTTATTTATATTAATTATCACAAATTTAAATTCCAAATTTAAATGATACTCTTCTTTTCGACATAATTAAATATTCTAAAAATATTTAATTGAAAGCTTTCTTTCCTCCATAATTAAATATTCCAAAACTATTTAATTAGAAAATTTCTTCCTCTCATATTCAAATTAAGTATTTTTATATTTAATTAAAGTGCTTTTATCATCTCTCACACATAATTAAATATTATTTATTTAAATTATGAAAACATCTTTCATCTTCCATCTTTCTTTCTGTCTTTTTTTCAACTTCTCGATCTCTCACCATTCATCTTAACAGGTTTAATTTCAACCGTTGATCCTCGCCAACTAGATTCTGGCCTTCAAAAATCTATAAATGCAGCCCTCTTGTGAGTTGAAAACACACCTCAAATCTTAGATTTCATATGCAGTTACTATAGTTGCATTCTAGCATTTATCAGCATTTTAGCAATAATCTTAGCATTTCAAATTCATAGCATAAATCATATAATCATGCACATGCATTTCAAATAATCTCATTCTCCTAAGCTGCCATTTTAACAAGCTGTTGCTTACACAATTGAGAGCCAACAAGTTTAATCAAATCCTTGGAGATAGAGGATGATGGGATGACTTTGGAGAAGTTGATAGAGTTTGCATTCATTCTCTTTAATTAGATTTCTTTAATATAATGTCTTATCGGTGTGTTAATTTTATATTTAATTAGTCCACTTATTCCAACACACATTTTTGGCACCCACCATGGGGCATCCCCCTCGTTTTTAATCTTTTTATTGCAGAAAATTTTCTAACAGGTGATAGGTGACGGTTGGAGTCACGCTTCGACGCATCTGAGCTTTATTTCAACGCATCTCGAGCCTATTTCAACACATCCCCGACCTGTTTCGGCACATCCTGGGTCTATTTCGGTGCATTCAGAGATTGTTTCGGTGCATCTCGTGTTGTTTTTTCAGTGCATTCAATAAATATTTTGGCGCATTGGGGACCTATTTTGGTGCATACAGGAGGTTTGTAAAGCATAAATTTTGATTCTGACACCATCTGTGGACAAAAATTTTCATTTCTATTTTTAAGGCAAAATGAACCAATCCTAAGACAGAAATCTTAAATCTTAAATCTACCAATCCTAGGGTAGTCACCACATGTTATTTATGCAGTTAAAATGAACCCCATGCATATCGTGAAGCAACATCTTCACTTAGTTTAAATCATTGTCATTTGGTGTTTAAAAAAAAACATTGTTTGCTTTTTCTGTGGCAATAGGTCTATGTTCTCCCCTTATCTGGGTGACCAGAATACTAGATTGCCTTTTTATTCTTATGCAATTTTTATGCTTTTATTACATCCTTTAGAGGGCTTGCCATAGTGGGAAAAAGTACTCACCCTATGGGAAAGACCTAAGTGGGAACAACCAAAGCCAGGTTTTCCAACCCACTCTAATCAAAAGCGAATTCAGGGAAAGTCTGCAATTCAACGGCAGTGTGCAGAGATAACCATCCCCGAAGCCTTTGTTCTAAAGGTTGGGAGGTCTCCTGAGGGAGTTTATCTGTTGCCGCACCGAATGGAAACCTTGACTACAAACCATAGTGTAGAAAGCCAGCTGAGTCAGTAACCAAACATCATTTTAATCGCAGTGCAAGGGGAGGGAAGAATCTGCCCCCAAGACACTCACCATATAGTTGCCATAGATTGTTTGCTTAGGGGATTCGGTATCCACTTCCGTCACCTTGAGTATGCACCTGGAAAAGACAAAAAAATGGGCACCCTCTAGGGGCTGACATGGTTGTGTGAGTCGACACAATTTTAAGTTGTGGGTTGTGGTTACTATGATGACCTATTTGAAAAATTAAGATTGAGTCTGACTAAATTGCTTATCTTGTTCAAAACTTGTGAAAATCTCAAGAACATACACTCTTTGTTTAGATTTTAGGATTAACAAAATAACTGTCTGCTTCTCTATGCTATGTTTTTCACATTTAAATCAGATTAAGATCATCCAAAAATATCAAAACTATCCAAACATGTCTGTCTTAGAGGTCTAGCGGATAATATAGCGCATTCCAGGTCTGTTTCAGCGCATTGCTACTCTATTTCGGTGATCTATTCTCTATTTCGACGCATCTATGCTCTATTTCGGTGCATCTATGCTCTGTTTTGGCACATCCATGCTCTATTTCGGCACATCTATCATCTGTTTTGGCGCATAGGAAGTCTATTTTGGTGCATTCAGTTTCTGTTTTGGCGCATCTGTTTTTTGAGCCTAGGTAATTTTTTGACATTCAGAAATCAAGTCTTATTAGTCTAGTCTTTCCCATGCTCAAAGTTTGGAAGTCTACAACATTTGCTAAGAAGTCTCTAGAAAGAAAAATTAGAAAGCCAAAGAAATCCCTTGGTTATAAGAAGTTATTGAAGAAGAGGAAATCTCTATACGAAAGTTGAAAGGTCTTGCTTGAATATAGGACCTTTATTCACTGATATCACGACTGTATTAGAGGTTTCACTGATGATTATGTTGTAGAACCCTTATACTCACGAGCCTTCTTTCAAAGAAGAGCCCTTTCTCAAAGGCACAACCATAGTTAGCGTATTCATCCTTCTTATATTCCCCAACCTGTGATTACATACGCTACTCGTCCCAATCAAATTCTGCGATAGAGGACTCAACCACATTAGGCATCCACAAAACCCATCTTTTTACAAAGTTGTGATCAAACCTCACAAAGTGCAAAATCATCTTTATTTTGGTCTTTGGTTTAATTCCCGCAAATAGGATTTTCATCCTTCCAATTAGGGAATCACGAGCTAAAGATTAAAAATATATATATATATATTTTAAGTCATAGAATCTTCATTCTATCCTGACTTTCATAGCCATCAACATTGCAATATTTCATTCTTTTGATTAGGTTAGTAGAAACTGAGTGAAGCTTATGCCTATTGTCACGAGATCTCAAAAGCACATAGAAAAAGATGAAATTACAACAAGCAAAATGGGTGATAATAGTGAAAGGGAAGAGAATCTCTTTAATAATTCAAATACTAAAGAGATAACAGAAGAAAAAATTCAAGAAGCAGAGCAAGATCCCCAATTCCATACTCTTATGGAAAGGATTTTAGAACGAAACAAGGAAAGATATTTCCTTTCATTAGCTAATCAAGGAGCTAAGTTACCTATTGATTTTGACACAGAAGGGATTAAAGAAAATCCTGAAACTCCTCATAATGATTTTAGTGCCCTTACTCAACAGATCAAAGAATTACAAGGACAAATAAAAGAAATGCAAGGGGGTGCAACAAAGAAATATTTTTTGGATGAAATATGTCTTTATCCATTTGATAGGAGTCTTCGAATGATTCCTTTTCCAAAACATTGTGAAATCCCTAAATTTGATAGGTATAATGGGAAAATTGACCCCATTGAACATGTAAGGGATTTTCAAAATATGAGCTTAGAATTTTCTCATGATGATACCTACTTAATGCGATTGTTTCCACGAAGTCTGGGTGGACAATCCATGGAGTGGCTTTCAAAGATCACTCCCCCCATCAAAACCTTTGAAGAGTTAATAAACAATTTTATATCACAATACTCTTACAACATCCAACATGAGATAACCATGCTTGATCTTTGTAAGGTGAAACAAAAAGTAGGGGAATCTTTCACTACATTTTTGCAAAGGTGGAGAAGGGAGTTTTCTAGATACTCTCACCCTGTTCCTGAAATAGAAAAGATGGAGATCTTTATCGATAGTCTCAATCAAGAAATGAGTTACAAACTAAACCTTCACTGTCCTCAATCATTTGAAAAATTGATTGAAAACGCGATTACTATTGAAGGTGCTTTGATCAAGCATGGAGTTCTGAAAATTGATAAAGAGGGTTCAAATTTGTACAACAACAACAACAACCATAATAACAACAATGACAAGTCACAATTTTGGACTCAATAAAAATGTTGTGAATGATGGGGTAGTAGATGCTAACAATGTGAATACAAAGCCTACCGTCCTTAATGTGTCAGGTGTTCAATGTGGCAGTAATGTTGGAAATTCTAGTACCCAAGGAAATGTTTCCAATCAAGGAAACACAACTAATAATCATGGAAATAATTTTGGCAATAATCAAAATTCAAATATGCCCAGATCTTCATATTTTTCGAATCGACGGAGTTTCACTCCCTTGGGCCAATCTTTGGAATCCATTCTCAAAGAGTTATTGAATAAAAACACTATTACATTGCCACCACAAAGAGACTATGAGCCTCGAGTTAAACCACCATCATGGAATGACTCACACTTTTGTGACTATCATAGGTGTAAAGGTCATAAGACAAACAATTTCCAAGGGTTAAAGAATATTGTTTAGGATTTGATTGATAACCATACCATTACGATTGAGGGACATAATGCAAATAATGACCATCAAGCATTCAAGGATCCTCTCCCTAATTATCAAAAAGGGGAATCTTCGGGTGACAAAGGCAAGAATGTTAATTACATCCATGACATCATTATCAATCATCTTTATACTGACAATCCTCAAATCAGTGCTATCTAAATCAAAGGTAAGCAAGAATATCAAGAAGTCAATGCTATGACAAGGGGACAAGACAAAATCATTGTCAAAGGAAGCTCATCTAAAGCAACAATTCCCCCTCCAAGTCAATACAATTTGGTTGATCAACTACGAAAAACATCAGCCTAAATTTCTATCTTGGAACTTTTAAATTTATCACCTACACATAAGGACATTCTGGAAAAATCCCTTGTTGATACAACTGTATCCCCTGATCTGGATATCAATAAATTTCAAGCCATGGTGGGACACTTATCCTCATCCACATTTTTATCCTTTACTCAAAAAGATGACTCATCCATAACCCATCCCCACAATTCATCACTCTATTTAGAAGTCATCGTTCACAAAGTCCGCATTAGATGTGTCCTCATAGATGGGGGAGCTAGATTTAACATTTGTACTTTGAAATTGGTCCTAGCTTTGGGATATTCAGTGGAATCTATAGATCCACACAGGAAAATTACAATCAAGGCATATGATGATGAGGAAAGGACTTCCAAAGGCCTCATCATGTGACCAATCAGAGTGGGACCTGTTGTGAAGAATACCTTTTGTCAGGTTCTAGATCGAGATATAACTTATAACATACTCTTGGGTCATCCATGGATCCATGACATGCAAGCTATTTCGTCTACTTATCATCAATGCTTAAAGTTTCCATATGATGGACAAGAAGTAACAATACCTGTTGATCACATTAGCAGCCAAACTTGCTCTAACCTGAGAGCAACTTAGGACACACTCATCCCATACAATAGAGAGGCCTTGGCCATCTCTACCTCCAAGAACAATGAATAAGCAAGTGAAATGATAAGTAATTTTGGCACCTAGCTAAAATTGAAATATAATGGAGTGGGATAATATTCTTTCTCTCTCTAGTCTACCCCTATCTCCAAGATCCCATGGTCAACCATCAACATACATATAACAGGTTACAACGGCTTTAGCATTAGCTTCAGTTCCCATCACCAAGTTTAATGTGATATTTATCAAAGAAACTAAAATAGAAGATAGAGCTATCCTTGATTGGCTCTATAAAGATGAAGAAACAATACAGCATGTCAAGTTACCCATAGAACAATATGGAAAAGGTTATGCTATCAGGCAACAAATGGGTTCTGAAGGAAATGACCCTATAGGTAAAAGGAAAGAAGGTATTGTTGAACCTATCCAACTAAAAATAATGCACCCAGCTGATAAAACTGGGTTAGGATATGGTGAAGATACAAAGGAAGAAGAAGTACAAATAATGACTAAGGAGGAGTTAACCGAATCAATTTTGACACTAACTCCAATGAATATGAATGGGATGACTTCTCTGATGATACTTTCATCTCAAAGAAAAGGGTGGACATTATACACAAATTCACACCCGCATTCTTACAAGGGGAAAGCTCAAGGCCTCCGCTCAATTATGTTCTACAAAGCGATCATGACTCAAGTGAGACCAATTCAATTCAAAGCAAGATAGATCATTCACAGGAAGATACCATCCTAGACCTCCCCTATGATGATGTTAACAATAGCATCATGACCCTAATGGCTAGTGACCTTACTCATCCTAATGATCCCTTTCCTCTAGTCCATCCCAAACTCATTGATGTCCCAAATTTTCCCAATGATGAAACCATCATAAAATTTCTTTACTCCTCCCAACCCGAAACAAGTTCCACCAAGGAATCACAAGAGTAGAGTCCTCAACAAGAAAGTGCCAAGTTTCTCAACTATGAAATAAATAATGTAAAACAAAGATCTAATGGTGAAAACCTAACAAAGGCAGTATTAGATCAAGAAAAGAGAAAAATGAAAAGCGTATCCAATAAAACCTTTCAAAGGTGCCAGAGGATGGGAAACTTGACACTCTTCCAGAGCATTATCAGGAAAGGTCTTCTATTTTAATTGAACCAATAGAGGCACTCAACATAGGTTCTACAAAGAAGCCCAAAATCTTGCAATTGGCCACATCTCTAATAGAGGAGGAATTACCTAGATTTACAAAGTTTCTCAAGAACAATCAAATCAATTTTGCATGGTCCTATGGGGATATGCCTGGATTAGATCCAGATCTCATCATCCATCATTTATCTATTACACCAGGGCCAAAACTTGTGAAACAAAAACTCAGAAAAATGCATCCACATGTTGCATTATTGGTTAAAGAGGAATTAAAGAAGCTTTTGGATGTTAGATTCATCTGATCCATGGACTATATGGAATGGATCTCCAATATCGTACCTGTTTCAAAGCCAAACAAAAGGATTAGAATTTGTACAGATTTTAGGGATTTGAACAAGGCATGTCGCAAAGATGACTTCCCCTTGCCTAACATAGATATGATTGTTGATTTGACTGCTAGACATGCAATGTACTCATTAATGGATGGATTTTCAGGATACAACTAGATAAAGACTGCACCAGAAGATCAAGATAAAACAATGTTCACATGTCCTTGGGGTACCTATTGCTGTAACGTAATGCCATTTGGACTGAAGAATGTAGGAGCTACATACCAATGAGCAATGACAAAAAAAATTCATGATATGATGCATACACTCATGGAGGATTATGTTGATGATCTTCTTTCCAATTCTAACACTAGAGAAGGACACATCGATATCTTATCTAAAATTTTCAAAAGAATGGAACAATTCAAAGTAAGACTTAATCCAAAGAAATGTGTCTTTGTAGTGAAATCTAGAAAGTTATTAGGCTACATTGTATCAGAAAACGGAATTGAAGTGGATCCAGCTAAGGTACAAGAAATTCTTGATATGCCACCACCAAGGAACATTAGTCAACTAAACTCTTTACAAGGACGGTTACAATCCATTCAAAGATTCATTGCTCAACTGGTGGATAAAAGTTTACCATTTACACATCTCTTACACAAGAATGTTCCATTCAAGTGGGAACACAAATGCGAAGTAGAATTTGATCAAATAAAGCAGTATCTCATGAATCCACAAGAATTGATTCCACCAGTGCAAGGTGCACCTCTCATATTATATATTGCCACCACATAAGTGTCTTTAGGAGCATTATTGGCACATGAAGACAATTCCGGCAAAGAGCGAGCAATTTATTACATCAGTCAAACCTTGACAATTCATGAGCTAAATTACACCTTCATTGAGAAAGCTTGCTTAGCAGTGGTGTTCACTTCTCAAAATTTACGACACTACATGCTCACCCATACAGTAAAGCTTGTGGCTAAGATTGACCCACTCAAATATCTTCTAAGTAAGGCAACCTTAACTGGCAAGTTGGCTAAATGGGTTATGATCCTAAGTGAATTTGATATTCATTATGTGGAACAGAAACCTATCAAGGGACAAGTAATTGCAAATCAATTAGCAGAAGCACCAATACCAATAGAACACCCAATACATGTTGATTTTCCTGATGCTGATGTATTCATAGCAGTTATCCAGTAGTCTTGGGCACTCTACTTTGATGGTTCTTACACTCAACATGGTTTTGGAGCAGGAATTCTTTTTATCACACCTTAAGGAAATACAATTCCAAAATCTTATCGGCTAATGTTTCCTTGCACAAACAACATAGCTAAGTATGAGGCATTAGTAATTGGCATAAGAATTGTAGTAGACTGGAAAATCATGGAACTCCAAGTTTTTGGTGATTCACAACTTGTTATAAATCAAATCAATGACGAATATCACACTAAAGATGACAAGTTGATACCTTACAAAAGAATGGTGGATGATCTCAAGAAATACTTTGTTAATATCAAGTTCATACAGATTCCATGCATTGATAATAAAGCAACATATGTTATGGCTACAATCGCCTCTCTACATCAGTTGACAGAGACTCGGACACGGTACGATTTCCTAGTGGAACAATTGTTTTCTCCCACCCATGACAATCCTGAAACTTAGATCATTTGCCACTTAACCAATTTTGACTCTCCCTTATATGGCCAAATTTACACCTACCTAAAAGATACTACTTTACCCTTAGACTTGTCTAGGAATCAGAAAAGAAATTTCATTCGTCAATCATCCTATTACACCCTAATTGCCGACATCTTATATTGACATGGTCTGGATGGTACCCTCCTTAGATGTCTCAAACACAATGAATCTGAAAAGGCCTTACAAGAGGTACATGGTGGAATTTGTGGGACACACTCAAGTGGACTAACCTTAGCAAAGAAACTTGTTTGATTCGGTTACTACTGGCTGACCATGGAAAAGGAATCATTCATCTTTGTGAAGAAATGTGCAAAATGTCAGATTCATGGAAATATCATTCACGCCCCTGCTCAGGAATTACAACCTTTCACCACAACATGGCCTTTCACTCAGTGGGGATTGGACTTGGTTAGTAAGATACACCCATCCTCTTCAAATGGACATAAATTCATCATTACAGCCACTAAGTATTTCACTAAATGAATTGAAGGTGTTCCCCTCATAATTGTTACTGGAAAACAAATATCTTGATTCATTTTGAACTATATCATCTGCTGATATGGTCTTCCCAACTCCATTATCATAGACAATGGAAGACCCTTTAAAAATTAGGATGTTGATGAGCTATGTGAGAGATTCTGCATCCAACACAAATTCTCTACGCCTTACTATCCACAAGGGAATGGTCAAGCTGAAGCTTCAAACAAAACAATTTTGAAAATTTTGAAGAAGACAGTAAATGATGCAGGTCGTGATTGGCATGTCCAATTAAATCCAGCATTATGGGCATACAGAACAAGTATTCATACACCAATAGGAGCTACCCCTTATGCTTTGGTCTATGGAGCAGAAGCTATTCTACCACTAGAAGTCAAGATTCCCTCACTCTGAGTATCACTAAAAGGGTTAATCAATGATGAAGACTATAGAGTATCAAGGTTACAAGAGCTGGAACTGCTTGACGAATGGCGTCAAACTATAGTTAATCATTTGAAGGGATATCAACAAACTATGTCCCACAGCTATAATCACAGAGTCAAACCATGAAATTTTCAAGTGGGTGACTTAGTTCTCAAAGAAAACCCTCATAATCAACAGTATCGAGAAAAGAAAGGCAAGTTCAAACCTAATTGGTTGGGCCCTTTCGTTATCATTGCAGCGTACGGATCAGGGGCATATCAGTTGTCAACCGCAGAAGGGGGCCTATTTGAAGATCCAACCAACAACATTCATCTGAAGAAGTTTTATGCCTGAGAAAATATCAAAAACAATATAAAAATTCCTGAGAATATATCAAAAATAATATAAAAAGTCTTGAAAAATACCAAAAAAAAAAAGAGCAAAAATACAAAAAAAAATCAAAAACAGGAAAAATACAAAAAAAAAGAAAAAAATCATTGCCTTGATGAAAACCTAGCAAACAGGCATCTTGGTAATAGCAAAAAAATCATAAAATCAGGAAAAAGTGCAATAAAAACAAACGGTGAAAACCTGGCAAACAGGCATTGTTTGTGATTTTATTTGGATCTCTCATCTATTAGGATTCATTTTGCATATCCATATTTTCATTGGCATCACACACATGCCTCGCCATCACGGTTTACATCGCATCATCTCCTAGAAACGACAAGGACCTCATCATGGCTTGATGAATTGGGATTATCCTTAGCAGTAGTTATGTCTAGCAAAGGTCAGAATACAAGGTCACTACGGGGCAGTTCGCTTCTTGGAGCTTTTCTAACAGGCAAACGACAACATGTCTAGAATCAAGGTATCAGGAAACAACAAACTTGTCCAATTTCAATGAGGCTGCATAACTGTTTTGACAAATTAACAAATTGGATGATCTTAATCTGAATAAAATGAATGATAAACTTAAAGCAATAAGTTGCAATTGTTGTTTTGAAATTTGATGACATCATGTCTTCAGAGTGATTCAATGATGTACTAAACTAGAATAACGAGAAAGAATTATGATTTTTCTTTACTTGTTGTTTGTCAGCTAATCATTAGTATTGTGCAAATTTTTCATGGGACATGCTCTACATTGTATCATTGATGACAATTTCAGAATTTGCATAGGAAAATGGTTAACTTTTTGTCTGTTTATGCAAGCAATACTCAGGTCATCTTGGTTCAATTATACCTCGATGCTTGTATTAACTTGCTACATCAAACACCATGAAAGCAGTAATCAGGTCATCATTGGTGCTAACATACCCTTTGATGCTTGTACTAACTTTCAACATATCAAAAGGCTCAATGATGAGAACAAAGCACAACACAAAATGGCAACAAAGAGAATAGTTCATTACTACATTTAGGATTGCATAAATTCATTATTACATTTGAGGACTGCATATTTCATTTGCACTTCAAGGGATGTTTATATAGATTTTTGAAGGTTGGACACATTCTTGAATATCTTTTTCAGACAACGATTGAGTACGACTGGACATTTGTTACATCTCATTTCATCATTATTCACATCATTTCACTATCACTCATTTAGGGTATTATCATCATCATTATTACATTTTTGCATAATCATTTCATTATTAGCTCATCATATTCATATCATGTGCATAAATCATTCATTTGATAAATCATGACATCTTACATTGGACATTTATATTTTACATTCACATTCACATCATTTATCACATACCTATACATTCATATTAAAATTGCATCCATATCATTTCACATCATCATTTAGGTTATCATGTGCACTTACATTTTGCATTATCATCATTATAATGTTACATCATTATTCATATCACGTGCATTTCATTCATTTATATTACATCTTCATATATCATATCCTTTATCAATTCATCTCATTTCGTCATAAATTTCCATCTAAATTATTCATCATTACATCATATCATTTTCACATAATTAAAATAATTCACCATTACATCTTACATCTTGCATTCATTACATACATTATAAAAGAAAATCACTTTAGATCACATCATATATCATCACGGTCGAATCATTTCATCATGAC
The DNA here is from genome assembly GCA_007115665.2 of Sequoiadendron giganteum. NCBI lineage: Eukaryota > Viridiplantae > Streptophyta > Pinopsida > Cupressales > Cupressaceae > Sequoiadendron > Sequoiadendron giganteum. Next base: position 92,688,596 of record CM021108.1, read on the forward strand.
ACATCCTACATTATCATACATAAAATGAAAGAAATTCATTTACATCATCATACATCACGAAAAACATACACAACATAGCATATAGAAATAAACATACATCCATAACATAAGCATAGATCATCCATCACACATGCATAATCGAATCACTATTGCATCTCATAAATCTCATCAAAACAAATGTTTGGAAATACAAGGATATCAAATGTTTCAAAAAGATATCTCAAATACAATGGAATAATCATGTCAAAAATGCGTATCACTAAGGGGCATCTGGTCGTGGCACATGGCTGCTGCTTCCTCCTAAGGTGGTAGGTCTCGATGGATCCCTACTCCCAGAAGCTCTAAGCTCTCGTCTGACTAGCTGACCCACACTCCTAGTGGAACTCTTGGAGTGGCTGTGTGAATGGGTCCGAGTACGAGTACCTAACTGTGTGAAGGCAATCCTCCTCTCAGGTGGTACTACCTCGAAGTACCTCATCCTCTAATAATCGGCCTCCCGAGCAGTCTCTAGTCCCTTTGCAACAACCTCTGCAATCGAGGTGCTCTCCACTAACTTGAGAAGTCTCTCGGCTACCCCCTCGGCCTGTACACATCTCTCTCTGAAGCTATCCCTCTTAGTTGTAAGCTACGCTACCTATGGATCAAGAGGTGGTGGTTGTGCAACCTATGCTTGTAGCTGACTGATCATCCCCTGAGCCTGTGCTAACTGACTCCAAAGAGTCTGAACCTCTACCTGTAGTGCATCAATCTGTCCCTGTGAGGGAGCCCTGATAATAATCCATGGAGCCGAAGTACTCGGTTGGTCGACTACTCTCGAGGTCCATGGCCTCGTCCTGAAGGGCACATAAAATAAATATCTTTGTCCTCTTCCCCCACCACCTCCATCATCCCCACCGTCATCGTTGTTGTCCTCCTCACTGCCCGAATCATCCTCATCATCTCCCCCCTCATCAATATCCATGGTCGCTGCATCCTCTACCCCTGCCTGAGCCTCTTCCTGTGGCTGCCCTACTACTGGTTGCCCTTGCCCTCACTGAATCACTGGTCCTCCCATCAATGGGGAAAGCTCCTTTGAACTAGTAAACCTCGGAAAGGGATGTGTGTAAAATTATTCTGCATACTCATTTGTCATCCCTGCATCTGTAACCTCTAGATGCATAGCCCACTGAGTTGGCTGCAACTCCAGATACTCTGCTCAGGCCGCCTCAATGGTCATAGTAGGACCCCACTCTGGTACATCCTCCTGGCACTTGGCATAATGTGCCACACCCTACAACATCATCTATACTAACCCCAACTACCTCAAGACTCTCATCACCAGAAACCACTCAATAATGTATGGGGTGCGTCTGATCAAGTATCTGGATCTCGTAACATAGGGAAACTACATATGGTCTCTAGATGACTGTGTCTAGATCATCTAACACACATCACCAATACTCCAACTTACCCAGCCTTGGCTAGACAAGAGGCCCTCTATATGCATAGACATATGGGAACCCAAGGGGTCGATCCCTCCGTACAATGGGACGCATAATTGCAAAATTATCCGATGCAAATATTTGTAGAAGAGGCACTCCACATGAGAGACTCTTCCCATTGGTGTACACGAACTGATGAAGATCATGGTACAAATGGGAAAGCATGCATGATCCTCATGCATATCTAGTCCGTTGGAGAATCATATCCTCCAAGATCCTACCCTAACCAACTGATAGTCCCTTTGCCCTACGATTAGGACAAAGGAAACCACCGATCATACCTGCTAAAACCGATGGTAGTGGGGCGTATCTCTCCACCATCTCCTTCCAAGGAATATCATATCCGAAGACATGAGGATCTTGGAAGACTTGTCTCAAGGCATTGGTCCCTCCGATCTCCTTGTGATCATAGATCACAAGCTCACCAACCACTGGAATACCTAGAATCCTATATACGTCCTCAGGCATCACCGTGATCTCTCCTGTCAGCATATGGAAGGTGTTATGCTCACTATACCACCTCTCAGCTAATGCAATCAACAGTGCCCTATTGACCCAATAATGTGGGATCCCCAACAATGGACCCAACCCACACTGATGAATAATCTCTAAATCATCCTGCGACAGCCGCAGAATCATCTCCCATGTCTGCAGGAATCTCTCTCTGATCTGGAGGAGGTTAAATTCCTCCTTTACAACATCATCAAGAATCATAACAAATCAATCAGAAAATACTCTCTACTCAAATCAGTACATCAGACAACAATCAGCTCAATCAAATCAACACCTATTTGTTTTTCATATCACATGGCAGCAAATCTATCTATCATTTCTACTATTTTTTTTCATATCACATGGAAGCAAATTTATCAATCATTTCATTTACTATTTGTTTTTCATATTGCATGAAAACAAATTTTACAGTCATATGACTCAACATCTATCTATTTGACTTTCAATCGGGAAAGCAAAATCTATCATTACTATTTGTCTTTCAAACAGGAAAGCAAATTTATCAGACTTATCTACTTTTCAAGCACGAAGACAAGTTTCTCAAATTAGACTAATTTATTCTTGATGTTCTCCAAAAGCATAAAATCAGTTGGCTAATCTAGCAACAATCATCACACATCTCAAATTTTTCTGCAAAAATTCCAAATTCGGGAAAAATCCATGGATGTGCCAAAACAGGCCATCAATGCGCAAAACCCTATATGCGCAACTTTAACCCATGGATGTGCTAAAATAGAGCTGCTATGCGCAACACCATCGATGCGCAACTCTATCTACTCTATGCGCTAAAATAGACCTTCTATGCACTATTTCTTGTATGCGCTACTCTATCAACCAGATGCGCTAAAACAGTTAACCTATGCGCCAATCTAGCATCCTACGTGGGCAACATTTTTGTATGCGCTATAACAGGGACCCTATGCACCATTCTACGCTATGTGCAACTGTTTTACCCCTATGCACTAAACTGGATGCACAACTTTATCTACCGTATGCGCTATCCTATGGCTCGTATGTGCGAAACCAGAAACTTAAAAATCTAAAAATTGCAAAAACATGCAAAAAATCATCAAAAAAATTAACGAAGAGGCTCAAGTCGACTTACCGGAGGTCCATACACAATTGATCTTTGATATCAGCAAGCTTGCTCGAATCTGTGGCACTCATAACGGATCGACATCTTGTTTTCACCTCTCAGAGCTCTGAAAATTACCAAAGGTTTTTGTTCAAATGACAATGACTTTTCACCCTTTTCACCTTTCAAAGGGGGTAAAAGTGTGAAAATATTCAAATTTTTGCAAAATAGAGCGCTATTTCAAGAGTTAAATCACTAATTTTCATCCAAAAATCATTCTGATTCTTTTATCAAGCAATTTATCTCTCGAGGGGGCATATAGCATCAACAATTCCTAAAATTCTGGGGCAAAATTCTTTGAAGTAATGCGTAAAAGACATCACTTCAAAGAGGGAAAAATGTACACATCTAAAAATGGTCACGATTAATCAAACCTGTTAATTAATTAAATATTAATTATTTAATTAATATTCTTAAAGTCATCTACATATAAATAAATTTAATTATTTATTTATATTGTTCATTTTTCCAATTCTTCTAATTTAATTGAATAAATAAGTTTATTTAATTATTGATATCTTCCTCTTAATTAATTAAATAAATTTCACAATTTATTTATATTAACTGTCACAAATTTAAATTCCAAATTTAAATTATATTCTTCTTTTCTCCACAATTAAATATTTCCAGTATTTAAATAAATGCTTTCTTTCCAATTTCTTTATTCTTTTCCACATAATTAAATATTCTAAAAATATTTAATTGAAAGCTTTCTTTCCTCCATAATTAAATATTCCAAAAATATTTAATTAGAAACTTTCTTCCTCTCATATTTAAATTAAGTATTTTTATATTTAATTAAAGCGCTTTTATCATCTCTCACACATAATTAAATATTATTTATTTAAATTATGGAAACATCTTTCATCTTCCATCTTTCTTTCTATCTTTTTTTCAACTTCTCAATCTCTCACCATTCATCTTAATAGGTTTAATTTCAACTGTTGATCCTCGCCAACTGGATTGTGGCCTTCAAAAATCTATAAATGCAACCCTCTTGTGAGTTAAAAACACACCTCGAATCTTAGATTTCATACGTAGTTACTATAGTTGCATTCTAACATTTATCAACATTTTAGCAATAATCTTAGCATTTCAAATTCATAGCATAAATCATATAATAATGCACATGCATTTCAAACAATCTCATTCTCCTAAGCTACCATTTCAACAAGCTATTGCTTACACAACTAAGAGCCAACACCTTTAATTAAATCCTTGGAGATAGAGGACGATGGGATGACTCTGGAGAAGCTGATAGAGTTTCCATTCATTCTCTTTAATTAAATTTCTTTAATATAATGTCTTATCGGTTGCTATTTAATTAGTCCACTTATTCCAACACACAATCACATATATGAATGCATCATTGACCCTTCTGAATTGAGTGTCAGCAACTTGTAGGGATAGCTGGTTATAATGCTCCCACACCTTCTTTTGTCCATCTAACACTCCCATTCTCCCCACTCTATTCAGACTTGGGAAGATACCTACTCTTGTTGCTGCATACACAATGTAAGAATTCATAAAAAAACATTGAGTCTCCTTAATGCTGGTCAATTGATCATGGATAGCATCTGATACAATCATCGGCCAATTAAATTGATGTGTACCATTTAAGATTATCGAGATGAAGGGAAACATCCACTCCTTGAAATGAAAGGCATCTCTCTTCCCAAAAACCCTAGACAACATCATTATTAAATCCGATACTTCTTTGTAGAAATCTACCCTCTTTGGTTGGTTTGCCAGCTTGGATAGAGACTTCTTTTCCATTCTCAACAAATTTTTGTTCAAGTGAGACTTGTTGGATTACTTATATTTTCTATACATCTCTAGAGCCTCTCCCTCAGTTAACTGCACCAAGTTCTTGGGATCTGGGACACTAAATATACTTTGAAACATTTGAGGAGTGAGATCAATGATTACATTTTCTTGTGAATCCATGCATTTTCGGGTAGCCGGATTGTAAGCTCCTGTAGTTGTCAAGATTAACTCTGGGCATTGGATAGATATAGGAAATAAAGTGATATGAGCTAACCTAGACTCAACAATTCTTTTTGTTCTCCCTGTGATATCTTCAACAAACATTTCTACAAACAGCTCCTCAAAATTGTATTGGCCCAAATTTGTGTCCGTGATGTCTGACCAATCTGATTCCACTTTGCTTACTGTGACAACAGGACTCCTATGGTTATACCTCAACTCATAAGGTAATTGTTCTGGCTTGATCTTCTTGGGTTTGGCTACTGCCTTTGATGTTCCTGTAGGTCGGTTCCTTTGGACAAATTCTCCTGACATTCTTGACATCCTTTATCTTTCCTACAATGAAACCTCTAGTTAGATCTCTGAATAAACATCTCAAAAATATGTCTTAAAATCATACCTTTTAAACATACATCGGAGGTGGAACCAGGCAGAAGACATCTTAAACAATCCTCTTCTAACATACTGTCGAGCTCAGAGAAAAAACTGTTATTGATATTCTACTAACAAGAAGCGGGCTTAGAGTTGGAAGTAGAATTTTGGTCAGAACCAAAACCAGAATGGAAACTAGTTCAGTTTCTTTTAGATTTTCTATTTTCATATCCTATTTCGGTTCCGCTTCCGCCTAGGTTATTGCTATATTGAAATAAGACTTCTCACTATAAGCGAAGACGGAGATGGGATGGAAAATGAAATTGACACTAATCATAAAACACGGCCAAAACACTAAATCAATTCTAATCCTAATTCCTCCTAAGTTGACCATGATGTCATCAATGATTTTATCGACTTAATGCAAAACTCCATAATTAAGGACCAGGGTCATATTAAAACAAAATGAGGCTTAAATACAACATGACAGGACCATGCCCATATGACCGTGGGGGCGACTATAGTTTTAGGGCATCATATTTAACATACAAATATGCAAATACAGAAATGCATAAAACCCTAATCTAAAAAAAACACGATATAAAAACTAGGGCACAGTTTAACCCTCTATTTTAACCAGACTAAATGCGTAATAAAAACCCTAAGTAAAAACAAGATTCTACCAACCCTAACTTACTATAAAACCTGAATTTAATCTATCTTACTATGGAACCCTAATTAATCTACATGATATATAAAAAACAATACATCATGACATGATCATGGTAAAGTGTGAAAACGATTGTGCCCCAACTCACTGAAAATGAAAAAAGAAAAGAAAACAAGAACAACGATAAAATAAGAAAGGAAAACAAAACCTGCAAACTCACTAAGATAGCGAACTTTCCCAAAGCAAAATGATCTAATCAGAAACAAGAAAACATGAAAGAAAAATAAAAGGAAAAAATGAGAAATAGGAACCCTACATCGAACGCAAACTTGGCAACAACCTTCTAAAGAAATCCGGAAGCAATTATCTCTTCTTCCTTCAATCAATTCACCCAGAAGAACTTCGTTGCTGCTCTACTTCGCTCTTTAATTTCTTAATAATAATAATAATAATAATAACCACTATTTAATCCCTAATCAAGGTAAAACTCTAAGTTTCTACCCATGCATGGCAGCTGTCATTAATGCATTAAATGCATTAAAGCGAAGTTGGAACTGGAGAAGAACTAACACATTACTGTAGTGTGACTTCAATATAAATTCAACGACTGAGAAATAGCAGGAGCAGAATCGGAGTGAAAAATAATTTTGAAACTTGAGTAACTTCCCAACTTTGTTCTCGTTTTGGGTCCGCTTCCACCAACAAAGCATAAAATAAAACCAAACACAAAAGTAAAACAAAAAGACCGAAATAAAAAAACTTAACATAAAAATTTAATCAAAAACAAAATTTCAAAAAGTGGAGGCGGAATCAGGATGGATTTAGATTTTGAAATTTTGAACAAATACCAACTCAACATCCTCTTCGGCTCTGGCTCTGACAAAGATAAGACAAAGGTTTAAAAAGAAAGACTATTGAGATGGGAATCAGAAAGAGTTTTGAAAGAAGTTTCAGAACCCGATTCAGTTATGGCTCTTGTTTCAATAGATTAAACCAAAGAAAAACAAAGTGTTGGAAATGAAAGACTCCAAACTTTTTTTAAAAATCAACAAAAGATAAAAACATAAAGGGGGACCCATTTTGACCAAGGCAAAAGATGGGGTGGCTATGCAAGGCATAACAAATCCTATAGGTGAGTTTCTATGAAATTGCAACAATCATGAAAACAAATAGAACTTTGACAACTTTACAATATTTCTCTTCAAGAAATCTTATGCTTAAAATCTACAAACACATATCAAGAGGGAAAAGTGTTTTATTTTTTTTTAATGGGGGTTTGCCTTGGTCAAACCCCATTTTCGTAATTAAAGCTTATAATGAAATGAAATAGCATGAAAGGAATGATGACCGAACAATCCTATGTTACAACTCACCAAACCCTTGTTTGAACCTTGGAATGTATATCCACAACTAGTGTGAAATGGTTTCAATGGATGTGAATCTTGATCTTGAAACTTGATTTGAAACAATTCCTTTGAATTCTTGAATGGATCTTGAATGCTACATCATCATATTAGTTCAAATAAGATGCATGATGCAAGAATACTTTGACATGAGAATGGATATTGATTATTGCAATAATTCTTCTATAAATTTTCTCTTGAATTCCTTGAAATTCTCTTGAAATTCTCTCTATAATGCTCATTTGAATATCCTTAGCTTGCTTGAAATCTTCTAGCTTGAAAACTCTCTCTAGGTGAAACATAGTGAAATGACCTTATATTTATACATATGTAACATTAATTTCTGAAATTCAAATAACACAAGCCAACATGTGAATAGACATTTGATATCATTGAAATACCACCAAAATATAATAAAAAATTAGGTCCTAGGTCTTAGTGAGGAACCATTCACCCTTGGGTGAATGGGTCCTAGGTCACTCAACTAGGAATATTCTTTAATGACAAGTGCTATGTTATGGAATTAATGAATGTCGGGTTTTCCTCTTCATACATTATAATTAACTAGGCTTGGATTTTAATTAAAGGGGCCAATTAAGGAAAATTAACCTCAATTAATTAATAAATCCCTAAATGAGCATGAAAGTGTAAAGGTACACTTTATAACACCATAAATAAGGTACAATTAAGTCCATTTTATTTAATAAGGCCCTAGACTTAATGTGAATATGTAAAATGAATTTTACAACACTAAATTAAGGCATAATTTAACTCATTTTATTATTAATATTTCCCATATTAAGTGTGAAACAGGGATAATGTTTCCTACACTACAATGCATTGACTAGTGTAAGAGAGAGGGACCAACTACTGCAAGGCCCCAACTTACGAAAGGCCAAGAGCAGTATCGCTACCCTAACTTACCCCAGTTTGCAAGGTCGTTAGGATAGAAAAGATGAGAATGATGAGGTCCTTCAATCACGTTGCAAACTTGAGACGTTAAAGGAGACTAGGTGAGTTAGTTTTTAGGGTTGATTGCATCTCAAGTAGCTCTTTGCCAAAGGATAGAAGTGTGGTTCTGGGATGATCAGGTGACATCCTGGCATCTCTTAGGTGCACTGACATCTATACAACCATAAAATCAAAGAGACAAGGTATAACCTCTAAAAGACATACTAACAACCTAGTTCAAGAGTTTCTAAAGGTGCAAGATAAGACAATAAAGTATGAAAAGTAAAGATGAACTGATGAAGGAAGTATATTACCACAAGGGTGATTAAGATGATCTCAAACAATAATCCTTTCGCTAGCTTGCTCCAGGATCTCTCCACCTACATGTAAAAAAGAGGGAAAATGTTGGGGGGTTGTATAGGGCTCTACCTCAGTTAGAAGCTTGCTTTTTTTCTTTCCACCTCCACAGACAACCAATTTTATTGTGATGTAGAAATTAAGTGATAAAGAAATAATATAATAAAAAGACACCAAAAACACTACAAAACAGTACATGCTTACTCAATCAAAAAATAGAGAATATTGGAGGAGCTTACCACCTCCATCCAAAGTGCTCAAGGCTAGTGGAGGAGAAATATGAGAGGAACTCAAGCCTCTACTATGATGGATTCATCCTACGCTTGCTCTATCAAAATGATGGAGTGATAGATTGCTGCTATGAATTGTGAAATGCTACTTCAAAGCTTGTAAATGAATGCCTAAAGGGTTCTTGTTTACCTTGATGGTTTAAAAAATTTCAAAAATGATAGGGATCTTGATTGAAGGGATCATGTCAACCATGTACATAGACATGGGAGGCATTGATACCTATAGTTTTCTCTCATTTTCTTCAAAGGGGCTACCTCACACCATGCTACCATGGTGTGAAGGGGCACACATTTCAGCTAGACCAATGAGACTAGCCAAGAGTTCTACACCTATTAAGTCTTTTCCCACCATGTAATTTATTTCGCTAATAACTTTCGCAGCCATAGCCAACTTCAGGTTTTTTTCTAGGTGATTCTCTAATGTACCCAACCCCTTTCTTAGACTAGCGACATATTCAGAGGGGATGTGGAAAACTTCATGATTTTCTACAAATGATGAGTTTGGTGATGAAGGAGGGGTAGGGATGCAATCTGTTTAATCAAGGAATCTAGACTTGCCCCATGACACATGCTCCTATTCAGATAGGCCAACAACAAAACTAGAGAAAAGACTGGTAGTGAAACTAGAAGAGACCTTCATCTTCTCCATCGGATGGTATTGTAGAATTATCCTAACAATATGCCCAGAGGTCATGGAATGGGTTGTGATGTTCAAAAACCTCCACACCACATAGAATTTCAATGATCAAAGGCTATAAGAGAAAAATCCTAGAACACCAATGAATGAAAAAGATGTTAGTTCGCGTTAGGTTCACCAAAAATGTAAGAGAAGGGGACCAACCACTACAAGGCCCCAAGTCACGAAAGGCCAACAGTAGTATGGCTGCCCTAACTTACCTCAGTTTGCAAGAATTTTAGGATAGACGTGATGAGAATGATGAGGTTCTTTGATCACTTTCCAAACCCGAGTGTTGAAAGGAGACTAGGCGAGTTTGTATTTAGGGTCAAAAAAATTTATTGGGTAGCTCTCTGTCAGAGGATAGAAGCATGGTTATGAGACTATAGCATGAAACACTAGCATCTCTCAAGTGTGCTTGGGTCTTTAAGATCAGAAAACCACATGGACAAGGTCTAACCTCTAAAAGATGGGCAAACAACCTAGTTCAAGATTTTCTAAAGGTGCAAGATAAGATAGTAAAGTACGAAACATAAATATGAACATGATGAATTATATTACCACAAGGGTGATGAAGATGATCTCACACAATAATCCTTTTGCTAGCTTGCTCCAAGATATCTCCACCTACACATAGAAAAGAGGGAAAATGTTGGGGGGTTGTATAGGGTACTGCCTTAGTCAGACCCCCATTTTGGCATTTCCACCTTCATGGGGAACCAAGTTTGCGATGTATAAATAAAGAGAAAAAGAAAGAATACAAGAAAAGGACACCAAAAAAACTACAAAAGAGTACATTCTTACTCAACTAAAAAATAGAGAAGATCAGAGAAGCTTGTACCTCTGTCCAAAGCACTCAAAGCTAGTGGAGGAGAAATATGAAAGGAATTCAAGCCTCTATTATGATGGATGCATCCTGTGCTTGCTCTATCGAAGTGATGGAGTGATAGATTTTTTTTATGAAGTATGAAATGTTACTTCAAATCTTGTAGATGAATGCTCAAAGTGTGAAGAGATTGTGTAGGCATTGCCTACAGATGACCAGAGATGAAAACGGATAAATGAATGGAGAATATGAAGAAGGAATGGAAGAAAACGACCATATTCGGGTCGGCCATCCAAAAAAAGGCATTACACTTTGAATTCCAATAGGAAGTGTAACATTTCAACATACTCCAACCGTAGGAATCTACCAAGGACATAAGTGTCCCACATGAATGTCTAAGGCATCACATAGGCATCCCCAATAGAAACAACTCCAACACTCAAAATGGGCACCAAGTGTGATGTGAACAATGGGTTTATGTTGACTTAAGCCTCTGAGTTTGGTTTTCTAAAGTGTAAAGGGATAAAAGGGGAATTTTTGCTAGGGGTACAAATTCGCTCTTATAACATTTTGCCCCACTTTAGCGAGCATGAATATTGGTGAGTGCTTCAGAAAAGTAGATCGAAGAAGTAGTATTAAGGTTAGAGATGTATACTTGTACCGATGAGGAAGTAGATCATGGTATGCAGAACCCAAAGTGTAGGAAAGGACTTCATAGTTCCGTAGAACTCTAAAGCTAATGAAGAAAAGTGCCTTATAGACTCACAAACCTATAAAGGAGGTATCCTTCAAGAACTCTCACATGAAGGAAGCCAGGAAAGTTCCTTATAGACCCGCAAACCTACAAGGAAGGTATCTCCCAAGAACTCTTTCATGAGGGAGACCGAGTAAAGGGGAGTGCACAGAGTTAGAAATGATGACATGTTTACTCCCAGATAGAACACGTCAGGAAGCAACCATGTAGGCTAGTAAATAGATAGTCACATAGACCATCACCAAGTTGGAATACTTATAAAGGGTTCCCTTAAGAACCCATCAAAAGGAAGAAGGGTCCACTCAAGGGACACACTATTTGAAAGGTTAAGTCTAGTCGGGCTACCCCCAGGCTAAACATAGGGATGTGAAGTAGGTCTAGCTGGGTTGTCCCTAGGCTAGATGTAAAGATGTGAAAACAGTCTAGTCAAGCTACCCCCAAGCTAGACACCATAGGGCTCATTAGAGAATAAAATTTTGAAGGGATCCCTCGAGAACTCGGTGTGAAGAAATGGGGTCCACTCAAGGGATGCACTATTCAAAATCCAACACCTTTCGTGAATAAATTCATCATCAAGGAATCCTTTTGAAAGATGTTCACTTCATCAAGGAATTTGAAAGGAAGGATATGCCCCCATGCAAGGGGAAGATCAAATTTATTCCCACTTTGGAGGATGATTCCCAAGTCCTTTCTTTATGAACCCATGATGAAGGAAACATGTTTCATTAGGGTTTCAAGTCAATAATGCAATTCTAACAAAGAAGTGTGTGAAGTCTCTTTGAGGAAAGATTCATTGGCAATGAATATTTTCTCTAAAGACCAAGTAATGTAGAAGTGGCATTGTCACACATGAAAGGGAACTCTCAAGAAAAGAAGAGAGAAAGATAAAGGGAAATCAAAAGAAAGAGAGAAATGAATACGAACAAAGGGCATAGGGGGATCTAGTTTCGTGGAGTCAGATATGCCTTTATTTATATATATAATAGGTAACCATGGTGAGAGGCAAAATATCATCAATCCCCAACCAAATCAGGAAGAAGGCACGAAAGACAAAGTAAAAATAGAAAATTGGGTCAACATGGAAGGAAGCCTAAATGCCCCAATGCTTTACATCGTCCCCAATTTGTCAAAAGTCAATCACAAACATGGAAGAATTATGATACAAATAGAAGAAGGTTTACAACACAAACACCCTATCTATATTCAAGCACCAACAGGGGTGACAAGGTTCATCTAGGAACATATAGCATGATCGCAGGGGAACACATGTTACAACACATACACATCTATTCTAAAGATCAAGAAGAGGGTCTCCCCCTTAAACTGGTCAGCCACTTGAGGTCATCAACTTCCCACTCTAGATAATTGTAGTGGGAAGGATGACGATCTCATAATAGTGTAATGTTAAGGAGAGGGGATTTTGATCCCCCCACAACAAGTGCTAAGGCAGAGGGACCTATGAGGTCTTTGTTGCTCAACTCTTGTGGGTCTAAGGTCCACGAATTTGCGAAGATCGTTGACAAGGTTAGAAATTCACACACCTAATGGGAGTGTCCTATTTTATCTCGACAGATGAAGGGGTTTGCACCTGAGGTTCACTGCTAGGCTCACCGAGCGATTCGAGAGCAGTGACAAACTCAGGGGAGGCTAGGACTAATTCCATCACTAGGAAAAATAGGATGGAATAGGACCAAATTTTGGGGAAGGTGGGATCCTCTTACATCCTCCATTGCTGGAGGGACCCTTCTCCACCTTTTTCTTTGTCAGAGGAGGTGAACTCTCCATGGACAAAGTAATATGTGTGAAGGAAGAGGGAGAAAGAACCACATCAAATATGACTGGCGTGTGAATCATATCTATAGGTTTCTGGAAAGGTGAGACATCTAGAATGGATGTCAACAAAGGTGGCTCCATGGAAGGAGAGATGAACACCTACACCTTTCTAGGCACATGTGTACTTGTAGCAAAAGCCATAGGAGATACAAAGCTAGTTTGGATAGAATAAAAAGGGAGGAGAGAGGAGGACATGGTAGGAGGTCCTAATAAAGGAGAGATCATATCCTCTTCCTTCTTCTGTATGGATGATTATTTGGCCAGAAGAGCCTTTCATCGGTGCTTGTGCTCATGCACAAGGCAGTTTTTGTGACCTTTTGACCCAAAAGTTGGGGTTTGTGAAGGAATGGAGGGCTCTTTATCAAGCATGGGAGTTTCTTCCATAGTTTTTTCCAGTGGATGGATAGGATCCTAGATGGGAGCAAGAGGAGAAGGTCTAGAAATGGTAGGGGGAATCCATTCCAATGCCTCAATAGCGGGCTTCTTCGCATTCATGGGAACGGTAAGAGGTTGCGGGAAAAATTCTCTTTGCGAACTTTTCTTGCTACCATATAGATAGTATCAAGGTCTAGGAGATGCATTAGGGATATTTGATATCCTAATCTTGGGTCTACATCAAGCAAGCAACATTGAACTCAATGGGTAGAAACCAAGCTTATTCATCCAATACTCCTCCCAAGAAAGGGGAGTAGACAAGGCAACCCGAGAAGGAGAAGCTTCTCCTTTCCCTTTTGGGAGGAGGAGGCAACTAGCTTCTCTACTATAGGAAGGGTCAAATCAGTTGTTCCTTGCCTCTAGTCTTATACTTCACATAGTTCTTATAAAGAAGATTTGTTCTAGGTGCAAGCAGACTGACTGGAGTAGGCCAAAAGTGATCTAATGAATATCCCCCATGGGACACCACAAGCTGGTATCCAGTATCATGCATCATGTGCATGACACCTTCATGAGAAAAAATAATACACTAATGAATTAGAGAGGCGATCCTATTCATGGAATCTAACTAAGGTATCCCTAGCTTCACTCTGGACAGGTCTGACTTGGGGAATGACATCAAAAATCATGTCTTAAGTTCCTAGGTCCAACCAAGATGGACAACGTTATCGATCCATAGGGTTTTAGAGAAATACCATGATGCATACAGATGATGGGTTTTATTTTTTCATATTCCTCCCTTTGCAAGGAGTTTAAGAATAGATTCTCCTTTGTGATGACATTGATTCTATTAGAGTAATTGGTTATTTACTTGATTAATTAAACAATATTTGTTTAATTAATTAAACTTCCCTCTTACCTCTTTTACACTCAAGCTAACATTATGTGCAAGCCTAGGGTTTTCCTTTTTAGGGTTTCTTTGACATATATGTGGTTGAAAATTTTCTTTTGTATCTTTATTCATTTTACACATTGGTGAAAACAAAGCTCCACATCTTTGAGCATTTTATTGTTTTCTTTGTTACTTCTCTTTGCTTCTCCTTGTAACAGGTATTCTTCCTTACAGAGATCATTGGGATCCTTTGAAGTTGTATTTTCTCAACTCCAACATGGTATCAGAGCTTCAGATCTGCAACTACTTGTTCTTGTTTTGAGATTTTTTGCATTGGAAGCAGGTCTAGGGTTTCTGCAGTTTGCAAGGTGATATTTTGGTGGATCCAGCATACTCCATTTTTTGAGTTCACTTTGAGTCCAAACGGACCTCACTGTTGGATTCACAGTGTCCAGAAACCCATAAAATGATTGTTCATTCGTCGATTTTGGTTATAGTCGATCAGGGAGGCAAAAAAAAATTTCCCTAAGGCCGTATGGCCCTAGGGCATGCCGTCTACAGCAAAAAAAAAAAAAAAAAATTTAAATGTTTTTTTTCAGGTTTTTTACCCGCAGCCCATGCAAATTCCTCATGCAACTGCTCGTCCGCCTAGCGGCCACCACCACTGGCGGCAACAACCAATCATGGCCAAGCTGACACCACTGGCCCTGTTCCTCGCCGCGCTTTGCTCACGCGCCTCTCGTGCACCACCAGCCAACCACGTGCCACCCGCACCCCACCACCTGCGGGCCAGCCCCCTGGTTCATCCATATGATCAGGGGCCACTGGATTTGAGCCCTTGAGGGCTATTTTTTTTCTCTCCAACACCCTTTTATGCACCTCTCATTCAAATGGGCATAACTCGGGCATTTTAGCTCTGTTTTTCGAATGGAAAAAGGCATTGGAAAGCTAGTTCCAGCAACAATCTAATGGTGTAGGAATTTTTTCAAAATTTTACTAGTCTGGATATTATTTTTTTAGTCAAAGTGGGGTTTTTTTTCTTCACTTCTGGGGCCATAGAAGGTGCAAACAGACTCTGTTTTTCAAAAATGGATAGGCATTGGAAAGCTCTCAACATGATCTATTTAGATCTGTAATCTTTTTTATCAGAAATTTCACTAGGTGCATGAGAATTTTTTTTGAAATATTTTTTGCTTATGCATTGCTTCCTCTTTCTTAGTTTGTACTAGGGTTTGGGTTTATCTCTTGTGGGGGGTGTTTTTTCTCACTTTCTGTCATTTATATCAGAAAATCAGAACACCAAAACTCTCAAAAAAATCAAACCCTTCTGCATCTTCTATCTATTCTGAAATATCACATAATAATAAAAAACACAAGTAGGTACAGGTGTAGGGTTTCATGGCAGACTCTTCAGTTGAGTTACTCACACCTCACAACTATCACACTTGGAAGTCTCACATGATGAGGCTACTCAGGTCACGAGGGTTGTGGTCTTGTTTAGATGAGTTTCGGCCTTAGTTGCAGCGTACTTTTGAGATTATGTAGCACTAGAACAAGATGGATGAAGCTATGGGTTTTCTATCCATGCATGTTTTAGATAGTCTTTTGTTTCACCTTTATGCTTTGCTCACTCCTTGAGCCATGTTGTTGAAGTTTGAGACACATTTTGGGGCCATTAATGAGTTGTGACCATTACAGATTGATGCAGAGTTGACTTCACTGTTACCTGAATCATTTCCCACTATTGAGGATTTTTTGAACAAGTTCAAAACTATCCGCACTATTTTACAGGGTTGTGGCAAGAATAAGTCAGACACAAAGTGCATTTACTTGATTCTTTCGAAGCTTCATGGTCCATTTTAGATATTTGTTTCTTCCTTCCATTCCACCATGGATGGTCTGGGTGCCAATTTTACCATTCCTACCTTTGATGTGTTTTGTGAGCGTTTGTCTCATGAGTAGTCACACCTTTTCTCAGATGGATATGCTCTCAAGATCAAAGGACAAAGCATTGGTTGCTCAGTCGTCTAAGGAGAAACAAAAGCAGAAACCAAAGCCCAAGAAATATTTTGCAGGTAGTGAGCATTCCTCCAAACCTCCTCCTAAGTCTGATTCTAAACCACCACTTAATCCAAAACATGGGAAATCTTCAAAGTCTGGTGAGTCTTCCTCCAAGTCTAAGCAGAAATCAGGAGACACTTGCAGCTTATGTGGCAAGAAAGGACATCCAGTTTCTAGGTGTTGGAAATGATTAGAGGCCTTAGAGGAAGCCATGCAACAGCATAACATCTCCTCAGCTCAATTGTCTTCTCCTTCCATAGGGAAAACCCATGCTCTCACTGCGCGAGCATCAACCTATGGGGCAACTTGGATTTTAGATTCTGGTGCTTCTCACCATATGACTCACACTTAGCAGTTGGTCACTTCTCTTGCTTCTTGTGGTACTTCACAGATTGCAATGGGTGACTCTTCACAGCTTTCAGTCTTGGGTTTAGGTTCTTTCTCTTTGCATGGAGGAACTCTATAGGATGTTCTAGTTGTTCCTGACATCTCGACGAACCTCCTATCCATTTATCAAATTTTCCATTCTAGCTCTGGTAAAACAGTTGAGTTCTCACCACATGATGTGGTTATTTGGGACCTCCATGACTCTAATATGGTTGTGGCTACTAGTAGTGTTGATACTGCATCTTGTCTTTACAGATTTTATGGATTTGAGCCTTCTGAGGGTACAGGTTCATCTCTTATAGCACATGAAAATTTAGTGAGTAAGCTTTGGCATGAGTGTTTGGGCCATGTCAATTACAAATATCTTCAGCAGATGAGTACACAGGCACTTGTTCTTGGTCTTCCATAGATTTCTTGCACTGATGGTGTTTGTCATGGTTGTGTGCTTGGCAAGCATCATAGGGATCCCTTTCTGAAGGGAAGCGCCACTCATGCTTTGGCACCCTTGGAGTTGATTCATAGTGACTTCATGTAATTTCCCACCTCTTTTTTTTTTGGGGCCAAGTATGTACTCACATTCATTGATGACTTCTCGAGATGCGCATGGGTGTACTTTCTTAAGTACAAGTCTGATGTCTTTGATTCCTTTCGAATCTTCAAGATATTTGTAGAGAAGCAGTCTGGCCTTTCTATTTGGTGGATACATACAGATAATGGGGGGGAGTATGTGCATCGGGATTTCAGAGATTTTTGCACTGAGCATGGTTTGCAGCATTAGTTTAGTGTTCCCTACACCCCTTAGTAGAATGGTGTCAATAAAAGAAAGAATGGGACTTTACAGGAGATGGAAAATTGTATGATTCAGTCCAGATCCATGGATTCATCCTTTTGGATTGAGGCAGTTAATTGTGCCAACTATATTTAGAATTAGATGCCTCACAAGGCGATTCGATATATGACTCCTAAGGAGGCTTGGTCTCATGACAAGCCTGATGTTTCATCATTTCGAGTATTTGGTAGTGAGGCATGGGCATTTATTCCTGATGCTCAGAGGAGAGCCATGGAGCGGAAGAGTCGACCCCTCATTTTTATCGGCTACTATGAGGATGTTAAGGTGTATAGGTTGTTTGATCTTGATTCCAGAGAGGTCCTGTTTCAACAGGATGTCCAGTTTGATGAGCGTCTTCCTACATTTGATACCATGTCTCCAGTGTCTACTTCACTACCTACTCCATCCACTACAACTCTTCAGGATTATTTTGAGGATAATTTTGATGAGGATATTGATGATCCCCCATCTCCACCTCCACTTGCTCCACCTCAGATGCCCAAATGGGCTCGCTTTACTGTTGCGGGAGTAGGATCTATGGCAGGTGATCCTTTTGACACTTGTCACACCCGTTCTCATATTGCAGGTTCTAGTCTTTTGATTCATGCTCTTTCAGAGGATACTTAGAAATTTTCAAAGGTGACAGGTCACCCTGAGTGGGATAGTGCTATCAAGGAGGAGTATTCTTCTTTGATGAGGAATAGTACTTGGGATCTTTGTCCTCTTCGTAAGGGCAGAAATATGGTTCGGTGTCGATGGTTGTATCGTACCAAGTATTCTTATGATAGTTCTATTGATAAGTACAAAGCACGTCTTGTTGCGAAGGGTTTCTCCTAGTTTGAGGGTATTGATTACTCTGAGACATTTGTCGTTGTCGCCAAGATGAATTCTATTCGCTTTATACTATCACTTGCAACTTCTCAGGGATGGCCCATTTTTCAGATGGATGTGAAGAGTGATTTCTTGCATGGTGACCTATAGGAGGAGATCTATATGGATCAGCCTCAAGGATTTGTGCAAGATGCTTCTTTGGTTTGCTAGCTTTCGCATTCATTATATGGTCTCAAACAAGCCCCTCAGGCTTGGTATGAGAAGATGGACTCTTTCTTGCTCTCCACTAGTTTCACAAGCTGTCATTCTGATCCCAACGTCTATATTCAGAATCTTGAGGGTGAGATCCTGATTCTTGTGCTATATGTTGATGATCTTTTCATCACACGTAGCTCATCCTCTATGATTCAACATGCTCAGCATGCTTTGATGGAGCAGTTTGAGATGACAGATCTTAGTCTTCTGCACTATTTTCTTGGTCTTCAGGTGGTTCAATCTTTTGATGGGATCTCCATTTACTAGAAGAGTATGCTCTTGATATGCTTCAGCGCTTTGTAATTCTTGATTGCAAGCCCGCCCCCACACCTTTTCAGTCAGGGTTTTTTTTTACTACTCCTTTCCCCACTCCTTTAGTAGATTCTACACTTTACAGACAGTTGGTTGGTAGTTTGTTGTACCTGACTCACACTCGTCCTGATCTTTCCTTTGCGGTTGGACTTGTCTCTCAATTCTCCCATGATTGTCATGAGAGTCATTGGCAAGCTGCCAAACGTATTTTGAGGTACATTCAGGGCACCAATTCTTATGGCATTCACTACACATCAAAGGATCCTCACATTATTGGCTACATTGACTCAGATTGGGCTGGTGATGTCAATCATCAGAAGTCTACTTCTGGCTTTGTTTTTTGTCTTGGCTTTGGTCCTATCACATGGTCTTGCAAGAAGCAGAGTGCTCATGCATTATCATCTACAGAGGCTGAGTATCGAGCTGTTGTGCTCGCTAGTCAAGAGATTTTATGGCTTCGATAGTTGATGACTAAGTTTGGTTTTCCTCATGATAGTCCCACTATTCTTTGGTGTGACAATCAAAGTGCTATACACATTTCTCACAACCCGGTAGAGCATCAGCGAATGAATCACATTGAGCTTCATATGCATTTCATCAGATAATTGATTCAGGATGGTTCTCTTATCTTGGAGTATATTCCCACTGTCGAGCAGGTTGCTGACATCTTCACGAAGCCTTTTGCATCACCACACTATCTTCATTTGCGCTCTATGCTTGGTGTGAAGGAAGTTGTCCTTGGGGGGTCTTTATGAGGCCTTCCTTCCTTCATGTTTCTTTCAGCATGTTCTTCTATCTTTTTTTGGAGAGGATTTTTTTCCACTGGGTTTTCTCTTTTTCTCCATTTCATAGAAATTTCCTTGTACTTGGGTACCTGATCTGGCCTTGTTGTCGGGACCCATTTTTTTTTCTTTCAGTAGGTTCTTCTAGGTTTTAGCTCCTCCCTAAGTCTAGCTTAAGGGGGGGTGTTAGAGTAATTGATTATTTACTTGATTAATTAAACAATATTTGTTTAATTAATTAAAGTTCCCCCTTACCTCTTTTACACTTAAGCTAACATTAGGTGCATAATAATTAATTATTTTATTAATTATTAATGTGCAAGCCTAGGGTTTTCCTTTTTATGGTTTCTTTGACCTATATGTGGTTGAAACTTTTCTTTTGTATCATTATTCATTTTGCACATTGGTGAATACAGAGCTCCACATCTTTGAGCATTTTATTGTTTTCTTTGTTGCTTCTCTTTGCTTCTCCTTGTAACAGGTATTCTTGCTTGCAGAGATCATTTGGATCCTTTGAAGTTGTATTTTCTCAACTCCAACACATTCTACTCATAGGATCAACCAAAACCCCTTTCACAATGTTTCCATTGAGGTGAGTGGGAATGTAGAGCGGGGAAGGTTTATCATTTGTTGGTACATCATGTGAAGTGAGTGTTATATCTAGCAAACCAGTCACAAGATGAGGAGAAGGAGTAATTATAACCATGTTAATGTACACTTGAGGCTTGGAAATAAAATCAGAGGGATCGATAATCATGTTAGCAGAATGCGACAGAAATGGGTGCATGTATATCTACAATTCACTATTAGCTTTGACCACTGATTTGTTTGTATTTTGTTTACTTCCATCAAGACAGATAGTATTGTCCTCGATGCGATCCTATATCCCATAATGCAGGTGCATGCAATGTTCGCTATCATGTCCGTTAACTTGGTTTTATTGGCAGTAGGTATTTGCTTCATACAAGTTAGGATATGGTTCCCCAACTAGTTTTGGGGTTGGCAAGTTAACGATCTTATCCTTCCACAACTTTTGTAGGATGGAAGAATAAGATTCTGATAACTTTTTAAACTTTCGATCGCATCTAAGTCCATTGTTATCAACATTGGCTACTATATTTGCAATAGCCTGTCCTTTCCCATAGATTGATATAATGGACTTTCCCTCTGAACGGGAGTGCGAGGAAGAACCCCTGAACTAAACTACGGTTTGTTGGTACTCCCATAGAGCCACACACAAATGTGCGAAAGAAGGGTATTTCATAAGGGAAAAATTATCTTTCCAAGGCCTTTGTAAGTTCCCTATGAACACCTTCTACATGTTGAAGTCTGGTAACGAGTATGATATTTGTGAAAAGAGAGCTTGATATCACACTATAAAGTCGGTAATCTTTTTATTATCCCCTTGTTTACATTGAACAAGGTCAAAGAAGGTCATCTTAGGCCCAATGTTGGCTTGGAACTGTCATGGGAACTAGTTCCCAAGTTGATAGAATGAAAATATGGAGTTGTCAAGTAAGGAATAGTACCACTCAAGCGTTGTATCCTTGAGGGATTGAGGGAACAGTTTTGTCATCAATGCATTGTGATGGAAGAAGTCTGTAGATAAGGTGTTAAAGGCAGACACATGTGTTTTCGGGTCCCCTTTACCACCATATTTCTCAAATTTAGGAATCTCCATCCCTTACAAAAAAGAAGTATTCATAATTTATACTGACAATGGGCTATGTCAGAAGAAGGGCTGAAAAATAGGTTGGGAAAAATCTTGGGAAAGGCTCGCCAGCTACTTCTACATTTTCCCTATATTCTAAAGAAGGGTATTTAGAATCAGATCATTAGAAGGTGTAGGACTAGTTGAACCACTACTAGATCCACTACCAGAACCACCATTGTGACTTCCACCAGAGCCACCACTGATGCCACCACCATCGGTGTGACCTCCATCGGAGCCACCACCACTTCCAAATCCACTACCATGACCTCTTTAGGAATCACCTCCACCAATACTACCTCTACTAGTACCACCTCCACCACCAAAGCCTCCACCAGTCATTCCGCCAAATCCTCCACCACCGGAGGCAATGGGAGGGGTGAAGTGAAAACCCAAAGGGTTCTTGTTTACCTTGATGGTTTCCAAAATTTTGAAAGTGGTAGGGATCCTGATTGAAGGGATCAGGTTGGCCATGTACACAGACATGGGAGACATTGATACCTCTAGTTGTCTCTCATTTTCTTCAAAGTGGCTACCTTATACCATGCTACCATGGTTTGAAGGGGCACACATTTCAGCCAGATGAGCGAGACTAGCCAAGAGTTCTACGCATGTTTTTTCTTTTCCCACCATGCACTTTATTTCACTAATAACTTTAGCAGCCCTAGCTATCTTTGAGTTTTTTTCTAGGTGATTCTCTAGTGAACCCAACCCCTTTCTTAGACTAGCGACATATTTACAGGGGATGTGGACAATTTCATACTCATCTATAGATGATGAGGTCAGTGATGTAGGAGGGGTAGGGATGCAATCAGTTTCATCAACGAATCTAGACTCGCCCCGTGATACATGCTCCTGTGCAGACAAGCCGACCACATAACTAGAGAAAAGACTGGTGGTGAAACTAGAAGAGAATTTTGTCTTCTCCATTGGATGGTTTTGCAGACTTCTCCTAACAATATTCCCATAGTTCATGAAATGGGTTGTGATGCTCATAAACCTCCACAACACATAGGAGTGCAAAAACCAAAGGGTGTTAGAGGAAAATCCTAGAATATTGATGAACAAAATGATGTTGGTTCATGTTAGGTTCACCAAAAATGTAAGAGAAGGGGACCAACCACTGTAAGGCCCCAGGTCATGAAAGGAAAAGAGTAGTATGGCTTCCCTAACTTGCCTCAGTTTCAAGGGTGTTAGGATAGACGGGATAAGAATGATGAGGTCCTTCGATCACTCTGCAAACCTGAGAGTTGAAAGGAGACTAGGCAAGTCAATTTTTAGGTTTGACTCTGTGTCTCTTGGGTAGCTCTTTGTTAGAGGACAAAAGCATGGTTCTAGGACTACAACACGGTGTGTTGGTGTCTCTTAGGTGCACCAATGTTTGTACAACAAGAAAACCATAGAGACAATGTCTAACCTCTAAAAGATGGACTAACAGCCTTGTTCAAGAGTTTCTAAAGGTGTAAGATAAGACAATAAATTATGAAATGTAAAGAAAAATGTGATGAAGGAAGCATATTACTAGAAGGGTGACGAAGATGATCTCACACAATAATCCATTTGGCAACCTACTCCAAGATCTCTCCACCTACACATAGAAAAGAGGGAAAATTTTGGTGGGCTGTATACGAGTCTACCTCAGTCAAATCCTCATTTTGGTGTTTGCACCTCCATGGACAGCCAAGTTTGTTTTAATGTAGAAATAAAGTGATAAAGAAAGAATACAAGCAAAAGACATAAAAAACACTACAAAATAGTACATGCTTACTAAACCAAACAATAAAGAAGATGTGAGGAACTTACCACCTTTGTCCAAAATTTTCAAGGCTAGTGGAGGAGAAATATGAGAGGAACTCAAGCCCCTGTTGTGATGGATTCATCTTGCACTTGCTCTATCGAAGTGATAGAGTGATAGATTGCTTCTATGAAGTGTAGTATGCAAACATATACTAAATGACATAGAAATGACTATGAAACAAAACAAAAAATTCTAGAACTAAAGATGTGCACCTATAAATGTGTTGAGGATGAGAATGAAAACTAGAAATATTGTTGATTCTAGAATTTTGACCTACTGGGACACTTGCACCATTTTGGGTGACTTAGTTTCAAATCTAGAAAACTGTTTTGGAGCCCATTTAAGCCAAATAGGTATCTAAATCTACATAAAACTTTGAAAAACATGTGTAGTGGGACTAATTTACCACTAATGGTGACTTAGTCCTCTTTGAATTTTCTAAAAATACGAAATTGGAATCTGAAGCTCTCAGTCTACACTTTCTTTTCCTCCTGGTATCTGGATCCAAAACCTTGATTTTTAGCACTATAAGTGACTTTTGTAGATATTTTTGATCTTACCATTAAGGAGATGACTTCAACAAGTTTTCAACCTATTCTTCAATCATCTTCAAGCCTTTAAAGCACTTAGATCTGTAATCACACAAGGAAAGAAAAGAGAAATGTTGAATTTTAGGGCATGGGGGTTTTCCCTTGTCAAACCCCTTTTAGGTAATTGAACCAACATGAAGAAATAAGATGAAGCATGAATTTGAAATAATGGAATTAGAAACTTTCCATGATGATGGATCTTGAGTTGCTGCAACAATGGATGAACAATTTTCCCTTGAATGCTTCTTGATGAATTTATAATGCTAAAACCCTAGCTTGCTTGAGAATAATGATGAATGAAAAATGAAGAGTGAGGGTGATCCCACAATAGTGGTTTACAATTTTTGGCCAAACTATTCACTGAAATTATTATTTTTTACTAAATCTTCACATTCGGGCACCTATAGCAGCTAAACCATGAGGAACTTGAAGATGATGCAAACTAGAGTCTCGTCACATTTTGTTTGCTGATTCTAAATGTATTTTTTTCAAAATTTTTGGAATCAAATTGCACTTCTTTTTCCATCTCCCACAAAAACTGGTTTTTTCAAAAAACATTTTAAAAAAGTAACACACACCTTATAACGCATAATTTTTTTTCCATGAAGGATAAAATTCTAATTCTTTTGAATTTAGATTTGCAACTCTAATATCTAGCACTTCCACTTGGTTAGATAGTTTTTTATTGAATATTTTTTATTTCATCAAGTTTTGAAGTCAAACCAATTACAATTCAGACATAGCGTGACCATATAATGCGTAATTTTTTTGTATATATCGAAATTAAATTTTATTTATTTTTGGATCAAGGACTTCAATATCTGGTGCACTCATATTTTTCAAATTTTTCTTTTGATAATGTGTTATTTTTCCACATGTGTAGAACATAGACCTTCATCTTTAATGAAAAACCTATGTTTAATAAAACTAGAAAAACAAATAGATAATAAAACCAAAACATATTAAAATTATATTCATTGGATAGCCCATCCTGAGGACTACCATAATTATTTGAAAGAAATTTTAAATGAATTCATTTGATCCCCCAAAAGGCATATCAAAAGTGATTTTTTATCGGCATTTTGATAGGTGTAAAAGAGACCCATTTATAGGTATGGTTTAAAACTAGTGAGATTCTATACAAGGGGGTTTGATATAAGGTGGTTTGATCAAACCCTCTTCAATTGGAATCCTTAAAATGGAACTTTTTAAGGCTTAAATCATTATATTTTCTAAAAATATGTGATTTCAGCAAAAATTAGTTCCTCTTAGAAATTGTAAACCACTATTGTGGCAGCACCCATGAGTGAAAGATGAATTGATTAGTTTATTTAGGATTAGGGTGAAATGAAGACAAAAACCTTGTATTTATGCACAATTATGCCCTAATTCCTAAAAATACCACATCAGAGGCCAACCTTAGATCTTAGAAAATAAAAACCCACCAGAATTTTGAATTTTTTTTTTTTTTATCCAAGTGGGACTAAGTCACCACTAATGGAAACTTGGTCCCACGTAGGCATTTTAAGTGGGTGTCAGGAATTAAAGTGTATTAAATGTTTTTTAATGAGATTATTCTAAAAAATACACTTAAGTAGGGTATGTAAGTTTGAAATGGGGCCAATTAAAGCATAAGAAAGGTATAAATTATTGATGACAAGCCTAGAAAAGTGTGAAAGTTCATTACAAAACTTTACAAAACTTTGAAATAAGGCTTGGTAAATGATAAAAAGAAGCTATTATAATAATAAGATCTTAGAAAAGTGTGAAAGTGTGTCACAACACTTTTACAAGGCATCATAAAATTATTATTAATTTACAAGGGTCCAAGACGTAATGTGAATGTATTTGACCACATTACAACATAAAATCAAGGCAAAACTAGGCCAAAATCCATAAGAGAGACCAAAATGAGTGTGAAAATGTCAGAGATCCATTTTTCTATGCTACATTTAGCCCCCACTTTAGTGAGAGCATGAACCTGCTTCAAAATCACACTAAAGTAAACATTCAAGAGGGGTCCAATTGTACCAATGCACATAACAAAGGATGAAAAAGATCAAAAGAGGTTGCACAAGCCCCCAAGATCCAAGATCCTAATTCGAACCATCATAAGCGTAATGGGACACACACAAGGTGAATGTCATGCAACAAAAGAAGATACACAATCATGCATGAAAAGAAATAAATGAAGAATAAGAATAAGGAAAAGTAAAAATGTGGATACAAATTCGACCATTTTTCCAACATGATGTGGATTAGATCTAGGTTGTTTATCCAAAAATCCATACTCACTCTAGGGAAACAAAACTCTTGGCTATCCGCTAGGTGAGAAACATACACTCATGGCTAGTATGCACTCACAAACACACACAAGTGGCTATGAGGAAATTCATGCCTTGTATTGGGCTTCCAGCTCAACCATACAAAATTTATACCTCTTGATAACTTTAATAAGATGCCACACAAAAATGAGACATTGTAATAGTGTAAGGTTTATTCAAAGAGATTTTGCTTAGGTTGTGTGAGGTCTCATCTTAGGGAACATTGTGCTTAATGTCTCCAAGATAGGACAAGTGCAAAAGGTCTCATCCTATTTCCAAGAGAGGAAAAGTGCAAGGACTTATCCTAGGAAATATTGTACCTAATACTTCCAAGAGAGGAAATTGCAAGAACAAAGAAAAATTTCATAATGAAATATGAGTGTCGATGTATGTCACCACATTAAAGGGGTAGCTAACACCATTACTGTGAGAAAATTCTTTAAAGTAGAAGAAGATATGAGAGCTTATGTAGAAATCCCTATGCCAAGTCCATATGTTTCTGATAAGATATGTCATAAATAAGGTAGTATGTCACATGTGAGACAACTTAATGCATGGCATCCATTTCCAAAGCTTGCTCTTATATGTTCATGAAATTTGATCAACTGGCCAAAGAAGACAATGAAAAGTGGCATATGAGGACAAGGCTAACTAACCCCTCGCCCACACTTAGTGTAGGACAAGCATGAGACAAAATATTTCAAAGATGCATGGTAGAGTGAAAATCAATATCAATTAGAGGAATG
The DNA here is from genome assembly GCA_007115665.2 of Sequoiadendron giganteum. Lineage (NCBI taxonomy): Eukaryota > Viridiplantae > Streptophyta > Pinopsida > Cupressales > Cupressaceae > Sequoiadendron > Sequoiadendron giganteum. The sequence goes on from CM021108.1 coordinate 92,715,736, forward strand.
AGGTGCCCCCACTTAAGGAAGAGCTTCAGACTCCTTAAGATGCTGTATTTTACTACTCAAAGCCTTACATTCATTAGTAGAATGACTGTGAACTCTATGATATGTGCAAAAGGAATTATTTTAATAGAATTTCTTTCAAGTTTTTGGTAGAAGGGATATCAAGTGATCTTGGAGGAGTCTCAACAAGATACCCTCTTGATCAATGGTAGAAGGTTTTCCGGTAGTTCGCAACAAATATTTTTCTTTCTCAGTACAAGATGTCATATCTACGTAAGACTCTTTAGATTGCAATATTAATTTTTCTCTTCTTTATAGGAGGGTGTAAAGTCTAACGAATTTAAATCAATAGTGTTTTACAAGATGACATTGACATTAAGTGAGGTGTTCTTTGTTTGTTTCATTTCTTGCAAAAGATAAAGATTACTAGTGTCTATCAGTTCAATATGCACTAGTGTTAAGGTTGGTTTAGAGGAATCTTGTGTGATGGTGTTGAGGTTGATGGGAGGATTTTTTATTTCCATCAAAGGATAATAACCAATACCATGATTTTTTTCTTGCATGTTAGGCTCGATCGGGACATGGATACCATGTTCTCTAGAACCACATCCTTTTTCATTGTAGCCAAGTTGTTTCGTAAGCTCATAAGCTTTTCCATAAATATTTTTCATTGCTTTTGGATATGGCAGTTGTTCATGATTAAGTTCATCAAAGTTTGTTGTGTAATCTTCTATCTTTTGTTCTAAATTGGTTGAGGTGGATGCCTTTGAAGGATCTTCCAAATTTTGCATTGACATGACTGATTTTTCATGTTCATTATTTAAATCATCAGTTATGATCTTGTACTCGCCCATGAATGTATGTTTGAAATCTAAGCAACCCCAATCATTTTCTAATAGCTCTGTGACTTGTTCAATATGTTGTTCTTTTTTTTTTTTTGTATGGGTTCCACTTGTGTGGTTGGTGTTAATGTGTTCAAGGGATTGTCTCTACTTTTCTCATGTTGTAAGATACTCTACGGCTCAGGATCAACGGAAAGCGTGTATACTTGGTTGTTGTAGATGTATTTCATTTTATGATGAGGAGTAGAAGGAACCCAATTCATTTTATGAAACCACAGTCTTCCTAAGAGAAGATTATATGAAAGTTCATGAGTCATAAAAAGGATCGAAGTTTCCAATGTGGCCTTTCCAACTGTAATAGATAAAGTAATGACACCAAGTGGTTTATTTACTATACTATCAAATCCACTAATAGAGAAAGAGACAGGTTGAATATTTGATTGATTAATGTCAAGCCTATCTAGAAGGCTCACACTACACAAATTAAGGGTAGAGCTAGTATCTAAAAGAGTTATCTTTATCCTTTTTCATTTGTATTGAGCTATGATCATGAAAGCATCATTTTTTTTCACTTCCAAAGGGGGGAGTTAACTTTTGTGAAAAAAAATGTCAATGTGTATTCATTGAATGAGGGTTGCTATGTTATTTGGTTGTGCATTAGAAGGGATGGGAACTTGTTGTAAATTATTTTTAATCATTTTATGATAGTGAGAGGAGGCTTGAATAAGGTCCCATAATGATATCTTAGAAAGAGTATTTTTTAGTTGTTCAACAAGATTGTACTCCTTCCCAAGAGGAGGATCTGGTAATATAGGTTTAGGTAAGATAGGATTAGGAAAAAGGTAAGGTTGTTGGGGTTGGTTATTGTAGTTACAAATTATTTCTAGTCTTATATGCATGAGTAATAGTATTATAACTGGATTGTTGCGACACATTATTCATAGGTGGGTAGAGGATTAATTTAGGTTTGTTTTGAGTTTGAGGTTTACATGATGGTGGGTAAAGGATGAGTTGAGATTGAATAATATTAATGTCCCATAGCGAGTGAGATTCTAATGTTAACTCTTCATATTCTTCTAAGGATACACTATTATTATTGTCAATTTTATCCTTATCATGTATCATGATATCCTCCCTAGGAGGAAGGGTTTTAGGAGAACTACAAACCAATTGCTCTTGAAAAATAAAGGTTGGTTCTTATAAAATGACTTCATCACAAGTAGGGGAATGATCAATGGTTGAATTTTATTTCTTAGTAAGGGTTTCTCTAGGTGAAGTGGGACAACTAAGATTCTCATGACCTTCATTGATTGTGCTTTCTAACATCAAAGCATCTTCTTCACAACTATGAGAGATACTAGGAGAAGAGAAAATGTTATTGTCATGATTACCTATGTTTTTGTTGTCTTGTTCATTAATTTCTTGTCCACTAAGAGAAGTAAGAGGAGAGGAAAAACTAGAATTCTCAAAAATCTCATTTATTAGTTCTTCTGACACTAAAATATCTTCTTTACCAATAGGAGAGATATTAGGAGAAGAACAAATATGATCTTTAGGAATGTCCAAGGTTGTGTTATCTTTAACTAAAACACTCTCATAGGGAGGGGACTATTTCTTAGCATGCCTAGATATGTAAGATACTAACATTTTTTGACCAAAATTTAAAAACACTTGTAACCATTTCATGCAATGTTTCAGCAATGTAAACAATTTATATGGAAAGATGCAAAAAACTTTTATCCAATGTATACAAAAATTTAAGAATGTGAACAACTTATATGAAAAAATGAAAAGCACTTGGATCATACTTATGCAAAGTTTTATGAATAGAAACATTGTGTATGAAAAAATTGAAAAGTACGTTTATCCATGTTATGCAAAATTTTAGAAATGTGAGCTTGTTCACATCTAATGATGTTTTTTATTGAAATGGTTTCAAGAATGACTACCCTAAATTTTCTTTTGTGGCCTAGATGCATAAGAAAAATATTCCCAAAACTTTCCAAAATTATAGTATATGGTACTAGGAGGCTTAGGAAGCACATAAATGAGTTGTTTGACACTGTAACAAATAGTTAAAAAATTGGACTGGGACTAAGTCACCCAAAATGGCGAATGAGTCCTACTAAGGGTTTTTTTCACAATTTTCAGAAATTTTCAATTGGTTTTGATGCTTTTGATATTGTATGACATGAAAGTGAAATGAAAATGCAGATTTTATATGATTTTCAATGATTGGAGATGCCAAATTGCAAATTTTATGCACTTTTATTAATGCAAAAATTTGAAACCCTAGAATGTAAATTAACTAATGAAAAATCCTAATGTTAAGTTAATGCAAGCTAAATCTAGGATGAAGAAGGACTCCAAGTCAAAAAATAAGGTATTCAAAAGTCAGGTTCACCAAAATGAACCATAGATTTTGGGAAAGGGGGCTCTCTTACACTTCTAGGGTTTTGCACCTGAAAGGAGAGAAGAATCCCAAAAACCTTATGGATCACTCAAGAAAAGGAAATATGATTAACATTTGTCTAAGAGGAATTTCCTAAATGCTTAAAATTGATAAAAGGGGTTCACCATCAAGTTTAAACATGCAATGTGTTTAAAACATAGTGTAGTATGCAAACATATACTAAATGACCTAGAAATGACTGAAACAAAACAAAAAACTGAAGAAATAAATATGTTCACCTAGAAATATGTTGAGGACTAGAACGAAGACTATAAATGCTACTGATTTTGGAATTTTGACCTACTAGGACACTTATGCCATTCTGGTGGGTGACTTAGTCCGAAATTTGGAAAACTGTTTTGGAGATCATTACATCCAAATGGGTATTTGAATGTACATAAATCTCTAAAAAACATGTGCAATGGGAATAATTTTCCACTAATGGTGACTTACTCCTTTTTGAATTTTTTGAAAATCCGAAAGTGGAATATGAAGCTCTCAGTCTGCACTTTATGTTCCCCTAGATATCCAAATCCAAAACCTTGATTTTTGGCATTGTAAGTGAATTTTTGTGGATATTTTTTATCTTGAAAATAAGGACATGACTTCAAAAAGTTTTCAACCTATTATTCAATCATCTTCAAGTCTTCAAAGCACTTAGATCTGCAACCACACAAGGAAAGAAAAGAGAAATGTTGAATGTTACAGCTTGGGGCTTTGCCTTGGTCAAACCCCTTTTAGGTAATTAAACCAAAATGAAGAAATAAGATGAAGCATGAATGTGATATAATGGAATTAGAAACTTTCCATGATGATGGATCTTGAATTGCTACAATAATGGATGGAGAATCTTCCCTTGAATGCTTCTTCATGACTTTACAATGCTAAAACCCTTGTTTGCTTGAGAATAATGAAGAATGAGTGAAAGATGAATTGATTAGTTTAGTTAGGATTATGGTGAAATGAAGAGAAAAAACTTATATTTATACACAATTATGCCCTAATTCCAAAAAATACCACATCACATGTCAACCTTAGATCTTAGAAAATAAAAACCTGCCAGAATTTTGAAATATTTTTATTTTTGAGCCAAGTGGGACTAAGTCACATCTAATGGCAACTTGGTCCCGCATAGGCATTTTAAGTGGGTTTTGGGAATTAAAGTGTATTAAATGTTGTTTAACGGTATTATTCTTAAAAAAACGCTTAAGTAGGGTTTGTAAGTGTGAAATGGAGCCAACTAAAGCATAAGAAAGGTATAAATTATTGATGACAAGCCTAGGAAAGTGTGAAATTTTATTACAACACTTTGAAATAAGGCTTGGTAAATGATAAAAATAAGTTATTATAATAATAAGATCTTAGAAAAGTGTGAAAGTGTGTTACAACACTTCACATCACTTTTACAAGGCATCATAAAATTCTTATTGATTTAAAAGGGTCCAATACCTAATTTGAATTTATTTGACCACATTAAAACATTAAATCAAGGAAAAATTAGGCTAACATCTACAAGAGAGACCCAAATGAGCGTGAAAATGTCAAAGATCCATTTTTCTATTCTACACAAACAAATTTTATTTTTGGAGAATTCCTCTCAAAATGGGATCTCTTCAAGGCATAATAACCCTTAACCTATCAAAGAATAATCTGAGTGGAAGAATCCAAAAAATATTTGGATGCATGGAACAACTAGAGTCTCTAGACCTCTCACTAAATAGGCTAAATGACAATATTCTATTAGAAATTTATTTGTTGAGTTATTTGTAGTTCTTGAATCTATCTTACAACATGCTTGAGATGGGAAATTAATAACCTTTTGGGATTCATCCTACTTAGGAAATCCTAAGCTAAGTAGGATTCCATTTACCAATACAATAGTCTGCAACAACTCTTCTTGCTAGGGCATTTGCACAAGTATTAATAAAACTAGTCTAGAGAGTTTAGATGCTAAAATGATATGGTGGGAAATTTAATTTGGATTGAGTTATGGTTTGAGATTCTCAATTGTGATTGGAGAATTGACTTTCAATTGTAGGTTGGGAAAGAGAGTCTTCAATGTATACGATGCTATAATTTTAGTTGTTGATCTATGTATAAGAGGGAATTGATTAAAGTAGATTCCATAGTATTAGAGGCTTTTATTAGTATGTAGCTAGTGAAAATTCATAAGCACAAATTGAGCTAGGCACTTTTCACAACACTCATCCTATAAAAATTTCAATCGCTAGTGTATGTAATTTGATATATCACCTTGATTTCTTATTTTCTTGTAGAAAGGTTTTCTTTCTCAAGTATATGTTGCGGAAACATATAAGGATGAGATGAAGTTGAAATTGTTTATACAATTATTGTTATATTTTAATAACTAATTTTGTCGAATACTATACAATTTTAAGCGATAACATTGTATGCTTTATATTTTTATGTTTTTTTAACAATTAAGATTTTAAATTAGTTTAATTTTTAAAATTTTATTTTAGATAAATTTGGCATTATCTTAAATAAATTATATAAATTGGTATAATCTTATTATTTCAAATAAACTTGAATTAAATAATTAATGATTTATTATCATAATAAATTTGAAGTAATAAGAAACATTTCAAAAAAATTATGCAATAAATTAGAGCAAGCTTATTATATCAAATAAATTATCCACTTATATTATTTTCGGAAATGTTAAAATGTCTCAAACTAAATTAATGTATTTCAAAAAAGTTAGACTTATCCAATATAAATTGAAATAATTCTTTTACTTCAATTAAATATGAAGCAACAAGGACCTTTAAAACTATTAAAGTAAACCTGAAAAAAATATCTCGTTTCTAATTAAAATAAATTTGTTGTGAAGCTATAACAATCTATTCAATTTAATTATAGATCCACTTATCTTTTTTTAAAAGGAATATTGAAGTGTCTATTGAGGCTCTCACTTGAAATGCATTTCAAAAATCCTTTCTATCATGATTTATCCAAAAGATCAATTATCTCACCCAAAATGCACTTCAAAAATCACCTAGATGATAGAATACCAATTGATTTTATTCAGGCCATATTAAAGATATAATGTTGTCTCTAGTACATGTGATTTCTATTTTGCATAATATTAGAATTATAAATCCCATTTTTTTCATAAGACATGGGCATATATAGTGTAGTTTCTAATTCAACAAATTGTCAAAGTGATGCATGTGTGGATTCTTCACAACTTTTTAAAGGAAAAAATCTCAAAATTTTATTTTACACAAGTAAGAATATATTCATGAGATATGATGGTTGAGACAAATTCTATAAATATTATCATTGTTCTCAAAGGAGAATTAATTTCTTGATAATTTATTATTATCAGTAAGGAGAAAATTTATGTAAAATTTAGTTACTAAAGAAACTTGTAACATCATAGATTTTTCTGCAAGCATGACTAGATAAAAAAAGTTAAATCCTAATCTAAACAATAATCTAAAATCTAACAACAAAGAATGAGGAAATAAACTAAACTAATAAAACCGAAATGATCTCACTGAATATACGTTCATCCCTTCGAATTATCTTGATTGTTCTTCTCGATTTTTCCTTTTCAGTATTCTTGTCCTCAGATTTCTGTGTTTGAATGCAAGTATAGCTTCGTCGAGTGTCTAAGAAAAATATCGAAGATGAATCTCTCTTCTCAAAAATGAATGATTTCGATAGGAGGAATTATGATTATGATAGGTCATTTTATAGATTTTGGGTTTTTGAACGATCGACTCAGATTGAAAGAGACATCGACGGATGAGATTGATGAATGCCATGCGATGTGAGTTCTGTGTCAGATAGAACATGAGTTAGAACGTGAGTTAGAACACAAGTTCAGGAAAGAATGAAGATGGAGACTAAGCTAGAGCGTGAGTTAGAACACAAGTTCAGGATCTTAATCTCCAAAAATAGAAGAAATAGACTTTGTATGCAAAAGACAAAGTTAGAACTAGAAGAATAACGCATTCGAATGCAAACATGAGTTAATTAATTAAATAAAGATATTTAATTAATAAACACATCATGCATATGAGTTGGAACTAGTTAATCGACTAATTGTGACGGATTGTCTTCTCGTAGAGATAAATAAGTGTTGAATCCGGAGATAATTGGAGAACTAAAAATAGATCTCGAGTCAAAAGGTGAGTGAATGACTTAGATAACTGAATGATGGAGGAATGTGACATAAATATTAAATATTAATTTAATTCAACATTCGAAAGTGAGAAATTTAATTAAATAAATAAAATAATTTATTTAATTTGACTATTTGAAAAGGATAATATAAATAATTAAATAATAAATATTTAATTGTAGATAAAGGGGGGGTTAAATGAATAATTAAATAATAAATATTTAATTATAGTTGAAGCATGACAAAGGGGGTAATTAAATAATAAATTATTTAATTAAGAAGGAAGAATTAATTAGTTAGCGACATAATTAAATAAATATGATTTATTTAATTAATCAAGTTGAATAAAGATTAATAATGAATTAATTAAAAAGGGATATTTAATTAATAGAGGAAATATGTATTAGAAAGGGTAATTAAATAATTAGCACTATTTAATCAAGACCATGGACTATAGAAAATTATGTCGAAAGTGGTGTTCCCAGGCCTAGACCGATTTTCAATGTCTATAGTTTGCCCCTCTTTGATACAATGTTGGTACAATGTTGTGTGAAAGAAAATATGCCCCAATCGTGCCCTAGCATGAAACAGGTTAAGGTATGCCCCAGTGAAAGGGAGAATGATGAGGAGGTAGTGGTATGCCCCCTCGAGAGGATAGGTGGGTTTGAAGAACATGAGTGTGCTCTCGAAATGGATCAGAAAACTAGAATATGAAGGACAAAAGAATAAGGAAAAATAGATAAGGATGATGAAGATACAAACTAGAAGAAATGTTAGCATGGATAATTCAAAAAGTTAGTATTGAAAAAGAATGGTTATTGATTTGAGAAGAAAATTATCAAGAAGAAATGTTAGCATGGATAATTCAAAAATTTAGTATTGAAAAAGAATGGTTATTGATTGAGAAAAAAATGATCTTCGATATTGTGCCAAATATGCTATGCTTGCTTTTTATCATCATTGGGCGGGACATGACACAAATGGATAGTACACACTATGATATGAGATAGACCATAGTGTACAAAGTCATCCATCTGTGAAAAACATATAGTCGTAGAAAAGGAGTGTCTTAACTCATACTAAGGATAGTAATTGCCCCAGTCGTTTTGTCGAGACAAACCACAGACAACAGACAAATAAAAGATGGGTCATAAGACATCATTGCTCCTCTAAATCCTTGATAGGACATCCTTGAGGAAACTAGTATCATGACTCAAAAACCAATGTTAAAAAGATAGTTGAAAAACAACAGCCAAGAAAAAGAGTCTTGAGACATCGTTGCTTCTCTAAGTCCTTGAAGGGACATCCTTGAAAAGCTAGTAATAGGATCTTGCAAAAATTGATAAAAAGATAAGACAAAAGAAGATATAAAGTCATAAAGCCAAATAAATGTATTCACCAAAACTTGATCTTGTGGGATTTTTTGATGTTTGATGTTTGTTATAAGGTAATGTGAGAGAATGACACATACCGCATAAGACGTTGAGTCTGGTTTCAACTTGGTGACTTTTGTATAAGGCATGACAAAGCTTGGTTTTGGAAAGACACGTGTCGTATAAGACGTTGAAGTCTAATGATGTTGAAGGGACAAGCCACATGAGACTATGACAATGTGATGACGTTTGTTGACAAGAAATACATATCTTGTGTAAAACATAGGTTGATCACTTTGACAATGTGTTTGATATTGACTTGATGATAGTTGAGATGTTTTGCCTTGTTGATGCATGACTTGTTTTGATTCCTTGACTGATAAAAGTGTGTGTATGTGTATTGATAGTGTATGACATGAGATGATGCCCTAAAATATGATATGCAACTTGTGTGATAGTGATTGTGAATGAACCCTATCGGACTGACCTAGTGTGGTCTCGAGAGCTCATCAATTGATTAGCCTTGCCTACGTTGTACACACAGAGACCTCGTAGTTCAACATGACCAATGAATTTGAATATACAAAGCGTCATGATTTTAATGTGTGTGATACATGACAAACCTAGACTGACTAACCTAATGCCTTGGGAGCACATCGATTGATGGCCTTGCCTATGTCCCAGTTGCAGAGGCAACATAGTTCAACTATGTCTACGACTAACCTAACATGACCAACTTGACATGATTGAATAGACATGACTGACTTGACATTATTGACTAGACATTACTGATGTGACATGATTGACTTGACTCTATTTTTGGGATCTTCTAACATTTTTTCTGATTTTTTTTTTTTTGGAGTTTTGATATTTTCTAATGTTTTTGGGATTTTTCAGGACATTTTCGATGGTTTGACATTATGTACAAGGTGTTAGGGCATAAAACAAGGATTTTCCCCCAATCTGGAATAAGATTTGGAAGATGGAGTGGGTAATATGATGGAATGGACGCTAGATGTCAATCATGCCAAGTAATGGATAAGACAACCATTTATTATGAGTGATGGTGAAAAAGTTCGATTAGAATGATGGTAGATGGAAGAGCGAGCTTGACTACACATGGCGCCTATTTGCCAGGTTTTCACTATGCTACTTATCCATAGCACCACCGAAGTGGTTTTCACTAGTGGAAGGATTTATTTCTCTTTACTTTTTTTATTTTCTCAAAAAAAATTGGTGTTACAAAGATGCCTGTTTGCCAGGTTTTCATCAAGATAACCATTTTTTTTTTTTTTTTTTGTATTTTTCCATATTAAGACATGGATTCTCAAAGACTTAAGCATAGAACCTCTTTAGATGTAGACTGTTGATAGGGGAAAAAATCAGTTCTCCTTTACGAGTAGAGAGTTGGTATGCTCCTGATCCAAAGGCTTCCTGTGACAATATACGGCCCCAACCAGTTAGGTTCAAACTTTCCTGGCTTTTCTTGTTCAGCTTGGTTCTTAGGATTCTCCATTAATACCAGGTCACCAATGTCAAAGTGTCTATTGAGAACCTTCCTATTGTAACTATGACGAAGACGATTATGATATGCTTGCAAATGATCTAATGCTTTATGTCTTTGCTCATCCAGCAATTCTAGCTCTTGTAACCTAGAGACATGGTATTCTTCATCATCAATATGACCCTTCAAGGATACCCGTAGAGAAGGTATTTCAACCTCAATAGGTAAGATAGCTTCGGACGTGAATACGAGGGAATATGGAGTGGCATCGGTGGGACTACGGATGCTTGTGCGATAAGCCCATAAGGCAAGATTAAGTTGTAGGTGCCAGTCACGACGGGTGTCATTGACAATATTCTTAAGGATTCTAAAAATTGTCTTATTTGATGCCTCAGCTTGGCCATTACCTTGTGGGTAATATGGGGTGGAGAAATGGTGTTTGATGTGGAATTCTTCACATAAATGGCGTACTTCTTGGTTCTTGAATGGGCAGCCATTGTCTATGATTATGGATTGGGGTACACCATACTGACAAATGATATAGTTTAGGATAAACTTAGATATTTGTGTGCCAGTGATGTAGGTCATGGGAATAGCTTCAATCCATTTGGTGAAGTATTCGATGGTGGTGATGATGAATTTATGGCCATTGGATGATGAAGGGTGTATCTTACCTATGAGGTCAAGTCCCCATTAGGCGAAGGGCCATGGTGAAGTAATTGGACGAAGCTCTTGTTTTGGAGCTCTTATCAAGTCTCCATGTATTTGACATTATCTACATTTCTTTACAAAGATGTATGAGTCTTTCTCCATTGTAGGCCAATAATAACCTAGTCTCATAATCTTATGGGCTAGAGTAGGACCACTCGAATGAGATCCGCATATACCCTCGTGTACCACTCGCAAAGTTGTTTATGCTTCTTCAGCATCGAGACATCTCATTAGGGAGTTATCTAAGGTACATTTATACAAGGTTTCTCCAATGATGGTGTACTTAGCTGACTTTTGGATAAAGGTTCGACATTAGTTATTGCACAAGTCTTGGGGTAAGGTTTGGTCAATGAGGTAGTCGAATATGTCTTTATACCAAGGAGACGTAGGACCAACAATGGTACATACTGTCTCAGTATCGGGGACATCATAAGTGGGGAGCAACAGTTGTTCAACCAGAAACTCGAACTTAGGCACATTACTCGGAATATCCAACAAGGAACCCACAGTTGCCATAGCATCTGCAAATCTATTCTGGATACATGGTATTTTTTGAAAGGGTATGTCATTTAAATACTACTTGAAACTATCAACCATTCACTTGTAAGGTGCAAGCGTTTCATCCTTAGTCTCGTAATCATCATTTACCTGTCGGATTACCAGTTGAGAATCGCCAAAGACATGTAGGCTCTTAATGTTCCACTGAGCTGCCATTTTTAAGCCTGTCACTAAGGATTCATATTCTGCTATATTGTTGGTACAAGGGAAAGCAATCCTGAATGATTTGGGAATGGTATCACCTTGATGTGTGACATAATATACCAGCTCTGGAACCACGATTTGTATGTAACCCATCAAAGTACTATTTCCATTCAGTTTTAATATCAATGTTGAAGAGAAATTCATCTAGAAAATCTGCCACTAATGGATGGTTCGCCTTTATAGGTGCATCTGCTAGTTGATCTGCAATCACCTGTCCTTTTATATCCTTCCTTTCGACATACTGAATGTCATACTCGCTAAGTATCATAACCCATTTAGTCAATCAACATGTTAAAGCTACCTTACTTAGGAGGTATTTAAGTGGATCAATCTTTGCAATTAACATTGTTTGTCGATTGAGCATATAGTGCCGAAGTTTATAGGTATCAAAGACTACCGCAAGATAGGCACACTCTATGTTGCTATAATTCAGTTCATAGCCCACTAAGGTACGACTGATATAATAGACTGCTCTCTCATGACCTTGATCATCATGTTGTGCGAGAAGAGCCCCTAATGCCGACAGAGTTGCTGAGATGTAAAGTATCAATGGTTTTCCCTCTGTAGGTGACATTAAGACTGGTGCAATAAGCAGATAGTCCTTGATTTTCTAGAAGGCCTCTTGACATTTAAGTGTCCACACAAATGGTACTCCTTTCTTGAGTAGATGTTGAAATGGGTATTTTATCTACCAGTTGTACTATGAAATGCCTAATTGACTGTAATCTCCCCTGTAGGGTTTTGATTTGACCAATGCTGACTGGAGGAGGCATCTCTATAATAGCTCTTACCTTCTTTGGATCTACTTGAATGCCTCTTCAAGAGATGATATATCCTAACAGTTTGCCTAATTTCACCCCAAAGACACACTTCTTCGGATTTAGCCTGACATTGTAATTTTCTAGCCTCTAGAATATCTTGTCTAAAACCTTCAAGTAATCTTCCCTTGTTTTTTATTTTTCTATAATGTCATCTACATAATCTTCCATGAGGGTATGTACAAAGTCATGGAAAATAGTAGTCATTGCCCGTTGGTAGGTGGCTTCTGCATTCTTAAGGCCAAACGACATAACATTCCAATAGTATGTGCCCCATGGACATGTGAAAGTTGTCTTATGTTGGTCTTCAAGTGCTATCTTAATCTAGTTGTAACCAGAGAAACTATCCATAAGGGATAGTATCTCATATCCTGATGTAAGATCTACTATCATGTCGATATTCGGCAAAGGGAAGTCATCCTTAGGACATGCCTTATTGATGTCTCTAAATTCAGTGCAAATATGAATGCCCCCAGTTGGTTTAGTCACTTGTACAAGATTTGATATCCAATCTGCATAGTCTATTGTCCTTATGAATCCTACACCCAGGAGTATCTTAAGTTCTTCTTTGACTAGTAGAGCGATTTGCGGATGCATTTTACTTAGCTTCTGTTTGACTAGCTTAATACCTAGATGTAGTGGTAAATTATGCAATATTAGGTATGGATCCAGCTCAGGCATGTCAGCATATGACCATGAAAAGTTTATCTGTCTCTTTTTGAAGAAGTCCTTAAACTCATGTTGTTCTGTCTTTGTTAAAGAAGCTGCAAAATATACTATTTGAGGATTCTCTTCTATGCCTATGTTGACTGCAACAGTCTCTTCTACTACCATTGGTGACTTTTCTTGTTCAACGAAGAGAATATTTAAACCTCTATCCTTGGGTGCCTCAGAGAGGTTTTCACCCTCGGATACATCCTTTATTTTGACTTTTTCATCATCCAAAGGCACCTTTCAGTTTTCACCTAGGGATTCATCATTTTTATTTTCATTGTCTTCTTTCTTTTCATTCTCTTTTTTCCACTAGAGGTGTAAATAGACTCCCCAAAATATGCTTTATTGTCCAAGTCTATGGTAAAACCTGGCTTATGATCCTCTCTTGGTATGCCTTCCCTAAGTCCCATGAACTCAGCAATTGCTTCGTCATTCTTGAATTTATCTATGATAGGTGTACCATGTTGATCCCAGTCGATAAGTTTGGGATATATAAGGGGCATGTCATCATTGGAGTTCTTAAAGTTAGCGGCTGACAATGTGAGTATAGAATGATTGACATGGTTGAAAAATTTTTGGACCAAATCCTTCTTGTTCTTCCTCCTAGGGGTAGGTATACTCTGATGTGGGACTATAGTGAGGGCTGATTCGTCAGAAGATGGTTTGTCAGGTGCCCAAGATGAATGATCAAGGGTTTCCCAATAATAGTTCTCTTTCCATTCTGCTTTGGACAAGTGTTTCTTAGGATGATGACTAGATTGTTTTGGTATAGGTTTCACGTTGAGGTCCAATTCGCCAAATAGGGCATCTATGTTCATGGTACTAGTAGATGAAAGGGATTCCCATTTACCATCGCTAGAGTAAGGGGATTCATCAAAAACTGGAGGTTTGTTGTAAAGTGGGGGAAGTGGTTTATGAGATATCTCGATGTTTGCGCAAGCACTCACTTCCTCTTGAAAAGATGACGAAGTACCAAGATACCCAATTTTAAGCGATTGACACCCTAGCCCTAAGTATTTTGGTCGTGGGTAGACAGTGATCAGTTCTATCCTTCCACTTTGATATAGCCCTAACCCACTATTCCCATCATAGCCTTCATTTTGCATTATCTTAAAGCCTTTTCCATACTGGCCCTTATCTATTTGAATAGATGGGGAGGGGTATTCATGTTCTTCTTGATATAACCAGGAATCATCTTGATCCACAATTTCTTCACTTAACTCTCCCCATTTGGTTAATGTCATTGTAGGGGGAACATGAAACATGACCACTGACTGTCTTCTATCTGCCATGGGTAGGCCATATGCCTTAGGTGGAATCAGTTGATTGATGTCGTATGATTCCTTTATATTATATTTTCCACAACCCTTGTCTTGGATCTCGATTTTAGGAGTGGATGATGGTGGTTTGAATGAAATGGACTTAGTGAGACGTGATGGGTCAATGTATTGGGATAGAGTGGATGATGAGGCTTCTTGGTTAACAGGTACTTGTCATTGTGGAAGGTCCCTTAGGCTTGTACAATATTGGAAAGGATCTGGATCACCATCAATAGTGATCTTTGTGCCAATATACGGGAACTTAAGACATTGGTGGTATGTTGAAGGGACGACTCTCATTGTGTGTATCCAAGGTCTACCTAACAACAAGTTGTATGGAAGGGTGAGATCCAAGACTTGGAAGCTGGTGTTCATGATCATGGGGCCAGTTCTAATAAGGAGCGTGACAACTCCTTTGGATGACCTTTCCTCATCATCATAAGCCTTAATGACTATACTCTTGGAAGTGTCTACATAGTCTTCTGAGAATCCTAATCCCTTAACCAATTTTAGGGTACACAGGTTCAAACCTATGCCTCCATCTACCAAGACTCATCTAACTCTGGTTTGATGGACTAGGACTTCAAGATGTAAGGGGTCATTGTTTTCAGACTTTTTGGTGGAGTAGTCTTGTTGGGAAAATGTGGCATGATGCAATTTGGTCAAATATCCCACCATTTCTTTGAAGCGATTGACATCCAAGTCTGTGGGAACAGTAGTGTTCTGTAATGCTTTGTCAAGTATGGCGTGATGTTCTGGTGACAAAGTCAATAGTTCCAAGATAGATATTTGTGCGAGGGTTTCACTCAATTGATCGATGAGATTGTATCTATACTTGGGCCTCTGTGTAGGTGGTTCGGAAGAAGGACCTGGAATAACTATTTTAGTCCTACATGTATTCACATTACATTCTGGGTGCTTCTTGATGATGACGGTATCAACATGTTCATTTGTGGCTCGAAGGTTATATATGGTCTTTCCTTTCCCATAGTCATATTTGGAGTTGGTGTAATTGGAAAAGGGATTGTTCTTGGTTCTCGAACCGGAGGCGTTTCATTTTGTGTGGTCATGTAATGGGTCTGTGAAGACCTTATGATCACTATTTTTAGTATTTTTCTGCCCATTTACATCTATGGATCCATTTTCAATAAATTCTTGAATGATATTCTTTAATTGGTGACATTGTTGGAGGTTGTGCCCTTTCATTCGATGATAATCACAGAAAGTGTTATCATCCCACCATGAAGGTTTGAACTATCCAGGATCATACTCTCTTGGTTCTAAAGGTTTGATGAGATTATCTTTGACCAATTCTTTGAAGACTACCTCGATTGGTTGCCCTAAAGGTGTAAATTCTCGTGTGGGAAATCTCCTTTGGGGTCTTTGTTATGAGTTTTGGACATAGTTAGCCATTTGATCTAGACTATTCATCATGTCTTCATGTTGGTTGTATCCTCTAAGTGTGATAACTGGTCCAGTATGTATGTTTTTAGCATCAACAATGTCATCATTTGTGACATTCTTGTTCCTAGACCAGAACTTGTTTCTATCATTCGACACAACTTGTTTCTATCATTCAACACATTTGGATGTTGGATAATTGCACTCTTTCCTAGTACTTTTATTTCGCCTTTGTCAATAAGGCCCTTTTCAAGGATGATCCCCTTTTGTACCAGGTCAAGGAATGAAGTGCAACAATGTACCCATAAGTCACCTCTCAGTTTCGGGTTGATTTTTTCGAGGAAGATAGTGACCTTTCGTTTTTCAGGTATTTCGATGGGACAACAACTAGCTAGACTTCTCCATCTCTAGAAGAAAGTGATGAACGTCTCGCCATCTTCTTGTGTTGTGTGGCACAAGTTTTCTATGGTTACCTCATTGTCTATGTTAAAGGAAAAATGTTCGACAAACTTCTCAGCCAATTCACCCCAGGATCGTATACCATATGGCAATTTAGAAAACCATTCCAATGCTATCCCTATGAGGGTTCATGGAAATAGTCACAACAAGTAAGTGGGGTCATATGATATGTCCATGCAGGCTATTGAGAATTCTCTAATATGTTCTAAAGGATTCTTTCTCCCATTATACTTAGGCAAATTTGGTATAATGTATCCATGGGGGAAGGGTGTCATATAGAGTGCTTTGTTGAATGAGCATGGACATAGGTCTTGTGCTGAGATAGTTCACTTGCTTGACATAGACATGTCATCCATCTTTTGTTGTAGAGTCTTCATTTGGTTTTGAAGGATTTCGACTTGTGTCAAGGACATGGTGATCGTTTTATTTGGATCAATGTAGGTGTTCTGATACGTCATGTTTTGTGATGAGTTATGATTGGGTGAGGGAATATATCCTATCAAAATATTCTGATTTGGGATAGGGATAGTCCCTGTCTGAATGGTCTGAGTTGGTATCAGAATGCTTCCTGTCTAAATTGTCTGATTTTGTATAGGGATGCTTCCCATCTAAATGATTTGGTTTGGTATAGGTATATTCCCATCAACTTTGGATCTCTTACTAGTAGTGTTGGTGCCAAAGGGGTTGGAGGAAGTTGCTTCCGCAGTGAATTGTAAACCTTGTGTTATGTTGAAAGGGGTTGTGTTTATAATTGACGATGTTTGAGTTGGTATACCTGTTGGTATCGCTGTGGTTATTTGGGGAATAGAGATAGTTGACGTTGCAGTTTGGGATGGTTGGGTTGACTGTGTTTGCAAGGTACGAATATCAAATCCTATGGGTAGTTTGGCAACGTCTGCTAGAAAATTTGCTAGATAGCATTGAGGATCATTTAGCAAACATTCATCCATAAAGGATGCAAATTCAAGATCTTGAACTGCTGCATCTATGTCTTCTATGTAAATCTGACCATGTGTGTCTCTAGTGACATGTTTTTCTAGCAAAGGCTAGTGTGGTCGTTTACTTCCTGACGGTTGGTTTCCAAACGGATTGATGAATTTGTTGGGGTCTGTCGTTGCTTTGAGTTTCTTTTGGGATCTTGTTTCGACCATGAAAAATTTGCTCAAAATGGGTAATGTAGACTATGCCTAAAAACTAATATGATCTACGTCTATTTTTTTGGATTTCTTTTTTTTTTGACACTAAATGATGTTGCTAAAATGGTTCGAAAAAGATGTGTACTAAGATGATGTGTGGCAGGACGAACAATATGCAAAATGTGAGTAGACTATGACGATAAATGAGTTTAAGATGGTATAACCTACAACCCATGGAATAAATGCATGCAAAGACTTATTTTCGACCAAGGAACCTGATTGGATGAAAAGGACAGTTGATAAGGCAGATTTTTCAAACTAGACTATTGAGTTGAAAAGATCCACTAAATGGGACTAAACTGACAAGGTTTAATGATTGTGACAAATCGAAACGTGAAGGGTGACTATGACTATGACGTGTACTGTGACTAAGACGTATATGACACCTAATGATGCAAGGTTTTTTTGAGCAAAATTACTAGTTTCTAATCCAAGGTTGATCTGAAGAACCTAAAGCAAATAGTGAAAATGTTTTTTTTCGGACTCAGCTCGCGGTTTTTGAAGTTTTTTGTTGACAGGAAAATGCGGTTCACTAAATAGTTGCGGTTCAGGTTCTAACAGATGCATTTTTTGATAGTGCATGCAGTGTTTTTGACAGTTGCGGTTTTTCCTATGACAAATGTGGTTTATCGACACACATGCGACTAGAAAACTGACAGATGCGGTTTATCAATACACATGCGACTCTAAAATTGACAAATGCGGTTTTCATGCACACATGCGACTCAAAATATGACAGTTGTGACTCGTGATATGCAGATTGAAAATTGAGATTTTTGACAAATAGATGTGGATTTTCCCCTAACAGATGCGACTCGCTAATACACATGCAGCGAGTAAACTAACAAATGCGACTTGGTTTTTTGACAGTTGAAGTTTTCCCAAAAGTTGAAATTTTCCCGAAAGCTATTAACTGACTTTTGGTTGTTTGATCAATATTTTGATGAATACAACAAAGAACAAACACAACAATCAATGTATTTTCAGTTTTTGTGATGTAAGGATCATTAAGACTCGAAAACATTTACAACCTAGGCTTTTAGGACAATACTTGTTGAATTCTTATTTAGATTTCTCTAGCTACACATATTTATGGTGAATGACTAGTAGCTTGACCCCACTGGCTCCCCTCCATGACACTCACTTATATGGGGCAACCAAGCTACTGCATCCATGAAACTCCCATGGCATACATTTCATTTCCACACATAAACCATAAGAATATAAGAGGGCTTCACAGGGCCGACCTTGCTGCGCCAACAAGTAGATAGGATTTTGGTAACTCTACAACAAGGTGTTTAATAAGGGCATTACGTTCGTGGGACACTATCCAATGTCGGTGAGAGTCCGTTTATGTCCATCTCATCAGAATAGTGTGTGTGATTCTTGGGCTTTCTCCAAGAATCCACTTTTATATACCGGTTGGAAGTCACTTGGCTTTAGCGTGCTACTGGTCTGAGTTGTCTTGGGGTGAGTACTTTTTCCCACCAAGACAGGCCCAAGTTCTAGAGTCAGTAACTGTTTCTCTTACACCCAAGATCACATGACTGTGCAAGGGGAGAGGATACTTTGATTACTGAATCGTAAGGGTGACAAATACGTGCAAATCACCAGACAAAGAAGACAGTGGTTCTTTTTAATCCAAATGACAATTTTCTATCTATCAATCAGAAGATTCTTTTTAATCCACACGATGATTATCTATCTACCAGAAAAAAGCTTGCTTAAATAAATAAATTAACACAAAGGCATTAGGTCTTGCATGCAAATTTATCAGTAGTTCATTGTTCTTCAGCTTTCATCCTGCAAAAAATAGTCTTAGGTTTTTAAATGTCTTCTATGCTTCATCCTGCAAACACTATATTATTCCACCTTGACACAACTGAAACAAACATTAGCGAAAATCCAAACAACTCAAAAAGCGAAAACTAAAAATATGGATGTACGAAAATGACTAAAAAAAGTGAAAAAGTTTTACCAGGCAGATGCGGCTCGATGTTGACAGGCGGATGCGGTTGAGGAATTGTTGATAGGCAGATGTGGTGCGTGATGGCAGATGCGGTGCAGAGTTTAGCAAATGCGGTTCACAAACACAGATGCATCACAGAAAGCCACAAATGCGGCTCATGAAGACGGATGCATCATAGGAAGTAAAATGCATGGCATGAATTTCAAAAACCAGGGAAATTTTTTTTTACTAGTCAAATGTGGTGCAGAAAGCCGCAAATGCGTCACACAAAGTCACATGTGTCACAGGAAGTCAGATGTATAACATCAGAATTTCAATAACCAGGAAAAAAAAATTACCAGTCAAATGCGGTGTAGAAAGCCCCAAATGTGTCACACAAAGTCACATGCGGTGCAGAATGCAACAAATGCGTCACTTCAGCTCACAGCCGAAAAAGAATTCATGTTTTTCTTGTAAAAAAATGCTACCCTTAACAAAAATATGTAGTATAATATATGAAAATTCATTTCTCGACCCTTCCAGATGCAACAATGCTATCTATTTGATCTCAAAATTCCCCCAAAAGTGTGATTTGGAAGATTCTTCAAAAGTGTGATTTTTTTTTGATAGGCAGATGTGTTGCAAGGTACCATGGATGTGGTGCAGAATATAGCAGATGTGGTGTGCCGTACGATTCCTGCAAAAAAAAAATTAATAAAAAATGGAAAGACGAAAATATGTGCGAATTTTGAAGCGTGTTCACATCGGGTTCACCAAATGTAACATGATAGATTTTTTTGCAAGCATGACTAGATAAACAAAGTTAAATCCTAATCTAAACAATAATCTAAAATATAACAACAAAGAACGAGGAAATAAACTAAACTAATAAAACCAAAATGATCTCACTGAATATGCGTTCATCCCTTCGAATTATCTTGATTGTTCTTCTCCATTTTTCCTTTTCAGTATTCTTGCCCTCAGATTTCTGTGTTTGAATGCAAGTATAGCTTCATCGAGTGTCTAAGCAAAATATCGAAGATGAATCTCCATTCTCAAAAATGAATTCTTTCGAGAGGAGGAATAATGATTATGACAGGCCATTTTATAGATTTTGGGTTTTCGAACGATCGGCTCAGATTGAAAGAGAGATTGACGGACGAGATTGATGAATGCCATGCAATGTGAGTTTTGTGTTAGATAGAATGTGAGTTAGAACGTGAGTCAGAACACGAGTTCAGGAAAGATTGAAGATGGAGACTAAGTTAGAATGTGAGTTAGAACACGAGTTCAGGATCTTAATCTCCAAAACTAAAAGAAATAGACTTTGTATGCAAAAGACAAAGTTAGAACTAGAAGAATAATGCATTCGAATGCAAACATGAGTTAATTAATTAAATAAACATATTTAATTAATAAACATATCATGCATATGAGTTGGAACTAGTTAATTGACTAATTGTGACGGAGAGTCTTCTCGCAGAGATAAATAGGTGTTGAATCTGAAGATAATTGGAGAACTAAAAATAGATCTCGATTCAGAAGGTGAGTGAATGATCTAGATGACTAAATGATAGAGGAATGTGACATAAATATTAAATATTAATTTAATTCAACATTCGAAAGTGAGAAATTTAATTAAATAAATAAAATAATTTATTTAATTTGATCGTTTGAAAAGGATAATATAAATAATTAAATAATAAATATTTAATTATAGATAAAGGGGGGGTTAAATGAATAATTAAATAATAAATATTTAATTATAGTTGAAGCATGACAAAGGGGATAATTAAATAATAAATTATTTAATTAAGAAGGAAGAATTAATTAGTTAGCAACATAATTAAATAAATATGATTTATTTAATTAATCAAGTTGAATAAAGATTAATAATGAATTAATGAATTAATTAAAAAGGGATATTTGATTAATAGAGGAAATATGTATTAGAAAAGGTAATTAAATAATTAACACTATTTAATCAAGACCATGGACTATAGAAAATTATGTCAAAAGTGGTGTTCGCAGGCCTAGACCGATTTTCGCTGTCTACAAAACTAAATTGAAAGAAAAATATTTTATTTGAAATTGGGTTGGACAATCCCATTCACCTAGTGCTTTAAATAAATCAAAAAGGAATGGATAGCTCATTTTGAAATGGATGATTCCCTTGGGAAAGATCACCTCTCTTCATGAAGAGGCATAAAGGGGATATAAAAAAGAGAAGAGAAGTTGTTGCTGGAGTGTCTAGAATAAATTTTTTCATTCAAACATAAGAAATTTTTTATTAAAGAGAGAAAAGTAGATGTTTGATCATTCAAATACAAGTAATATTTTTATGAAGGAGATTTGAAATACTTTCATTTATTAATTTGGATGTTGATGCCTTATAATATGAGAGATTGATGTCTCTTTCTAAGATCGTGCTTAGTATTGGGGATTGTTGTCTTTAGTGGGTTGGTGCCTACAAATTTTTATAAGAGTTTTATTTTATTGTTGTATTTAGATAGTAGATCCAAACAATCCTTTCTTGTGTTTCTTTTCCAAAAGGTTTTCCATGTAAATCTTGTGTTCTTAATTGTTTTGATTAGAGGGGAAAACAAGTTTTGAATGGACCCAAAACCAATTACAAACAGGTTTTGTAGGGACTTGAAACCCACTCAAAGAAGAGAAAGCTACACATGGATACAACATAGAAAACTAGCAATGAACCAACAATAGAACACCAAATGAACATCATGACTACCTAGATCTGCACAAATAAAAATAAAATTGATGGTGTAGTGTAGAAAATTGTATGCTCTTGAAAGTGAGTAAATTTCACACTTAATTTGGACCTATTTTGGCACCCTTGAATTAATTACCCTTTAAAATCATCATTAATAGGCCCCTAAGATGGGCCATTATTTTAGATCTTGAGGCTTATTTCACCTAAAAACTTGACATAATCACTTAAAAAAACTAAAAATCATGAAAGCCCACCTCAAAAATCTAAGGTAGAACTCATTCCCCACCTTGGGCGAATGATTCCCCTTAGATGGGACACATTGGCTAAGGGTGGCGAATGAGTCCCATTTGGGGTCTTTTTCAAATTTGAGCATGAAATTCACCATTTTAATTCAAATTTTTGGTGGGTGTTGGGCTTTGACATCTAAATAAGGGTCAATTAGGTGTTAATACCTATATAAAAAGGTTTCTAATTCATTTTTATCAATCTAAGCAATTTGAGCAAGCACTTCAAGAGAAATTTCAAGAGAAAGGTGTTGATAATCTTCAAACAAGAGCATTCAAGTTTCAAAAACAACCAAAGTTGAAGTCTTGGAGCATCATTAAAGTGTTTTTGTAGGTCTGCAAGCTTACTTTCATTCAAGATCTAGCATTTTCAATGGTTGATAATGGTTTCCTATGATGAATCATCATGGATTCTAAGTTGGGGAGATGCAACTAGCCATCAAGACAAGCCTAAAGACTTGTTTCCTAAATGATTTCATCCTCCATTATCACTCTACATTCAACCTAAGGAAGTTACAAGCATTATTAGAGCTATTTTAGGGAGATTAGAGATCCCCTCAAGTGAGTCATTCATCTTCATATTTCAATTATTGAATCATATTCTTACACATTATATAGAAATGCATCATGTTTCAGATTTCTTAGTCTTAGACACACTTAAAGCTAGGGTTTTCATACACATTTCATTATTTATATCCAGGTTTAATTACCAAACTAGTGATTTGACCAAGGAAAACCCCCATTAGAAAATCAAGTTTGTATTTTGTTTTACAAGTGTTTCATAGATTCGGATCCAGAACTCAAGTTGGAAGGAAAGAGTACGTGTTAAAGTGCAGATCAAGACTTTAAATTCCCAAAAAAGTTGAATGGGACTAATTTTCCAAGAGTGGTGAATGAGTCCCACTATAGGTTTTTTCTAGATTTGTTCATAGATTTAGATACCCTTTTTTCCTAAAATAGGCTTTTGTTCAAAAATCCAGATTTGGGACTGATTCGCCCAAGTTGGCGAATCAGTACTAGTGAGTAAAAAAGTCAAAATTTCTAGTGTTTCAGAGCTGAAACTAGTCACTTCAAGATTTCTAGGTGCACACTATTCATCTTTCTACTTTTTTGTTCTATTTTGTTTGCATTTCTAAGCCATTTTATAGGTTACTACATTGAATTAAGGTTTTCTATTACATCTTTCATTTCATTGTATTTTCCAAGATTAGACTTGGTGGTGACTCTGTCATTAGATTATATCCAATCCCTAGGATAGCCCTCTTGCAAGATCTCTTTCTCTTTTGCATTGAGATCTAAAGGGTTTGTTCTTAAGTGAAAGTGAAAATTTCCCCTCTTAGGTCCTAAGCCCCTAAAGGTGGGATAGAACCAATTTCCACCTTATAGATGGGAACCTTAAACCCAAAACAACCAAGTTTTACAAGGGATCTTCAACCTAAATCAATTTTAGAAGGGAACCTGAAACCCACTTACATCTAGATTACAGGGATCAAAATCCCTCACAACACTAGATTTTAATGGGGACCTTAAACCCATTGCTCACACCATCAAACCCTAGATCCACCAAGAAGGAAAACAAATAACACTTGATTAGAAAAAACCACCTTCCCACCATAACAGGAGAGGATACCACACTACCACACCAATGAGAAGAAGAACTCTTGTAGAACTACCAAACATGAAGGGTCAAAATAGAATCCACCTCAAAAGGAGTAGGCAAGCCCCTCTATAGGAGAAGATTGCATAAAGAACCTCACAACCATTGTAGCCAAATCGTAACAAAAACTAGCTCCACCTCCATAGGAGTGTGCAATACCTCAAGAGGTATTGTAATAGTAGGGACTTGTATAGCAAGGAAAGCACCTCAACAAATACACAACCCCAAACTCTACCTCTAAAAGACAGGACTACACCTCAACAAGAGTAATTTTAACCTCAAAAGAAGACATTAATTAAAGGAAAGGGAAGATAGCCACCCAGCTAGCAGTAAGAAGAACCATGAAATCCATCAACAACTTGAGAAAATGGGAAAGAAAGAGGATCAAAGGGAAAACACTAAGAGTAAGAACATGGGCAATCAAGAAAAACATAAAGAGCATCCCATTCAGATCAAAAGGATAGAACTAGACCAAACTCTACACTGAACAACAATAGGGGAACTAGGGGAACCAAACAAAGATCTTCTGAACAAAAGTACAAACCCAGGACACCAACCACCATGTTGATCATATTGTTAGTTCCACACAAAAATTGCAGATAAATCCGCACAAATAGAACACACGAACCTATCTTTACTTGAAAGACTAAATCAAGGCAACTAAACCTTAGGTTGACTCAACTTAATCTCATGGCTCATTTATATCAAATCTTGACCACACTAGGTTCACATTAGGATTCATTGTGATAATGTTATTAATCACGAGGGGTAAATAGTTTTTTTTCAATTTTCAAAGGAATCATAGGGACAGATAAAAGACAATCGCACTCTCGTCATTTAACAACTTCATGAAATCAAAATAATTGCAATAATATTTCATGAACTTCAATTAATTTTATTTCAATTAAGTAGATTTAGCTTTGATCATTCAAACATATCATGAAATCAAAAGATTTGCAATAAAATTTCTATTCATTCATTTCTTTTTTTGAAACATTTTCTGAAATTTAAACATCTATTCTAAAATAAAGCATCAAAAATATCGAAAAGTAAAGTTGCTCCTAAGTATTATCCACACATGCCTCAAGAATTAACCAAATTAAAGAAAAAAATTCCATACGTCACTAGATTGCTTCATAGCTAGGCACAAAATGATGCAAAATTTTGAAGAGAAGGGGGTTTATTTGGGCATTGGGTAGGTTTTATATGCACCATTAAACACTGCGCAACATATAGTCTTGTCTAGCCAAACAAACAACTAGCTACATAATATTTCATACCAGGAGATAGATTTCTAATTGGCTTTGATATTGATTAGCTTCTATGTGCATAAATTTTTTTAATCTAGAATAGAATAGAAACTAGGAAAAAGAACAAAACTTAAAGAAGTTTCGATTCTCTGACATCCAAAAATTCTGAGCTTAACTTAAAATGAAACATCTCTCAACCTTTTATAGAAAAAGACACAAGGGAGATTATAAAAATAAATGAGAGGAAATCCAAGGAATGAATCACAACAAGGCATGTTGAATATGACAACTAGTGGGAGAATTGTTGACAGAGTCAATAGATGTCAACCTTCCTTATCACGCTAATATCTTTCAGGATCTTCATCTTTGTATTATCACCAGTCTAATAACTTGAATCCAAATAGGATGTAGGAACTACCTATATATTTAGAATGGTCAATTGAACACTATGTTCCTACACTCTGGTTCTACCTCAGGTTTAATACTCTCAAGAACAAGATACATTAGAGGTTAGCAAATTCTTTCATCGCATGTGTAATACCAAGATTCTTGGTATTGTGACAACTCAATCTCTTTCTTTGCATAGACTATTGGAACGTACCATCCAATCTGGATATGATTCTATTCATGATCCAAATTTTCCTGATCGTCCATACCCGAATATTACATCACAATTTGTTCTTCTTGTAAATACATATTCCACATATTAAATCCATTTTAAAATATTTATAAAAATCTCATGTAAACAAAACCATCTTTAATAAAATCATCATTTCAATCAAATCATAAATATCACACTTTAAAATACATTCTCGCACAATTATCCTTTTAGGTAGGTTAATGGACATTCAAACCCTTGGGAAAACTTAAACATTTAACTTTTATACTTAACATTATTACTCAACACCTAGTACTCGACACTTCAACTTTTACCAGAATAAATTTTCCTAGACCCCGAATTCTACCAGAACCTCCACACTTTCTCAAACCTTCACTCTTTGACCAGAACACTTCACCAAAACCTTTCATTAACATTTTTGGCCCTTAGGTATACAATACACTTGAATCATGAATTACTCAAAAAATTCCTATTAACTTTAACTTTCATTGATCCTTATCAACTAGCCAACATTTCCCATAAGAATTAGTTTTCACTTGGGTCCCCATGTCTTACAGTCTTAGGGAATGTTGTGAGACCACACAACAACTTGCAACCAATAAAACCGAATTTTAAAGAAACCCAGGGTCAAATCAGCTACTAATAATTATACCATACATATTTTCAAATAATAACTCCTTAATTTTACCTAGATTCTAAC
Organism: Sequoiadendron giganteum; assembly: GCA_007115665.2. Classification (NCBI taxonomy): domain Eukaryota; kingdom Viridiplantae; phylum Streptophyta; class Pinopsida; order Cupressales; family Cupressaceae; genus Sequoiadendron; species Sequoiadendron giganteum. Next base: position 92,742,626 of record CM021108.1, read on the forward strand.
ATATAATTAATAAAATTTCTTTGGAAAGTATCAGTGTCTACTTTGATTAATTCTAGTTTTCAAAACTCGATGAAAAATCTAGTTCATTGACGTTGAACTACATAATTTGGTAATCCTCCATAGCCAAATGTGGATAGAGCCTTGCTACTAGTCAAGCATTCATAGCCCGACAAGGTTATCTCTATAATTCCCCCAAACATAGCTCTACTACTAGTCAGGCATCCATAGCCCCAGTAGAAATATTTGGATAGCCTAAAGAGTTGAATCTTTCTCTTTTGATATTTCTTTGTAAACACATTTGCTTCAAATTGCAAGAAATGAAGCTCACTATTAGGTTGGGAATCATAGTGGTAGTGAAGGTTAACTTTTGATTTTTCATTCAATGCAAATCCCTTCATCATTTCACCAATTCCCAAAAAATCATTTAATTATTCCTTGTAGGTGTGAATTTCTAGCTAAATTTTACCATCCTTATCTTGAATCCTAGCTAACTACAATTCACTATCTATAAAAAAGTATGCATAAGTTAAAATTTAGTAGCAAGTAATCCTTTACAGCGATAAATTTTGTATTTCCATGCATATACAAAGTATACACATATATATATATGAAGTTTTTACTATTTTGTACATTAAGCATGTATTTACTTTGCATGGTTTTATATTTTCAATTCACAGTGCAATTTTTTAAGAATATTTCAATTCACTTTCATGTATGTGTTAAATTAAGTAGAATTCATTAATATCAAGAACAAACCAGAAAGCAAAAAAAAACCCTATGTACGTAAACTAACCTAACTAACTAAAATTTACTCTAAGAAAATGACAAACCCTTACTAGGAAATTTACTTTAACTTGTATTACTATCCTCATAGTGTTCTTCATATGAATTACAGTAGGCCTGTCTTTAAATTCACTTGAGTACATTTCAATTATCCTACTATAACAATGAATTACCCTAAATTTTATGTGTTTAACAAATGTAAATTCAAAGGCATAATTTCCAATAAATTGGCTCATATGTATGTAAATGACTTCATTAAAGGTCGATTGCATACACCTTTATTGATCTCTCCATAATCTACATTCTTCTAGTCCTAGTTCATGGTTTTCCTCTTCACTCTGTTTCGTTCCATGAACAACTGCACTCATTTCTTGATTTTCTTTCTCTCCAAGATCTCCCAAGTCCTTGGCCCTATCTTCACTTTCAATAATGCTATTCACTTCATTAGAGCAAGTGGTAACACAATTTTCATTATCATCAAAGAGAGAGAAAGTACAAAATTTATAGTCTATATTCTTCATGAAATCAAGAATTTCTTCCCTTCTGAATCATGAATTTTTTAGTGAGAGGTGAAAATCATGTGTATCTTACTCGTTTTTCCCGCTTTTACTCATCATTTTTATCTTCCACTTTTGAGAGATATGATGACTTGTCACTTTTACTTTTACGCTTTTGGCGCATAGTTTTCAAGACTTTCCTCATAATAATTATAGTTAGTAAACCAATTTGATTGAGTAGTTAATTTCCCAATATTTCTAGTTTCACAAGGATTAGGCACTTTCTCAAAATTCAAATCTCTTTCCAATAGTGGTTTTGTTTTTTTAGTAGTTAAAGATGCTTTTGTTAATGAAATCACATTGTAAGTGGCCAAACTTATCCTAGTTAGAAAAAAATCACAATCAAGTTCACCATGATCAATTGTATCATGAATTCTACATTCGGTGACCCTACCAAGGGTGAATAAATTCAAAGGATAAAGCCTTCGGCTAAGGATTTTCTAGAGCTTATCAATGACCATTTTACTCTCCATTACCATCTCACATAGACTTTCATCTCGCAAGAAGCTTTCAAACTAGGAACCAAAATGACAATATTGATTCCAGATAAAGCTAGAGGATGCCCTCCTTCTAGTTCCAATTCATGTTGATCACGATGTTAGTTGCACACCAACAATGTAGATAAATCCTCACAAATAGACTGTAGGAACCTATCTTTAATTGAAAGATTGAACTAGGGAAACATAAACCTTAGGTTCACTCAGCTTAATCCCAAGGCTCATTTATGTCAATTATTTACCACACTAGGTTCACATCAGGGTTTTTTGTGATAATTATATTAATCACAAAGGGTAAATGGTTTTTTTTTTTTCAAAGGAATTATTGGAAAGATAAAAGACGATCTACATCCGATCATTTAACAACTTCATGAAATCGATAAATTTGCAATAATATTTCATGAACTTCAAATAAATTTTCTTTCACTTAAGTAGATCTAGATTTAAGCATTCAACAATATCTTGGAATCAAAATATTTGCAATAAAATTTCCATTCATTCATTTCTTTTTTTGAAACATTTTCTAAAATTTACACATCTATTCTACAATAAAGCATCAAAAATAGTGAAAAGTAAATTTTCTCCCAAGTATTATCCACACATGCCTCAAGAATTAACCAAATTAAAGCAAACCATTCCATACGTCACTAGATTTCTTCATAGCTAGGCACAAAATGATGTGAGATTTTAAAGAGAGGGGGGTTTATTTGGACAATGGGTAGGTTCTATATGCACCCTTAAACGGTGCAGCATACAGTCTTTTCTAGCCAAATAAACAACTAGCTACATTATATTTCATACCATGAGGTAGCTTGCAAATTGTCTTTGATATTGATTATCTTCTACGTGCATACAATTTTTTAATCTGGAATGGAATAGAAAACAAGAAAAAGAACAAAAATCAAAGAAGTTTCGATTCTCTGATATCCATAAATTTTGAACTTAACTTAAAATGAAACAACTCTTGGCCTTTTATAGAACAAGATATAGGGGAGATTAGACAAATACATGAGAGGAAATCCAAGGGACGAATCACAACAAGGCATGGGGAATATGAAAACTAATAGGAGAATTGTTGATGAAGTCAACATATGTCAACCTTAGTACATTAATATCTTTCAAGATCTTCATATTTGAATTATCACTAGAATAATAACTTGATTCCAAATAGGGTGTAGGAACTTGCCATATATTTAAAATGATCAATTAAACACTCTATTCCTACACTTTGGTTCTACCTCGGGTTTAACACTCTTGGGAATGAATCACTCTGAAGGTGTGCACATTCTTTCACCACATGTGTAATACCAAGATTCCTGGTGTTGTGACAACTCAAGCTCTTCCTTCACATAGACTCCCAGAAAGTATCACTCGATCTGGATATGATTCTATTTGTGATCCAAATTTTTCTAACTATCCATACCCACATGTTGTATCACAATTTGTTCTTCTTGCAAGTACAAATTCCACATATTATTTATCTCTTTTAATTTTTTTATAAAAATCTCATGTAAACAAAACCATCTTTAATAAAATCATCATTTCAATAAACTCATAAATATCATTCTTCAAAATACATTCTCATGCAATTTTCCTTTTAGTCAGGTTACCAGACCTTTAGACCCTTGGGAAAACTTAAACATTTAACTTTTGAACTTAACATTGTTACCCAACACCCAGTACCTGACACTTCAACTTTAATTGGAATAACTTTTCCCAAACCCTGGATACTATTAGAACCTCCATAATTTCCCAAACCATCACTCCCGAACCAAAACACTTCACTAAAACCTTGCATTAACATTTTAACATTTCTGGCCCTCTAGTACCCGATACACTCAAATCACAAATTTCTCCAAAAATTCCTTTTAACTTTTGATGATGTTTTCAACTAGCCAACACCTACCATAAGTGTTAGTTTTCACTTGGGTCCCCAAGTCTTAGAGTCTTGGGGTGTGTTTTGAGACCACACAACACACTGAGTTCCACAAAAAATAGTATCCAAAAGGGTACCTGAGAATAAGAAAGAAACCAGGTTTGAGAGAAAACTAACAACAGACCCAGGCCCAACACAAACACCATAGGAGAGACAAACTCACCTCGGGCACAAAACAAGAGACCAAAGCTCAAAGAGAACAATAGTAGAGGGCCCTTCGAAAGGCAAGGAGGAACCAAGTCAAGCCAAAACATGGAGCTGGTTGGAACGTGAGGCACAACTGCTACTCTGGCATGTTGGCCAAAGACAAGACATGACCACAAACACTCCATAGAAAGCACCAACTAGGAACCCGAACAAGAACCCATAGAGAAACCAATGCGAGTGTCAAATGAGCACCAAGAGAAAGGGTAGCCATAAGGTAGCACTGGAACAAATGAAAGAAGAATGAGCCCAACAAGGTAAGAGGAAACCTCACAAGGAAGAAATAGGGAAAAGGCCAAGCCAAAAAGTGAAACCTCACCTCTAACACACTAGTTAGAGTCCAAAGTAATCCATAGCTCTAAGTTACATCCCACAAGGAGCTCTAGAGCCTCACAAGCCACATCTGCTCCCAACACACTACAACCAAAAATGTAGAGGGACAAGAAACCGAATGGACACCTCTACCTTTGCACTAGATACAACAACCACTAGAAAAGAGAACCACATAGCAAACACTCTCCACATAGGCCTCATTAGACACTAGTGAAAACACACATGGCCCAACCATTAGCACCCAAACTGCATCATCATCATCATCATCAGGATCTGAGCCATCCTCGCCATTTGCATCAGAGGATTTCAAAATCTCAAAACAAATCCTATTCTTGCCTCCTCTATCATGTTCTTAATTGTTGTACTTTATGTGATTTCCATTATTGTGGTTGTTAAATTTTATATTAGAAAAAATATTAACTTATATTAATTCAACCCTCGTCTTAATATAAATGTGCATTCATAAGTGGGTATCAGAGCAAGATCCTCCAAAATGATTTAACCACTAGAAGGTAAATCTCGGGTGCACACATGGATGGTCTAGAAGGTTTCTCCTCAAATAGAGATTTATTGTTTGATGGAACAAACTATACATTTTTTGAGCATAAGGATTTGAAGTTATCTAATGGGTCTTGGTTTTGATATTCAACAAGTAGTAGTCAAAGGTTATAAATCTCCAATACCTCAACTAATGAATTAGGCTTAAAAGAAGGATAGTGAAAATAATGCAAAATCCATGAATGTTATCTTGTTTAGTCTACCATTATTAGAGTTTTTTAAGGTAATGTACTATGACTCGTCAAAAAGAATCTAGGACAAAATTCAAAAACCATATGAAGGTAGTGACAAATATAAGTTGGCTAAGATCTAGACTCATAGAAGACAATTCAAGAGCTTAATTATGAAAGATGAAGAAAATGTTGGTGCATATCTTCTTTGTGTGGATGAAATTATTAACACCATCAAAGGATTTGGTGAAAATTTTGAAGATTCAACAATCCTACAAAAGGTTCTAAGGTCACTCCCCTTAATATTTGATGCAAAATTTTCTACTGTTGCTTTATGTCCATTTTTATCTTGTCCAAGGTTGTTCGTGGAGGTGCGAACACCAAAATGGGGGTTTGATGGAGGAAAAAACCTATATCATGACCCAACCCCTCTTTTTGGTCTTATGTGTGTGTAGGTATAGGTGAAGGAGGTTCTTGGAGAGATTATTTGATCTCATCGGATATCTTTGGTGATATCCTAAACTCTTTCTTGTCATTTTATTTCAAGTTCCTCTAGTATTATCGGTCCAACTACTCTATGTTTTGCTTACAAACTTGTTTCATATCCTTTCTTGTCTAGAACATAGTACATGACATTCTATGTTTCTCTATGATAGTTTTTAATTTTTTTCCATATGGGACACTAACATGATGTGATGACATCTGATAGTCCCTCGTTAGTCTATGACAAAGATCTTATCAAGTTATGTGCTCAAATAAAGAGCTCAAATTATTTTTGTGCTCTATTAAAACACATATTCAATTAATTAATAGGTAAACTTGAAGGTCGTATTTACCGAAAGGCTTACATTAGTGGAGGGTTGAAAATTGAATCCTTCAAGGATTTTACTATAATTCGTAGTGGTTCACTTTTCATACTCTATATTTTTGTGAACCGGATGTGAAGTTTCCTTTTGCAAAAAAAACTCCCAAACAATATAACATCTTAAAAAAAAAAAGATTTCTTTGGTATTCTTCTCGCTCATTTTTTGAAACTTACAAGCTTATACATTTTGATACTCTTCTATGATATTTATGATTAAGTATAATTGTTTTGGATACATAGTTAGAAGAATCTCAAGAGTTATCATACCTCTAGACCTATAATGTCCCAATAGACCTAGCCTGATGTTGTCTGGAAATTCCAATCCATTTGGCTCTTAGCTAGTCTTTGGGAATTCTTCTACTTTGAATTGTCAACAAAATTCTACTTTTGGTTCTCCACCTCCTATAGATTATGAGGTTTCTCTTAGAGTCCCCTCCTCTTATAGATTATAAGGCTGCCCTTAGGGTTCCCTTTGAGAAGGCTTAGTCTTTCGAGGAGAATTTGAAGCACTTTGAAGATGTCCTTAATCATGTAAACCTATTTACTCAAGTTGCCCCTATTGTTGGCAATCTAAGAGACTTACTCATCTCATATCATAAAGCCCTTGAGTTGGTTCGTGCATTAACACACATAAATGAGACTTGTGTACCTTTGTACATGTAATTCTTGAATCGACCTCCTGATGCTCAATCTAATGTCACTAGTACACAATTGAATATTCTAATGCCTAAGGTATCTATGCACATGAAAGATGTTAATCCTTCAATAACTCCTATATCATTTTCTAATAACACAAACACTATATTTGTGCCTCCTACTATTCCCATAGTTAATATGTCCCATAATCCTTTAGGATATAACATCCCTCCTCTACCTAGTTCTACACTTCAAAATCCCACAATGTAAGCTTCTACCACAATGGCTAATTTTTCTCCCCTTCCATCTAATCCAATTCTAAATACCCTATTACAAAACATGGGTCAAATGTTGTCTCAACTTGCTAATATAAAAATGTTTCTACATGATCCATACTTACCCCTTACTATCATTGCAGTCCTCTTGCTTTGAACATCTTGAATGCCCCTATGCACCAAGAGATTGAGATACCTAAATTTGACAAGTATAGTGGTAAGGGATATTTGCAAATACATGGTAATTCTTTCAATACTCTATGTAGTGTTTTTTTCCTTCAAGACCATTTATTAGAAAAATTGTTCCCACAATCTCTTAAGGAGACTACATTGGAATGGTTTTGTTTAGTGCTTGATAATTATATCATTTATTTTGATCAGCTCATCAATCATTTTTTATAGAGCTTTCAAGGAAACATTGTCTCCAAGATCATTATTATTGATCTTTTCCATTGTAAACATCAAACTAATGAGAAGTTAATAGATTTTTTTTCCCATTTCCAATCTATCTCTTCACAAATTCCCTATTTCCCACCTCATCATGACATTCAAAAGAATATTTGTGGGAAATCTCCAATCAACATTAGGGGAATACATCTACTTAATGAAGTATCATTATTTTATTCATATCTATACTACATTGCATGATTATCAATAGATATTGGCCCTATATGGGGCTTCTACTTCATCCTCACATCTTGATAATTTCAGATCTATACCTTCTTCTTGAGGCTCATAGAAAAAAAAAGGAAATGGCTAATGTGGTAACTATTCCTCAAACAACTAAGAATAGTACACTAAGATCAAAATATAATCATATTTTCAAAGAACTATCTTATTCTTAAATCTAAGTGTACTTTAGAAATTTGGTATGTGTAGGATCATGATGGGCCAAAAAGTGGCGATATGTAAGCCATATGATGACCCATGTGGCTGATGACTTTTTTTTTACCCAAAGTCAATCAAACGAAAAGGGTTTTTAGAGGAGATTCTCAGCTTTCCAACAATATAAATTATGCTTTAATTTGAATTTAATAACTAATTATTATTCATTTTCTATTAGAATTACGAATAAAGTCCTAATTGATAGGTTGATTGAAAAAAATCTATAACTTTCAAACAGTATCACATTTTTTGAATCCGAAACATGTGTCACATTCTATGATTTGCATAATATAGGATTAAAAAAAAAAATTGAATTTCATGAATTTTCGACCAAGTTAAGGTGGTTAGACAGACAAACTTTTATATTTTTTAAAAGTTGTAATAAAAAAATCATAATTAATTATATACTTGGAAAAAAATTATAAAAATTTATGCATCACATCGGGACATGAGTCCTCTACTTATATCTAAAATATTATAAAAAAATATTATCATTTTATTGTGGTTAGGGTGGTCAGACAGACACCTACTTCTTATTTTTACCCTGAAATTTAAATACTACTAAATTGAAATTTCAAATTTTCACCAAATAGATTTATTTTTTTTAAATAAAGGTCTAGTAGTTTAGAAACTGCATTCAATTTGATATAGATTCTATTTTTACATTTTTTTGAAATAATATAGATAACTTATTCAAATTTTTATGTCAAGTTGTCTAACTCTGATTTTATGTCTTTTTATTGCCACTTAAGGACATGTTTTTCCACGATGATCCTGCACATACCCAATTAAAAAAAGACAATCTAATCACCCTCCTAGAGATTAGACTACTCCTGAATAAAAGGCCATACCCTAGTTGTTATGATTCTTCTAAGTTTTTCTAATATCATCGAGTTCCTAAGAATGACATTGAATTATGTATGCACCTAAGAAACATAATTAATGATCACATAAATAGTGGTAAAATCTAGCTTGATATTAAGAATTAAAAAACACAAATTATTTTTTTGCTAAAGACAATAGTTAGTTGTAGATTTACACAAACCCTTTTTTGCTTCATTCTTCTAATTTTATCACTACTTCTCCTACTCCACCTGATGATGCCGCATATGTGAATATTGAATCCATTACTCTAAATTCCCCTTTAAGTCATAAGGTTAAGATACACAACATATCTTTCACACTTAATGACTTTCCTTATCATGAAGATATCCTCCACTTTACATTGCTGCTCAATTCAATAGTAATCTCATCATTGGCATAATGGTTGACCCTTCTATTAGGGTCAACATTATAATAGAGGAGACTCTCTTTATTAATGGTATACATAGGGAAAGATATTATGAATCAAGAATACCATTTGTGCACACAACACTCTTTGTCTTTCCCCTTTAAGATCTATTTCTCTGCCAATTCTTGTGGGACCAAAAAAATCTCTACAACATCTATTTTGATACTAAAATCAGAATTGTTCACGATGAAACTAGGCATTCCTTGGCTACTTTCCATGAATTTAGTCACTTGTGTTGTCCATAAGAGTGTTAAGTTTCCTCATGACAAAACCATGTAGACTATCCAATACATTGTATATAAGTCACTAGTGTCACATGGGTGCTTTTCTCTTGATCATTTCTGACCTGCTCTTGTGGGATCCATGCTACCAAAAAATAATTTATTATATAGATCATATTATAAATATATTCAACCAAGGGCTAAGCATTTGATCCAATTCCACCTTCTTCTTCCCATACAATCCCCTTCCAGTCTACTAGTACACAACAACATGCTTCGTCCTCCAAGCACACTGCCTCGAGTAGAGCTCCCCTTTCTTCTAAGACCTCACAAACTTTAGCATTGGTACCTTCTATTACATTGATTGTACCTAGTACAGGAAAAGGAAAGGCCATTGCATTGTCAAAGTTGAAGTCTCATGTCTTTGAGCTTCCCATTCTTCTCGATATCCCTCGCCTTACTATGTATGGTGAGGGTAAGCAGTCTTCCTCGATTGGTCCTTTACATGCATCTTTGACATATCGACCCCCAAGGGTTTCCCCTATTCCTCCTCTTGCTTGAAAGAACAAAGTGGAAAGATACCTGTAATTGAGGTTAAGATCTTTGCACACTTGGAATCTCTTGTCCCACCTCTAGAGCATACCCTTTCTATCAATAATTGCTACAAAGGAAACTTCACTAGTTGAACAAGATTTCTTGATATCTTCTTAGGTCTTTATTTTTGGTCACCATATTCATTGAAACTAGCTTGGGCATGAGTGTAAGCATTGTCGTCATGAAATGGCAAGGGAACACTATGCCACACAGAAGACTGAGGATGAGCCTTTTGTTTTATTGTAGAAGTTTATGGATACCTTTTCTAAATGTGTGGAACATGATAACATTAATAAGGAAATTATCAATTTCAACGGGTGGATATCAAATGGCTGAACACCTATATTTCTAGTTTCTTGTGGTTTACCCTATAAAAATATATTGATTTATTTTCTTGTCTCAAACATGTAACAGAGGTAAAAATGACTATGTATTCACATCAATTAACTACTTTTTCAATAATAATTTCCATTAAGTTTTATGTGAAATTAGTATAGTATAATTCTTTTATTATATTTTATTTTAGTAAAATTCTATGAAATCCATTCACGAATTTTCATTTACATATAGATGCAAGAACACTAGAAATAAAATGAGTAACTAGATATATGAAAGGTATAAATAAACAAAGATTAAAAATGTCATTAAAAAACTACTTACTAAAATATATTATAAAAATAAAAGATATTTTAGTAAAAATTATGTACTAAAAGAGAGTACAAAAATTCAAAGATATTGGAATAGAAATTAAATAAATTAAGACTCCTTGATTACAAAAGATAAGCTTGCTAAGTGAATCCCCAATCAAAATTCTTGAGTAAGATTTTTTTCCCAATTCAAATTCCTATCTTTAAAGACCATAAAAACTGATGGTTCGGAGAGTAGACATCATACAATATCAATGATCCCTGAATCCGAGTTTTCTCTTAGTCAAATCAAGATTTTTTTGAATTCTGTATCATGTGAAGTTGAATAGGTCTCATTCATTCCTCACCTACAAGCACTGCAATTAGCTAGATGACCTCTAAGTATCAAGCTGTGAGAAAAGCCTACAACATGACAAGATGAAAATTAGATTTCAGACAAATGTATTGGTAAAGGAACGTTGACATTAATTTCAATAAATAAGCCTTTCGTAATTAAATTTCATATACATATTAAAGCTGAACTGAAAAATCTGATTGGAATGTCGTGTCATACAGGATCGTGTATCGAGATATTTTCTCACCTCTACGTGTCAAACGACCATCACAAAGCAAGTTTCATGTGACATGAGAAGGATATAAACCAAATTTCATTACTTTTCTGGGTCTACATGATATCCAGATGTGACATGGGGCAAACATTAAATACAGGATAGACTTTAACTAAAAAATTTCTAGACAAAACTTTGGCAACAGAAACTAAATTGACGTAAGTAAAATATCGAGTAAAGCAGGTTTACAAAGTTGTAGGGGGTTAGTGTAGAGATGACATAGGGGTGCTTCAAAGATGACAAGGTTACTGTTGTTCACTTGAAAGCTCCACTTAACTGTGATTCATAGGGACCTTAGATTGTCTTAGGTTCTTGCTGAAAATGCTATTTTATAATTATGTATCTCTTATTGTTAAATTTCTCAGAAGGATAATTTGAATTATTTTTTGAAATGTTTAATATTTAAAAATGTTTATGATGAACGCAGGTCTATTAGAAAATAGATTTTGATTCAAAGCACTAGAAAAAATAAGAAATATTGTTAGAAAAATCTAACAAAAATATATTTCCTTCTACATAGATGCCCTTGCTTTAATAAAAAAATGATTTAAATATGTTAAGATAAATTTGATATGATAAAAGATAGATCTAAATTTTCTCTTAATACCAAATAAAAAGTGAATGATCTAAATATAACATTCAATTGAAAATTACCACAAATATCCATGTCCTAAAAAATAGAGTGACTAATTTCATTTTAAGAAATTTAAAAAAAAAAATATTTGTAGTGAATATTATGCAACTCAAAAAAATAGAAAAATAAAAAAATAACTAATTAAATAATAAAATAAAAAATAAACACTCTTTTAAAATTTTAAAATAATTATAAATAGAATCTACACAAGAGTTCCATAACTTTTTAGTTTACATCATTTTTAATTTTTTGTCCAAACAATTTGATGAAACACAGGTATATCCTTGTAATATGATTAGTTGTTGTTCAACTGACATTGTTTCTCCAATTCAAACAGGACATACCATCACTCAGGTATATCAAGACCTTGATCAACAAGCTGAACCAGATGCACCAGCAGTTCTTGTTCAAGAAGAACTTGTGGAATTATTACCACCTATGATTCTTCCAAAGTTCAATTTCTATCGAGCTCCTACAGAAATGGAAATAGCCACACTCTGTGGTCATGCACCAATTTGTTACAAGATACTTTACTCTCCAAAGTTCTTTGATAACAATCAAGCAGCATACATTTTCCAATGTTTCAAATCACTACTTCATGAAACATATCATCTTCATCCTCCGCATCGACATGGCAAACTCTTCCAGTTTGAATTAGATCGACAATTTTGGCGTCCTGAAGATCAAAGATCTGAAGTCTATCCTGAATTTACTACATGTCCTCTTGAAAGAATTCTCGAATTCCTTGGTCCCCGAGGATTCTACTGTACTGAATCAGCCGGAAAAAGAATTCAACACCTTGCTCGCAACAGTTTCCCTTGGTGGGTTCAACTTGACCATACAGTCATCGATCATTCCATTCGTGCATCTACTCACATCTACTGGCATGATTCCATTGAACCAGAAGAAGACATACCTAATGCACAGCCCTTAGACAACTCATCTGATGTTGACTATGGTGATTATGACTCCTCCAATGAGTCACACTAATGAGATGACCACGTGTGAAACAAATCCGTAACTCCACTACGATAAAGTGAAGACGAGATGACCACTTGTGATCAAATCCGTAATCCCACTACGTTAAATTCAGAACGAGTCATGCTCCTCGTGATCAAAGATGCCCTGCCGTACTTGCTTTCGGCTGTAAAGCAACCGCACTACGAGTTTGCGGGTCCCCTTACTCGTTTGTTGAAAGATTCCTTATCTTTCCGCATGTCCTCATTGTATGGACGGATTTCTAAACTCACTTGATAAGAGTTTCAAATCCGAGCCTATAAATAAGAGTCTCTTCGCTCTCTTCCTCATTAGGAGTTAGTGAGTCAGTCTAGTCAGTCTAGGTATAAGTCTTAGTTCTATATTTTCCGTTGTGTGTGTAAATGCTAGTATCCTCTTTACTTTGCAGTTTCATAATTGATCCTAGTAAACGAGAACGCATGTATAGTTATAGCAATATGATCTCTCTAAGATTAAGTCTATGTATACAAGATCCTCTACTTGTATAAATATGGTATCAGAGCTTTGTTATGATGCATACTGATAGCTATGCTCTCGATCTAGATGTAAATGATCTACCAGCACTTAATAGTACAATCCAGCATTCTTGTTTGAATTTTAAGAATTGTGTAATCTTGATAGCAGTTCTGGCTACAATTATCCTTGTTGCTCTTTGGGTTCTGATATGTTATCTACACTAGATTTGTTATGTTTGCATCTCGTTACTGTTTACAAAATGAGTCTGAATTATAGGGATCTGATTAAACTCGTGAAGCCGATCAAAGCCGACTTAGCCGATGGACAGGCGTTACGGGCGTTTCAGGCGTGAAGAGTTTGTTTCTCTCATACAACCGACCAATCATTTTCTCAGCGGTATGGCAGACAAAGCAGCACAACCTATGGCATCTGATATGTCATCAGTTGAGGACTACACAAATGAGCGTAACCAGGTACCTCTATCACATTTTATCACAAATAGTGATCAAACTTTTGCTGAACCAAGTACTTCCACTTCTGGTGTTTCCCTTATTGATCATCCATCTTTTTGCTTCAGGTTGAATACTAAAGCTCCTAGTGATATCTATCTTGATATGAAAAATCCTTTAAAGTTTAACTTTTATAAGTCTAAGAAATTATGTAAAGTTGCGTCAGTCCAGTATAAAGTAACTAAGGGTAAGGATAAATGTCTTAAGCTTTTAGCCGATGCTGAACTCAAAAAACTTGTTAAAATGGCCAAATCCAACAAAAAAGCCTACCAGTATATTCATTTCTCCTATATCATTTTAGGCATTGAAGGTCATTATAGAGCAGGTCTCCCTGTTAAAGTTATTCTTCTCCTCTACGACAATCATCACAAGAAGAAAACTGATGCTATCTTAGGAACCGCTACCGACACTATGGTCGCTAGTCCCATAGGTATGGAATGTCTATTAAATTTTTCTATTTCTCTGCAAGACGACAATCTTAATGAAGTACTATCTTTCGATTTTCTTGCTGAAAATCTAGATATGCTCGATGGTTCTATTGAACACACTGTTAGTTTCTTTATCCAATTTCGTCTGTTCAATACTACTAGTCCTTTCATGACTAATCCTCGTATTGGTCTACCCTATGATGAGCAATATAGTACTGTCTGGAAAAGCTCAGGTCCTTTGAGTAAAATTCAAGCTCCCAGAAATGTTCGTCTCAAAGATATCCAGTTACCAAAGAAATGGGTGATTGATTTATTCTCGCACCATCACCAAGAAAAACCTCCTCAATTAGAAGGTTTAAACATCACTGAAGAAGGTGATCAAGCAGAAATCTATTTTGGGAATAGAAACTCTTTTTCTACACCCGGGGGAAAAGGAATAGATACTCCACCAATTTCAAGAACTTCCTCTATGAACACTGCCCGACCTATCACCTCCAATTCCTCTCAGACTTCTAGAAACGCATCCCCAGACCCTTGGTCTTTTGGACAACCTTGTCAAGCTCCTCTAGTATCTGAAGTCAAACATGATATCCTCTGTGGATGTCCAGGTTACCATTATAAAGGTAAACAACGTGCAGAAGCTCTAAAAACCGCCAGAAAGGCACATCATTCTTCTCGTGTTCAAGATCCTTTACCTAAAGAACAATCTTGTCAAGCACCATTTGCCTCACCAACAATGTCAATTGAACAACAACTAATCATATTACAAGGATATACCTGTGTTTCATCAAATCCCTCCCGGCTGAGAAAATCAACTAGCAGATTCTCTTTTCCTAGAATATGCTGCTGATCATAAGTGAAAGTGTCGAGAAATTGAGCCCATCAGAGAAGACGACCAGAGGCAACTGAATTGGAGTGATCGCGTTTGAAAAATCACTTAAAATGCTGGAGATCAGTTCGTAGCAGAAACCGTTTGTCATGAATGAACATTTGAAAGTGTTGAAAACTTTTGACGACAGTAAGAAGTTCCTTATGAGTACTGTGATAGTGGAGTTCGGCATTCTGGAAAGTGCCAGAGGCATGTCTCACAATAACTTCTTGACCGGTAGGAGTCTTTTCAAAGAGAATTCCAGCCTAATGTAGATGGATGGCATCGGTTTGAACAATTTTATCAGTGGAGGAAGGCAATGATATAGGAGGAAGTGAGGAGCACTTATCCTTAATGCGTTGAATAAGCTGATTATGAACTGAATTCCATGGAGGTGGATCTTTGTGAAGTAGCTTGTTGAGTTTTGATCTAGCGGCAGCAAGATTAGCATAAAATCCTGAAACATAATTGACTAAACCAAGGAAACGTTGTAGTTCCTTTATTGTTGTGACAGGGAGATCAGAAATCTTTTTCAGAATATGGTGTTGAGCTTCCATTTGTCCTTTAGAGAGTAATTTGACACCAATGAAAATGAGACTGGTTTTACCAATCTGAGATTTGTTGGGATTGAGGACAATTCCATGCTATTCATAGATATCTTTAAAGAGCAGTAAATGCTTGATATGAGATTCAAGATTCTAACTAAAAATCAGAATATCATCAATGTATGGTATGAGAAAAGTAGAATACTTTCGAAAGACTGAATCCATTTGATGCTAGAATATGGAGGGAGCTTTTTTTATGCTAAATGGAAGGACATTCCATTCATAAAAACAATAAATTGGTGCATAATTGCTCTAATACCATATTTATACAAGCAGAGGATCTTGTATACATAGACTTAATCTCAGAGAGATCATATTGCTATAACTATACATGCGTTCTCATTTACTAGGATCAGTTATGAAACTGCAAAGTACAGAGGATACTAGCATTTACACACACAGGGGAAAATATAGAACTAAGACTTATACCTAGACTGATTAGACTGACTCACTAACTCCTAATGAGGAAGAGAGTGAAGAGCCTCTTATTTATAGGCTCGGATTTGAAACTCTTATCAAGCGAGTTTAGAAATCCGTCCATACAATGAGGACACTGGAAAGATAAGGGATCTTTCGACAAACGAGTAAGGGGACCCGCAAACTCCTAGTGCAGTTGCTTTACAGCCAAAAGCAAGTACGGTAGGGCATCTTTGATCATGAGGAGCATGACTCTTTTTGACTTTAACATAGTGGGATTACGGATTTGATCACGAGTGGTCATCTCGTCTTCACTTTATCGTAGTGGAGTTACGGATTTGTTTCACGAGTGGTCATCTCATTAGTGTGACTCATTGGAGGAGTCATAATCACCATAGTCAACATCAGATGAGTTGTCTAAGGGTTGTGTGTTAGGTATGTCTTCTTCTGGTTCAATGGAATCATGCCAGTAGATGTGAGTAGATGCTCAGATGGAATGACCGATGACTGTATGGTCAAGTTGAACCCACCAAGGGAAACTATTGCAAGCAAGGTGTTGAATTCTTTTTACGGCTAATTCAGTACAATAGAATCCTCGGGGACCAAGGAATTCAAGAATTCTTTCAAGAGGATATGCAGCAAATTCAGGATAGACTTCATATCTTTGATCTTCAAGACACCAAAATTGTTGATCTAATTCAAACTGGAAGAGTTTGCCATGTCGATGTGGAGGATGAAGATGATATGTTTCATGAAGCAGTGATTTGAAACATTGGAAAATGTATGCTGCTTGATTGTTATCAAAGAACTTTGGAGAGTAAAGTATCTTTTAACAAATTGGTGCGTGACCACAGAGTGTGGCCATTTCCATTTCTGTAGGAGCTCAGTAGAAACTGAACTTTGGAAGAATCATAGGTGGTAATAATTCCACAAGTTCTTCTTGAACAAGAACTACTAGTACATCTGGTTCAGCTTGTTGATCAAGGTCTTGATATACCTGAGTGATGGTATGTCTTGTAGGAATTGGAGAAACAATGTCAATTGAACAACAACTAATCATATTACAAGGATATACCTATGGTTCATCAAATCCCTCTCGACTGAGAAAATCAGCTAGCAAATTCTCTTTTCCTGGAATATGTTGATGATCATAAGTGAAAGTGCCAAGAAATTGAGCCCATCGGAGAAGATGACCAGAGCCAACTGAATTGGAGTGATCGCGTTTGAAAAATCACTTAAAATGTTGGAGATCAGTTCGTAACAGAAACCATTTGTCACGAATGAACATTTGAAAGTGTTGAAAACTTTTGACGACAGCAAGAAGTTCCTTATGAGTATTGTGATAGTGGAGTTCAGTGTTCTAGAAAGTGCCAGAGGCATGTCTCACAATAACTTCTTGACCAATAGGAGTCTTTTCAAAGAGAATTCCGGCCCAATGTAGATGGCTGGCATCGGTTTGAACAATTTTATCAGGGGAGGAAATCAATGATATAGGAGGAAGTGAGGAGCACTTATCCTTAATTTGCTGAATAAGCTGATTATGAACTGAATTCCATGGAGGTGGATCTTTGCGAAGTAGCTTGTTGAGTTCTGATATGTCGGCAGCAAGATTAGCATAAAATCCTAAAACATAATTGACTAAACCAAGGAAACGTTGTAGTTCCTTTATTGTTGTGACAGGGAGATCAGAAATCTTTTTTAGAATATGGTGTTGAGCTTCCATTTGTCCTTTAGGGAGTAATTTGACACCAATGAAAATGAGACTGCTTTTACCAATCTGAGATTTGCTGGGATTGAGGACAATTCCATGCTGTTCACAGATATCTTTAAAGAGCAGTAAATGCTTGATATGAGATTCAAGATTCTGACTAAAAATTAGAATATCATCAATGTATGGTATGAGAAAAGTAGAATACTTTTGAAAGACTGAATCCATTTGATGCTGGAATATGGAGGGAGCTATTTTTATGCCAAATGGAAGGACATTCCACTCATAAAAACCTTGAGGTACGAAGAATGTTGTTTTGTACCGATCTGGAGGATGAATACCAATTTGCCAAAAACCTTTGGTTAGATCAAACTTTGAATAGATATGAGATCCTTGAATAGATTGCCATATATGATCCTTAGAATGTAAAGGATACTGGTTGTCAGCTAGACAGTTGTTGAGAGGTTTGTAGTTGACTACAAGACATTTTTTAGGAAAAATATTTCCAAGTTCATCTTTCTTAGAAACATACATAGCATGACAGCGAAAAGGAGATACAGATGGTTTGATAAGCTGTAGCTGTAAGAGTTTCTTGATATCTTCTTTGCATAGAACTTGTTCATTAGGGCTAAGTTTGAAGTGATTGGCTTTGAAGTGAGGTGTAATCTCGACCTTAAGAGGGAGAAAACAGACAAATTTGCACTTCGGAGAAGGCAATAATTCTTTGGACATTATGGAGGGAAAGCTTTCTTGGATATTTTGTAACTGGGGAGTAGCTCTAAGGACTTGTTTGGCAAGCCAAATAAAAGTATCTTGCTTTGAAGGAGCAGAAATGAGCTGAGTGGTTATGGCTTTTTCTTCATATAGACGGGGAAAACTCTGGTTCTTGAATTTAACAAAGTTTTTACTAATTTCTAGAGGTTCCCATTGGGCAATTGTTCAACTTCCTATAAGACCATCATATCCATTTAATTCATAACGAACAAATTTGACTTCATAAGATGTCTTATCTAGAAATAAAACTGGAACAATGCAGATGTTATGTAAAACATGAGATCCACTACCAATGTTAATAGTAGTTTCTACTTCAGACCATTTGTCTTTCGGGAAGCAGTTAAATCTTGCAATATTAAGACCTACGCCAGTATCAATAAGCATATGTAATTTATAAGGTGCATATTCTGGAAATGCAATTGGAATTGTGATACCTGGGCATGAAGTATTGGTTTTAACCATCTTGGAGGGACTGGATAACCAAGTAGTGTCTTCATTGTAGATAAATGGATCTTCATCATCTGGAAATTGTAGTTTGGAGAATCTAGACTGATATGGCAAGGCATATGATAGATGTGGTTGTGCTAAAGAAGGTTGTGTCGATATCGTGGGAGTTTGTTGAAGTGAAGCTGTAGATTTGTACGGAGATTGTTGCCGAGAATGATTACTGGTTGCAGTATATTGAATCTTTTGGCAAAGTACATCATCTAGTTATTCAGTAATGTAGTGATCAAGTTCAAGAGAACTTAATTGGAGAGCTTCTGATTCTTCATCTTGGAGTGCAGAATATTCTGTTGTTGCTTGTTCAATGACTTGAGAAAGCGTTCGGAGATGAGCATGATGCCATAGTCTGCGAGATGTATGACCGAGATTAGAAGTTACCTGAGCTTCTTCTAAAATAATAGTTATGGAAGACTGTTGAGGATCATTTGCTTCAACAATAGAATATTTCTTGTTCTGAAGTTGCTTGATTTGATTCTTCAGTTTTTGCCATGTTGCTTGAGTATTAGAGGGCGATAATAAAGAGTATTCTAGATCTTTGATCTAAGAATCAATAGCACTGAGCTGGATTGCTTCTTTGCGAATCATAGTTGTAGACATCATTCTACAAATAAAAACTGGAGGTTCATCTGTAGCGGAAAGATAAGATTCATCTGAAAGATTAGACAGATTGGATGTTGAAGAAGAAGAAATGGAAGAGGAATCTGAAGATTCATCTTCAGCAGAGAAATCAAATACATCCGGGATGTCATCATCTTCTGTGGGATAATCATCAATAAAATCCCAATTATCTTCAAAATCTTCTGGAGGAGCAAATGCTTCTTGCATGGCTCTGACTTTGTTCTTACCTTTATCTTTATCTTTATCAAGACAGGTATTTGCAAAATGAGGACCTTTGCAAATATAATAGGTAGGCTTCCATTTAGGATTTCACCTTTTCTTGTTATGGAACTTATGACGGAAAAATCCTTTCTTGAATTTCCGTTTCTTGTGACTTTTAGAAGAATACCTTCTAGGGGTATCCAAAGCACATTCAAAGCATTTGTGTTTACCTTTTCTGTGGGTATGATGCTTTCTGTGTTTATGATAATGTGATCTTCTACTATGTACCTTTGTTGGAGTGCAACCATAAGAATTTTGAAATTTTTTGCAAACATTCTTTGGTATGAGTGGTCTGATCTTTTCCTGTATCTTTTCAAGTTTATGGCTTTCACATACTGCATCATTGATTTCATCAATATAATTGACAAGTTGAGGGAAAGAGATTTCCTCAATTTCTAGGTTATTATCATGGAGACTTTTGATAACCTGTTGCAGATAGAAGCCACCTATCTTCTTAAAGGATTTGATAAAAGTATGATACATGTCAATAAGATCTTGATCTCTGTGAGGACCACTATAGTAGAAATTGACATATTGTTCATCATAATATTCTTTGAAATAAGTTAGATCACAACACTTATTTCGTATGAAATTGTTTTTGGCTACTCATTTGATTGCATGAGTATTACCAACAAACATTATGATTAACTGTTTACAAACAGAATCAATTCCTCTTGTAATCACTTCTGTTCTAAATTCTTCATCTAATTCCTCCTAGGTTTTTCGAGCAATACCTATAAAACAGTTGATTGCTTGAAGAATTACCTGTATTGGATCTGAACCGGGTGTAGTGGCTATTGCATTAATAACCCAAGCTCGAAGAGCTTCAATACTACGAAGATTTAAAATAGGATCTCTGGTATCAAAATTTGACCATGGAGGTGTTCCTGACTTGAAAGTCTGGAGATTAGAATATAGATCTTTCAATGGTGTAGGAGTGATTTTAGCCATTGTAACTCTGGTATTGGATGGAGTATTGGATTCAGCAGATTCTTTGAGAATCGATGGTCGAGGCTTTTGACCAGGGGCAAGTTCTAACTTTGGAAGTTCAACTTGAAGAGTTGGCTGAATTGTTGGAATTGGTAATGCAAAAGTGGGTTCTTCAAAAAGTAATTTATTAAAGGTTGTATTAGTAGGAGCAAAATTCCGATAGGCAGCAGGTGCTTCAAGAGGCACTGGATCGGGAATCTTTTGTTCAATAATAGTAAGACTAACCTTTAATTCATCCACTTGAGTTTCTATCAAACTCTGCATTTGTTGATGATAGCGATTTGCATCATCTGAATTATCACAAACCTTTTGATGTACTATGGTAAGTGATGTTGACAAGCTATCAGTCGAATTGGTAATATTGGCTAATTTGGAAGTGTGACTAGCTTGTACAGTCTGTAATGACTGAAGGGTTTGCTGCGTGGTTTGCAATGTAGCAGTTGCTTGTTGGAGAGTATTATTAGCGGTAAGCAAAGTATGGTTTGCTTGTTTCTGTTCTGTCCACCATGCTTCGGCAGAAAGCTTGAAGGCAGCATAATTAGCTTGGAGTTGTTTATATGATTGTTGTATTAGTGACATATCACTGAGCTTAGCTTCAACTACGGATAATTTAGCAAGGGTTTCATGTGCAATGGAATGCTAAGACAGACGGAAAGCTTGATTTTGTATTTCAGCTAATTGTGCTTGTCGGTGAGCTTCAATGGTAAGCAATAGATTTTTGCGCATGCAAAGGTTTGTCCAATTAAGGAGCTTAGATCCACTAGGAAGTGGAGGACTAGCTATTGGTGTTACATGTTGCGCCCAATAGGTGATTTTATATTGACTAGTGGGATCAATATCTAAGAAATCTTCAAATCGTGGAAGAATTCCGACTTGAACACGAGTGCCATGATTGGTAGGTTCTTCAATATCATTTTCCTGTGAAAGAGTTGTAACTGGGAAGAAGGCATTATGTTCAGACATAGGCCTACAGGAATATGAACCAATTTTTGTTGGAAACTTTGGATGTGTTCGTTGTATGGGTTTAACACAAGGTTTTGGTGTTGGTAAAGGATGCGGATCTCCCCAAAAACTAGAAGTAGTAGGAACTAGTAAAGATGGAGATTTGGGTGGTACATAATCTTCAGTTCAAAAACTTATCGGAAGTGGAGACTTTACCTTTTTGATACATGGTTCAAAATCAAGAGATATTTTGTTTTGCAAATTCACTTGAGAGTAATCCTTTGGAGGATTAATACCAAATAGAAAATTAGGTGTATGAAACTTTGGGATGGATTTATGAGTAGGATTTCCAGCACGAGGATTAGCAACAAAGCAAGGAATAGCTTGGCTTGGAGGTGCTGGAGGCTGATAATAAGGTAACTTACTCGGAGGATCACGAGGTAAGTTGGCTCTTAGATAGTCAAGAGGACTATATCCATCATCATAAGTATCACAACAATGATCTTTTATTTTTTCAACAGTCCACATGATTTCATCATAGTCTGGACAACTGTAATCATCATTTTCCCAATTATAAACAAATTTTCTTCTTTGTGCAGCATATTGATGATCTGCTTTAACTTTATCATATCCCCAAGGATGACCTGGTTTACTGAAAGGATTATCTTCAGAACAGACTCTAACTGAGGAGGAGTCGAGATTAAACACAAAACCGCAGGTGTCACATTTCATAAGACCATGGGCAATTTCAGAGAAATTGAGATGGTTACAAGTTAATGAAGGTTTCTCAGGATATGGTGGAGCTGAATAGCTATTGGGAGTGGATGTACTTTGACTTGGGTTGAAAA
>CM021108.1:92765364-92991466 GCA_007115665.2 Sequoiadendron giganteum
ACTTGGTGAATGAGTCCCATTTAGTAATAAAGTTTAATTTTCTAGCATTCCAAACCTCCATCCAGCTATCTCTAGATTTCTAGATGCACACATTCTATTTTGTAGTTTTTTGTTTCATTTCATTCACTTTTCTAGGTCATTTATTGCTAGTTTACATTTAATTAGTGTATTGCATTTCATCTTTCATTTCATTATCTTTTCCAAGTCTAAACTTGGGGTTGAACCCCTTATTAGATCATATTCAGCCCCTAGACCAACCCTCTTTCAATATCTCTTTCTCCTTTGCATGGAGATCTCAAGGGTTTGTTCTTGAGTGAAAGTTAGTGAAAATTGCCCCTCCTAGGTCCTAAACCCCCTAAGTAGGAAAAGAAAAGAAAAATTCCACCTTTAAAATTGTAACCTTGAAAGAATTGATTGAACCTATTAGGAGCATGTTGTTTTGTTGATGAAGGAATTTTGAAGCCTTTCTATTTTTAGTCAGAACTGGATCTACCTTCTTTCTTACCATTATGAATATTATTTGTTTCTTCAGAGGCATTCTTCTTAGAGTCTTCAAGTCAGAATATTTCTTATTTTTTTTCAATCTTTATATTTGTATTTGAACCATTATGACTAAACTTCTCTCCTTTGTCATTTTGTTCATTTTCTCTTTTCAGGGCATTCCTTAGAGTGACCCATTTTCTCCTTCAAGCCTTAAAAATTATTTTGTCTTTTTGTCTAAGCTTGTCATTCAAGCGATCTTCTATTCTCTTTCCTTATTCAACCTTTATTTTCAAATCAAATATTACACTTTCTACCTCTTTTAGTTTGATTTCATAACTTTTTCCCTTCTTTACTTGAATTGTTATTTTTTCAATTTCTTCTTTTGATTCTACAAGAAATATTTCATATTTATACTTTAGACCTGCTACTTCATTTAGGTCTTCCAATGAAAACCAAATTTTTCCTTCAAAGTCAATCCTCCATTCATCTGAATTGAAGTCCCAACCTTGAGTTCCATAGATTCTAGATATGAATCAAAGGAAAATATGTCTTCATCACTTAAGGGGCTTGACTCCTTACATATCTCAACATTGTATTTTCTATCAATAGTATTGAAAGCCATAAAGAGAGTTTCATCATTAGAATAATTCTCCTCATCTTTAGAGGAAGCATGACTATCTTCAAGGAATAGAGACCCTTCTTTATCTTATCTCTTTTATTTTTTTCATATGATTATTTAAAAGGTAATTTGGATACAAAATGGCCTATTATTCCACAATTGAAACATTTGAAAGGTAACCTGTAGACCTTTGTATTTACTAGTTCCTTTCTTCAGTCTTCTCACAAAGTTGGCTTCAACATCATCAAAATCTTCATTATAATCTAGAGCCTCATCTTTAATCTTTTTTCGGGCTTTGAAAGTAGATTATTTATGTGGAACATCTTGACCAAACTCTCTCATCTCAAAGGCAGTAAGAGTACCATACATTTCCTTAAATAAATACTGATCCACGTTTTTGGATTCTTCAATGGAAGACACTTTATGACTATAGGACTTTGGGACAGATCTCAAAACCTTCTTCTCAATTTCACTTTCCCTCACTTCTCCACCAAGACTAGTAACACCAGTAATAAATTCTTGAACATAGAGCATATAGCTTGCAATATCATCATCTATCATCCAAAGAGTTTCAAATCCACTCATGAATATTTCCATCTTGGCTTTCTTCACTTTAGAATCTCCTTCATAGATACTACTAATCTTCTCCCAAGCATCTTTGGTAGAATTAAAATTCATCACATTCAGCAAATCTAAATCAACAAGTCCACATAGAGTAGAATTCTTACCTTTATAATTAAATTCATGTACAATCCAATTTTAGCAGGATCTATAATAGGAGTGGTAGGATCAACACAACTACTTTTGACTAATTCTCAAACAACAAAACTAAGAGATTTTAGGTGTCCTTCCATTCTCATTTTCTAGTAGGAGTAATTAGTCCCATCAAACCTAAAACCCTTGTATGAGATCCATCATATGCCATCCCAGATCTTGACCTCAAGATTTTAGGTTTCTACAAAGGAACATGGCTCAGATACCAATTTTTGAACACTTGGGAGAACTGAGAGGTGGGGGGTGAATTAGTCTATACAAAACTTAACCCTTTTCAAAACTAGAAACTTTCAACACAACTCAAACTCCTTTAACAGATAAAGATATAACTTTATTCAAAGTAGTAATAGTGAATAAAATGACAATTTGAATCTTGAACTCTTTCTTTATCAATGAAATATATAGTAGTAATCAGATCAACCATAAAGAGATAGAGATAGATAACACACACATGTGCAAGGAGACAACAGATTTATGCGGAAAACCTAATGAGGGAAAGACCATGGTGAGAGTTAACTCACAATATAAGGCTCATTGCATTAGAGAAAGATACAAATGGGACTTTCAACACTAAAGTACCAACCAACTCCAAGAGAAAGTTACAGGGACCTGATGAGATTCACTATCTCAAAGAAGGATACAAAATGATTTAAAGAGAATTACATAGATTAACAACTCAACTCTTTATTGATTGAGGCATTCAAGATCAGTTGAACTTTTCTTTTACAATATCCAACACTATCTTTTTTTGGATATTCAATATCAGTCACATGTACATACTTCTTCAAACTTGTACACATTTTCATCTTTTTGCATTTAAAATGATCTTCCATTTATGTCCACCACAACACTTCAATTATCCAATTAGGTTGGTCAAGATAAAGAATAAACAATGAATTTAACTAGTTAGCCACCAAAGCATATTGTGGTCCTATCCCAAAGATAGAGAGGACCAAAAAAAATATTAACACTTCTTTCAATGTGATCTAAAATGATTTATACATAGGCGCGCATCAACCTAAGTTGACATCAAGGAAACATGTGGTTGAAACATTGAAGCACATAACTAGTCATCCCATAGACACTCTTTTAATTAAATTTACTTGATGAAATATTAAATGAGATAGGTCAAGATCCAAATATATCATGAAATATCTTCCATTGTTGGCACAACCCCCAAAACACATGACCTAAAAAAAGGAACACGCCTTGCCAGCTAGATAGCCACAAATAACCCAAAAAGCCATCTCAAGACACAATGTGAAACCAAAGAGGATAATTAGCAACATGTGGATCACATAGGGACCTTCCCTTAACATCCAACATTAATTCCATACCCTTCTTACATACTGGCATGCCATCAATAGCCATCAAAGACCAAATAGGCACAAAAAATTTATTTAGGAAACACAAAATACATAACTGGATGATGTAACATTTGTAGAACAACTTGCAGACCACTTCAGCATATAAAATTAGAATTGATATATTGTACAAATATTGTGAGCACATTCACCAAGTTGTATGAGCAAAGACATCAATGCAAAGAAATGTAGAGAATTTCTCAGACTAGACAAGACAACTAGCAACGCTACCAACCTTTTGCAATTAACAAGAACCTCCTCGACAACACAGATGACCTTAAAATATTATAATGCAACATTCAAAAAGTATTGACATTGAATACCAAACCATAAGGCTAAAACTACAACAATGGAGGAATGCAAAGCATTCTCCCAGATAGACTTCAATATAGTTTCCTGAACCAAAAACATTTGAGCAACTTGTAGAGACCAAAATCTTCTTTCAACAACACATGTATTATCAGGAACATTAGGAGAAATCATGAGCATATTGTAGACCTTTAACAACATCTCTCCAACATTGGTCATGTTTTTAATCCTCATCTTAATATATCATTATGAAATCAACTCTACTGATAGTAATAATGCATTATATGAACATCAACCATAATGCTTCTTTGATAATGCATGAAATCTAATCATGAACTTCTTCAGTTCTTCCTTGATAAGGCATGTAATCCAACCATGAACTTCTTCAACTCTTCTAGTCTTTGATAATGCATGCCATCCAATCATGAACTTCTTCAAATTTTCTTTGATAAGGCATGAAATCCAACCATGAACTTATTCAACTCTTCTCTTCTTTGATAAGGCATGCCATCCAATCAATGTTAGCCCAAACTGAATGTAGCAAAGACAACCGATGCTAAGGACTGACACCATATTACTCAGGTGCTAACATTAAATACAACTAGAAAACTATGTTGACAACATCTGCCAACAATCTCCTTAGTGTTAACATCAATGACAACCATTAGTGTTGACATCAATGATCACAACTACCAACACAAACATGTATATCGTGTATGGTGTAAAAATTCCTTCACCATTTAGCTCACTTAATATTAAATAAATATGCATGCAATACCCACATAAATAACATAATCAAATCCTCTTTTGAGCCTCATGAAAGCTAAAAATCAAGAGACAATTTTTTTAGGAGATTATCAAATTTAGTTTACAATGGTATGAATATATATAAATGCATGTATATATAGGGTTTTAAAGCTACATATAATCAAGTTTTTGAAATAATTATAAAATATAATTTTATAATTGTCAACTTGAAAAATATTGTGACAATTGAAAAACTCTTTTTCTCCCTAAAAACTTAGGCTCCTAACATTTTTTTAAATATATTTTAATAATACTATAAAATTAAATTTTAATTATAAGTCGCTTCAACATGAATGTATGATTACTTATTCATAAACATAGAATCTTGATGGTTTTTCTCTAAACATTAGTACCTCAATTTGAATTTATTGTTATTGTTGCAGGAGGAGGGATGCAAAGAAGTTTTTGTGACTGTTGTTTTAAAATCACTATAACTTTAGGCTTCCAAGTCTAAATGATAAATTTGAAACAAATTAGGTAGTGCTTTAGGATAGCTATTTGTCTAGAAACTACAAAAGAGTTATTATATAAATAAGTTATAATGAAATTTATTTTTTCTTTATGGTTATTATGTGATATCTCATGTCTCAACACACCAAATTTCAATTTGGACTTGAGACCATTGAATTGAGACTCTTAAATTGTGCATGTGTTCAAATTTTGTTCTCACTTCTATCTTGGTCTTGCAAGTGTTCCCCTATTTCACTCTAGTGGATGTTCATATATTATCGACAACCATCATGAGCCTATCCCTTGCTCAAGAATTTCCTAGTTTTCTTGTATGGGGTGACAAACAAATAGTTTTTTCCACTTTTCTACATTATTGAATCACCAAAATAATATCTCAACATTTTATTTGTCGGACAAAAAATTAAAAATGATGTAAACTAAAAAGTTATGGAACTCTTGTGTAGATTCTATTTATAATTATTTTAAAATTTTAAAAGAGTGTTTATTTTTTATTTTATTATTTAATTAGTTATTTTTTTATTTTTCTATTTTTTTGAGTTGCATAATATTCACTACAAATATTTTTTTTTTTAAATTTCTTAAAATGAAATTAGTCACTCTATTTTTTAGGACATGGATATTTGTGGTAATTTTCAATTGAATGTTATATTTAGATCATTCACTTTTTATTTGGTATTAAGAGAAAATTTAGATCTATCTTTTATCATATCAAATTTATCTTAACATATTTAAATCATTTTTTTATTAAAGCAAGGGCATCTATGTAGAAGGAAATATATTTTTGTTAGATTTTTCTAACAATATTTCTTATTTTTTCTAGTGCTTTGAATCAAAATCTATTTTCTAATAGACCTGCGTTCATCATAAACATTTTTAAATATTAAACATTTCAAAAAATAATTCAAATTATCCTTCTGAGAAATTTAACAATAAGAGATACATAATTATAAAATAGCATTTTCAGCAAGAACCTAAGACAATCTAAGGTCCCTATGAATCACAGTTAAGTGGAGCTTTCAAGTGAACAACAGTAACCTTGTCATCTTTGAAGCACCCCTATGTCATCTCTACACTAACCCCCTACAACTTTGTAAACGCCTTACCGAGATAATAAAGAGTATTCTACATCTTTGATCTGAGAATCAATAGCACTGAGCTGGGCTGCTTCTTTGCGAATCATAGTTGTAGACATCATTCTACAAATAAAAACTGGAGGTTCATCTATAGCGGAAAGATAAGATTCATCTGAAAGATTAAACAGATTGGATGTTGAAGAAGAAGAAATGGAAGAGGAATCTGAAGATTCGTCTTCAGCAAAGAAATCGGATACATCCGAGATGTCATCATCTTCTATGGGATAATCATCAATAAAATCCCAATTATCTTCAAAATCTTCTGGAGGAGCAAATGCTTCTTGCATGGCTCTAACTTTGTTCTTATCTTTATCTTTATCTTTATCAGGACAGGTATTTGCAAAATGAGGACCTTTTCAAATATAACGGGTAGGCTTCCATTTAGGATTTCACCTTTGCTTGTTATGGAACTTATGACAGAAAAATCCTTTCTTGAATTTCCATTTCCTGTGACTTCTAGAAGAATACCTTCTAGGGGTATCCAAAGCACATTCAAAGCATTTGTGTTTACCTTTTCTGTGGGTATGATGCTTTCTGTGTTTATGATAATGTGATCTTCTACTGTGTACCTTTGTTGGAGTGCAACCATAAGAATTTTGAAATTTGTTGCAAACATTCTTTGGTATGAGTGGTCTGATCTTTTCCTGTATCTTTTCAAGTTTATGGCTTTCACATACTGCATCATTGATTTCATCAATATAATTGACAAGTTGAGGGAAAGAGATTTCCTCAATTTCTAGGTTATTATCATGGAGACTTTTGATAACCTGTTGCAGATAGAAGCCACCTATCTTCTTAAAGGATTTGATAAAAGTATGATACATGTCAATAAGATCTTGATCTCTGTGAGGACCACTATAGTAGAAATTGACATATTGTTCATCATAATATTCTTTGAAATAAGTTAGATCACAACACTTATTTCGTATGAAATTGTTTTTGGCTACTCATTTGATTGCATGAGTATTACCAACAAACATTATGATTAACTGTTTACAAACAGAATCAATTCCTCTTGTAATCACTTCTGTTCTAAATTCTTCATCTAATTCCTCCTAGGTTTTTCGAGCAATACCCTATAAAACAGTTGATTGCTTGAAGAATTACCTGTATTGGATCTGAACCGGGTGTAGTGGCTATTGCATTAATAACCCAAGCTCGAAGAGCTTCAATACTACGAAGATTTAAAATAGGATCTCTGGTATCAAAATTTGACCATGGAGGTGTTCCTGACTTGAAAGTCTGGAGATTAGAATATAGATCTTTCAATGGTGTAGGAGTGATTTTAGCCATTGTAACTCTGGTATTGGATGGAGTATTGGATTCAGCAGATTCTTTGAGAATCGATGGTCGAGGCTTTTGACCAGGGGCAAGTTCTAACTTTGGAAGTTCAACTTGAAGAGTTGGCTGAATTGTTGGAATTGGTAATGCAAAAGTGGGTTCTTCAAAAAGTAATTTATTAAAGGTTGTATTAGTAGGAGCAAAATTCCGATAGGCAGCAGGTGCTTCAAGAGGCACTGGATCGGGAATCTTTTGTTCAATAATAGTAAGACTAACCTTTAATTCATCCACTTGAGTTTCTATCAAACTCTGCATTTGTTGATGATAGCGATTTGCATCATCTGAATTATCACAAACCTTTTGATGTACTATGGTAAGTGATGTTGACAAGCTATCAGTCGAATTGGTAATATTGGCTAATTTGGAAGTGTGACTAGCTTGTACAGTCTGTAATGACTGAAGGGTTTGCTGCGTGGTTTGCAATGTAGCAGTTGCTTGTTGGAGAGTATTATTAGCGGTAAGCAAAGTATGGTTTGCTTGTTTCTGTTCTGTCCACCATGCTTCGGCAGAAAGCTTGAAGGCAGCATAATTAGCTTGGAGTTGTTTATATGATTGTTGTATTAGTGACATATCACTGAGCTTAGCTTCAACTACGGATAATTTAGCAAGGGTTTCATGTGCAATGGAATGCTAAGACAGACGGAAAGCTTGATTTTGTATTTCAGCTAATTGTGCTTGTCGGTGAGCTTCAATGGTAAGCAATAGATTTTTGCGCATGCAAAGGTTTGTCCAATTAAGGAGCTTAGATCCACTAGGAAGTGGAGGACTAGCTATTGGTGTTACATGTTGCGCCCAATAGGTGATTTTATATTGACTAGTGGGATCAATATCTAAGAAATCTTCAAATCGTGGAAGAATTCCGACTTGAACACGAGTGCCATGATTGGTAGGTTCTTCAATATCATTTTCCTGTGAAAGAGTTGTAACTGGGAAGAAGGCATTATGTTCAGACATAGGCCTACAGGAATATGAACCAATTTTTGTTGGAAACTTTGGATGTGTTCGTTGTATGGGTTTAACACAAGGTTTTGGTGTTGGTAAAGGATGCGGATCTCCCCAAAAACTAGAAGTAGTAGGAACTAGTAAAGATGGAGATTTGGGTGGTACATAATCTTCAGTTCAAAAACTTATCGGAAGTGGAGACTTTACCTTTTTGATACATGGTTCAAAATCAAGAGATATTTTGTTTTGCAAATTCACTTGAGAGTAATCCTTTGGAGGATTAATACCAAATAGAAAATTAGGTGTATGAAACTTTGGGATGGATTTATGAGTAGGATTTCCAGCACGAGGATTAGCAACAAAGCAAGGAATAGCTTGGCTTGGAGGTGCTGGAGGCTGATAATAAGGTAACTTACTCGGAGGATCACGAGGTAAGTTGGCTCTTAGATAGTCAAGAGGACTATATCCATCATCATAAGTATCACAACAATGATCTTTTATTTTTTCAACAGTCCACATGATTTCATCATAGTCTGGACAACTGTAATCATCATTTTCCCAATTATAAACAAATTTTCTTCTTTGTGCAGCATATTGATGATCTGCTTTAACTTTATCATATCCCCAAGGATGACCTGGTTTACTGAAAGGATTATCTTCAGAACAGACTCTAACTGAGGAGGAGTCGAGATTAAACACAAAACCGCAGGTGTCACATTTCATAAGACCATGGGCAATTTCAGAGAAATTGAGATGGTTACAAGTTAATGAAGGTTTCTCAGGATATGGTGGAGCTGAATAGCTATTGGGAGTGGATGTACTTTGACTTGGGTTGAAAACCTTTGGAATTTGAGGATTCCTGGTTTGGTGTAGCTTCTGTTCTTGGCACGAGTTGCGAGGTTGATAACTACATCCACACATTGCTTCATGCATTGTTGGTGAGGAAAATGGTGCTTGACAAGATTGTTCTTTAGGTAAAGGATCTTGAACACGAGAAGAATGAAGTGCCTTTCTGGCAGTTTTTAGAGCTTTTGCGCATTGTTTACCTTTATAATGGTAACCTGGACATCCACAGAGGATATCATGTTTGACTTCAGATACTAGAGGAGCTTGACAAGGTTGTCCAAAAGACCAAGGGTCTGAAGACGAGTTTCTAGAAGTCTGAGAGGAACTGGAGGTGATAGGTCAGGCAGTGTTCATAGAGGAAGTTCTTGAAATTGGTGGAGTATCTATTCCTTTTCCCCCGGGTGTAGAAAAAGATTTTTTATTCCCAAAATAGATTATTGCTTGATCACCTTCTTCAGTGATGTTTAAACCTTCTAATTGAAGAGGTTTTTCTTGGTGATGGTGCGAGAATAAATCAATAGCCCATTTCTATGGTAACTGGAGATCCAATACAGGTAATTCTTCAAGCAATCAACTATTTTACAGGTCTTGCTCGAAAAACCTGGGAGGAATTAGATGAAGAATTTAGAATAGAAGTGATTACAAGAGGAAATAATGTTTGTTGGTAATACTCATGCAATCAAATGAGTAGCCAAAAACAATTTCATACAAAATAAGTGTTGTGATATAACTTATTTCAAAGAATATTGTGATCAACAATATGTCAATTTCTACTATAGTGGTCCTCACAGAGATCAAGATCTTATTGACATGTATCATACTTTTATCAAACCCTTTAAGAAGATAGGTGGCTTCTATCTACAACAGGTTATCAAAAGTCTCCACGATAATAACCTAGAAATTGAGGAAATCTCTTTCCCTCAACTTGTCAATTATATTGATGAAATCAATGATGCAGTATGTGAAAGCCATAAACTTGAAAAGATACAAAATCCCGGTGCCTCATGCCAAAGAATGTTTGCAGCAAATTTCAAATTCTTATGGTTGCACTCCGATAAGGTACTGCAGTGAAGATCACATTATCAAACATAGAAAGCATCATACCACGAGAAAAGGTAACATAAATGCTTTGGAATGTGCTGGATACCCTAGAATTATTCTTCTAAAGAGTCATAGGAAACTGAAGTTCAAGAAAGTTTTTCGTCATAAGTTCATAACAAGCAAAGGTGAAATCTAAATGAAACCTACTTGTTATATTTGCAAAGGTCTCATTTTGCAAATACTTGTGTTGATAAAGATAAAGATAAAGGTAGAACAAAGTGGAGCCATGCAAAAACATTTGCTCACTCGGAAGAAGATTTTGAAGATAATTGGGATTTTATTGATGATTATCCCATAGAAGATGATGACATCAGGATGTGTCAGATTTCTCTGTGAAGGCGAATCTTCAGATTCCTCTTCATTTCTTCTTCTTGACATCCAATCTGTTTTAATCTTTTTAGATGAATCTTATCTTTTCCACTAGAATGAACCTCGATTTTTTATTTGTAGAATGATGTCTACAATATGATTATAAAGAAACATTCGGTCACTATTGATTCTCGGATCAAAGATCTAGAATACTCTTGTGTCAGTAAGGGCGTTTACAAAGTTGTGGGGGTTAGCGTAGAGATGACATAGGGGTGCTTCAAAGATGACAAGGTTAGCATTGTTCATGAAAACTCCATAGCGTGATTCATAGGGACCTTAGATTGTCTTAGGTTCTTGCTGAAAATGCTATTTTATAATTATGTATCTCTTATTGTTAAATTTCTCAGAAGGATAATTTGAATTATTTTTTGAAATGTTTAATATTTAAAAATGTTTATGATGAACGCAGGTCTATTAGAAAATAGATTTTGATTCAAAGCACTAGAAAAAATAAGAAATATTGTTAGAAAAATCTAACAAAAATATATTTCCTTCTACATAGATGCCCTTGCTTTAATAAAAAAATGATTTAAATATGTTAAGATAAATTTGATATGATAAAAGATAGATCTAAATTTTCTCTTAATACCAAATAAAAAGTGAATGATCTAAATATAACATTCAATTGAAAATTACCACAAATATCCATGTCCTAAAAAATAGAGTGACTAATTTCATTTTAAGAAATTTAAAAAAAAAAATATTTGTAGTGAATATTATGCAACTCAAAAAAATAGAAAAATAAAAAAATAACTAATTAAATAATAAAATAAAAAATAAACACTCTTTTAAAATTTTAAAATAATTATAAATAGAATCTACACAAGAGTTCCATAACTTTTTAGTTTACATCATTTTTAATTTTTTGTCCAAACAATTTGATGAAACACAGGTATATCCTTGTAATATGATTAGTTGTTGTTCAACTGACATTGTTTCTCCAATTCAAACAGGACATACCATCACTCAGGTATATCAAGACCTTGATCAACAAGCTGAACCAGATGCACCAGCAGTTCTTGTTCAAGAAGAACTTGTGGAATTATTACCACCTATGATTCTTCCAAAGTTCAATTTCTATCGAGCTCCTACAGAAATGGAAATAGCCACACTCTGTGGTCATGCACCAATTTGTTACAAGATACTTTACTCTCCAAAGTTCTTTGATAACAATCAAGCAGCATACATTTTCCAATGTTTCAAATCACTACTTCATGAAACATATCATCTTCATCCTCCGCATCGACATGGCAAACTCTTCCAGTTTGAATTAGATCGACAATTTTGGCGTCCTGAAGATCAAAGATCTGAAGTCTATCCTGAATTTACTACATGTCCTCTTGAAAGAATTCTCGAATTCCTTGGTCCCCGAGGATTCTACTGTACTGAATCAGCCGGAAAAAGAATTCAACACCTTGCTCGCAACAGTTTCCCTTGGTGGGTTCAACTTGACCATACAGTCATCGATCATTCCATTCGTGCATCTACTCACATCTACTGGCATGATTCCATTGAACCAGAAGAAGACATACCTAATGCACAGCCCTTAGACAACTCATCTGATGTTGACTATGGTGATTATGACTCCTCCAATGAGTCACACTAATGAGATGACCACGTGTGAAACAAATCCGTAACTCCACTACGATAAAGTGAAGACGAGATGACCACTTGTGATCAAATCCGTAATCCCACTACGTTAAATTCAGAACGAGTCATGCTCCTCGTGATCAAAGATGCCCTGCCGTACTTGCTTTCGGCTGTAAAGCAACCGCACTACGAGTTTGCGGGTCCCCTTACTCGTTTGTTGAAAGATTCCTTATCTTTCCGCATGTCCTCATTGTATGGACGGATTTCTAAACTCACTTGATAAGAGTTTCAAATCCGAGCCTATAAATAAGAGTCTCTTCGCTCTCTTCCTCATTAGGAGTTAGTGAGTCAGTCTAGTCAGTCTAGGTATAAGTCTTAGTTCTATATTTTCCGTTGTGTGTGTAAATGCTAGTATCCTCTTTACTTTGCAGTTTCATAATTGATCCTAGTAAACGAGAACGCATGTATAGTTATAGCAATATGATCTCTCTAAGATTAAGTCTATGTATACAAGATCCTCTACTTGTATAAATATGGTATCAGAGCTTTGTTATGATGCATACTGATAGCTATGCTCTCGATCTAGATGTAAATGATCTACCAGCACTTAATAGTACAATCCAGCATTCTTGTTTGAATTTTAAGAATTGTGTAATCTTGATAGCAGTTCTGGCTACAATTATCCTTGTTGCTCTTTGGGTTCTGATATGTTATCTACACTAGATTTGTTATGTTTGCATCTCGTTACTGTTTACAAAATGAGTCTGAATTATAGGGATCTGATTAAACTCGTGAAGCCGATCAAAGCCGACTTAGCCGATGGACAGGCGTTACGGGCGTTTCAGGCGTGAAGAGTTTGTTTCTCTCATACAACCGACCAATCATTTTCTCAGCGGTATGGCAGACAAAGCAGCACAACCTATGGCATCTGATATGTCATCAGTTGAGGACTACACAAATGAGCGTAACCAGGTACCTCTATCACATTTTATCACAAATAGTGATCAAACTTTTGCTGAACCAAGTACTTCCACTTCTGGTGTTTCCCTTATTGATCATCCATCTTTTTGCTTCAGGTTGAATACTAAAGCTCCTAGTGATATCTATCTTGATATGAAAAATCCTTTAAAGTTTAACTTTTATAAGTCTAAGAAATTATGTAAAGTTGCGTCAGTCCAGTATAAAGTAACTAAGGGTAAGGATAAATGTCTTAAGCTTTTAGCCGATGCTGAACTCAAAAAACTTGTTAAAATGGCCAAATCCAACAAAAAAGCCTACCAGTATATTCATTTCTCCTATATCATTTTAGGCATTGAAGGTCATTATAGAGCAGGTCTCCCTGTTAAAGTTATTCTTCTCCTCTACGACAATCATCACAAGAAGAAAACTGATGCTATCTTAGGAACCGCTACCGACACTATGGTCGCTAGTCCCATAGGTATGGAATGTCTATTAAATTTTTCTATTTCTCTGCAAGACGACAATCTTAATGAAGTACTATCTTTCGATTTTCTTGCTGAAAATCTAGATATGCTCGATGGTTCTATTGAACACACTGTTAGTTTCTTTATCCAATTTCGTCTGTTCAATACTACTAGTCCTTTCATGACTAATCCTCGTATTGGTCTACCCTATGATGAGCAATATAGTACTGTCTGGAAAAGCTCAGGTCCTTTGAGTAAAATTCAAGCTCCCAGAAATGTTCGTCTCAAAGATATCCAGTTACCAAAGAAATGGGTGATTGATTTATTCTCGCACCATCACCAAGAAAAACCTCCTCAATTAGAAGGTTTAAACATCACTGAAGAAGGTGATCAAGCAGAAATCTATTTTGGGAATAGAAACTCTTTTTCTACACCCGGGGGAAAAGGAATAGATACTCCACCAATTTCAAGAACTTCCTCTATGAACACTGCCCGACCTATCACCTCCAATTCCTCTCAGACTTCTAGAAACGCATCCCCAGACCCTTGGTCTTTTGGACAACCTTGTCAAGCTCCTCTAGTATCTGAAGTCAAACATGATATCCTCTGTGGATGTCCAGGTTACCATTATAAAGGTAAACAACGTGCAGAAGCTCTAAAAACCGCCAGAAAGGCACATCATTCTTCTCGTGTTCAAGATCCTTTACCTAAAGAACAATCTTGTCAAGCACCATTTGCCTCACCAACAATGTCAATTGAACAACAACTAATCATATTACAAGGATATACCTGTGTTTCATCAAATCCCTCCCGGCTGAGAAAATCAACTAGCAGATTCTCTTTTCCTAGAATATGCTGCTGATCATAAGTGAAAGTGTCGAGAAATTGAGCCCATCAGAGAAGACGACCAGAGGCAACTGAATTGGAGTGATCGCGTTTGAAAAATCACTTAAAATGCTGGAGATCAGTTCGTAGCAGAAACCGTTTGTCATGAATGAACATTTGAAAGTGTTGAAAACTTTTGACGACAGTAAGAAGTTCCTTATGAGTACTGTGATAGTGGAGTTCGGCATTCTGGAAAGTGCCAGAGGCATGTCTCACAATAACTTCTTGACCGGTAGGAGTCTTTTCAAAGAGAATTCCAGCCTAATGTAGATGGATGGCATCGGTTTGAACAATTTTATCAGTGGAGGAAGGCAATGATATAGGAGGAAGTGAGGAGCACTTATCCTTAATGCGTTGAATAAGCTGATTATGAACTGAATTCCATGGAGGTGGATCTTTGTGAAGTAGCTTGTTGAGTTTTGATCTAGCGGCAGCAAGATTAGCATAAAATCCTGAAACATAATTGACTAAACCAAGGAAACGTTGTAGTTCCTTTATTGTTGTGACAGGGAGATCAGAAATCTTTTTCAGAATATGGTGTTGAGCTTCCATTTGTCCTTTAGAGAGTAATTTGACACCAATGAAAATGAGACTGGTTTTACCAATCTGAGATTTGTTGGGATTGAGGACAATTCCATGCTATTCATAGATATCTTTAAAGAGCAGTAAATGCTTGATATGAGATTCAAGATTCTAACTAAAAATCAGAATATCATCAATGTATGGTATGAGAAAAGTAGAATACTTTCGAAAGACTGAATCCATTTGATGCTAGAATATGGAGGGAGCTTTTTTTATGCTAAATGGAAGGACATTCCATTCATAAAAACAATAAATTGGTGCATAATTGCTCTAATACCATATTTATACAAGCAGAGGATCTTGTATACATAGACTTAATCTCAGAGAGATCATATTGCTATAACTATACATGCGTTCTCATTTACTAGGATCAGTTATGAAACTGCAAAGTACAGAGGATACTAGCATTTACACACACAGGGGAAAATATAGAACTAAGACTTATACCTAGACTGATTAGACTGACTCACTAACTCCTAATGAGGAAGAGAGTGAAGAGCCTCTTATTTATAGGCTCGGATTTGAAACTCTTATCAAGCGAGTTTAGAAATCCGTCCATACAATGAGGACACTGGAAAGATAAGGGATCTTTCGACAAACGAGTAAGGGGACCCGCAAACTCCTAGTGCAGTTGCTTTACAGCCAAAAGCAAGTACGGTAGGGCATCTTTGATCATGAGGAGCATGACTCTTTTTGACTTTAACATAGTGGGATTACGGATTTGATCACGAGTGGTCATCTCGTCTTCACTTTATCGTAGTGGAGTTACGGATTTGTTTCACGAGTGGTCATCTCATTAGTGTGACTCATTGGAGGAGTCATAATCACCATAGTCAACATCAGATGAGTTGTCTAAGGGTTGTGTGTTAGGTATGTCTTCTTCTGGTTCAATGGAATCATGCCAGTAGATGTGAGTAGATGCTCAGATGGAATGACCGATGACTGTATGGTCAAGTTGAACCCACCAAGGGAAACTATTGCAAGCAAGGTGTTGAATTCTTTTTACGGCTAATTCAGTACAATAGAATCCTCGGGGACCAAGGAATTCAAGAATTCTTTCAAGAGGATATGCAGCAAATTCAGGATAGACTTCATATCTTTGATCTTCAAGACACCAAAATTGTTGATCTAATTCAAACTGGAAGAGTTTGCCATGTCGATGTGGAGGATGAAGATGATATGTTTCATGAAGCAGTGATTTGAAACATTGGAAAATGTATGCTGCTTGATTGTTATCAAAGAACTTTGGAGAGTAAAGTATCTTTTAACAAATTGGTGCGTGACCACAGAGTGTGGCCATTTCCATTTCTGTAGGAGCTCAGTAGAAACTGAACTTTGGAAGAATCATAGGTGGTAATAATTCCACAAGTTCTTCTTGAACAAGAACTACTAGTACATCTGGTTCAGCTTGTTGATCAAGGTCTTGATATACCTGAGTGATGGTATGTCTTGTAGGAATTGGAGAAACAATGTCAATTGAACAACAACTAATCATATTACAAGGATATACCTATGGTTCATCAAATCCCTCTCGACTGAGAAAATCAGCTAGCAAATTCTCTTTTCCTGGAATATGTTGATGATCATAAGTGAAAGTGCCAAGAAATTGAGCCCATCGGAGAAGATGACCAGAGCCAACTGAATTGGAGTGATCGCGTTTGAAAAATCACTTAAAATGTTGGAGATCAGTTCGTAACAGAAACCATTTGTCACGAATGAACATTTGAAAGTGTTGAAAACTTTTGACGACAGCAAGAAGTTCCTTATGAGTATTGTGATAGTGGAGTTCAGTGTTCTAGAAAGTGCCAGAGGCATGTCTCACAATAACTTCTTGACCAATAGGAGTCTTTTCAAAGAGAATTCCGGCCCAATGTAGATGGCTGGCATCGGTTTGAACAATTTTATCAGGGGAGGAAATCAATGATATAGGAGGAAGTGAGGAGCACTTATCCTTAATTTGCTGAATAAGCTGATTATGAACTGAATTCCATGGAGGTGGATCTTTGCGAAGTAGCTTGTTGAGTTCTGATATGTCGGCAGCAAGATTAGCATAAAATCCTAAAACATAATTGACTAAACCAAGGAAACGTTGTAGTTCCTTTATTGTTGTGACAGGGAGATCAGAAATCTTTTTTAGAATATGGTGTTGAGCTTCCATTTGTCCTTTAGGGAGTAATTTGACACCAATGAAAATGAGACTGCTTTTACCAATCTGAGATTTGCTGGGATTGAGGACAATTCCATGCTGTTCACAGATATCTTTAAAGAGCAGTAAATGCTTGATATGAGATTCAAGATTCTGACTAAAAATTAGAATATCATCAATGTATGGTATGAGAAAAGTAGAATACTTTTGAAAGACTGAATCCATTTGATGCTGGAATATGGAGGGAGCTATTTTTATGCCAAATGGAAGGACATTCCACTCATAAAAACCTTGAGGTACGAAGAATGTTGTTTTGTACCGATCTGGAGGATGAATACCAATTTGCCAAAAACCTTTGGTTAGATCAAACTTTGAATAGATATGAGATCCTTGAATAGATTGCCATATATGATCCT
The DNA here is from genome assembly GCA_007115665.2 of Sequoiadendron giganteum. Classification (NCBI taxonomy): domain Eukaryota; kingdom Viridiplantae; phylum Streptophyta; class Pinopsida; order Cupressales; family Cupressaceae; genus Sequoiadendron; species Sequoiadendron giganteum. The sequence goes on from CM021108.1 coordinate 92,782,967, forward strand.
TAGAATGTAAAGGATACTGGTTGTCAGCTAGACAGTTGTTGAGAGGTTTGTAGTTGACTACAAGACATTTTTTAGGAAAAATATTTCCAAGTTCATCTTTCTTAGAAACATACATAGCATGACAGCGAAAAGGAGATACAGATGGTTTGATAAGCTGTAGCTGTAAGAGTTTCTTGATATCTTCTTTGCATAGAACTTGTTCATTAGGGCTAAGTTTGAAGTGATTGGCTTTGAAGTGAGGTGTAATCTCGACCTTAAGAGGGAGAAAACAGACAAATTTGCACTTCGGAGAAGGCAATAATTCTTTGGACATTATGGAGGGAAAGCTTTCTTGGATATTTTGTAACTGGGGAGTAGCTCTAAGGACTTGTTTGGCAAGCCAAATAAAAGTATCTTGCTTTGAAGGAGCAGAAATGAGCTGAGTGGTTATGGCTTTTTCTTCATATAGACGGGGAAAACTCTGGTTCTTGAATTTAACAAAGTTTTTACTAATTTCTAGAGGTTCCCATTGGGCAATTGTTCAACTTCCTATAAGACCATCATATCCATTTAATTCATAACGAACAAATTTGACTTCATAAGATGTCTTATCTAGAAATAAAACTGGAACAATGCAGATGTTATGTAAAACATGAGATCCACTACCAATGTTAATAGTAGTTTCTACTTCAGACCATTTGTCTTTCGGGAAGCAGTTAAATCTTGCAATATTAAGACCTACGCCAGTATCAATAAGCATATGTAATTTATAAGGTGCATATTCTGGAAATGCAATTGGAATTGTGATACCTGGGCATGAAGTATTGGTTTTAACCATCTTGGAGGGACTGGATAACCAAGTAGTGTCTTCATTGTAGATAAATGGATCTTCATCATCTGGAAATTGTAGTTTGGAGAATCTAGACTGATATGGCAAGGCATATGATAGATGTGGTTGTGCTAAAGAAGGTTGTGTCGATATCGTGGGAGTTTGTTGAAGTGAAGCTGTAGATTTGTACGGAGATTGTTGCCGAGAATGATTACTGGTTGCAGTATATTGAATCTTTTGGCAAAGTACATCATCTAGTTATTCAGTAATGTAGTGATCAAGTTCAAGAGAACTTAATTGGAGAGCTTCTGATTCTTCATCTTGGAGTGCAGAATATTCTGTTGTTGCTTGTTCAATGACTTGAGAAAGCGTTCGGAGATGAGCATGATGCCATAGTCTGCGAGATGTATGACCGAGATTAGAAGTTACCTGAGCTTCTTCTAAAATAATAGTTATGGAAGACTGTTGAGGATCATTTGCTTCAACAATAGAATATTTCTTGTTCTGAAGTTGCTTGATTTGATTCTTCAGTTTTTGCCATGTTGCTTGAGTATTAGAGGGCGATAATAAAGAGTATTCTAGATCTTTGATCTAAGAATCAATAGCACTGAGCTGGATTGCTTCTTTGCGAATCATAGTTGTAGACATCATTCTACAAATAAAAACTGGAGGTTCATCTGTAGCGGAAAGATAAGATTCATCTGAAAGATTAGACAGATTGGATGTTGAAGAAGAAGAAATGGAAGAGGAATCTGAAGATTCATCTTCAGCAGAGAAATCAAATACATCCGGGATGTCATCATCTTCTGTGGGATAATCATCAATAAAATCCCAATTATCTTCAAAATCTTCTGGAGGAGCAAATGCTTCTTGCATGGCTCTGACTTTGTTCTTACCTTTATCTTTATCTTTATCAAGACAGGTATTTGCAAAATGAGGACCTTTGCAAATATAATAGGTAGGCTTCCATTTAGGATTTCACCTTTTCTTGTTATGGAACTTATGACGGAAAAATCCTTTCTTGAATTTCCGTTTCTTGTGACTTTTAGAAGAATACCTTCTAGGGGTATCCAAAGCACATTCAAAGCATTTGTGTTTACCTTTTCTGTGGGTATGATGCTTTCTGTGTTTATGATAATGTGATCTTCTACTATGTACCTTTGTTGGAGTGCAACCATAAGAATTTTGAAATTTTTTGCAAACATTCTTTGGTATGAGTGGTCTGATCTTTTCCTGTATCTTTTCAAGTTTATGGCTTTCACATACTGCATCATTGATTTCATCAATATAATTGACAAGTTGAGGGAAAGAGATTTCCTCAATTTCTAGGTTATTATCATGGAGACTTTTGATAACCTGTTGCAGATAGAAGCCACCTATCTTCTTAAAGGATTTGATAAAAGTATGATACATGTCAATAAGATCTTGATCTCTGTGAGGACCACTATAGTAGAAATTGACATATTGTTCATCATAATATTCTTTGAAATAAGTTAGATCACAACACTTATTTCGTATGAAATTGTTTTTGGCTACTCATTTGATTGCATGAGTATTACCAACAAACATTATGATTAACTGTTTACAAACAGAATCAATTCCTCTTGTAATCACTTCTGTTCTAAATTCTTCATCTAATTCCTCCTAGGTTTTTCGAGCAATACCTATAAAACAGTTGATTGCTTGAAGAATTACCTGTATTGGATCTGAACCGGGTGTAGTGGCTATTGCATTAATAACCCAAGCTCGAAGAGCTTCAATACTACGAAGATTTAAAATAGGATCTCTGGTATCAAAATTTGACCATGGAGGTGTTCCTGACTTGAAAGTCTGGAGATTAGAATATAGATCTTTCAATGGTGTAGGAGTGATTTTAGCCATTGTAACTCTGGTATTGGATGGAGTATTGGATTCAGCAGATTCTTTGAGAATCGATGGTCGAGGCTTTTGACCAGGGGCAAGTTCTAACTTTGGAAGTTCAACTTGAAGAGTTGGCTGAATTGTTGGAATTGGTAATGCAAAAGTGGGTTCTTCAAAAAGTAATTTATTAAAGGTTGTATTAGTAGGAGCAAAATTCCGATAGGCAGCAGGTGCTTCAAGAGGCACTGGATCGGGAATCTTTTGTTCAATAATAGTAAGACTAACCTTTAATTCATCCACTTGAGTTTCTATCAAACTCTGCATTTGTTGATGATAGCGATTTGCATCATCTGAATTATCACAAACCTTTTGATGTACTATGGTAAGTGATGTTGACAAGCTATCAGTCGAATTGGTAATATTGGCTAATTTGGAAGTGTGACTAGCTTGTACAGTCTGTAATGACTGAAGGGTTTGCTGCGTGGTTTGCAATGTAGCAGTTGCTTGTTGGAGAGTATTATTAGCGGTAAGCAAAGTATGGTTTGCTTGTTTCTGTTCTGTCCACCATGCTTCGGCAGAAAGCTTGAAGGCAGCATAATTAGCTTGGAGTTGTTTATATGATTGTTGTATTAGTGACATATCACTGAGCTTAGCTTCAACTACGGATAATTTAGCAAGGGTTTCATGTGCAATGGAATGCTAAGACAGACGGAAAGCTTGATTTTGTATTTCAGCTAATTGTGCTTGTCGGTGAGCTTCAATGGTAAGCAATAGATTTTTGCGCATGCAAAGGTTTGTCCAATTAAGGAGCTTAGATCCACTAGGAAGTGGAGGACTAGCTATTGGTGTTACATGTTGCGCCCAATAGGTGATTTTATATTGACTAGTGGGATCAATATCTAAGAAATCTTCAAATCGTGGAAGAATTCCGACTTGAACACGAGTGCCATGATTGGTAGGTTCTTCAATATCATTTTCCTGTGAAAGAGTTGTAACTGGGAAGAAGGCATTATGTTCAGACATAGGCCTACAGGAATATGAACCAATTTTTGTTGGAAACTTTGGATGTGTTCGTTGTATGGGTTTAACACAAGGTTTTGGTGTTGGTAAAGGATGCGGATCTCCCCAAAAACTAGAAGTAGTAGGAACTAGTAAAGATGGAGATTTGGGTGGTACATAATCTTCAGTTCAAAAACTTATCGGAAGTGGAGACTTTACCTTTTTGATACATGGTTCAAAATCAAGAGATATTTTGTTTTGCAAATTCACTTGAGAGTAATCCTTTGGAGGATTAATACCAAATAGAAAATTAGGTGTATGAAACTTTGGGATGGATTTATGAGTAGGATTTCCAGCACGAGGATTAGCAACAAAGCAAGGAATAGCTTGGCTTGGAGGTGCTGGAGGCTGATAATAAGGTAACTTACTCGGAGGATCACGAGGTAAGTTGGCTCTTAGATAGTCAAGAGGACTATATCCATCATCATAAGTATCACAACAATGATCTTTTATTTTTTCAACAGTCCACATGATTTCATCATAGTCTGGACAACTGTAATCATCATTTTCCCAATTATAAACAAATTTTCTTCTTTGTGCAGCATATTGATGATCTGCTTTAACTTTATCATATCCCCAAGGATGACCTGGTTTACTGAAAGGATTATCTTCAGAACAGACTCTAACTGAGGAGGAGTCGAGATTAAACACAAAACCGCAGGTGTCACATTTCATAAGACCATGGGCAATTTCAGAGAAATTGAGATGGTTACAAGTTAATGAAGGTTTCTCAGGATATGGTGGAGCTGAATAGCTATTGGGAGTGGATGTACTTTGACTTGGGTTGAAAACCTTTGGAATTTGAGGATTCCTGGTTTGGTGTAGCTTCTGTTCTTGGCACGAGTTGCGAGGTTGATAACTACATCCACACATTGCTTCATGCATTGTTGGTGAGGAAAATGGTGCTTGACAAGATTGTTCTTTAGGTAAAGGATCTTGAACACGAGAAGAATGAAGTGCCTTTCTGGCAGTTTTTAGAGCTTTTGCGCATTGTTTACCTTTATAATGGTAACCTGGACATCCACAGAGGATATCATGTTTGACTTCAGATACTAGAGGAGCTTGACAAGGTTGTCCAAAAGACCAAGGGTCTGAAGACGAGTTTCTAGAAGTCTGAGAGGAACTGGAGGTGATAGGTCAGGCAGTGTTCATAGAGGAAGTTCTTGAAATTGGTGGAGTATCTATTCCTTTTCCCCCGGGTGTAGAAAAAGATTTTTTATTCCCAAAATAGATTATTGCTTGATCACCTTCTTCAGTGATGTTTAAACCTTCTAATTGAAGAGGTTTTTCTTGGTGATGGTGCGAGAATAAATCAATAGCCCATTTCTATGGTAACTGGAGATCCAATACAGGTAATTCTTCAAGCAATCAACTATTTTACAGGTCTTGCTCGAAAAACCTGGGAGGAATTAGATGAAGAATTTAGAATAGAAGTGATTACAAGAGGAAATAATGTTTGTTGGTAATACTCATGCAATCAAATGAGTAGCCAAAAACAATTTCATACAAAATAAGTGTTGTGATATAACTTATTTCAAAGAATATTGTGATCAACAATATGTCAATTTCTACTATAGTGGTCCTCACAGAGATCAAGATCTTATTGACATGTATCATACTTTTATCAAACCCTTTAAGAAGATAGGTGGCTTCTATCTACAACAGGTTATCAAAAGTCTCCACGATAATAACCTAGAAATTGAGGAAATCTCTTTCCCTCAACTTGTCAATTATATTGATGAAATCAATGATGCAGTATGTGAAAGCCATAAACTTGAAAAGATACAGGAAAAGATCAGACCACTCATACCAAAGAATGTTTGCAACAAATTTCAAAATTCTTATGGTTGCACTCCAACAAAGGTACACAGTAGAAGATCACATTATCATAAACACAGAAAGCATCATACCCACAGAAAAGGTAAACACAAATGCTTTGAATGTGCTTTGGATACCCCTAGAAGGTATTCTTCTAGAAGTCACAGGAAATGGAAATTCAAGAAAGGATTTTTCTGTCATAAGTTCCATAACAAGCAAAGGTGAAATCCTAAATGGAAGCCTACCCGTTATATTTGAAAAGGTCCTCATTTTGCAAATACCTGTCCTGATAAAGATAAAGATAAAGATAAGAACAAAGTTAGAGCCATGCAAGAAGCATTTGCTCCTCCAGAAGATTTTGAAGATAATTGGGATTTTATTGATGATTATCCCATAGAAGATGATGACATCTCGGATGTATCCGATTTCTTTGCTGAAGACGAATCTTCAGATTCCTCTTCCATTTCTTCTTCTTCAACATCCAATCTGTTTAATCTTTCAGATGAATCTTATCTTTCCGCTATAGATGAACCTCCAGTTTTTATTTGTAGAATGATGTCTACAACTATGATTCGCAAAGAAGCAGCCCAGCTCAGTGCTATTGATTCTCAGATCAAAGATGTAGAATACTCTTTATTATCGCCCTCTAATACTCAAGCAACATGGCAAAAACTAAAGAATCAAATCAAGCAACTTCAGAACAAGAAATATTCTATTGTTGAAGCAAATGATCCTCAACAGTCTTCCACAACTATTATTTCAGAAGAAGCTCAGGTAACTTCTAATCTTGGTCATACATCTCGCAGACTATGGCGTCATGCTCGTCTCCGAATGCTTTCTCAAGTCATTGAACAAGCAACAACAGAATATTCTGCACTCCAAGATGAAGAATCAGAAGATCTCCAATTAAGTTCTCTTGAACTTGATCACTACATTGCTGAACAACCAGATGATGTACTCGGTGAGAAGATTCAATATACTACAGCCAATAATCATTCTCGGCAACAATCTCCGTACAAATCTACAGCCCAATGGATATGATGGTCTTATAGGAAGTCAAACAATTGCCCAATGGGAACCTCTAGAAATCAGTAAAAACTTTGTTAAATTCAAGAACCAGAGTTTTCCCCGTCTATATGAAGAAAAATTCGTAACCACTCAGCTCATTTCTGCTCCTTCAAAGCAAGATACTTTTATTTGGCTTGCCAAACAAGTCCTTAGAGCTACTCCCCAGTTACAAAATATCCAAGAAAGCTTTTCCTCTATAATGTCCAAAGAATTATTGCCTTCTCCGAAGTGCAAATTTGTCTGTTTTCTCCCTCTTAAGGTTGAGATTACACCTCACTTCAAAGCCAATTACTTCAAACTTAGCCCTGATGAACAAGTTGTATGCAAAGAAGATATCAAGAAACTCTTACAGCTACAGCTTATCAAACCATATGTATCTCCTTTTCGCTGTCATGCTATGTATGTTTCTAAGAAAGATGAACTTGGAAATATTTTTCCTGAAAAACGTCTTGTAGTCAACAACAAACCTCTCAACAATTGTCTAGCTGACAACCAGTATCCTTTACATTCTAAGGATCATATATGGAAATCTATTCAAGGATCTCATATCTATTCAAAGTTTGATCTAACCAAAGGTTTTTGGCAAATTGGTATTCATCCTCCAGATCAGTACAAAATAGCATTCTCCATACCTCAAGGTTTTTATGAATGGAATGTCCTTCCATTTGGCATAAAAACAGCCCCCTCCATATTCCAGCATCAAATGGATTCATTCTTTCAAAAGTATTCTACTTTTCTCATACCATACATTGATGATATTCTGATTTTTAGTCAGAATCCTGAATCTCATATCAAGCATTTATTGCTCTTTAAAGATATTTGTGAACAGCATGGAATTCTCCTCAATCCCAACAAATCTCATATTGGTAAAAGCAGTCTCATTTTCATTGGTGTCAAATTACTCCCTAAAGGACAAATGGAAGCTCAACACCATATTCTGAAAAAGATTTCTAATCTCCCTGTCACAACAATAAAGGAACTACAACGTTTCCTTGGTTTAGTCAATTATGTTTCAGGATTTTATGCTAATCTTGCTATCGACAGATCAGAACTCAACAAGATACTTCACAAAGATCCACCTCCATGGAATTCAGTTCATAATCAACTTATTCAGCGCATTAAGGATAAGTGCTCCTCACTTCCTCCTATATCATTGCCTTCCTCCGCAAATAAAATTGTTCAAACCGATGCCAACCATCTACATTGGGTAGGAAATCTCTTTGAAAAGTCTCCTACCGGTCAAGAAGTTATTGTCAGACATGCCTTTGGCACTTTCCAGAACACCGAACTCCACTATCACAGTACTCATAAGGAACTTCTTGCTGTCGTCAAAAGTTTTCAACACTTTCAAATGTTCATTCGTGACAAACGGTTTCTGCTACGAACTAATCTCCAAAATTTTAATGGATTTTTCAAAAGCGATCGCTCCAATTCAGTTGCCTCTGGTCGTCTTCTCCAATGGGCTCAATTTCTCAGCACTTTCACTTATGATCATCGGCATATTCCAGGAAAAGAGAATCTGCTAGCTGATTTTCTCAGCTGGGAGGGATTTGATGAAACACAGGTATATCCTTGTAATATGATTAGTTGTTGTTCAACTGACATTATTTCTCCAATTCCTACAAGACATACCATCACTCAGGTATATCAAGACCTTGATCAACAAGCTGAACCAGATGCACCAGTAGTTCTTGTTCAAGAAGAACTTGTGGAATTATTACCACCTATGATTCTTCCAAAGTTCAATTTCTATCGAGCTGCTACAGAAATGGAAATAGCCACACTCTGTGGTCACACACCAATTGTTACAAGATACTTTGCTCTCCAAATTTCTTTGATAACAATCAAGCAGCATACATTTTCCAATGTTTCAAATCACTGCTTCATGAAACATATCATCTTCATCCTCCGCATCGACATGGAAAACTCTTCCAGTTTGAATTAGATCGACAATTTTGGTGTCCTGAAGATCAAAGATATGAAGTCTATCCTGAATTTTCTGCATATCCTCTTGAAAGAATTCTCGAATTCCTTGGTCCCCGAGGATTCTACTATACTGAATCAGCCGGAAAAAGAATTCAACACCTTGCTCACAATAGTTTCCCTTGGTGGGTTCAACTTGACCATATAGTCATCGGTCATTCCATCCGAGCATCTACTCACATCTACTAGCATGATTCCATTGAACCAGAAGAAGACATACCTAACGCACAACCCTTAGACAACTCATCTGATGCTGAATATGATGATTATGACTCCTCCAATGAGTCACACTAACGAGATGACTACTCGTGAAACAAATCCGTAACTCCACTACGATAAAGTGAAGACGAGATGACCACTCGTGATCAAATCCGTAATCCCACTATGTTAAATTCGGAACGAGTCATGCTCCTCATGATCAAAGATGCCCTGTCGTACTTGCTTTCGGCTGTAAAGCAATCGCACTACGAGTTTGCGGGTCCCCTTACTCGTTTGTCGAAAGATTCCTTATCTTTCCGCGTGTCCTCATTGTATGGATGGATTTCTAAACTCGCTTGATAAGAGTTTCAAATCCGAGCCTATAAATAAGAGGCTCTTCGCTCTCTTCCTCATTAGGAGTTAGTGAGTCAGTCTAGTCAGTCTAGGTATAAGTCTTAGTTCTATATTTTTCGTTGTGTGTGTAAATTCTAGTATCCTCTTTACTTTGCAGTTTCATAACTGATCCTAGTAAACGAGAATGCATGTATAGTTATAGCAATATGATCTCTCTAAGATTAAGTCTATGTATACATGATACTGAGATATTATTTTGGTGATTCAATAATGTAGAAAAGTGGAAAAAACTATTTGTTTGTCACCCCATACAAGAAAACTAGGAAATTCTTGAGCAAGGGATAGGCTCATGATGGTTGTCGATAATATATGAACATCCACTAGAGTGAAATAGGGGAACACTTGCAAGACCAAGATAGAAGTGAGAACAAAATTTGAACACATGCACAATTTAAGAGTCTCAATTCAATGGTCTCAAGTCCAAATTGAAATTTGGTGTGTTGAGACATGAGATATCACATAATAACCATAAAGAAAAAATAAATTTCATTATAACTTATTTATATAATAACTCTTTTGTAGTTTCTAGACAAATAGCTATCCTAAAGCACTACCTAATTTGTTTCAAATTTATCATTTAGACTTGGAAGCCTAAAGTTATAGTGATTTTAAAACAACAGTCACAAAAACTTCTTTGCATCCCTCCTCCTGCAACAATAACAATAAATTCAAATTGAGGTACTAATGTTTAGAGAAAAACCATCAAGATTCTATGTTTATGAATAAGTAATCATACATTCATGTTGAAGCGACTTATAATTAAAATTTAATTTTATAGTATTATTAAAATATATTTAAAAAAATGTTAGGAGCCTAAGTTTTTAGGGAGAAAAAGAGTTTTTCAATTGTCACAATATTTTTCAAGTTGACAATTATAAAATTATATTTTATAATTATTTCAAAAACTTGATTATATGTAGCTTTAAAACCCTATATATACATGCATTTATATATATTCATACCATTGTAAACTAAATTTGATAATCTCCTAAAAAAATTGTCTCTTGATTTTTAGCTTTCATGAGGCTCAAAAGAGGATTTGATTATGTTATTTATGTGGGTATTGCATGCATATTTATTTAATATTAAGTGAGCTAAATGGTGAAGGAATTTTTACACCATACACGATATACATGTTTGTGTTGGTAGTTGTTGTTATTGATGTCAACACTGAGGCTTGTGTTGTTGTCATTGATGTCAACAATTAGGCTTGTGTTGTTGTCATTGATGTCAACACTAATGGTTGTCATTGATGTTAACACTAAGGAGATTGTTGGCAGATGTTGTCAACATAGTTTTCTAGTTGTATTTAATGTTAGCACCTGAGTAATATGGTGTCAGTCCTTAGCATCGGTTGTCTTTGCTACATTCAGTTTGGGCTAACATTGATTGGATGGCATGCCTTATCAAAGAAGAGAAGAGTTGAATAAGTTCATGGTTGGATTTCATGCCTTATCAAAGAAAATTTGAAGAAGTTCATGATTGGATGGCATGCATTATCAAAGACTAGAAGAGTTGAAGAAGTTCATGGTTGGATTACATGCCTTATCAAGGAAGAACTGAAGAAGTTCATGATTAGATTTCATGCATTATCAAAGAAGCATTATGGTTGATGTTCATATAATGCATTATTACTATCAGTAGAGTTGATTTCATAATGATATATTAAGATGAGGATTAAAAACATGACCAATGTTGGAGAGATGTTGTTAAAGGTCTACAATATGCTCATGATTTCTCCTAATGTTCCTGATAATACATGTGTTGTTGAAAGAAGATTTTGGTCTCTACAAGTTGCTCAAATGTTTTTGGTTCAGGAAACTATATTGAAGTCTATCTGGGAGAATGCTTTGCATTCCTCCATTGTTGTAGTTTTAGCCTTATGGTTTGGTATTCAATGTCAATACTTTTTGAATGTTGCATTATAATATTTTAAGGTCATCTGTGTTGTCGAGGAGGTTCTTGTTAATTGCAAAAGGTTGGTAGCGTTGCTAGTTGTCTTGTCTAGTCTGAGAAATTCTCTACATTTCTTTGCATTGATGTCTTTGCTCATACAACTTGGTGAATGTGCTCACAATATTTGTACAATATATCAATTCTAATTTTATATGCTGAAGTGGTCTGCAAGTTGTTCTACAAATGTTACATCATCCAGTTATGTATTTTGTGTTTCCTAAATAAATTTTTTGTGCCTATTTGGTCTTTGATGGCTATTGATGGCATGCCAGTATGTAAGAAGGGTATGGAATTAATGTTGGATGTTAAGGGAAGGTCCCTATGTGATCCACATGTTGCTAATTATCCTCTTTGGTTTCACATTGTGTCTTGAGATGGCTTTTTGGGTTATTTGTGGCTATCTAGCTGGCAAGGCGTGTTCCTTTTTTTAGGTCATGTGTTTTGGGGGTTGTGCCAACAATGGAAGATATTTCATGATATATTTGGATCTTGACCTATCTCATTTAATATTTCATCAAGTAAATTTAATTAAAAGAGTGTCTATGGGATGACTAGTTATGTGCTTCAATGTTTCAACCACATGTTTCCTTGATGTCAACTTAGGTTGATGCGCGCCTATGTATAAATCATTTTAGATCACATTGAAAGAAGTGTTAATATTTTTTTTGGTCCTCTCTATCTTTGGGATAGGACCACAATATGCTTTGGTGGCTAACTAGTTAAATTCATTGTTTATTCTTTATCTTGACCAACCTAATTGGATAATTGAAGTGTTGTGGTGGACATAAATGGAAGATCATTTTAAATGCAAAAAGATGAAAATGTGTACAAGTTTGAAGAAGTATGTACATGTGACTGATATTGAATATCCAAAAAAAGATAGTGTTGGATATTGTAAAAGAAAAGTTCAACTGATCTTGAATGCCTCAATCAATAAAGAGTTGAGTTGTTAATCTATGTAATTCTCTTTAAATCATTTTGTATCCTTCTTTGAGATAGTGAATCTCATCAGGTCCCTGTAACTTTCTCTTGGAGTTGGTTGGTACTTTAGTGTTGAAAGTCCCATTTGTATCTTTCTCTAATGCAATGAGCCTTATATTGTGAGTTAACTCTCACCATGGTCTTTCCCTCATTAGGTTTTCCGCATAAATCTGTTGTCTCCTTGCACATGTGTGTGTTATCTATCTCTATCTCTTTATGGTTGATCTGATTACTACTATATATTTCATTGATAAAGAAAGAGTTCAAGATTCAAATTGTCATTTTATTCACTATTACTACTTTGAATAAAGTTATATCTTTATCTGTTAAAGGAGTTTGAGTTGTGTTGAAAGTTTCTAGTTTTGAAAAGGGTTAAGTTTTGTATAGACTAATTCACCCCCCACCTCTCAGTTCTCCCAAGTGTTCAAAAATTGGTATCTGAGCCATGTTCCTTTGTAGAAACCTAAAATCTTGAGGTCAAGATCTGGGATGGCATATGATGGATCTCATACAAGGGTTTTAGGTTTGATGGGACTAATTACTCCTACTAGAAAATGAGAATGGAAGGACACCTAAAATCTCTTAGTTTTGTTGTTTGAGAATTAGTCAAAAGTAGTTGTGTTGATCCTACCACTCCTATTATAGATCCTGCTAAAATTGGATTGTACATGAATTTAATTATAAAGGTAAGAATTCTACTCTATGTGGACTTGTTGATTTAGATTTGCTGAATGTGATGAATTTTAATTCTACCAAAGATGCTTGGGAGAAGATTAGTAGTATCTATGAAGGAGATTCTAAAGTGAAGAAAGCCAAGATGGAAATATTCATGAGTGGATTTGAAACTCTTTGGATGATAGATGATGATATTGCAAGCTATATGCTCTATGTTCAAGAATTTATTACTGGTGTTACTAGTCTTGGTGGAGAAGTGAGGGAAAGTGAAATTGAGAAGAAGGTTTTGAGATCTGTCCCAAAGTCCTATAGTCATAAAGTGTCTTCCATTGAAGAATCCAAAAACGTGGATCAGTATTTATTTAAGGAAATGTATGGTACTCTTACTGCCTTTGAGATGAGAGAGTTTGGTCAAGATGTTCCACATAAATAATCTACTTTCAAAGCCCGAAAAAAGATTAAAGATGAGGCTCTAGATTATAATGAAGATTTTGATGATGTTGAAGCCAACTTTGTGAGAAGACTGAAGAAAGGAACTAGTAAATACAAAGGTCTACAGGTTACCTTTCAAATGTTTCAATTGTGGAATAATAGGCCATTTTGTATCCAAATTACCTTTTAAATAATCATATGAAAAAAATAAAAGAGATAAGATAAAGAAGGGTCTCTATTCCTTGAAGATAGTCATGCTTCCTCTAAAGATGAGGAGAATTATTCTAATGATGAAACTCTCTTTATGGCTTTCAATACTATTGATAGAAAATACAATGTTGAGATATGTAAGGAGTCAAGCCCCTTAAGTGATGAAGACATATTTTCCTTTGATTCATATCTAGAATCTATGGAACTCAAGGTTGGGACTTCAATTCAGATGAATGGAGGATTGACTTTGAAGGAAAAATTTGGTTTTCATTGGAAGACCTAAATGAAGTAGCAGGTCTAAAGTATAAATATGAAATATTTCTTGTAGAATCAAAAGAAGAAATTGAAAAAATAACAATTCAAGTAAAGAAGGGAAAAAGTTATGAAATCAAACTAAAAGAGGTAGAAAGTGTAATATTTGATTTGAAAATAAAGGTTGAATAAGGAAAGAGAATAGAAGATCGCTTGAATGACAAGCTTAGACAAAAAGACAAAATAATTTTTAAGGCTTGAAGGAGAAAATGGGTCACTCTAAGGAATGCCCTGAAAAGAGAAAATGAACAAAATGACAAAGGAGAGAAGTTTAGTCATAATGGTTCAAATACAAATATAAAGATTGAAAAAAAATAAGAAATATTCTGACTTGAAGACTCTAAGAAGAATGCCTCTGAAGAAACAAATAATATTCATAATGGTAAGAAAGAAGGTAGATCCAGTTCTGACTAAAAATAGAAAGGCTTCAAAATTCCTTCATCAACAAAACAACATGCTCCTAATAGGTTCAATCAATTCTTTCAAGGTTACAATTTTAAAGGTGGAATTTTTCTTTTCTTTTCCTACTTAGGGGGTTTAGGACCTAGGAGGGGCAATTTTCACTAACTTTCACTCAAGAACAAACCCTTGAGATCTCCATGCAAAGGAGAAAGAGATATTGAAAGAGGGTTGGTCTAGGGGCTGAATATGATCTAATAAGGGGTTCAACCCCAAGTTTAGACTTGGAAAAGATAATGAAATGAAAGATGAAATGCAATACACTAATTAAATGTAAACTAGCAATAAATGACCTAGAAAAGTGAATGAAATGAAACAAAAAACTACAAAATAGAATGTGTGCATCTAGAAATCTAGAGATAGCTGGATGGAGGTTTGGAATGCTAGAAAATTAAACTTTATTACTAAATGGGACTCATTCACCAAGTTGGGTGAATCAATTCAGATTCTGGAAAACTATGCAAGAATACGAATCTGCCAAATGGGTATCTAAATTTGCAAAATCTAAAAAATTGATGAGAACTAGGACTCATTTGCAAGAAGTGGAAAATCAATCCAGTTGGGCTTTTCTAAAGCTTCAAAGGTTGACCCTGCTCTTCTTTTTCTGCTTAGTCCTTTTCAAGTGTTTTTTCAGATCCGAAGCCCTAATTTGTAACCTATAGGTGATCTCCAATGTTCTCTAAGGCTTGATGACAACTTTTCTCCAATATTGCTCCTTAGGAAATTTTCAACCTAGACCTACAAATCACACAAGAAGGATAAGGAAAAATATTATTGGGTTAGTGGAGAGGCGTTTTCCTTGGTCAAACCCCTTGTTGGTAATTAAACCTTGAAATGAAAGCAAATAGGAATGGAGACTGATGAATGAACAAATAACAATATTGCAACTCACCAAAACCTAACAATAAAGTATGACAAATATGCTTGAGATGGCTGCAATATATGTGGTTCTTGACTCTTTCTTGAATGATGTTGATCTTGAATGAAATACTTGCTTGAATCATAAACTCTACATCACAATTGTTACCACAATAACAAACATGATGCATGAAATCCTTAACATGATGATTAATGCTCGAATGTTGCTCTAAAATGCTTGATAATTTGCCTTTGAATGTGAGCTTGTGAATGTTTGAATGCTTTTGTGAAATCTTGATTCTTTTTAGATTGATAGGTGAACTCTTGAATACTTAGGTGAAAACATGAATGAAAGGACCTTGTATTTATACTCAATTATGCAAGAATTCCTGAAATTACAACACTACAAGCCAACATCAAATCTTGGAGAATAAAATCTTTCCAAAATTTTGGATTAATTTTGATTTTGGGCCACACGAGACTCATTCACTGAAGGTGGTGAATGAGTCCCACCAGGAATAATGTATAGGACCAAAAACCAAAATTTCTTAGAAATGTGTGAAAATAGGTTCGAGACCAAAAGATCTACTTGGGACCCATTCACCCAAGGTGGCGAATAATCCCTAGATCACTAAATTTGGGCCATTCAAACTCAAAACACCTAAATTATTATTGGATAATGATTGGTGTCTGGATCATCCTCAAAAAGATGCATTAAATGAGGCTTGTGGGTGCAAAATAGGGCCAATTAAAGCATTAAAAAACTCAATTATTAATGAAAACCCTAAAAAAGTGTGAAAGTGTGTTACAACAATTTAGATAAGCTAGGATTAAGGTTGAAAAGAGGTTTATTAGGTGTAATTAGTTAATAAAACCTTAGAAAAGTGTGAAAGTGTGTTACAACACTTCACAACACTTTAACAAGGTACCATTGAAATATGGATTACTTCACAAGGGCCTAAGACCTAATGTGAGAATCTTAAACATATCACAACACTAATTCAAGGCAACATTAAGCCCAGTTTCACAAGGAGGGCCCAAACAAGTGTGAGAATGCCCCTAATGACATTTTTTGATACTACACTATTTTTCTTATAATATTTTTGTGCATAAGGCTATTGATTGTAGAGTTAGATAGAGAAGGAATAACAACATAGGAATAAGATATTTTGTACATAAAAGAAAAAATACTATTTTATTTCATGGATATCGCTTTTCTTGCAACAACTATGTTCACAAGGCTAATGAGTGCAGATCTAAGGTGAAGAGGAACAACTTTTTTTTGGAGCACAATATTGTGTGTTACAAATGCAATAATATGGGACATTTAAGGAAAACTATTATAGAAATGGTTTTGTGAAGCCATCTGCTTAGTATCATAAAAACAATGAATCCCTTAATCAACAAAAGAGGGGAAATGAAAAGACCCAGAATAAATACCATGAGAAGAAGGATGATTCTACTCTTGTACATTGCACTAAGGTTCCAAGACAAATTAAGATAGAGTATTATCTCACAGGGAGATGTCACTTGCAAAACCTTTTTTCCCCTTGAAAGGGAAAGGTGTTGAAGACTATAACATGAATGATGATTTGTATCAGATGAATCAATGTGTATATTTGGTGTGCATAAATGGACCTTTTTTAGTGTTCCTGATGAAAGGTGGTAATGTGTAGAAGTTGGTATATCTATTCTAATTAATGTCATTCCAATTTGGTGTACCGCATTTCAAGATAAAGTCTCAAAGAAGTAAGATTTAGAAATTTTCCTAGACATTTAGTGTACACTTTGTTGAGACAATTTCAATGCTTTTTGTTCCACATCTCTTTGTAGAGAAAGTTTTGGTCTTGTGGTCCAATGGTTTTTCTGATCAAGATGCAAAGGAATCATATACATTTTTACAAGTCTTTATACCTTCTAATATAGTACATATTAGTGACAATGTTCCAATCCGTCTTAGTGAATCAATGTTAAAGGCTTGTTGAAATATGTTGCATTTATCTAGAAATTTTTTTTTGTCCATACAAGATGATTTGATGTACTACAAGTCTCTATAACAATGTGCTAGAGTTCTTATCCATTGGTTAGAACATTTGTCAAGCGATTCTTGAACAAATCAATTATATGAGTTGGTGTAATTATCAAATTTTCTCTGCATATAGTAGGTTTGGTTTTTCAGATTTCAAGCCAATCCTAAGCAATCTCATAAAAAGGATATGAAAATAATCTTCACATACCTAAAGGGTACTCTAAATTATGGGCTAAGGTACAAAAAGGATCAAAATTTATGTTTGAGTACCTATACTGGTGTTGATTGGGCAAGTTGTTTTGATGACCAAAGAAGTACAATTGGAAGTGCATTCTTTTTGGGAGAAAAATTGTTCTCATAGTTCAACAAAAAGAAAGATTCAATATCTTTTTCCATAGAAGAAGAAAAATACAGTGTTGCAGCATCTTTTTGCACTTAGGTTATTTGGATGAAGCAGACATTAAATAATGTAAAGGTGGTGTATGATGAACCTATTATCATTCTATTTGAAAATACAAGTGTTATTAATATTTCTAGGAATCTAGTAATGCATCTGAGGCCTAAACACATCTCAATCTAGTACCATTTTCTAAGAGAGAAATTTTCAAAACATGAAGTTAGAATGGGGTATGTGTCTACAAAGGTTCTTTCAAAGGGTACTTTTGAGTATCTGAGATAGAAGCTAGGGTTCATTTCCCCTCCTTGTTCTAACTAGATGCATAAAAGGTGAATCTATCAAAGGGGAGAAATTCATGTCACATCCTTTCTCCTAGATTGATGGGTGCTACCCTTTAGGGCGAGATGGTAGTAAGAAGGATTCCTAAATAAATTATGTAGTTATTGTATATATATGTGAAAAATAAGTGATTTTGTTCAAAGGGGGACCATGTGCTACTACTTCAATAGAAGATCCTTTTTTCCCTTTTCTCTTGAAGAGATAAAAATTTTTGTTGTCTTGTGAAAAAGTGTTTGGCCCTTTGTCCTTGATGTCAAAGGGGTAGAATGAGTAGTGTGTGTTGCCATCAATTCCAATGGGAGAGATTGTTGGTAGTTGTTGTCATTTATGCCAACACTGAGGCTTGCATTGTTTTCATTAATGTCAACACTGATGGTTGTCATTAATGTTTTTGATAAGATAAGAAGAATTTACAGGGTATTTTACCCTTTACACAGAAAGTGCAGAAGGCCAAAGGAAAGCATAGCTCAAACAAAACTTTAACTAGAAGTACAAAAAAAAACAACTGACCTACGACTGTAGAAAAAAACAAAAATTAGACAACCTGCAAAACATAGGGGTCTAAACTGACTCCCCAAACCTCAAGCCTAGAAGAGGCAAAAGATTTGGGGAGACCCTTCTTCTTTCATAGACAACCGACCAGGAAGGCTCAAAATTGAAAACCAATGAGTGAGGCGAGGGGAGAAAATCCACAAAAAACACCTCAGGACAGGATCCACCATGTAGCAAGGGAGACGACATAGAAATAGCAAAAACAGGAGCTATCAAAGGTCCAACAGAGTTGAATAATGAAGGACTGGTAGGTTTTAACAAAGAATTGATAGCAGAAGGTTCCGATAGAGAGACATCAACAGGCACAAACAATACAACATCAGCAGAAAGCAATAGTGGCTCCACAGGAGGGACCACCAGAAGAGGAGCAGGGATAAGTTCCTAAGAAGAATTGATAGGGTCAACTTCCACAAAAGAAAATCCCAAAGGAGGAGAACCCATCATGAGATGGTTCGAGAGAGAATCCTTCCACCAAGTTGTAGTGCTCTTGAAAAAATAAAGAGGGCAAGCAAAGGCCAATGACCCATCGAGAAGCATTTCCTACACCGAAAGGGGAGACCCTCATATTCCAAGAGCTACTTCCAAGGTTTGTCCTCCACCAGTAAGAATACATCCCCACGGAGAGGTTTGGAGATGTCCAAATCAACCAAAAAATGAGCCACCATTGTATGCCCAAGCTCCCTAGTCGCAAAATCAATCATTAAAAAACCTCCAATGATATTGCCAATAGTTTCATAACAAGATTCCTCCCAAAAATAGAGAGGGTGATTTGATAGATGGACCTAGACTAGTCTAGTGTTCAATGGCTTCGTAAGGGGATTAAAAGCATGAGACCAAGGTGTGATGGATAGAGAATGAATACCCCACATCCAACCCCTATCCAACACATAGTTTCGTTCCACGGTTGAGGCAAAGGTAGCAATGAAAAAACCCCTACCACTAGGGTAGACCTCGATCTCCCTAGAAACCAACGACTTCCAGGAGATAGACACCTAGTTATGGAGATCGAGGAGGGAAGGCCACAAGACATTGAACTTGTAGACCATGCCCAAATTTAAATAATAATCCTCATTTTCAACTACCTCAGAACCACAAACCACAACAGGGGAATCCCTGGCACAAAGCAGAGGTCGACGAGCATGAGCAGGAGGTCGAGCACCCACCTTAGCAGCCTCAAAGAAGGACTTAACCTGGCCAAAAGAACCCCCAACAACAAGAACCACTCTAGGAACAGAGCTCACAAAAGAATCAACCGTTAGAGAAGCAACAACAAGAGGGACAACCTACACACCAGGAGGGGAAGGGCCCCCACAAGCCTGCACTTCACAGAACATGGGATACAAATCCCCACCAAAGCACATAGAATCCAAATAGGGAGGAACTTATCATTGATGTTAACACTAATGATATTTTAGTAAGAATTATGTACTAAAAGAAAGTACGAAAATTCAAAAATATTGAAATAGAAATTAAATTATCCAAAATTTCTCTCAATCAAATCAAGATTTTTTTGAATTTTGTGTCATGTGAAGTTGAACAGGTCTCATTTATCCCTCACCTACTAACACTCCAATTAGCTACATGACCTCTAAGTATCAAGCTATGAGAAAATCCTTTAAACATGACAAGATGAAAATTAGATTTTAGACAAATGTATTGGTAAAGGAATATTGACATTAATTTCAATAGATAAGCCTTTCATAATTAAATTTCATATACATATTAAAGCTGAACTGAAAAATCTGATTGGAATGTCATGTCATATAGGATTGTGTATCGAGATATTTTCTCACCTCTACGTGTCAAATGACCATCACAAAGCAAGTTTCACGTGACATGAGAAAGATATAAGCCGAATTTCATGACTTTTCTGGGTCTACATGATATGGATATGTGACAAGGGGCAAACATTAAATGTGGGATAGACTTTAACTGGAATTTTTCTAGATAAAAGTTTGAGCACATATACTAAATTGACATAAGTAAAATATCGAGTAAAGCAGGTTTACAAAGTTGTATGAGGTTACTGTAGAAATGACATAGGGGTGCTTCAAAGATAAAAAGGTTACTCTTTTGGACTTGAAAGCTCCACTTAACTGTGATTCATAGGGACCTTAGGTTCTCTTAGGTTCTTGCTGAAAATGCTATTTGACAAGTAGGGAAAAACCCCCAATTGCCACCCATGATCCAATACCCATTCACTCCATGCTCACCTGACCCCCCAATAACTGTTTATATTTTAGTCATTACAATATTTTATTTATGCCAATAAAAATTTACACATGACACCAATATATGTTCACTACTAAATGTGTAGCTAACCAGTAAAAAAAAAAAATATAAACATCTATTGGTACATACATGTTTTGAATACAAGACAAGTTGCAGACAATAAAGTAATTTTTGCATTTATTTAATTTCATTGATGTTTACAATTACCACTCTATGCAAGTGGCTCAAAGATTCAACTACATTATATATAAATGTATATTTGAATAGTTAATGGTGCACAATTTCACATTTTATAAACCATTATGAACAGTTAATGGTGCACATTTTGACATAATAGCAAACATTGACCAGCTTTATGAGCTATCAATTGCACATTCACCCACACTTCCTATGACATTTTCATGTATTATCTCCATCAAATTGTTGTACCTGCACACATAGTTAATGGTGTAAGGCTCCCTAATAAACCAAAAAACATATTATAATTCATATAAATGACTGAATTTATGCAAGCTGGACCTATTTATCTATTAAACCAAATATAAAATTGATTTCCTAAAGGCCACGATAGAACTCAGGCATAAATGGCCACTACAAAATGAAATGATAGAATGTTTCCCACAAAAAATTCAAATTTGAAACTCAACCACCACAATTCAATGCATTTGAATTTGAAATTCAACCACTATAATTCAATGCATCCAATTTACACATTCGAATGATTTTATAAGAGGGAATTTCTAGGGTCATTATCATTACGAATTATCCTCTACTTTCACTGAATATCCTCTGCAAAATTCAGAGCTTCCTAAGGCAATTTCTGCACATTCGTCTTTAAAGGGAGCTTATTCAGGTCGGTACACCCAGAATAGGTAAATTCATGTTTTATATTATCATTTTTCTATTTTACATTTATTTTATCTGATTTCATTATTCAAGATGCTATTTTATATTTATGTACCCACTATTTACATTACCAGAATAGGTAAATTCATGTTTTATATTATCAGTTTGTTGTTTTACATTTATTTTATCTATTCTCATTATTCAAGATACTGTTTTATATTTATATACTCAATGTTTACATTATTTTTAGGCATACTATTTTACATTTATGTTCTTTGATTCATTATTCAATATTTTGTTTTATATTGACATACTCAATCTTTCCATTTTTTTCAGGCAATATGTTTTACATTTATGTTGCCTATTTCATTATTGAATATACTCTTTTATATTTACGTACTTAACATTTACATTCTTTTCAGGCATACAAATTAATATATTTTTAGTCAGCTGTTCAACTTAGAATTTTCCATTATTTAATCATATCATAGTTACATTTTTTTTACTTGCATTCATCATAAATCAAGATAATAACAACAACATTACCCATTTTGGAATCATATCAGAGTTATATTCTGAAACCCTCTTTACTAATCATGAAGTTTAATGGGTTTATAGTTTTTGTCACAATTTATTGAGCAGTTTATGGATTACAATTTACAGACAAATACATATATATAGTCATGCAATGTAGGGTTTCATCATATCAAATTGTATATATATATATATATATATTTGATAAGAATATAACATTCTCTGCAAATACAATGATACATTCTCATAAGAATATATCATTCTCTATAAATAGAATGATATTTTCTTATCATAATGTATACATACATTCATATATATATTCTTATCATATTACATACATGTGACTGATACAAATTTGATCCCTCGTGGTTTATTCTGTCCATGCCATCGAGGGTTTTCCTGGGTTTGACTGTAATCATTTCTTTTTACATGTGACTAGTACAAATTTGATCCCTTGTGAATTAATCTGTCTATGCAATTGAGGGTTTTCCTGCTATTATTTTATTTGACATTATTTTATGAAATAATCATATGTAATGTGATTCAAATAGAACATTGACAAAATTTTGACCAAGTATAATAATGAAATTTTATGGGTTTCCAGTTTTAACCCCAAATTATTGAGGGGTTTCAGCATACGGGTTAATGGGTTTAAAGATTCTATTGATTCTCTTTGAATCCTTGCATTATCATGATGACACTTGATGGGTAGATGTTTTCTATTTTCAATAATTATAATATGCACATGAAAATAAATGGGTATACAGATTTTGTCAGATTCCCTTCGAATCCCTTCATTATAATCATGAAATTTAATGACTTCAAGCTTCACAAACAATGATATATTGTAATTAGATTATATATATATTTTAGCAGAGAATGATATGTTCTTATCAGATTGTATATATCTATGCAGACAATGATATATTCTTTGTTGCACTACCAAGTTATACAAATTTTACTGTTTGTGCAGGTTAAGTGGAATATAATGGCACCTACTAGAAGACTCTCTAAAAGGGTTGTAGGAAGAGGACCACACGCCATTAGAGTCACTCATGGGGTGCACTTCATTGATGAAGAGCCTATAGAGGAAGTGCATGCAATTCTCATAGAAGAAGACGTTCTTGACTCTACAGATGAAGCCACCAACACAACAAAAGCAGAACCACTTGTTGAGCCAGATGTTTAGCCAGATGCTCAGCCCGATGTACAACTACCCTCACCTGTACCCATTAGGCAATGGACATATGCTGATATGCAAGGAGCAGTCAAAAGTGTCGAAGAACACAACATGGCAGTCAGGGCAGCAACAATCAAGTGGGGTATGCCACCTAGCAGTTTGAGGGCGTGGCTATTAGGAGTTACCACCACCAAGAAAAGGGGTTCACATACCATATTATCTCACAAGGAGGAGGGTGAAATTGTCCAATGGTGCAAGGACATGGCAGATTTGGGCCACGGACTGCAGGTCAATCAACTACAATCCACAATTGCCCAAATCACTACAACTCAGCCCAATCCATTCACAAATGGTGTCCCTGGGAGGTCATGGTGGGCAGGATTTTGAAGAAGGCACCTAGATTTGACAATCAGAACTGTTGAAGGAGTGGACAGTGACAAAGCAATTATGGTTCATCCTTCAGTCATGTAAGCTTTCTATGAAAACCTTCAAGATATGATTAACCTTAATCACTATGGAGCAAGCCGAATTTGGAACTGCGATGAGACAGGTATTCAAACTAGTAGGAACTGTGGAATGAGAGTTATTGCAAAATTGGGTGTAAAGAGTGTACCAAATTTGGTTTCAAAGAGCAGAGAGTGGATCACACTATTGGCTTGTATAAATGCAGCTAGGTTAAGTATTTCTGGGTTCGACTTGTTTAAATAAAAAAGGTACATGCAAAATTATATAGTAAATTGTGAGATAGGTGCATTGATAGCAATCCAAGAACATGCTTGGATGACAAAGGAACTATTTGTCAAATGGTTAGACCATTTTTTAGGTAATATCCCCGGTGGATTTTCACCAACAAATAGGGCCCATCTGATTTTTGACGGCCATGGCAGCCACATGGCTTTCAAAACCATTGAAGAAGCAAGAAAATTAGGAATAGACCTGTTAACACTTCCTGCCCATACTAGTCACAAGCTGCAGCCATTGGATGTCAGCATTTTTGCTCCATTCAAGGCATATTTCATAGAGGTACGAACCATTTGGAAAGCTAACAACCCACACATCGATATTGGGCATGAAGAGTTGGCAACTCTAGCAAGCCAAGCTTTCAAAAAAAAATTGACACCATCCAACATTATTCGTGGGTTCCGTAGAACAGGTATTTGGCCACTTGATCGATCAACCCTTGACAAGGACATGAGGCCAAGTCAAGGATATATTGTTGAAGATGATGTACCAAGTCCTAGAACAGAAGGTGATGCTTGCACGATGGAAGATAAAGAGGATGTTATTGCAGCAGAGACATGCCTGCGTCTACTTGGTTACAACCAGGAATAGATTAATAGTTTTGTGTGGGAATGCAATCAGGGCACTGAAACTACAACACGCATTCAACCAAAAATTTAGTCAGTTGTTGCATATTTCCAAGCAAAAGTCCAACCTCTTTTTGCACTCTGCAATGAAGATACAAAAACTATATCAGACCACAATGAGGGCACTAAAACTACAACACACATTCAACCAAAAATTCAGCTAGTTGTTGCAGATTTCCAAGAAGAAGTCCAACCTCCTATTGCACCCTGCAATGATGATACATAGACTACATTAGCTAGTCTGAGTTTGCCAACTCAAGTTAGCCAACTAGATTGGATGCATGAAGCAGCCACGAACCTTGGATGGCAATTAAATCTGATTGAGGAAGAAGTTAGCCTTTCTATGCCATTCCCACCACACATTGATCCGATTGAAGTGATACATTACTTCACTACTGCAAGGAATTGGGAAGAGCATAGTGATGGTCGAAGTCAAGACGACAATGCATATAGTGAGGAAGAAGCTGAGTTTGTGCCATGCACCCCACATGATAGACAACAATCAACCAGAAAAAATAAAAAATTCTTGAAACTTCTAATGCAGAGCGTGCAAGGATCATCATGAGGAGGTCATTTTGGAGTGCTTCACCTTAGTAGGTAGTCCCAAGTGTTAGTGTAATTAATTAATTAATTATTACACTAGCATAAGTTAACTTAGGTTTTAATTAATCATATTAGTCCTAGGTTGCATTTAATCATTTAATAAAGTTGTTGAGATAAGATTCCCTTCTAGAAGATGAGTTGTCTTTTCTAGAACTTATCTCCATCTTGTTATCATTCCCCAGGTAGTTGGTTAGGGTTTCTTGTTGTCACATGAAGTGTGATTTGAACACTTGGCAACATCCTTTGCATTTTAGGTTTAGCTTTTGCCTATATAATCAAGCATATGAACTCTTTGTAATTATCCATCTATCAATCAATCAATACTTTATTTGTGGTTGAATATTTCTTCAAACCCTTGTTTGTTTTCTCCATCCATTCTCTTCCTTGTGACAGGTATCCATTTGCATGCAGGTGATCTTGGAGTCTGAAGTTGGTTTTGACAGCTTCTACATGGTATCAGAGCTTTCCTACTGCATGTCTGTTCTTGTTTAAAGAGTTTGGAGCTATTTGGAGCTACAAGGGTTTGTTGCAGCCATTTTTTATTGGAGCTGTCATCATATTTGCTTCAAAAATCCAGCTTTCACTCATTTGCAGGAAAAACAATTTCTGGGTTTTGTAGCCAGCGTCGAAATCTAAACTAGGTATCTTTTAGATTTTACATATCTTACACAGATCTGGAGAAAATCACAATTTAAAAAGCATTGGGCGTCATTTTTCTCCTCGCTAAAGGTTAAAAAAATATTATTTTTTTTCATCTTCTGCTTGTTGGATCGAGAAACGATTTCTGGGTTTTATTTCTAACATCAAAATATTTTTGGGTTTTTATTTTTGTCTACAAAAAGTGAGTAAATTTTCCAGAAATCAAATTAGAAATAAGCATTTTTTGCTAGAAAACTTGTTTCTTGTAGGCTAAATTCAGTTTTTATTTTATTTTATTTGAGAGTATATATTGTTGTTTTATGTCATGAATACACATAATATTGCACCCCTTACTCCATTCAACTATTTTGGTTGGAAAAAACAAATGGAGATTCACTTGAAACATAAAGGGTTGTACAGGGTAACCATGGGCACAAAAATTGAACCTACAGGTGCTGCTGAAAAGAGAAAGTGGTTTAATAGGTGTGATGAAGCTTATGGTACATTATGTCTATCTCTTTCTTCTGACTTTCTTTTTCACATTGAGTCTTGCACTACACCCCATGTTGTTTGGACTACTTTGCAGTCTTTGTTTGGGAAGTAGAATACTATGAGAGGGTTTCAGTTAGAGAATGAGCTTATTGGCTTAAATCCTAGGGATTTTGACAGCATCCAGGAGTTTTTCACCAAACTCAAGTCTCTTAGATTGCAGTTGTTATAGTGTGGTGTTCAGAAGGAAGACTCTCAGTTGATATTGTCCATTCTTTCTAAGCTTAGACCAGATTATTCAATTTTTGTTTCTACCTTTTATGCTACTAGGGATGCACTTGGTACTAGATTTACTATGCCTTCTTTTGATGATTTTTCATCTTCTCTCACTCAAGAGCAGACCAAGTTGGCCAATATGGGAAAGTTGAAGCCCTCTTCATCACAGGCACTTATTGCATCACAAGAGCTCAGAGATCAGAAGGCTTCTACAGGAAAAGGAATGAAACAAAAAAAAAGGATTTCAAATCTTATAAGCAGCGGAAGGAGTCCTCAGATTCATCATCCTCTTCTAAGGGGAAATCATTTAGGAAGGAGAAGGGCCTACATGCATATTGCAAGAGAGAAGGACATGTAGAACATAATTGCTACAAGAAGGACATTGATGAGTTGAAGAATCTTCTTTAGAAACATCAGATTGATTTGCCTTCTAGGATGTCTGCATCATCTCCTTCCCCTCCTCCTCCTCCTTCTTCTTCTTCTTTAGTACAGCATGACAGGGCACAGTTGGTTTATATACTTCATCAGATATGAAGGGACATGCTCTTTGTGCTTCTTTGAGTCTTGGATCAGGGAGATGGCTTCTAGATTCAAGAGCATCTCATCATATGGCTTCTACACAGTCTATGTTCACTTCCTTTGAGTCTCAGACTATGTCTCCTATTTTGATAGGAAACAATACCTACATGAGTGTTACAGGGAAGGGGCCTATTAGTTTTGGGGATAACACTTTTCAGGATGTCTTGTGTGTTCCTCATTTGATGAACAACCTTCTTTCTATATATCAGATCACATATGGAGGCAATGGGAGGTCTTTGGAGTTCACACCTGGTTCAGTTATTATCAGAGACTTGGAGAGTAGAGCAGTTATTGCTACTGGGGTGGTGGATCACCCATCTCGGTTGTATTCCTTTGCAGATTTTGCTACTAATGGTGCTTCTGTTCCTATAGCTGTTCATCACACTTCTAGTGTGAATCATCATTCAGAGGAGAAATTTGGCTACTTGAACATTGGAGTTCTCACTTCAGATCCTACTCTTGAGCCATCCATTCCATCTCCTTCACCTACTGTTGCAGTTGTTGATACTTCTATGACTACAGGTGTAGTTTCTTCTATTTTAGTGCAGCAGGATCCAGTTGATCATCCATCTTTGGAGGTTCATATTCAGTCTTCACACACTTTGACTTATTCATTTGTTGAGGTCACAACTGCTTCTATGGAGACATCATGGGCTACACCTACTTCACCTTCAGATATTGCTTTCATTTGGCCTCTTCCCTCTCACTTCTTTTAGGAGATGTAGTTTCTCCAATTCTTTTGGGGCTACTTCATTCTGGGGGGGATCTGTGGTCTCTTTCTTCCTCTCTTCTGTGGGGGTTATTTCATGTATCTTTTTGATGGATGGTGTCCTTGGGGGGTCTTATGGAGTCCTCCATCCTTCATCACTTAGTTGCTCTTTGCATTCTATTTTGGGGAGAAGTTTTGTTCCTACTGGGTTTTCTCCTTACCCTGAGTAGTTTAGTTTGCATTGCATTTGTACTTGGGTACCTAAAATGGCCATCAACCGGGACCCATCATCATCAGGCATAATCATTGCATTTTTCATTTCCTCCCTAAGTTTCACTTATGGGGGGGTGTTAGTGTAATTAATTAATTAATTATTACACTAGCATAAGTTAACTTAGGTTTTAATTAATCATATTAGTCCTAAGTTGCATTTAATCATTTAATAAAGTTGTTGAGATAAGATTCCCTTCTAGAAGATGAGTTGTCTTTTCTAGAACTTATCTCCATCTTGTTA
This sequence comes from Sequoiadendron giganteum, assembly GCA_007115665.2. Taxonomy (NCBI): domain Eukaryota; kingdom Viridiplantae; phylum Streptophyta; class Pinopsida; order Cupressales; family Cupressaceae; genus Sequoiadendron; species Sequoiadendron giganteum. Next base: position 92,811,343 of record CM021108.1, read on the forward strand.
TCATTCCCTAGGTAGTTGGTTAGGGTTTCTTGTTATCACATGAAGTGTGATTAGAACACTTGGCAACATCCTTTGCATTTTAGGTTTAGCACTTGCCTATATAATCAGACATATGTACTCTTTGTAATTATCCATCTATCGATCAATCAATACTTTCTTTGTGGTTGAATATTTCTTCAAACCCTTGTTTGTTTTCTCCATCCATTCTCTTCCTTGTGAAAGGTATCCATTTGCATGCAGGTGATCTTGGAGTCTGAAGTTGGTTTTGACAACTTCTACACCAAGTACTAAAATAAAACTCCATCGAAATGTATACTCAATAAGAGGCAGAGAAGAAAAGGCAAGCAAAGCTGCAACAACGTAAGAAGGACTAGATGTTGAAGAGAAATGAAGAACATGTAGCAGAAGCAATTGAAAAGGAAGAAATGAGGGTTGATAAGCAAGCAAGGAAAGTGATAGAAGATGAGGAGAAGATGATTAGAATGTGGGAGAAAACAATCAGACAAGAGCAAGCCAAGGCTGAACATCTACGAAAGGCAGCTGAAAAGAAAGCACAACAAGTAGAGAGGATAAAGCGTAAGTCTACAATGGGGAATCCTATACCCCCCCAACACCCTATACTGCTCGATATGATGAACATATTGGCACCAACCTTTACAGCTATCAACAATATGCAAGTTGGGAGTGGCTCACAAAAAATGGGACTGATTGTAGATGCAAGCCAAACATTGCTTGCTCAAATAGCAACATGCCTTCAAACCTCAATTAACCAAGTGTCACCTCCTACAAGTGGAACAGACTCAGCTACTAGCGGATATCTCATGCCACCTTCTTTTCCTAGCAATACGAAAAACTAAATATTCTGGTATTGAGTTTCATTTTTTGATCGATGTAGCAGTATATTCTATTGATTTTCTTTGTATATCAGATCAAAATATCTGCTTCAAGTTATAACTATGATATGATTATAAGATGTGATAATACTATTGTTATTATGTTTGGAACCTCACATATGTTTAAGGTGAGAAGAAGTTTAATGCAAGCACCTAGTAATATTTTGATATGTTTCATGTATTTTTCAGCCATGTTTTTCTATTGCACCAACCAATGAATTCTTGCAATTTGATAAAAAAATATAACTATGATATGATTATAAAATGTCCTAATGCTGTTGTTGATATTTATTCAAACCTCATAGTTAAGTCTCTTATATGTTTTATGAGGGTTTCAGCCTTGTATTTTCTGTGGTATCACTAAGTACACTATGTTTCAGTGTTTGTCAATAAAAAAATTAGATTGTATGTATATATTTACAGACAATGATATATTCTTATCAGATTGTATGTATATATATTCATATATACATACAATCTATTAAGAATATATCATTTTTTGCAAATTGTAATCTGACAAGAAATTCGCGAGAGATGATGAGTTTAGGGCTTAAAGATGCCCAGCAAGCCGCAGTTAGGTAAACTCATACGCGTGGTTTGATGAAGGCATATGGGGCACATGGTTAACAATGTAACGTGGTGAGGTTGAGATTAAAGTGACCAACTCCTAGTAGACAATGATATATTCTTTACAGACAATGAAATGTTCTTATCAGATTGTATATATGTATTTGTAGACAATGATATATTCTTATCAAAATGTATGCATGTAAATATATACATACAATCTGATAAGAATATATCATTGTCTTCAAATAGTGATCATTGTATTTGCAGACAGTGATATGTTCTTATCAGATTGTATTATATATTTATAGACAATGATATATTCTTATCAGTTTGTATATATAATTGTCGATCACTAGTTCTTTCTTAATGATTAATGTTTCACTAGCTCTATAGCTTATACCATCAATTATGACAATCTAACCACATCGAACTGCAATCTTAGCTGCTCTATTAGCCTCTAAGTTAACCCTCTATAAAATTCATATTATTTCAAACAAATCCAGTTACACGTGACCCTAAAGTTTCCATAATAATATTGTTATTTTCATTTCATTCTAACACAATAACTTTGTAGTAAAACATAATACTAATATTATATTCTTACTTCATATTATAATTACCCTAATAGTTTGTTCATCTAACTTTCAGCCATATATATAAAATCACATAGTTTTTTGTATTACTAAGTCATTGCCAAAGTAAAGTCAAAGACTTTACCTGTCATTAACGCTTAATACCTTCTGTTGATTGTGGACAAATCCTCACATGCCTGCCATTAAGAGACCAATGTAGTTAAATATATTCCTCGAATCAAATAAGAATTTGTAAGAACAAAATACATATGAAAAAAATACAACATAAAATATAAACATATCATAAAGCATTAAGAGAAAAATGTCCCTATAGATTTTATTGTGTTAACAAACACAACTTCCATGATATGTTGATAATTGACATACTTGGTTCACCTCTTGACACTCCCGCTTGCCTGCAAAACAATTGTAATAAATAGGGGTAGTACTCGATACTTGTAACATTCCCACATCAAATCATCCTTACAATATTGCATGCACAACAATAAGAGTTTTGATTGGAGCATTAAAATCCACAATGTTCTGATCCAATGTATGAAGCTGAAAATAACAGTGTATATAAATTTGTATATACATATACATGTACATATACATATACATGTACACATGCATATACATATACATGTACATGTATATGCATGTACATATACATATACATGTACATGTATATGTATATGTATATGTATATGCATGTACATGTACATGTATATGTATATGCATGTACATGTACATGTATATGTATATACATATATGTAATATGACTATTGAAACACATATAGAAAGTGGAAGAAAGCAAATTATATCACATCATACAATGATGTGATATGATTACATAATGGATAATGCTCATTTGAACAATTGATTGAAAATTGAATAATTTGTATGCCTCAAAATACTACAAACACTTAGTACATAAATATAAAAGAGTATATTGAATAATGAAACAAACAACATTAATGTAAATCTAGTAAGCTGATAAATAAAAACATGTATTTAGTTATTCTGGGTGTACCAACATGAATAAGCTTCCTTTTAAGAGGAATGTGTATAGGTAGCATTAGTAGGCTTTGAATTTTGTAGAGGATATTGAGGGAATGACCGTGGAAATTCCCTCTTACAAAAACATTGGAGTGTGCTTGATAAAATAGGTGGCTTGCATAAATTCAGTCTATTATAATACATTTTCAATTTTCATTATATGTACTGAGCTGAATTTTTGAAAGGATATGCAGTGAAAGCATAGGAGAATTTGTACTGAAAATGACATTGGAAATTCCCTCTTATAAAATCATTTGAATGTGCATATTGAATACATTGAATTGTGGTGATTGAATTTCAAATCTCAATTTTCTTGCCAAATAATCAGTCTATTCATACTACAATGGCCACTCCTTTCTAATTTCAATGGTGCATAATTTAAAAAAAAAAGCCTATTTACAATTATCAATTAACCTATTTCAAGTTATGTTTGTATGTGGGCCCGATCAAAATATCACGTTGGTCCGCTAGGAGGTGGTCACTTTAATCTCAACCTCACCACATTACATTGTTAACCACATGCCCCATATGCCTTCATCAAACCACGCGTATGTCTCAACCTCACCACCTGCGCTTGTTAACCACATGCCCCATTCGCCTTCATCAATGCACCAAAAACTTCTAACCTAACCCCCAGTTGCTAAGAGTGCAGTTCAATGTGGTTAGATTTTGATAATTGATGGTATAAGCTATAGTGTTAGTAAAACATGTTTCATTAAGAAAGAACTAGTGATCGACAATTATATACAAACTGATAAGAATATATCATTGTCTGCAAATAGAATGATTTTAATTTGTAGACAATGATATATTATTATCAGATTGTATATATATTCATACAATCTGATAAGAATATATCATTGTCTACAAATATATACATATAATTTGATAATAACATATCACTATCTACAAATACAATGATCACTATTTGCAGACTGATATGTTCTTATCAAATTGTATGTATATATATACATGCATACAATTTGGTAAGAATATATCATTGTCTCCAAAAACATATATACAATCTGATAAGAACATTTCATTGTCTGTAAAGAATATATCATTGTCTACTAGGAGGTTTTCACTTTAATCTCAACCTCACCACATTACACTATAACCACATGCCCCATATGCCTTCATCAAACCATGCGTATGAGTTTACCTAACCAAGGCTTGCTGGGCATCTTTAAACCCTAAACTCGATGATCTCCCATGGATTTCTTGTTAGATTACAATTTGTAGACAATGATATATTCTTAATAGATTGTATGTATATATGAATATATATACATACAATCTAATAAGAATATATCATTGTCTCTAAATATATACATACAATCTAATGTTTTCATTGACAGACACTAAAACATAGTGTACTTAGTGATACCACACAATGTGGTTAGATTGTGATAATTGATGGTATAAGTTATAGTGCTAGTAAAACATTAATCATTAAGAAAGAACTAGTGATTGAGAATTATATACAAACTGATAAGAATATATCATTGTCTACAAATAGAATGATTAGAATTTGTAGGCAATGATATATTATTATCAGATTGTATATATACATACAATCTGATAAGAATATATCATTGTCTACAAATATATACATACAATTTGATAAGAACATATCACTGTCTACAAATACAATGATCACTATTTGTAGACAATGATATATTCTTATAAGATTGTATGTATATATATACATGCATACAATCTGATAAGAATATATCATTGTCTACAAATACATATATACAATCTGTTAAGAACATTTCATTGTTTGTAAATAACATATCATTGTCTACTAGGAGGTGGTCACTTTAATCTCAACCTCACCACATTACATTGTTAACCATGTTCCCCATATGCCTTCATCAAACCACGCGTATGAGTTTACCTAACCGTGGCTTGCTAGGCATCTTTAAGCCCTAAACTCATCATCTCCTGTAGATTTCTTGTCAAATTACAATTTCCAAACAATGATATATTCTTAACAGATTGTATGTATATATGAATATATATACATACAAAGACATAAGAATAAATCATTATTTGTAAATATATACATACAATGTGATAATAACATATCAATGTCTACAAATTTTATTTGTAATCAAAGTGTTCTGATTTTTTTTATTGACAAACACTCATCCCAAAAACCCAGATCTCTCATCCAAAAAACCTTGTGAACCTCAAAGTTGGACTAGATTCACATGTGTGAAATCTAAGGACGGATTTACTTCAGATTTGGTATGGCATGAATCGACGGGCCTAGTTCTCAAGCAATCCTTATCGTTACAGGATTAAGACTATTAATAGTTGGACAGTATGATCTCCACCTCCATCTCTTCATAGAAGCCCCAAGTTTGCCAGAAAATTAGGATGGTATTCATGTTCAGAGTCGACTGCCATTGCACTAAGGAGTCAGGAATGGCCCAGTGCAGAAGAATTTTTAACATTCTAGACCCAACAATAAGGAATACAGTTGTCAACCTAGTTTTTGAGGTTTTGTCTCTTGATCAACACTAGTGTGATGACAAAATCTATGAGCTCATCCTATGTGCATTAGTGGACATAACCAAGGCCAGGGAAGTCGTGGTTGAGCATCTCAACAGATTCATAGAAATCGGTAATGTCGAGGCCATAGCCAATGCCATTTTGAACGTAAGTGATGAGTGCCTGGTCAACTTCCTAAAGTGTTATTTTGACCCAACAATACTAAACGTGGTAGAAGATGAGGAGGAAAATGATGAGGAGGAGGTGGAATCTGAAGAGGATGATGTGGATGAAGATGCAGCTAGTGCCCGCCGGGTTGCAGTAGATAACTTTCATATTGACGCATGGGAAGTATTTAGAGTAGGAGTCGAAAATGCCAACATGGATGCCTTCCCCAACTTCATGCGATCCAAATTGGCTTGGCTCAATGGGGTCCGCTTGCAATGGTTGACCAGGATGGGAGACATCCTTGCAGCAATTTTCTTGCTCATAGAATGAGAGGGTTTGTAATTTCGTTCTTGACCTGTAAAAGCCAAATTTGAATGTACATGGGAGTTACCCCCTTTGGTAACACTTATCTATAAAATAAAATATAATTATCTGCTAAGGTAATTGTGATGAAACCCTACATGACTTTATATAATGAAACTCTACACAACATGACTATATACACCAGTATATATCATTGGCCTGCAAATTGTAATCTTAAAACTGTAGTATTATTTTGGAAAAATATTGTATACCCATCAAATGTCATCATGATAATGTAGGGATTCGAAGAGAATCAACAAAATATGTAAACCCATTAACCCATATGTTGAAACCCCTCAATAATTTGGGGTTAAAACTGGAAACCCATAAAATTTCATTATTATACTTGGTCAAAATTTCGTCAATGTTCTGTTTGAATCACATTACATGTGATTATTTCATAAAATAATGTCAAATAAAATCATAGCAGGAAAACACTCGATTGCTTTAATAGATTAATTAACGAGGGATCAAATTTGTTCACATGTAAAAATAAATGATTACAGTCAAACCTAGCCAAACCCTTGATGGCATTGACAAAATAATTCACGAGGGATAATGGCATTGAGTTTCTACACCTGGGAGTTGAGGCTGGCTACATATGAGTTACAAGACCAGTTGCGAAGTGTAGAGAGATGATTGATATGGAGACTTGGATTGAATCATGTGACATTTACACCCACCATTCAGGCAAACTAAGGTATGTTGACGACACTCTATGAGTGATGGAACTCGAAGACTTCCTCTTTTCATCTTCCTACAAGAGAGGCTACTATTACATTCAAGGATTTTTATAGGATTTTGAGATTACCGGTTAGGGGTGAGAGGGTCCTTTATGATACCCAGATGGGTTATAGTGAGCTCACCTAATTTTATGTGTATGATGATATCAGATAGCTTGGTATCAAGCATTATTAGATAGGATGACATCTCCTTGCTGAGAGATATGAACATATTGACTAAGTGTTTTGCACTTTGATTGCTTGGATTGTACTACCTGACTATCGAGGTCATGGTTTTCCTATTGGGTGGGGTGAGATGTTGGTAGGGATGTTAGAGTATCAGGTTTTATATGCTTGGGGCCCCTATCTACTTGCAATGTTATATTTTCTCTTGTTTGATATAGCTTACAAGGAGGCACATTCGATGTGTTGTGGTATTACTCTGTTGATGATCTAGGTGTGGGAACACATTGCTATTTTCCACCCACTAATTACATCTGATTTAGATAATAGATCCCCTTATTTTATTTTATTTTTTGAGAACTTTAGTTAGATTTATTTGAGAGACACAAGGTATTGGAGGCATGCTATTGAAACCCTTGTGTAGTTTATATAAATGTCGTATATGGATTGTGCACAATGGCGAGACAAGGATAGAAACTTACCTTTCTATCGACAGACACATTATGTGATTGAGAGGATAGTTTCTAGGGTTCAAATTATTAAGAGACACCTTCTAGACAAAGTTCTTAGATAGTTTGGTGAGGTGCAAGATGAGCCACGAGGGCGAGCTGAGTTCACCCATTATTTGAGAGAGGTTACTATGTGGGGGCTGCAAATTCTTGTTTCTACAATCGAGGTAGATATTGATGCATTATAGCTTGTTCAGTGGGGATGGAGGGATTGACCTATAGATCCTGAGACCACTACAATATATGATACCTGGTGGGTAGAGCATATTTTTGTACCATATATAGATCCAAAGCAGTTGGTGCCTATAGAGTGGTGAGGGATAGGACCACAAGGCCAACATGGTGGAAAGGGTGGTGGTCGAGGTGGAAGAGGTGGTGGAGATGATGGGAGAGGAGGAGGTAATAAAGGTGGTGGATGGGGTTGATGAGGTCATAGAGGTCGAGGTCCGAGTTTGTCACTCATCTGTGAGGAGGAGGGAGAGGGATACAATTTTCATATGTTGGATTTTGGTGGAGGAGGGGAGGTGGAGATGGATGTGGAGCATGCTATAGAGGAGGCCAGTGGAGAGGAAATGGAGATAGATGCCCTTGGTTTTCTTGTAGGGTATCAAGATGATGATGAGGAGGAGGAGATGGGAGATCAGGAGAGAGAGATCTAAGATAGGATTGCTAAGGAGTGGGATGTTCAGGAGGGAGAGAGGCCATGACAAGAGGAGCAAGGTCCCATTGATCAGTGATTGGCTGATTTACAGGCCCGAGTAGAGGCCTTGTGGGAGAGGGTTAGGGCTACGACCGTAGAGCGGGATGCAATGCAGATGGAGAGGAACAATACCTATCTAGAGAGAGATCAGGTGGTAGCTCAGAGACAGGAGATTGAGCAAAGGTTTGTGGATTTGAGGGCTCTTTGCACTTGACTGGCTATATCTTTTGCTTGAGAGTTGGTTAGAGTTGGTGATAAGGAGAGTTATTATAGAGATTTGTATGAGCAAGAGGTACCTCCTTAGAGATGCTCTCCTAGCTATTCTTAGGTGCATATCAGTAGTGGATGCAATAGGTCACACAATAGAGCATAGAGGGTGTTGTAGGACCTCTAGGGTAGGACCATATGATAGGCCCCCTTCTGCACAACGAGCACCTCCTTTTTCAGTCCCCTCCTCGAACTCCACATGGGAGCAGTGGGATCACATCTTAGGGACATGTTTATATTTGTAGACATTGTATAATTGTTATAGAGCCTGCAAGCTCTATTTTGATGGGTACATTCTGACATTATACTGTAACACATATTTTTTTGAATGATATATATTTTTTTGGAGGTGATTCTATGATTTTCTTATGTAGTGTTCTATATGATTATGCAAAGTTCTATTTGATTATACAGTGTTCTATTTGATTTTGTATTTTTCTATTTATGCATGCACATGTTATGGATGATCATGTTTACATTATGATGTTTTAATTCCTATGATGATATGTTGATTCTATATGATGGTGAATGCATGGTATTTATAAATCTCATGTATGCATTGTATGTTTATCATGATGAGATGCAATTTGATTTGAATATGTAAAATTACATGTGAATGGATTTATAATATGTACAATTGTTAATGGTAAATGCATGTATGCCATGGTTATCTAGATGCAATAGATATGTATATTTTTGTGCTTTTTGAAATGCACCATATATGTATGATTTAATATGTACATATGTATGACAATGTCTAAATGATTTTTTTTAAATGAATGCATATGTAGAATATTTTTATTTTTTGTGTGTCATAGGACTTTGTCATATTACAAGATAGAAGAAATGTTAGCGCAGAACAATCTAGATGTTAGTACGAGAAATGGATGTTAGAAGAATGTAGAATCTTCAATATTTTTCCAAATACATAATAGGCCTTTCATTAAATCATCATTGGGTGTTAAATGACACAAATGGATAATAAAAACCATGATATGAGATAGGACAAGGTGTATAAAGTCATCCACTTGCTCAAAATAGACAATTGTAGAAAAGGAGTGTCCTAACTCATACTAAGGGAAAAATTGCCCAGTATTTTTGTCAAGACAAACCACAAAAAACAATAAGAAAAAAATAGTCATGAGACATCATTTCTCCTCTAAATCCTTCATGGGAAATCCTCGAGGAAGCTAGTAACCTAACTTGAAAACAAATTCAAAAGACAGTCGATAGATAGAAGTCAAAGAAAAAGAGTCCTAAGATATCCTTGCTTCTCTAAATCCTTCATGGGACATCCTTGAGAAAGCTAGTAATTGGACTCAAAGACAAAGCCAAATGAAAAGATAAGACAAAACAAGCCATAAATTCAATAGCCAGTTAAAATGTTTGCCAAAATTTGATTTTTGTTGTTGTTTGTTTGTTTGTTTAACGAAGCCTAATTGTATGAAAGACACATATCGTATAAGATGTTGAGTCTAGTTTCGATCATGTGACCACCTGTCTAAGGCAATGATGAAGCCTGGTTTCAAAAAGACACATATTTATAAGATGTTGAGTTTGGTTTTGATCATGTGACCACCTGTTTAAGGCCTTGATATTGTTTAATTAAATGATACTGTCTAATTTCAAGAAGGACACATCTTGTATAAGACAGAAGATGATTGTTTTGGAAATTTGTGTGGTTTGACTGGATGACATTGTTGAATTTTTTGTCTTGTCAATATGTGACTTGTCTTGATGTTGGGACCATTTTTTGTGTGTGATGAGAGTGTCTGACTTATGTTGATTGACACGATGTACCCTAAAGGATTGACCTAGTGCAAGCTTAGGGGCTCATTGATTAATGGCCTTGCCTATGTTATACATGCGGAGACCTCATAGTTCGACTAGACTTTAACTGGCATAATTGACTGAAAAATATTTACTTAACTTGATTTTATTTGACATGTGTGATAGGGAATGTGATAAACCCTAATGGACTAACCTAGTGTGGCCTTGGGGGCTCATCAATTGATGGCCTTGCCTACATTATACATGCAGAGACCTCATAGTTCGACATGACCAAGACTCTGATGTACAAAGAATGAGTCATGATTCTATGTGTGTGATACATGAAAAATCTAGAAAAGGCGGACCCAATGCCTCAGGGGTGTATCAAGTGATGGCCTTGCCTACATCCAGTCGTAGAGGTGAGAGTTAAAAAATGTCTATGATTGACCGATACAATTCACTTTGACTTTTTTTTTGTTATATTTTTAATTTAATTTAACCTTTTTTATCTTTTTGTGGTTGTATGATGTTTTTGGATTTTTTTCAAGACATTATATGATGTTTTTAAAAAAAAATTCAAGACATTTTATAATGTTGGAACAACAAGTGCAAGATCCAAATGATGTTGATCAAGTATTTACCCCCAATCAGGTATAAGACTAATAGGATGGAATGGGGATGTGGAGTGGACTTGATGTCAATCATTCCAAGTTATGGAAAGGACAACATTATTATGGGTGTAATGATAGGAAAATCATATTGGAATAATGGTAGATGAAGAAGCGAAGTTGACTACGCATAGCACATGCTTGCTAGGTTTTCACCATGATACTTATCCAAACCACCATCGAAGTGGTTTTCACTATTAGACGAATTATTTCTCTTTACTATTTTGTTGATTTTTTCTTTTTTTTTTTGGTGTTACAAAGACGTTTGTTTGCTAGGTTTTCATCAAGGTACCGATTTTTTTGATTTTCTATTTTTTCTATTTTTTTTATTAAGACAAACCTCTCAAAAGCTATGCATAGAACCTCTTTAGATGAATGTTGTTGATTGATGATGATAGTGGTTATTATTTAGGGGTAGAGAGTTGATATTTTCCTGATCTAAAGGCTTCTATAACAATGTAAGGTCCTAACTAGTTTGGTTCAAACTTGCCTACTTTTTCTCTTTCCACTTGATTCTTTGGATTTTCCATTAAGACCAAGACATCAATGTCAAAAATGTTGAATCAGAAATTTCTTGTTATAGCTATGATGGAGGTGGTTTTGATATGCTTGGAGATGATCTATTGCCTTTTGTCTTCATTCATCTAGGAACTCTAACTCATGCAGTCTTGAAACACGGTACTCTTCATCATCAATATGCCCTTCCAAAGATACCCTTATGTAAGGAATTTTGACCTCTATAGGTAAGATGGATTTAGAATTGAATACAAAGGAGTATGAAGTGGCATCAGTGGGAGTGCAGATGTGTGTGCGGTAAGCCCATAGGATAGGATTAAGCTATAAATTCCAGTCATGACCAACGTCATTGATAGTCTTTTTGAAGATTCTGATGATTGTTTTGTTAGATACCTTAGCTTGGCCATTACCTTGTGGATAATAGGGAGTGGAAAATTGGTGTTGGATATGGAATTATTCACAGAGATGGCATAATTATTGGTTTTTGAAAGGGAAACCATTATCTATGATTATGGATTGAGGAACACCATATAGACAAATGATGTAGTTAAGGATAAACTTGGAAATTTGTGTGTTGGTAATGTAAGTCATATGAATGGCTTCAATCCACTTGGTAAAGTATTCAGTCATAGTAATGATGAACTTATGGCCATTGGAGGATGTAGGATGTATCTTACCTATGAGATCAATTCTCCATTGGGAAAAAGGCTACTGTGAAGTTATTGGAGAGAGCTTATGTGCTACCACATGTATCAAGTCTCCATGAATCTGGCACTATCGACATTTCTTGACAAAGATGTGTGAGTCCTTTTCCATTGTAGGCCAATAATATCCTAGTCTCATAATCTTCTTATCTAAGGTGGGAATGCTAGAATGGGATCCACATATACCCTCATGTACCATATGTAAGGTTGTTTGTGCTTTTTCAACATCAAGACATCTCAACAAGGTGTTATCCAAGGAACATCTACAAAGGGTATCTTTAATGATGGTATACTTGGAAGACTTATAAATAAATGTCCTACATTGGTTGTTCGATAGGTTTAAGGGTAGGAATTGGGAATGAAGGTAGTCATATATGTATTTGTACCATGAGGTAGTGGGACCAAAAAGTTCACACACCATTTCAGAATCAGGGATGTGAAAGGTAGGGACCAAAAGATGTTCCACCAAAAATGCAAATTTAGGCATGTTTCTAGGAATGTCCAATAGCGAACCAATGGTTGCCATAGCATCTGCTACCATGTTCTGACTATGGGGTATTTGATGAAAAATGATGTCAAAATATTTCTTAAAGCTATCTGCCATCCACTTGTATGGGGAAAGATTCTCATCTCTAGTTTCATATTCATCATTAACTTTTCTAACTACCAGTTGAGAGTCTCCATAAACTTATAAGTGTTTAATCTTCCATTTGATTACCATCCATAATCCCGTCACAAGGTTCTGATATTTTTCTATGTTGTTGGTGCATGGGAAAACAATTCTGAATGACTTAGGAATAGTGTCGCCTTGTGGTGTGAAAAACAATATGCCTTCTCTCGAACCATGACTTGTGTGGGACCCATCAAAGTATAGCTTCCATGTGGTTCTTTTGTCAATAGTGAAGATGAACTCATCAGGAAAATCTGCAACTAGAGAATGATCTACTTTAATTGGTGTGTCTTCTAGCTGATCAGCAATAACTTGTCCCTTTATAGCTTTTCTTTCTACATATTCGATGTTATATTAACTGAGTATCATTACACATTTATCCAACCAACTTGTTAATGATTATTTACTTAAGAGATACTTCAAAGGATCTATCTTTGCGACCAACATGGTTTGGAGGTTTAACATGTAGTAACTAATTTTTTGAGTAGAAAAAACTACTACAAGACAAACATGTTCTATGTGACTATATTTTAGCTCATATCCCACCAAAGTATGATTGATATAGTACGCTACTCTTTCATGACCTTCATTATCATTTTGTGTGAGTAAATATCCTAGCACTAATGTGGTTTCTGAAATGTAGAGTATCAAAGGTCGTGCATTGGTAGGTGGCATTAACACTGGTGGTATAAGTAGGTAATCCTTGATCTTTTGAAACGATTCTTGACATTTTTATGTCCATACAAATGATACCCCTTTTCTGAGTAAATTTTGGAATGGATGTATCTTATCTACTAACTACACTGTGAGTCATCTAATAAACTATAGTCTCCCTTGCAGTGTCTGTAGTTGACTTATGTTGGCTAGTGGAGGCATGTCTCTTATAGATTTCACTTTTGTTGGGTCCACTTCAATGCCTCATCTAGAAATAATGTATCCTGGGAGTTTTCTTGATTGAATGCCAAATACACACTTTTTTGGATTTAGCCTCACTTTGTATTCTTCTAGTATTTAAAATATATTATCTAGGACTTGTAAGTGATCAACACTTGTCAATGATTTAGCTATCAGATCATCCACATAGTCTTCCATGAGAGTGTGTACAAGATCATGGAATATGGTTGTCATGGCACGTTGGTATGTAGCTCTAGTATTTTTTAACCCAAAAGGTATGACGTTCCAACAATATGTTCCCCATGGACATGTAAAAATTTTCTTGTGTTGGTCCTCAAGTGCAATTCTAATTTGATTATATCCTGAAAAACCATCCATGAGGGATACTATCTCATATCCTATTGTTAGGTCCACAATCATGTCAATATTTGGCAAAGGAAATTCATCCTTAGGACATGATTTTTTTTATCTCTGAAGTCTATACAGATGCGGATGCCCCTAGATGGTTTTTTTATGGGAACAAGATTATAAATCAATTATACATAGTCTATTGATTTGATAAAGAAGACATCGAATAGTTTCTTTAGCTCAGCTTTGACTAATAAAACAATTTATGGGTGCATTTTCCTTAACTTCTGCTTCATGGGTTTAACACATGGTTGTAATGGAAAATGGTGTAATATAAGGTCAAGATCCAATCTAGGCAAGTCGGCATATGACCATGCAAAATTGATTTGTCTTTTTGTGAAGTCATAAAATTTTGGTTGCTTTGTCTCTGTCAAAGATGCTGCAAAATAAATTACCCAAGGATTATCTTCAATTTTTATGTTGATCTCCATAGATTCCTCAACTAACATTGGAAAATTTTCCTTAGCAATTGGGAGAATGTTCAACCCTCCATCCTTGGGTTCCTCAAAAAGGTTTTCGCCCTTGGATGCTTCCTTTATTTTTACTTTTTCATCATCCAAAGGTGCCTTTCAGTTTTCACCTAGGGACTTGTCAATTTCATTGTTTTTCTTTTTGTTTTAACTTTTGTGACTGGAGGGGTGAACAAACTCCCCAAAATAAGCCATTTTATCCAAGTCTATGGTAAATCGAGCCTTGTGATCACCACTAGGTATGCCTTCTCGTAGTCCCATGAACTTAGCTATTGCTTCATCGTTCTCAAATATGTCTAAAATGGGGGTGTCTTGTTGATCCCAATTGATAAGATGGGGATATACAAGGAGAATGTCATCATCATAATTATCAAAGATGGAGGCTAACAAGGTGAGGATAGACCTGTTGACATGGTCACAAAAATTTCTTACTAACTCCTTATTCTTTTTCCTAGGGACAGGTAGACTCTGAGGTGGGCCCACTGTAAGGGCTTGGTCATCAAAAATGGGTTGATCAGGTTCCCAAGAGGTAGGATCACGGGTTTCCCAATAGTAAAGCTTGAGCCATTCTTATTTTTTCAAGGACGCTTGAGGATGAGAATCAGTTGAGTTTGGTGAGGGATTAAGCATTTGGTCAAGTTCCCCAAATAGTTTATCTAGGTCCATTACGCAAGTTGAGGAAATGGAATCCCATTCATATTCGTTTAAGTCAAGGGATGCATAGTGGAAGGGTTTAGATGGTTCATTGTATGTCTTGATATCTTTAGAAGCACTTGCTTCCTCTTGTGATGGTGTCGAGGTACTAGGAATTCCAATCTTGATCGGTTGAAACCCTAGCTCTAGGCCTTTTGGTCATTGAGAGACAATGATTGGTTAAGTCTGTCCATTCTGATGTAGTCCTAACCCACTATATTTATCATATCCTTTACTTTGCATTATAATGAAGCCTTTTCCATATTGATCTTTAGATATCTAAATGGCCAAAGGAGGGTCTTCATTGTCTTGTTTATATAACCAAGAAGTCACATCTTCTTGATCCATAACTTCTTTACTTAACTCTCCCCATCTTGTGAAATTAATTGTAGGAGGGACATGTATTGTGACAAATGGATTGTCTTGTATCTATTGTGGGTAGACTATATGACTTAGGAGGAACCAACTAGGTGAAACAATAGGATGCTTTCATGTGATATTCTCAACAACCCTTGTCTTGGATCTCAACCTTAGGAGTGGATGATGGTGTTTGGGATGCAAATGATTTGGAAAGAGTTGATGGATCAACATACTGGAATAAGTTGGAGGATGAAGCCTTGTGATTAATAGGCACCTATCATTGTGGTATTCCACATAGGATAGTGCAATATTGGAAAGGATCAGGATCACCATCTATCATGATCTCAGTGCCATTGTACAAGAATTTAAGACATTGATGGTAATTGGAAGGATCAAGATCACCATCTATCATGATCTCAGTGCCTTCATAGCATGTATCCAGGGTCTACCCAGTAAAATATTGTATAGAAGGATGAGATCCAAGACTTGGAAGTTAGTATCCATAACTGCAGGGTTAATTATGATGGAGAGTGTTACAAATACCTAAAGATGATATTTACTTGTCATCATATGCCTTAATGAATATTATCTTAGTGGTTTCCGTACATGCCTTTGATAAACCTAATTCCTTAACCAATTTCAAGGTGCAAAGATTCAACCCTACTCCTCTATCTACCAAAACTCATCTAACTTTCGTTTGATGAACAAGAACTTCAAGGTGTAATGGTTCATTATTATTTGTCTTCTTAGTTGAGTAGTCTTGTTCAGAGAAGGTCCCATGATGTCAATTGGTTAATTATCCTACCATCTCTTAGAAATGATTGACATCTAAGTTGGTGGGGATAGTCATGCTTTGCAAGGCTTTGTCTAAAATGGTTCAATGATTAGCTAATATGGTCAACAATTCCAAGATGGATAATTGTGTTGGGGTCTTCCCCAAATAGTCAAGTAAATTATACTAAGGCCTTAAGGACTATGGTTGTTGTTTCGATGAAGGACCTAGGATGGTTATCTTAGTTCAACATGTGTTGACTACACATTCAAGGGCTTTCTTTATGGTAATAGTATTTACATTTTCATTAGCAACTCGAAAATGATGTATGATTGTACATTGGTTATAATCATACTTTTATTGGTATAGTTGGCCGAGGTATTGGTCTTATTTATTGCACTGGAGGATTTTCCTTTCCCATGGTCATGTAATGGATCTGTGAAGACCTTATGGTCACTGTTTATGTTATGTTTTTTCCCATTGACTTTTATGGTCTCATTTTCAAAAAAATATTGTATAATACTCTTTAGTTGTTGTCATTATTGTAGACCATGTCCCTTAGTTTGGTAATAGTCACAAAAAAAAATTTCATCCCACCAAGAGGGTTTAAACTCTCCAGGATCATATTGTTTGGGCTCTTGAGGCAATATTCATTTATATTTTATCAGTTCCTTGAAGACTGACTTGATTAGTTGCCCTAAGGGGGTGAAATTACATTTTGTAAACCCCCTTTGTTGTTGTGATTGTTGTGTATTTTGGAAAAACATGGTTGTTTGATCAACACTATTGGGTATTCCATGAGAAGGATTGTGTCCTCTAAACATAAAGACTGGTCTTGTGTATAGGGTTTTAGCATTGACAATACCATCATTAGTTACATTTTTGTTTCTAGACTAATTTTTTTTTCTGTCATTGGGGGCATTTTGGTGTTGAACAATTGGATTCCTACTTGGCCTCTTAATGTCACCTTTTTCAATGAGGACCTTCTTGGGTATAATGCCTTTTTTTAATAGATCCACAAAATAAGTATAACAATGTACTCTTAAATCACTTCTCAGTTTTGGATTAAGATTTTCAAGGAATATTGTGACCTTTTATTTATTTGGTATTTCAAGAGCGCATCAACTAGATAAACTCCTTCATCTTTCAAAGAAGTGATGAATTTTTCTCCTTCTTCTTGTGTGGTGCGACGTAAGGAAGATATCATGATTTTGTTGTCAATATTAAAGGCAAATTGTTCAAATTTCTTTTTAGCTAATTAACCCCATGACTTTATGCCATATGGAATTTTAGAAAGCCATTCCAATGCTAACCCAATGAGGTTTCACATGGAAAAAGTCTCATATAAGTTATGTGGGGTCGTCTGCGATGTCCATGCATGTGGTGGAAAATTCCCTTATATGTTCAAGATGATTTTTATTCCCATTATACTTAGGAAAATTTGGTATAACATATTCATGTGGGAAGGGTGTCATGTATAAATATTTTTCAAAGGGACATGGACATAAATCTTGTGCTGAAATGGTCCATTTTCCAGAAATTTCCATGTTTTCCATTTACTGTTGAAGGGCTTGCATTTGTGTTTGCATAACATCTACCTATGTCAAATACGTATTGGTTGCATTGTTGGGATCTATGTAAGTGTTCTGAAATGCAATATTTTGTGATGGATTCTGATTTGGTGTAGGTATGTGTCCTATTTGTATAACCCCTATTTGTGGAATGGCACTAGCGGTGTTGATCTATAGTATAGCCCGTGTCATGTTTATGCCAATTATGAGCCTTTTACTATTGGTATTAGTGCCAAAGGGATTTGATGATGATGCTCCTACAACAAAACTAAGGCCTTGTGTCATGCTTGATGTACCAAATAGTGTTGTGTGTACTATTGTGGCAGCTTGGGTAGGTATTCCAGATGGTATAACCACATTTATTTGAGGAATAGAGACACTAGCTATCATGGTTTTTGTCCCTTGAGTACATGAAGTTTTCAATGTGTGGATGTCAAATCCTAAAGGTAATGTGGCACCTTCTAATAATAACTTTTCTATATATCTTTGAGGATCATTTTCCAAACACTCATCTACAAATGAAACAAATTTAGGATCTTGGACAATAGCGTCTATGTCTTCCACAAAAATCTATCCTTGTGGGTCTCTAGTGACAAATTTGGCCAGCAAGGCTTTGTGAGGTCTTGATCTCCCTGATGGTTTGTTTGATAAGGGATATATGTAGTCTTGTGGATCAACCATTTCTCTTTGTTTCTTTTTGGTCCTTGTTTCAACCATGAAAGATATTGCTAAAAAATGGGATGATGCAAAACTATGTCTATGATATGATTTAGGCTATGTTTTTGGGATTTTCTGGATATAGAGAATGAATGCAACTATTTTTTTGGTATTTTCTGGAAAATAAGGAATGTCTAAAATGATGTTATGTTAGGATGACAATGTCTAAGTATGCAAAATTCTAATCAAACTTCTAAGGTAATCAATTTTGGATGATTCTAAAATGAGGTTACCTACCACCTATCATTTAACCAAGGCTAAAGTTTAGTTTCGTCAAGGGATCTTTGTAGGACTACGACAAAAAGATAAGGTGAGCTCCCCAACTAGATTGATGAGCTAGAAGGACTCATGTGTAGGACAAAGGATATGTTGACAAGTGACTAGGTTCAATGACAATGTTCATTAAAGCAAGTGTTTGTTCAAAGCATGGGAATTTTCCCTATTCTAAAATCTAAAAGTTTGATCTATCTAAAAGCAATACAGACTCCTAAAATGTATCTAAGCTTTTAAACTAGGATTCCCTATAGCTAAATGATACCTAAAGGATGAAATCGTGCAAAGTATGAGAAAAATTTCTAGTTTATGTCCAAGGATCACTATGAAAAGAGAAATTAGAGACTAGTATGACTACTTGGTTTCTGACTGTGACAATGAATTTTGGTTTTCTAGTTATTAGGAAAATATGGTTTAGTTTTACAAATGCATCATAGAATTTAACATATGTGATTCTCAATTTCATATGCAGTTTTCTGGTGAACTATGTCCCATGTCTATGACAGAAAAGTGCATAGTTTCATAGATGAAATTTTTGGACTTAGAGACTCCTTGTAAAATAAGGATCAGGTCTATGATAGAGCATATGCATCATTCTAGACTACAAATGTGACTCACTAGATCAGATGCATCACACAGGATTTCAAATGTCGTTTTTGAATATCAGAGGGATTAATAGACTTGACTTATGCGACTCAAAATATTAGATGCAGTTTTGAAATTGATAGATGTAACTCACTGTGACAGATGTGGCTTACATTTAAACAAATGCGACTCGATTTTCTTGTAAATGACATATTGGACCCAGTTTTGACAGACATGAGTTTCTGGTTAATAGTTGTGATTTTCTAGTTAATTGCATTTTTGACTAACTCTGTTTGTGATCAAATTTTGGCAAATATAGATAATAAGAAAAAAAAGTGTTTTAGGTTTGATGAACATAAACGTGTATAATTCTAGAAAAAAAGTATGATCCTAAGGTTGGAAATGACAATATTTGTTGAATTCTCACTTGGGTTCCCCTAGTTATGCTTATTCAAAGCAAATGATTACAATCTTGACCACACTAGGTCCCCCTTATATGGCACACACTTTTGAGGTCAGCCAAGCTTTAGTTCTCATGAATCTCCTATGACGAACTTTTCATCTCTACTAAGAATCGCATGAACATGAGACGAATTCAGAGGTCCAACCTCTTGCGCAAGAAAATAGAGGTTTTTGGTTAATCCATAAATAATTTGGATTTTTAGTAACAGTACCCTTTCAAAAAGCCACACAAGAGCCAAGATTAGCTCTGATAAGGAGGTTTCCTAGCTTGTAGAGGTTAAGCTCTATAGGTTTTGACACACCACAAGGGTGTTGAGAGAGTCACTATCACTTTCTTGTCTACAGGAGTTCCTGTAATGCTGATTTTTTGTCAACATTAAAATTTATATATCAGTTGGGAGTAGCTTGGCTTTATCTCATCACCGGTTTTGAGTTCCTTTGAGGTGAGTAATTTTTCCCACCTAAGTAGGTCTAGATCTAGAGTCAATAATAGTTTCTCTTGTAGCCAAGATCACATGCAAGGGGAGAGGATACTTCTATTATTGAATCAGGTTTCTAATCTAAAAAAATGTGTTGATGCACCAAACAGAGTAGACAATAATTAATTTTAGGCCCAAATGATTTTTTTTTCATCTACTCAAACAATCTGTTTCAAAACTATCTTTGACAAGTGTTGTGCAGAACAACTCATTAATAGTTTGATCTTTAGCTTCATCAATCATCACATGGAAAAAAGGTTTGAATATTTGTCTTCTACGAAATGTCCTACAAAAAGGTTTGAATTCTTGTCTTCTATGAAACGTACTACAAATAATATGTTAACTCCTCAAAAACACACACTGCAAATTTTGAATGAGTCGTAATAAAAGTGTAATTTAAAAATTCAAACTCAGAATTTTGAACAACATAAAAATTATTTACCAGTTAAATGCGTCGCAAGGAGGCACATATGTGTCACGCAATGTCAAATGTATCATGAAAATTTATATTCGGCTCGCATTATCGATTGTGTCATTTCATGCAACAAATGTGTCTCGTCATACCTGTACCTGCAAAACTAAAAATTTCTCCTAATTTTTTTTGAAGACGATGTCTTCTCGTCGGGTTCACCATTGTAATGCTAAGGAAAATAGAAGTAAGATTAAGCAATAGTAATGCAATAAAATCAAATCTAAACATACGCTAACAACAAAGCACAATGGAAATTAAAGCATAAATAAAAGAATAATCTTGCCAAAGTCTTCATCCATTCCATGAATCACCTTTATTGCACTTCTTCATTTTTCTATTGTATGATAATTGTTGTAAGATTTCTCTTAAGAATGAAAATATGGCCTATTGATAATGATTTAGCAAATTGTTGAAGATTCTTAAAGTCGCTTCCTAAAATTATAAATATTTCAGGAGGAGGAATAATGATGAAGGTCAAGCCAATTTATAGAAAATTGATTTTCGAATGATCGGTTTAGATTCAAAGATAAATTGACAATCATGATTAAAGATATGACATGTGATAGATTTTAGTGTCAGTAATAACGCAAGTGATAAATCATAACTAATGGAGATTAAATTAAATAATAATTTAATCTTTAGTTTGAGACTGTTCAAAATTTAGAAGAATAATGATTGCATGTAAAAGATAAAGAAGAAACGGTTTGTTCAAACACACGAATGAATGAATTAAATAAATAATGTTATTTAATTAATAAAATTTTCACAGAGAAGAATGAAACTAGATAATTGATTGATTAAACCAGAAGGTTTGTTTGTTAGTAATACACAAATATTAAATTAGGAGATAATTGATTGATTTAATTAAATCTCAAGTTAAGTGGTAAATGACTAATTAGATAACTAAGTGATTATCTAACTATAGAAAAATATGCGAGGAATAATTTTTTTTATGAATTAAATAGTTATTTAATTCAACATCTGAAATTTGAGGATTAAATTAAATAAATAAAGATTTATTTAATTTTCTAGAGAAAAGGTTAAAGAATAATTAAATAATTTTATATAATTATTTAATTATAGTCGAAAATGTGATGAGGGTAAATTAAATAACAATTTATTTAATTTTAGAAAAATAATTAACTTAATTAGCGACATAATTAAATAAATAACATTTATTTAATTAATGAAGATTAAAGAAAGGTAATAATGAATTAATTAAATAATTAAAATAATTTGATTAATAGAGGATAGGCGACTTTAGAAAATAATTAAATAATTAACATTATTTAATCATGACCAAGAAGATGAGAATTATGTCAAAAATTGAAGTCATAGACCTAGACCAATTTTCAGTGTGTACACATTGTTGCAACATCTTGTTGCATTTAGGTTATTTGGATGAAGTAGACCTTAAAGGATGTAAAGGTGGTGTATGATGAACCTATTCTCATGCTATGTGACAATACAATTGTTATTAAAAATTTTAAGAATCCGGTAATGCATCCAAGGTCTAAACACATCTCAATCTGGTACCATTTTCTAAGAGAGAAAGTTGCAAAACATGAAGTTAGAATGGAGTATGTACCTAAAAAGGATCAGATTGTGAATATCTTTACAAATTTTCTTTCAAAGGATAAATTTTAGTATCTAAGATAGAAGCTAGGGGTCATTGCCCCTCCTTGTTCTAACTAGATGCATAAAAGGTGCATCTATGAAAGGAGAGAAATTCATGTCACATCCTTTCTCCTAGATTGATTGGTGCTACCCTTCAGGGGGAGATGGTAGTAAGAATGAATCCTAAAGAAATTATGTAGTTGTATATATATTTGAAAAATAAGTGATGTTGGTAAAAGTGGGAGCATGTGCTACTACTTCAATAGAAGATCAATTTTTCCCTTTTCTCTTGAAGATATAAAAATTCTTATTGTCTTGTGAAAAAATGTTTGGCCCTTTATCCTTGATGTCAAAGGGGGAGAATGAGTAGTGTATGTTTCCATAAATGACAATGGGGGATATTTTTGGTAGTTGTTGTCATTTATGTAAACACTAAGGCTTGTGTTATTTTCACTAATGCTAACACTAATGGTTGGCATTAATGTTAACACTAAGGAGATTGTTGGTAGCTATTGTCAACATTGGTTGCTAGTTGTAATTGATGTCAACATCTGAGTAATATGTTGTTAGTCCTTAGCATTGGTTGTATTTTTTACATTCAATTTGGGCTAACATTGACTGGATAACATTCATTATCAAAGAAAAGAAGAGTTGAATAAGTCCATGGTTGGATACCATGCCTTATCAAGGAAGAATTGAAGAGGTTCATGATTGGATTACATGCCTTATCAAAGAAAATAAGAGTTGAATAATTTCATGGTTGGATGCCATGCCTTATCAAGGAAGAATTGAAGATGTCCATGATTGGATGTTATGCCTTATCAAAAAATAATTATTGTTGATGTTCATATAATGCATTATTATTGTCAATAGAGTTGATTTCATAATGATATATTGAAATAAGGATTAGAAGCATGAACAATGTTGGAGGGATGTTTTTGAAGGTCTACATTATGTCTCATGCTCTCTCCTAATGTTCCTAATAATACATATGTTGTTGAAAGAAGACTCTAGTCTCGATAAGTTGCTTAAACGTTTCTAGTTCAAGAAGTTGCATTGAAGTCTATCCAAGAGAATGCTCTATATTCCTCCATTGTTGCAATTCTAGTCTTGTGGTTTGACATTAAATGTGAGTGCTCTGTGTATGTTGTATCTATATCTTTTTAGTTCACTTGTGTTGTTGAGGAGGTTCCTATTAATTGCAAAAGGTTGGTAGTGTTTCTAGTTGTCTAGACTCATCCAATAAATGCTCCACTTTTCTTTGCATTGATGTCTTTGCTCCTATGGCTTTGTGATTATCCTAATAAAATCTTTGCAATGTCTTAGTTCCAATTTCATATGCTGAAGTGGTCCACGAGTTGTTCTACAAATGTTACATCATCTGGTTATGTATTTTGTGTTTCCTAAATAGAGTTTTTGTACTTTCTTGGTGTACAATGGTTGTTGATGGCATGAAAGTATGTAAGAAGTGTATGAAAGTAATGTTGGATTCTCAAGGAAAATCCCTATGTGATCTACATGTTGCTAATTGGTTGCTTTTGTGTCATCCTGAGTTGGATTTCTGGGTTATTTATGGTTATTTGGCTAATATGGCTTGTTCCTTTTCTTGGGTTGTGTGCTTGGGGATTGTGTCATGATAAATTTGGGTCCTAATATATCTTATTTAAGACCACATCAAGTAAATTCAATTGAAATAGTGTCTATTGGCTTGCTGGTTATGTTCTTCAATGTTTCAACCACATGTTTCCTTGATGTCGCCTTAGGTTGATATGCATCTACATTTAAATGTTTTTGGATCACATTGAAAGAAGTGTTAATATTATTTTTGGTCCTTTATATCTTCGTGATAGGACCACATTATTCTTTCGTGGTCGACTAGTTAAATTGATTGTTTATTCTTTATCTCGGTCGACCTAATTGAAAAATTGAAGTGTTGTAGTGGATATATATGTAAGATCATTTCAAATGTTATAAGATGAAATTTCTTACAAGTCTGAAGAAGTGTTTGTGTGACTCATGTTGAATATCCAACAAATATAGTGTTGGAGATCGTAAAAGAAAAGTTCAATTGAGATTGAGATTGAATGCCTCAGTCAACAAAGAGTCCTGTTGGAAATCTTTGTAATTCTCTTTATATCAATTTGTATCTTGCTTTTGAGATAATAAATCTCATCAAGTCCTTATATCTTGCTCCTAGAGTTGGTTGGTACTTCAGTTTTGCAAATGTTTTTCTATCTTGCTCCTAGAGTGGGCTGGTACTTCAGTGTTGCAAATTCTTTTTCTATCTTGCTCCTAGAGTTGGTTGGTACTTCAGTGTTGCAAATGCTTTTTCTATCTTTCTTTAAGGCCAAGTGAAACTTCTTGCAAGTCTTTTGGCAATGAGCCTTATATTGTGAATTAACTCTTGTGACCACCATAATTGTACTCCCTTCTTGGAGATAGTATAATCCTTGGTCTAATTTGGACCTATCTTGGGTACCCTTGCATTAATTACCCTTTAAAATAATCATTTATAGGCCTCTAAGACCCATTATTTTGGATCTTGAGGCTTATTTCACTATAATATCCCATAAAATCACTCAAATCCCCAAATATCTTGAAAACCCACCTCAAAAAGCTAAGGTGAGACTCATTCGCCACCTTGGGTGAATGAGTCCCCTTAGGTAGGACCCATTCACCAAGGGTGGCAAATGAGTCCCATTTGGGGACTTTTTCATTTTGAGCAATTGTTTTTGCTTTTAATTCAAATTTTAGTGGACGTCGGCCTTTGAGATTTAGATAACAGTCAATTAGGTGTTAATGCCTAGAAAAACAAGTTTTTAAACTTCATTTTTTTCAGTTCTAAGCACTTTGAGCAAGCATTAAGCATCAAGAATCTTCAAGGAAAGCTTTCACAAGAGAATTCTCATTCCAAAAGAAAGAAAAGTTGAAGCATTGGAGCAACATTAAAGTAATTTTGTAGGTCTTCAAGCTCACTTTCAATCAATACCTAGCATTGTCAAGGGTTGATCATGGATGTCTATGGTGAATCATGATGGATTCTAGGTTGGGGAGATGCAAATAGTCATATAAAAAACCTAAATACTTGTTTCCTAAGTGATTCCATCCTCCATTATCACTGTAAATTTAGCCTAAGGAAGGTATAAGCATCATTGGATCTCAGATGGGGAGATTGGAGATCACCACAAGTGAGTCATTCATCTTTACATTTCCATTTTTGCATCAGATTCTTGGACATTAGAATAGGATTGCATCATATTTCAAATTTCCTAGCCTTAGACACATTTAAGGCTAGGGTTTTCATGCACATTTCACTATTCTTATCAAGGTTTAATTACCAAACTAAGGTTCATTAGCAAATCGAGTTGAATTCTATTTTGCAGGTGTTTTTTTCAAATTTGAATTCATAACTCAAGTTGGAAGGAAAGGGAAAGTGTTGGAGTGTTGATCAGAACTTTGAATTTTTGGGAAAGCGGAATGGGACTAATTCGCCAAGGGTGGTGAATGAGTCCCATTGTGGTTGTTTTCCAGATCTATTTGCAGATTCTGACACCATTTTTTTCAAAATAGACTCTTGTGTAGAAACCCTAATCTATGAATGATTCACCCAGGTTGGCGAATGAGTCCTAGTTAGTCAAAAAGTCAAAATTTCCAAAATTTCATAGTTGTTTCCAGTCACTTCAAGATTTCGAGGTGCACATTATCTACATTTTTTCTTTTTTCTTTTATTTTTCTTACATTTCTAAGGCATTTTCTAGGTTGTTACAATTAAACTAGGGTTTTTTTTTTCACGTTTTGCACTGCATTATCTTTTCCAAGTCCAAACTTGGTGGTAAAACCCTCATTAAATTATCTTCAATCCCTAGGATATCCCTATTGCAAGATTTCAATCTCTAGGGTTATCCTTGAGTGGAACATCTTTGAAAGTGGGTGTGAATACATTCATCATTCCCCCATTTTTCATAGGTTCCAACTCTCATTGTGGTTTTTCCCTCATTGGGTTTTCCACATAAATCTAGTGTCTCCTTGTGCATGTGTGTGTTCTCTATCTCTTTGTCTTTCCTACTAATCTAATTACTACTATATCTTTCATTGGTAAATGTTGTTGAGTGAGTTAAAGATTCAAATTTCCATTTTCCTCTCTATTATTGCTCTGCATAAAGTTCTATCTTTATCTACTAAAGGAGTTTGAGTTGTTCTAAAAGTTTCAATTTCCAAAAGGGGTTAAGTTTTGTATAGATTGATTCACCTTTTCTCCCCCCTCTCAATCTTTAGAAGTGTTCAACAGTTTGATTCATGGAGGAATTTGACTTATGCATACTTTGTGGTATAATATACAAGGTAAATGGGAATTGGCTTTCCTTGTAAGCATCTACCACTTAGACTTTCATACATTATTTTTTGTCACTTGACAATAATAAGAAAAAATTCACTAAAAAAGTATTAAAAATCAAAGATCTTGGAATAGAGATTAAATCAAATATAATATTTAAGGCTATGATTATGGATCATATTAGATAAATTTGCTAAACGAGTCCTCTAATCAAGAGAAATATCATTTAGATTTTCATACATTTAAAATGGAAATTTCTTTTTCCAATTCATATAATTATCTTTAAGTACCATAAGATTTGATGGTTTGGTTTCAACTTTAATTCAAATAAAATTTGAATAAACATGATACAATGTCACTGATCCCATGAACATGATCTTTATCATAGAAAATCAGGATCTTTTCTGAATTCTCTACCAACAATTGAGGTTGGATAAGTCTCATGTATTCCTTATCTAGTCGCACTGCAATTAGCGACATGACTTTTCAGTATCAAACAGTGGTAAAAACCTTCAACATGACAAGATGAAAATTAGATTTCAGACAAATGTATTGGTAAACGAATCTTGACATTAAGTTCAGTAAATAAGCTTTTCGGAATTAAATTTCATATACATATTAATGCTCAACTGAAAAATCTGATTTGAATGCCGTGTAATAAAAATCTGATTTAAATGTCGTGTAATATAGGATGCTGCATCAAGATATTTTCTTACCTCTACGTGTCAAATGACCGTCAAATTCGTAACCAAGCAAGCCTTATGTGACATGAGAAGGATATAAACCAAATTTCATGACTTTCTGGGGCAAACATTAAATGTAACATATAATTAACTGGATTTTATCCAGATAAAAGCTTCAGCATAAAAACTAAATTGACATAGGTAAAATGCTGATTAAAGCGGGTTTACAGAGTTATACGAGGTTAATCCTGCAGACTTGAAGCTCCACTTAACTCTGATTGATAGGGACATTAGGTTCTCTAAGGACGATGAAACAAGATAGACATGATATGAGGATAAGCAATACTAAAACCAAAATTTTAAATGGCATAGATTTTAGGTGGATCATGGAAGCATAAAGATGTGTTTTATTTGTGGGTTATCATAAGTTTTGTTTAAAATCAGGTATGTTTTAAATAAATGTATGATTTAATTTTAGAGAGGTTATATTTAGAGGGTGTCTACAAATCTTTTTAGATTAAATTGGGTTGGATAAAATCATCTAGATTTAAATCATATTCTTAGTGAAGTCTTTTTCATGACTATCAAAATACTAAGAAAATAAAATAATTTTGGTTCACGTTTTAGGAAATCTAACGAAGTCATTTGAAAATGTCATTTTATAAGTATTTATTAGTTCCTGCCGCAGGCAGGTATACTTATGCTTTCATCTATTTCAATAGTTTGGCAAGCATCAACCAATTGGATGCAAGAATTAAATTTCATTGATCATATTTTCTAAAGTTGATATTTATTTCATATTTTTGTTAATATTACAAAACCATTTTTCTTTCATTCTATTGGTTAATAGTTGTCTACAGTCATATTGCAATGATGTAACCATTTTGAATAATGTTTGATTTTTTTTCTCAATCATATACAACCACTATTCTTCAATAGTATCTTACTATTCCTCAATAGTGTTTTACTATTCCTCAATAGTATACTGACGAATGATGACCATTGAAGTATTTGTCATTCACATGGGACTATCTACATTTTAGATCTTATGGCATCTTTTCTTTGTTGGCATCTTATCTCGGGTGATTTCTCTAGAAAACTCCATGGCAGGAGCGAAAGGTCCTGTTTTCTTCCAATCCATATAGTGCCTTTGCAGCTTTCCATATTGTTTAATGCAGTGTCATAAGAATTGCTAATTCTGATCAAGAGAATGCCAGTCTGAGTACAAGGAAGTCTCAGCGAGGCTGTAACAAGCAGATTTAGCAAGTCTGAGGAGCCTCGAGTGCAGACACAGGAAATCTGGTCAAACTTATGATCCTTGGGAGCCAGTTTCAGCAAATCTGATTAGAGTTGCGGTCCCTGAGTGCATATATGATGAGTCAATATTTAGTAAAAGTTAAAAATATAAAGAACATTCTCAAGTACAAAATTAATTTGATTTTTGCACTTTCACGTATATCTGTTAGTACAGACTAGCACTTGCATTAGCAGAGATGTCCAAACTTTTGACAGGTATACACAGCCATTAGAATTTTTATGTTTGTATACTTAGAGTTGCCTGAACAAAGTTCTAACAAATTAAAATGATATGCTGATAGGTTTTAATTTTAGTGCGAAATATTTATAACATATTTTAATTTTAGAATATAGTATCTAATTGTTGATAGAAGGCAAGGGTATTTTGAAAATAATACTCCTATTTTTTTATTTACAGGGTTTGATAGCTATCTAACTTTATATAGAAAATTAAATAAAAGATGACTAAAGTATGGTTCTATTTCAATGGGTTTTGTTTTAACAATAAATTTTTGAAAAAACTCTACATAATAATTTAATACTAATTTTCAAAAATTAGTTACATATTTCTAAGATTTTAACACTAATTTTAAAAAAAATTGATGCCTTTGTGATATTTAAATGAATTCTTGTTCATCCATCAAAGATTTTCAATATTGCACTTCTACCATCTACATAACCATTGTCTATTGTGCTCTATTAGTTGTTTTCAAAAATTTGTCATGACACCAACTACAAACATCGGTTGCATAATTATTTATGATTAAACATGTCAATTGCTAAATCTCAAGCAACCAAACACAACTCAATCGGCAGGAACATGACGCAAATGCGTCTCTTGTTTCTCATAGCAACTTTCCAACAAAGATAATTTGTATTGTATTTTTTAATGTTTTATTTTTAAAGAATGCTTATAATCAATGTATGTCCATTGCAAAAAAATAAAATAATAATAATAATAATTCAAAATAGTAGGAAAAATAAATATTGTTAGAAAAATCTAAAAAAAATCTATTTCCTTCCACTTGAATGTCATTCTTTTAATTATATATATATATATAAAGAAATGTGATATGGTAAAATATAGATCTAACTTTTTTGTTAATAAATTAAAAAAGTAATGATTTAAATATAACATTCAATAGAAAATTATCACAAACCTCCTACTTATCAACAAATATCCATGTCCTAAAGAATGAAGTTACTAATTTAATTATGAGAAATTATGAAATATTTTATTTGTACTGAATATTATGTGATATGGTAAAACGTTACTTAATAATAAAAAAGTAGATTTTTTTTTGAAATTTAAAAAAGAATATAAATTGATTCTACAGAAAAGTTTCACAACTTGTTAGTTTATATTGTCTTTAAATTCTTGTTCATTTTTTAGTATAATTTAACCAAAACAAAAACAATGCTGAGAAATGATTTTGGTGGCTCAATAACTTAGAAAAGTGGGATACACTATTGAGATGCCAACCTATAAAAGAAAACTATTAAAAATATTCAAAGAAAGACATAATTTCATATTGGTTATAGACAAGCCATGAACATCTACCAAGTGAAATATCAATAACCTCAGTCCAAATTGAACTTTGATGTATTGAGACATGAGATAACATATTAATAATCATAAAGAACAAATGAATTTCAAAGAATATTAAATTTTTTAATTTATGAAATAAAGAAAAACTAATTTTACAATTGTCATTTTATAAATTCACATTATAAAATTATATTATATAAATATTTCAAACACTTGTTTAAAGACATTATGTAATCTTAAAGCCCTCTACATAGATAATTATATTCATATCATTGTAAACTAAACTTGATAATCTTCTAAATTCATTAAAAAAAAAAAAATTTAAAAATTGTTATTATTTCTTTTTACATTTTAATTAAAACTATTTTGAGCTATTATGTAAGGAAATAATATTAATTATATTATTAACATGATCGATTTTGACATCATCCTTAAATTTCTAGAAACTCTTTAAACCAAATTTATAGTTCTGAAGTCCAGGAAATTCTAGAAACTCTAAATTAAAATTTAAGGATGAGAGCAGTGCGTCACTATCATACAACGTTTCCACTGGGTGAATATGGACAGACTGTTATTGAGACAGCTCCATTCTTCATACAACAATATTTAAGCATGGGAAGAGATTAATTTATCATTCATTTCCCCTCACTTCTGATCATCTCTTCTCTTTTAAAGTAGTTTTAGCGTGTGGAAGACATGGAAGGTATGGTTTCATATGGTAGAGTTGCATTTGCAATCATAACAATATCATGCTGCTTCTTCTGCTTCATCTCTTCTGCTGCAATTGCATGCCCCCTCTCCGACAGAAATCATCTTCTCGATTTCAAGGCAGCCGTTGTAGATGAGGATAACACTCTAAGTTCCTGGCATGGATTCAGTTGCTGTACATGGAGTGGAGTCAGTTGTAACGTTCGCACAAGCCATGTTTCTCAACTGGATTTCAGTGGATACAATTTGAAAGGTAACACCAGTTCATCGCTGTTTCAACTTGACCAGTTGGAACACCTCGATCTCAGTCACAACCTCTTCAATGGTAATTTCACTCCTCTCCATTATGGCAAGTTGAAGAGTCTCAATTTTCTTGATTTGTCATTTGCTGGTCATGTAAGTGAATTCTTTGTGAATTTGAAAAGCTTATCAAATATGGCGAGCTTGGAATACCTCTCTCTTGATGGAGTGAACATCTCTGTAAGCAAAGAGTGGGGTGAAGCTGTTGGCAGTCTATCCAACCTTAAACAACTCCACATGTCTTCCTGTGGGCTTGGAGGACCAATTCCCAATTCCCTTCTCAACCTCACCTCTCTCCTTCATCTCAATCTTTCAGAGAATTCCTTGTCAGCACAAATACCAGCTTGGTTTGTAAATGTGACAGCCCACTTGGTCTCACTTGATCTCTCTAAAAATGAGAATCTTAGAGGAGATGTTTCTTTCATTGGACAAAAGTCTTCGTCACTAACCAGCATTGATCTTTCACATACAGCTGTGAAGGGCCAAATTCCATCTAATATAGGGAATATCTCATCCTTGGAGAGTCTCTCTCTGAAATATACCAATATTGAAGGTGAGATTCCTCTCTCCATAGTCAATCTCTCTAAACTTGTTCACTTGGATCTGTTCCTAAACAAGTTAATAGGGATAATCCCACCAACGTTGGGATCACTATCTTCCCTTTCTTATGTTGACCTCGGTTACAACCTATTTAATGGCACATTTCCATCCACAGTTTCAGATCTTGTTAACTTAAAAACTCTTTATTTAGACTCCCTCAATTTAAAAGATTCCATTTCTTTTTCTATATTCAATAATCTCACTAGACTAGAAACTCTGTATCTATCTTTCAGTCACTTAACTGTAAGCATTGATTCAAAATGTTATCCACGGTTCAAGAAGCTCAGGTTTTTGGGACTAGGTTCTTGTAGTTTAGATAGAATTCCATCGTTTCTTGTGAGCCAATATGACTTGCTAAATCTGGACCTATCCCTTAACAGTGTGACGACTATTCCATCCTGGATATGGAATTTGCCCAGTCTTAGTTATTTGAACCTTAGTTGCAATCAATTAACAGGTTCGTTGCCGTCTAAACTAGGATGCAGGGCTGATTTGTATCTAGATTTGCACAATAACAGCTTAGAAGGTGCTCTTCCGCTTCCTGCTGCGGGTGTTAAGATGCTAGACGTGACAATGAATCAGTTCAATGGTTCTATTCCTATTGATATTGGTGAACATCTTCAGCATACAGAGTTCTTATCCTTGTCGACAAACAATTTCAGCGGAGCCATTCCAGATTCTATTTGCACTTCAGATTTGCAGGTTCTTGACCTTTCAAATAATATGCTAAGCAGTATGATTCCTCCTCATTTGATCAGGAATTGCTCTTCTCTCAGGGTTCTAGATCTTGCAGAAAATCATCTGGAAGGTAAAATGCCAGCAGAATGGGGAAACCTAAAAGAGATTCATACAATGAAACTTGCTGGTAATCATTTGAGAGGAGGTATTCCATCATCCATTGCAAAATGCCAATCTCTCCAAGTATTGGATTTGGGAAATAATAATTTGGAAGGTACAATCCCCCACTGGATTGGAAACCTCTCACAACTGCGCATCTTGATGTTGAAGTCCAATGAATTTCAAGGCAGTATTCCACCCCAAGTAATTGACCTTCCAAATCTACAAATCTTGGACCTTTCTAGCAACCACCCTTCAGGACCCATTCCAAGCAACCTTACAAACTTGCTCGCAATAGTCAATGCATCACAAAATAATCCAAACCATCTGGAAGAACACACTTCAGCAAAAACAGTATTTACAGTAAATACAATATACACAAATAACATTGCAATTGCTTGGAAAGGTGGCAGTGCTGAGTTTGTGAAAGTTCTTTTCATTCTTAAATGTATTGATCTTTCTAACAACAAATTATCAGGGAGCATTCCTCTCAAAATGGGATCCCTTCAAGCCTGATAACCCTTAATCTTTCAAGGAATCATCTCAGTGGCCAAATCCCTAAAACACTGGGACGCATGGAACAACTAGAGTCTCTGGACCTCTCGGTAAATAGGCTGAATGGCAATATTCCATTAGAACTTCAATTGTTGAATTATTTGCAGTTCTTGAATCTATCTTACAACATGCTTGATGGAAAAGTACCCCACGGAGGGCAATTCCTAACCTTTGGAGGGTCATCTTACTTAGGCAATCCTAAGCTAAGTGGGATTCCATTTCCCAATACAACACTCTGCAATAACTCTTCTAGCTATGACAACTGCACAAGTATTGATACAAATGGTGAAACAGAGAATACAGATGCTGAAATAAAAGGGTGGGCAGTGGCACTTGGATTGAGTTATAGTTTGGGATTCTCTATTGTGATTGGAGTATTGACTTTCAATAGCAGGGTGAGAAAGAGAGCTTTCAAGATATATGATGATATAATATTAGTTGTCGATATGTGTATAAGAGGGAATAGGTGAAAGAGAGTCTTCAATGTATATGATATTGTAATTTTAGCTGTTGATCTATGTATAAGAGGGAATAGGTGAAAGTAGATACCATAGTATTAGAGGCTTTTATTAGTATGTGGATACCAAAAATTCATAAGCATGATAATAGCTAGAGATTTTTCGTGCCATCAAACTGTAAACATTTCTATGGGTAATATATGTAATTTGATATGTTGTCTTTATTTCTTTCTTTTCTTGTAGGAAGGTTTTCTTCTTCAAGCATATACCTTGGAAATGTATAAGCACGAGGTAAATCTGAGATTGTTTTTGCAATTATGATAAGGTTATGATAAAATGCGGAATTTATTTCTTAAGATCTGTTGTTGTGCATATTGTTTTATTTGGAATAAGAAAAGAATAGTTACATCAACAGAAAAAAATATTCTGAGTAGCTACAGCTACAAAGTATAAAATTCTGAACATGGACAGAAGCAACTAGAATGCTAAAAAGGTCTGAATTATTTTGGAATAAGAAAATAATAATTACATCAGCAGAAAAAAATATTCTGAGTAGCTACAGCTACAAAGTATAAAATTCTGAACAAGGACAGAAGCAACTAAAATGCTAAAAAGATCTGAATTATTTTGGAATAAGAAAATAATAGTTACATCAACATGAAAAAATATTCTGAGTAGCTACAGCTAGAAAGTATAAAATTCTGAACATGGACAGAAGCAACTAGAATGCTAAAAAGGTCTGAATTGTACTGAGCATGGACAACAGCAGCTATAATGCTAAAAAGGTCTGAACATGAACAGCAACAACTATAATGCAAAAAAATAAATAATGACTGCACAAAAACAGCCACAAATTGCTGCCCTTTACCTCCACAAGTCAAAGGACACAAATAAATATTATATACAGCTCTAATTAGCAACCACAGCTCAAAGTTATAAGAATATGAACTGTAGTCTCTATCTCCTCCCCACAACTCCAAATGATAAGTGTATGGCCTACTGTCTCAAACACCTCAAGTGCAATAAAGTCCCAAGAATAAGTTCCCAAATCTGTTTGTGCTTTCTGCCATGACTTCAAGCAAGTTTTAAATTTTTCTCCTCTTTTGAGCTCATCT
Organism: Sequoiadendron giganteum; assembly: GCA_007115665.2. Classification (NCBI taxonomy): domain Eukaryota; kingdom Viridiplantae; phylum Streptophyta; class Pinopsida; order Cupressales; family Cupressaceae; genus Sequoiadendron; species Sequoiadendron giganteum. The sequence goes on from CM021108.1 coordinate 92,846,383, forward strand.
ATGTTGGAATTTATTGTTTCTCCTGAGCTTCTGCTCATCTGCTAGTGCCCCTGCAGCCTTCATCTACCTGTCAGGAGCCCTTCTGTGGATCCTTCCTCCAACTCCTGTCAGTTTCAGAATTGATTGTGGTAGCTGATTTTGAAATTGGCATTTACTGGGGTAGGTGATTTCGAAATTTAGGGGGGAATGTTTGTTTTGGACAAAATGAATTAAAGGCAGATTATTCTGTTAGTTTGTAAAAGTCAGTTGGAGAAGAGAGTTGGGAAAAGTTGAGAGAAGAAGTTAGAGAAGAATATTGTAGCAGCAGACTGTAAGAAGAACATTCTCTGTGAGCTTCCAGCAACTCCTGAACAGCAGCAGCTGTTTGTTATTTTGTAAGAGCAGTGATTGCTCCTAATCATTACCAGTCTGGTTGAGCAGTTTTTGATTGCTCCCAGAAAGTTGTAATAGTTTCTAGTTCTTAGTTTGTTTTATGTTTTGTTATTTCCAATTGATTAATAGTGAATCAAAGTTGCATGTCTCCTTGTTGTTTTCCGCATTTAACATTTGAGCATTTCCAGTTTGACTAGAAAACAGAGCAACAGCTCTATGTGTTTTGCATTTGTTTGTTTTTAAAATCTTGACAATCTATCCATTTGAGTCTTCGCCAGCGTCTTTGTATGAGTTGAGCACTAAGTGTGTTTAGTTTATTGAAAACTTTTATTTATGAAAAGTTGAATTATAAGGGTTGGAATTATCCCAACTGCCTTCTTTAATTCCTCTCTCATAGATTTATTTTCCTCTATCGTTAGAAATCTCAATTGCCAGCTCTTTTACATATGAACTTCTCTTTCCATCCAATGTATCAGACAGCAAATCTCTATCTCAGATTTTTTCCCACGCTGGAAAAGTTTTCAAATTAAGTTGGGCATATACATAGATTTAAGATGGTCTTTTTTTTTTGTGAGTGATGAATGAAAAGAAAAAGAGGACAGAGCAGCTAATATAACTGTAGCAACAGTTAGAAGAAACGGTCAAGTAACAGAAGATTTTATTTTGATTTATTTCCAAGTGTAAAAGAAAGAGCAACAACTCTATTTTTCTATGATAACTAAATTATTATAAAATCATATCCATAAAAAAGCTATATGTTTGTATGTCTTTCCTCGAAAAAGACAAGGCATTCAAATTAATGATGTTAAGAGAAAAATTCTTGAATACGTAATCATATATTCATGTTGAATCTATTTATAATTATTATTATTATTTTTAACTTTATGAAAATATACTTAAAAGAGTGTTAGGAATTTGAGTTTTGCTTTAAAAATAAATTATTTTTTCAATTATGATGGTGATGGAAATAGAATGTCTAGCTACGTGTATAAAGATTATAAATAAATAGAAATTTAAAATGTCATTAAAAATTAGATACCTAAATTTGATTTTATGAATTATTTTACCAACAATTTCGATTGGATAAGTCTCATTTATTCTTCATCTAGTCGCATTGCAATTAGTAACATGACCTGTCAATATCATCAAGCAGTGATAAAAATCTTGCACATGACTTTGAGTATCAAGTAGTGATAAAAGCGTTGCAAATGACTTTATGAATTATTTTAGCAACAAGTCAGTTCCTAAGGTCTCATTTATTCATCATCTAGTCCCACTTCAATTAGAAACATTACCCATCATTATCAAGCAATGATAAAAGCCTTGCACATGATTTTATGAAATATTTTAATTTTTACCAACAAGTCAGATTGAGTAGGTCTCATTTATTCCTCATCTATTCCCATTGCAATTAATAACATGACCCACCAAGCAATGACAAAAACCTTCCACATGACTTTTTTTTTTTTTTTACCAAGATGTCAGATTGGGTAGGTCTCATTTATTCCTCATCTAATCCCATTATAATTAATAACAGGACTCCTTAGTATCAAACAGTGATAAGAGTCTTACACATGAATACAAAATTCAAATCTCAGACATTAAAGATCAACTGAAAAATCTGATTTGAATGTCTATGTGCCTTGTAAAATCCTCTACGTGTCAAATGATCAATTTGACGTCCAAGCAAGTATAATGCGACGTGAGAAGGATATAAACCAAATTTCATAACTCTGGGTCTACACGCTGTCCAGATGTGACATGGGCCAAACAATGAATGCGCGTTATAATTAACTGAAATTTTTCTAGAGAAAAGCATGAGTACATTTGAAACTAAATTGACATAGGTAAAATGTCTAGTGAAATGGGTTTACAAAGTTTTACGAAGTTACTCTAGAGATGACACGGGGTTACGTCAGAGATGACAAGGTTAATGATTTATAGGGACCTTAGGTTCTTCCAGACGGATGACTAAACAAAATAGACAAGATATGAGGATGTCTGGGCCTCAAGGGAATGCAGGGATGTCATGTTTAATCTAGTGAACATATAAGAATTTATAGAGATCTCAAATCTGAACATGAGTGACATAAAAATTAGACATGAATATTTCTGTTCAAGCAGATTAAATATGACATTTGGTAGGATCACTCTGACATGAAACAAATATTTTTGTAGATGCGAGAGACTGAGTGAAACATGATATATAACATCTAGGGATCTATAATAAACAAGGGCTGCAGTGCAGCGTAGTTCCTCCCAAGTGTTGGTAAGGTGGTTTTGAGCAACTGGAGATTGTTATAGATTGACAGTTGTTGCATTGTCTTGTTGCCTGTCTAGCTCAAACTAACTATGAAACCCGTGCACTCTAATCCTAATAAAGCACCTGCATCTTTGATTTTGAAAATTCCTATTTATCATTATTTCAGCTCACCTCACATTTTATGTCCATTGAAGATTTCAAAATACTTTTGTGTCCAGTGTTTCTCTGAAGGAATGATTTCTCTCTTATACAAATAGCAACTCGCACTTCAATAGATTTGTGTTCAAATGTTGTGGTTATTAGGTTGTGCTTATAATAAAGAAGCAATTACTTTTTAACCTTAACATTTGGAATGCATGAAGTATCAATAAAGAAAATTAGAGAGCACTTTTGAATTGAAGTGGCACAAATTTCTTAGAAACAAAATAAATATAAATCCATGTACCACCATCATAAATTTTTTAGGAAAATCAAACTTTCTAATAAAATTTTGAATTCAATGAGGACACTATGCAATTTGGATCTACATATATCTAATGTACACACTTGCATGGTTAAACCATGTCTTCTATCTCTCTTCTAAATCCATTGTAGATGCTTGTCTTGTAAGAAACCTTATATAAAAAGCTACAAAAAATTTCAATATCTTTTATATCAAAGGATATTTTTTGTATTTCCTCATTGTTGGCAACAAGGTCTACTAAAGCATATGGAGCTAATTCTCCAACTTGACCAAGTTCATCAAGCATCTTGACTAAGAAGGATATAATTTCTATCTTTAGGTCCCCTTCCTATGGATAGTTAGACTGCTTAGCATGGTTGGTATTTCAAAGGTACATGCAGGAAAACAATCTTTTTTAAGGGAATTTGTCCTTTAATAGCTTAATTATTATAGTCAAAGAACCCCCATCATTGAAAGAAATCAACACCAAGAGTATTATTCTTGACAAGAGTTACAAATGCATCTAAGCTAGCTTCTCTTGTACTTAATGAACTTCCTAGTAGACCCAGGAACCTCTCCAAAGCCCCAATGTCAATCACAACCTATTGTTACTCATTCATCTCACAACAACATGCAATAATACAAGCAACAACCTCCAAGACATTTTCATTGAAGAAGATCTATGTTATTACATTCAAGCATGTCATACTTTGGAGGTAGTTTTGATTGAAAAATAACTCTCAAAGACTGAGCATTGTCCTCGATTACCAAACAATGCTATAATTGAGAATCATTAGTTGCATGACAGGATGCCACATTAGTTAAATGTGAAATACATCTAGTCCTCTACAAAAAATAGAAATTCTCAAATTCATGGGCTAGGTAAGAAAGAGACTATTTCCACTAATAGCATCTAAAGGATCATTATAGTATTAACTTGCTAGAGTCATCTCAACCAATTGCATTCTAAAAGTTGATAGGGCTTTTGATAGAGTTGCAAGAGTTGTTTTAGATGTTGTATCTTAACCTATATATTTTGTGCTACCTTTAGTAGTGTCCATCCAAAAAATTGTTCCTTTCTTTCATTTCTATGACATGTAGTTGTCATGCCCCGCAAATTGCACCATTAAATCTAGGTTGACCAATATAATAAAGTTAAATAAATTAATAAAAAATAAAATTAATCCTATAAGCAGAGGTCGAACTTCATCAAGTATAGCACCACCTTTAAAACATAAATTAAATTTAAACATTATTTAGTTTGTTGAGCTGACCATACATAGATTAGTAGGATCACCCAAAATCATATATAAAATGGTGCGATCAAAAGAAGTGATTGATGGAGTAGGCAACAACAATTAATTTTCAATGGAAAGAAGTGATTAAATAAGAGACAATAATTCTTCTAAATCATTACTAATTAATTATTCAAAAGGCAACAATCAAACCAAAACAAAGTATCTTTTAGTTAAAAGCAATGATCTAATAAAAGTCATGCCCATTCAAAACATTACCTCCTTTCAAAGAGATATGTCCCTTGGTAGATACAAGGATATAAAATGAGAACATACACCAAGGGGAGGAGACATCGAATCATCAACATATACAATATCTTCTAAATATTAAAGAACAACCATCTCTAGAAACAAATTCATTATTCAGGGAATGAAATATAGAAGGAGAATGAATATGAAATAAAATGAAATCAATAAAAGGTTGATATGGGAGCAATAAAAAATAAAAAATAATCTACACTTAGAAATGTAGTAGTCATTAGTCATTATATAATTGAAACTAATATGTTTGTTTCTATTTAAGAAACATCTTATGAATATTGAGAATAAATCATCATAGGAAGAATACAAAGTATTATATATACATTGTTTGTAGTGAATAAACAACAATAGGAGAGATCGACCAAAAATGTGAGCTCTTACACATATAAAATAGATTCAATCGGAATAACAAAATAATCTAATATTATGGTATGATGCTTATTTAATCAGATAAATATAGATATTAAACACCAATATAATAGCATATTCAAACTTTTTCTTAAGTAGGCCAATAATTCATTTCTATATGTGTGTAGCTTCCATTTGTATACTTTGTGACATATGTGTATTGGTATGAATACTCCATGACTTACGTGTATTTATGATAATACTTTATGAATTATATGTATCCATGAGTGTAACTTGTGACTAACATATATTCATGTGAATTATTTGTGACTTACGTGTATTCGTATGAACAATTTATGACTTATTCATACGTATACCTTATGATTTACATGTATACTTTGTGACTTATGTGTATTCAAGTGTATACTTTGTAACTTATGTGTATTTATGTGAATACTTTATGACTTACATGTGTATACTTAATAAATTATGTGCATTCTTGTGACTTATGCGTACTCATGTGTATACTTGGTGACTTCATATACTTTGTGGCTTACATGTAGTAATGTGACTTACATGTATTCATGTGTATTCTTTGTGACTCACATGTATTCATGAGTTTACTTTGTGACTTATGTGTATTAATGTGTATACTTCATGACTTACATGTTTTATTTTGGATGCTTCAAGTATCACGTGCATTCACGTGTATGATCCATACTCTTATGTATACTTTATATGTGTATTCATGTGTATGATCCACACTTCCTATGTATACTTCATGTATTACGTGTATTCACACGTATGCTTCATGCTCCGTACCCTGTGTATTATGTGTATGCTTCATGCTTTATGTGCATGAGCACTTCATATCTTATATGTATTTATGTGTCCTTCACATGCATGCTACATTATTAATTTTATCCATGTGTTACTTCATGCTAGATGTGTCTTCAACAAGATTACTCCATGTGTGTTTATGATTATGAAAATATTAAAACCTTGTTTGTCAGAATCCTTCTCAACTTGAGAAGAACTAATGAGATAACTTATCTAAAATTGAAAAATGAAGAGTTGTAACTATTTAAAATTAAAATGGTGTGACTCCCTCAATTGTGATATAAGAGGGAGAACATTTCATCCATACCATCATTGAAGAATCCAATTAAGAATATGACCCTAAGTAATTAGGTTCTCAAGAATAGTGATGATGTGAGAAAATTGGTGACCCTTCAAAAGATCATGAATTCTTTATAATGAAGGGTGGTGAATTCTTCAAGAAATAAATATAAAGGATAAATCAATTCATTGACATAAGCAATCGCCAATCAAGAAATCAAGAAATCAAAATATCAAAAGAAAGGAACAATCAATCATAACCACTCAACTTAGTTGAATCTAACAATACAACTCGACTTCCAATCCTCAAATGGAAATCCACATAGTTCCATAAATAGTGTATTGAAGTATCATCTTGACCTAGGATGATCAATATCTTAAAAGCCAAAATAACATTTTTACGAGAAGTAATGAAGACAACTAAATTCTTTAGGAATCTACAAAATTAGACTCTTCAGAGATCTTAAGAGAAATATTGGAAATCTATTGTGAGGTATATTCGTCAAGCTTCATGAAGAAAGAAACACTTGTTTTTGAAAAAGATGATATTGCATGTAAGAAAATACATAACAGGTATAATCACACTCATAGAAATAATAGCAATGCATAGACCTGTTGACCTTATAACCTGCAACATTAATCTAAGTAAATTTGGAACTAGTGGTATGGAAAATATTTTTGAGACTATTTTCATTGAGACTCTTCTTCTCCTAAAGTAATTCTTCTTGATTAGAGAGGTCTACATCCATGGTTAGGATCTAGAATATGAATATAAATTTGACACAAATCAAGTTACATTATGTGTCCATAACCCACAAATCCTAGGATCATTTTCACTGTTCAACCTTCAAATAATTTGATATGATTTAATTAATTAGGTACTTTCCTAAGATATGAAAGTAAATTTGATATTAAACATGGAGATAGGACAAAGAAGAGTGACAAACTTGAAAATTGAGTTAGAAGATGAAACATGAATTGTATAATAAGGTAAAACTATAAATTTAAGTCCTATTGCTTGTCAAGAAGGATAAACTATTGTACATATTTTTTGTTGACTTTATCAATCCCATAAATTTGTACTTAAGTAATAATTACTCATGTGAATGAAAAATGTTTGACTAAGACACTATAAGCTTCCTATTAGAAAAAAATTTCCTCAAATGTTGTTTGAATGTTTACACCAAAATGAAACATACTCTATCTAAGGAAAATTATCTTTCAAACATCTAGTTCCTTTACACAAATGAAAAAATGATTTGACACAAAGGAGGGGGATCCTAATATTCACAACATCCATGCAATCCATCATGGTTTTTTATTTCAACAAAGGGTAATGAATATTTTGTGTCATTGCCTAGGATCCTTGTAGTGATGAAATGAGAGAAAACTCGTCTTAAGTAACAAATCTTGCCAATATCAAAAAAATCTTGGTTTGTTGTTGAGAGATATTGGGAAATAACAGTCCATTAAAAAATAAGTGGTCCTCATAATTTAGAAGATGATATCAATCTTCTTATTAAGTTGAGGCAATTATACTAACTGCTACTCTTCAAGGACATAGATTCAAACATAACCAAAATAATCATCACTTGGTTTAGAATTTCCAATTCCTATCTTAGTTGTGATTGCATGAGAAAAATAAATCTTGGGAAAGGTGGACTGTCATGCCCCATAAATTACACCATTAAATCTAGGCTAATCAATATAATAAAGTTAAATAAATTAATAGAAAATAAAATTAATCCTATAAACAGAGGTCAACCTTCATTAATTCTAGTGCCACCTTTAAAACATAAATTAAATTTAAACATTATTTAGTTTACTGGGCCGAGCATACATAGATTAGTAGGATCTCCCAAATAATATATAAAATGATGTGATCAAAAGCAGTGATTCATGGAGTAGGCAACATCAATTAAGTTTCAATGGAAAAAAATGATTAAATATGAGGCAACAATTCTCTTAAATAATTACTATTTAATTAGTCAAAACGCAACAATCAAACCAAAACAAAGCAACGATTATTTAAAAGTAGTGATATAATAAAACCCATGCCCATTCAAAACATTACCTCCTTTCAAAAAGATACATCACTCGACAAATACAAAGATATAAAAGGAGAACATACACCAAGGGGAGGAGGCATCAAATCATCAACAAATACAATATCTTCTAAATGTTAAAACAACAACCATGTTTAGAAACACTTTCATTATTCAACAAATGAAATATAGGACAATGAATATGAAATAGAATGAAATCAATAAAAGTCTGATATGTGAACAATCAGAAATAAATAATAATCTACACTCAAAAATGTAGCAACCATTATATATAATAAGGGAAGTAAGTTTAGCATGATTGCATATATATATATATATATATATATATATATATATATGTATGTATATTAATCCTTATTAGTCATTATTCAATTTAAACTATTATTTTTGTTTCTCTTTAAGAAATATCTTGGGTGTGTGCAAGAAGTTGAGTCTACTTTTTGACCAAAAAGTGGAAGTGTTTTCCCCGATTTTCAGAATTTGTTACATTTTACCTTAAAATTTGAAGCACTTAGAGATGGAATCCTAAAAATAATCACTAATCATAAAATCTAGTACTCAGAGTCTAGTTTCCAAAAATGTAATTTGTTTCAATACCCAGATGATACAAATTGATTTTGAGCAGTCATTTCTAAAAACCACTATTTAAAAGTTACTTTTTATTTACCATACCATGCACGTGTACGTCATCCATATTTTGACCTAAATAATCATATTTTTCTAAAGCCTTTTGGAAAAAGATTTGTAACTCACTAAAGCATGTTTTCAATAGTTTTTTGTAATCTTTTATTGATTTTTTTTTGTTAATTTTTTACTGGCCATATTTATTTTGAAAACTCGTTGTGTATGTCATTCATAATATGACCTAAACTTATCATTTTTTTATTTTTTTTCAAATTGAAAAGAATTGTTTTTGAAGTATGTTTTTGTGCAATTCATTTTTCAAAAGAAATAATAATAATAAGTTATTAAAATATTTAAAAACCCTAATATTTCAAGTTTATGGACCAATTTCATCAGAAATTAACTGAAAAGGAGAAAAAAATAATCCAATTGTAAAAAAATATTACATATTTGGAATCTAAGCCATCTCATCTATAATGGGTTTTAACTTTGTCAAAAAGTTATGCTAAAAAGGTCTTCATACATATGTCCAAAGTCACTATTTTCTTGTGACATTGACATGACCTTCAAGTTGCAGGTCAAACTAGGTCCAAAGCTTAGGTTCGGGTCCCCAAGCCTTTTCCTAAACTGAAAAACAAAGAAAAAAGCGACCAAAAATTCAAATTTTAAAAAACAGGATCCTGTTTCATAAAAATATAATTTTTTTATGCTTTTATGAAACAAGATCCCTTTTTGAAATGGGATCCCATTTCTTAAAAGAATATATATATATATATATATATATATTAATGTTTTTATGGAAATGGGATCCCATTATCAAAATGAGATCCATTTTTTAAAAAAATGGGATATCGTTTTATAAATAGGATCCTGTTTCAAAAAAACATAAAAAAATATTATTTTTTTATGAAACAGGATCCTATTTTAGAACAAGATCATGTTGTTTATGAAATGGGATCCTGTTTTAGAATAAGATCCTATTTTTTGTGAAGTAGGCTCCCATTTTGGCTCGGGGCCTTGAACCTAAGCAAGATCGGGATCTTATTTTATTGAAGCCGATTTCGAATTTTTTATTAAGGAAAAAACTTCCATGTTTTGTGGACTCATCTTCTTGCATTTACCCTCTTCTAAATATTGAGAATGGGTCATTATAGGAAGCATATAAAGTATTATATATACATAATCTATAGTGGATAAACAATAGGAAGAGTGATCGAACAACAACATAAGCTCTTACACATATACAATAGATTCAATCCCAATAACAACATAATCAAATCCTATGGTATAATGCTTATTTAATTAGATAAATATGTATATTGAAAACTGACATAATAGTATATTATGTAGCATATATTTATTAATACTATTAATAGTGATATGCTTCTGGTTTGGAAATAATTGGGCACAAAGGGATGAGGCAAGACTAGAAGGAGGGGAAATTGTCAATGATTCTGCACTAGGAATGCCACCTTATGATGATGGTTAAGGACCACATGAGGCCAAGGAGGATAAGGTCCTATCCTTCAACATATGGTTGAGGATCAGGACATCCTATTATACAAGGATGGAGAACTATAAATAATTCCTCACTAGGTATGACACCTCATGATGATGGTTAAGTACCATCAGTTAAGGACCACATGAGGCTAAGGTGGAGGATCAAGGACACCCTATTGTAGCCCCTACTATCCCCACTTGAATCAATTTTTGAAGTAAATAAATAAGGGTCTTCAATCATGAGAGGAGGGTTTGGAATGATGGAGGAGAATGATGTAAAGCCCTCACTAGGTACACCACCTCATGATGATGGTTAAGGACCACATGAGGCCACGAAGGATAAGGTCCTGCTATTGGGCCTATGGTAGAGGATAATTGGGGCATGTAATCACGTCCTCCTCATTATGGTTGAGCCCACATAGTCCTTAAGACTCATTATAGTGATATATATAATCTATCTTAGACATAGAATTAAATTTTTTTCATGGATTATGCCCATTATATTTATCTAATGTGGTTCCAGGTTTCAATAACCAGACTTACATCATCTCAGTTTTGAGTAGGGAATTATATATTTATCTATAATATGCTAAATTGGTTTCATTTGAAATTATGATTTCAAGGAAAAGTATAAGGTGATCCCAAAAGGGGACATTATAATAGTCTTACTAGATTCTTGGGCATCACAATGTAAAGGATGTATAGTCAATTGTTGATAACTATCATAGGAACTCACCATAATAGCTAAAGATGGGCATGCATAGGCATATATGTGTAATGTAGAAAAAAGTACCCCTTTACATTTTCTCACTTGTTTGGACCCTCCTAGTTAAAATGGACTTAATAATGCCCTAAATTTGGTGTAGAAAAATGTATCCCTTACATTTTCTCACTTGTTTGGGCCCTCCTAGTTCAAATGGGCTAAATTATGCCTTAATTTAGTGTTGTAAATTGTATCCATTTACACTCACACTTATTGAGGGCTCCCTCAAGGGTATGTGCAGGATCATCATGGAAAAAATAGGCCCTTAAGTGGCGATCAAAATTTAGAAAATCAGAGTTAGGCAACTTGATGTAAAAATTTGAATAACGTGATCCCACAATAGCGGTTTACAATTTTTGGCTAAACTGGACACTGAAATTAGTATTTTTAACTAAATCTTCACATTTGGGCACCTATAGTGGTTAAACCATGAGGAATTTCAAGATGATGCAAATTAGAGTCTCATCACATTTTTTCTATAGATTCTAAAAATATTTTTTTCAAAAATTTTGGAATCAGATTGCACTTCTTTTTCCATCTCCAATGCAAACTTTTTTTTTTTCAGAAAGCAACATTTTTTAAAAGTGACGCTCACCGTATACAACATAACTTTTTTTGTATGAAGGATAAAATTATAATTTTTTCGAATTTAGATTTGTAACTACAATATCTAGCACTTTCATTTGGTCTCATAGTTTTTTATTGATTATTTTTTCCTTAATCAAGTTTCAAAGTCAAACCAATTGCAATACAGACATAGGTGGACTGTATACAACATAACTTTTTCTGTATGTATCGAAATTCAATTTTTTTTTTTAATGGATCAAGGACATCAATATCTAGCACAAACATATTTTTAAAAAAATTATTTTGATAATCTGCTATTTTTCCACATTTGCAAAACATAGAGCTTGATTTTCGGTGAAAAACCTATGTTTAATAAAACTAAAAAAACACATAGATAATAAAACCAAAACATAATAAAATTATATTTTTTGGATAGCTTGTTCTGAGCTACCATCTTCTAGTTGGGTCTATGAAGTCTCCTCCATTTTTCAGCCTCAACCTGAGCTTCAAAGGGCAGAAATTTGCTAAAATTTGGTGGAAGAGGGGGAAATAGTCGAACCCCCCTTTTTTTTTAATTTTCCATTCATTTCTATGAAGAAACATGACATCATAGGGTTCGAGCGAACCCACCATGCAAAAGGGGGTTCGCTCAAACTAGGGGTTCGATCAAACCCCTCTTTTGGGTTCATGTGAACCCCCTAGTTCGAACGAACCCTTTAAAACATGAAATTTTAAATGTGTGAACTTTTACAAATTTCCTTCCTCATCAAAATTGTAAACCACTATTATGGGTTTACCTATAAGTTATCTATATTATTTAAAAAATATGTAAGAATAGAATCTATAGAAAATTGAATGTAGTTTCTAAACTACTAGGTTTATTTAAAAAATAATAAATCTATTTGGTGAAAATTTGAAATTTCAATGCAGTAGTACTTAAATTTCAGGGAAAAAATAAGAAGTAGGTGTTTGTCTAACCACCCTAACCACAATAAAATGATAATATTTTTTTATATTTAGATATAAGTAGAGGAATCATGTACTGATGTGATACATATTTTATTGTAATTTTTTCCCAATTAAATAATTAATTATGAATTTTTTATTACAACTTTTAAAAAATATAAAATCTTGTTTGTTTGACCACCTTTTAACTTAGTCAAAACTTCATGAAATTCATTTTTTTTTAATCCTATAGTATGTGAAGCATAGAATGTGACACATGTTTCAGATTCAGAAAATGTGGTAACGTTTGAAAGCTATAGAGTTTTTTCAAGCAGCCTATCAATCACGACTTTAGTCATAATTCAAATAGAAAATGAATAATAATTATTTATTAAATTCAAAGTAAAACATAATTTATATTGGTGGAAAGCTAAGAATCTCCTTTAAAATCCCTTTTCGTTTCATCAATTTTGGGTAAAAAAAAGTCATCAGCCACATGGGCTATCATATCACTTACATATCACCACTTTTTGGCCCATCATGATCCCACACATACCCTTAAATATTTAAGCTTAATTATGCCTTAATAATCCCTTTAATTCATTTATAAGCCCATTAAGTTGCATTTTCTGAAGGGGAAACCCGACACCAATTAATACCAATACACAACACTTCACATTGAGCAATGTTTGTTCTAGGAATTAGGGCCTAGGACCCATTCACTCATGGGTTAATGGGTCCTCCCTAAGACTTGAAAAATATTTTTAAATATGTTTTTGGAATTATTTTAATGATTCTATATTCAAATCTCAAAGGTCATCTTGTGATGTTTGAATTTCGCGAAATTAAGGATCAATGTCTATGAATACAAGGTTATTTTATCAATTCAAGTAATCTAGCAAGAGGTGAACTTAACAAGAATCAAGATTCTTGTGAAGAGAATTCAAGAACAAATTTCTCCATCATTTGTTGTAGCATTCAAGATCTCAAACTGTATCATGTCAAAGCTATGTTCAATCATGCATGTTTTTGGAGCTAACATGATGATGTAGGTTTCAAGCTTCAAGTCAAGATTCAAGTATCGAGATCCACATCCATTGAATACATTTTATGCAAGATCAATATCAAAATTTCAGTCCTTTAAAGGTTTAATTAAGGGTCTAGTTAGTTGCAAAATTTCTTTCTTCATTCATCACTCCCCTTTCATGCTATTTCGTTTCATTTCAAAGTTTAATTACCAAAACACGGTTTGACTAAGGAAAAGCCCCATTCACCAGAACAAACATTTTCCCTCTCTCTTTGTGTGTTGCCAATTTGTAAGTTGAAGAAAAGTTGAAGATCTCAAAGTTGCAAAATTGTAAAGTTGCATTTGTTGTCACCTTTGTTTCTAATTATCTCACAGAAACTTAGATCCTGGATTTATTTTTGATCGATCAACTATGAAACTCAGAGGATCTCAAAGTACAAACACAAGAGTAGAGGACCTAGAAACAAATTTTGAAACACCCTACAAAGTACCCATTCAGCATAGGGTGAATGAGTCCTCAGACTGCTTTTGGAAGTATCATTTTGCAACAGGTGCACAAGATTTTCCCTTTATATGATTTGCATGAAATAAATTGTTTATGTTAGTATTATGTTTAATCTATTAGATATAATATTTAAATGTCATGAATGAACACATTTTTCATTTTTAATCTTTCTCCCAAAACCCCTGTTCAATCATTTCTTTCAAAAATTTATCTAAGGACACTTTGTGCCAGAATAGAACACTTTGTGACTGTTTTTGGGATAAGTTTTAAGTGTCATCCACTCATCTGATTTGTGTGAAAAAAATTGTGTTGAGTAGCTCTATGTTTAGTCTACTCAAATGTGGGCTTACATTTTAGTTTTGACTTGATTTAATATTTTTATTGTGTCTCCCAAAAGTGTTGTTTAGTACATTCACACACATAAAGGAAATTGCAAGATTCCTCAAAGAATTCACTCACCTAAGGGTTGAAAATGGATTTTCACTTGAGGGATCTCATTTTCTAAATGAAATATAAGAATAGGTGGGTTCATTACACTCATTTTTCCCTTTCAATTTATAGTAAGATTGGTGAAACATTCCAAATTTAGTATAAAACCCTGTGTTTTGAACCCTAACCTATTTTTTTGTTTTTTCATTTTGGTGAACCCAAGTATTTGGACATTCTAATTTTTGACTTGGAGTGCATTCAAACCATAAATCTATGATTTTCATTAATTCATTGCATTTAGGGTTTCTAAATTAGGCTTAAATTTGTATTGCATTTTAGGTGTAAACTTTCATTTTGTATTCATTTTTAATGTGAAAATTCAACAAAATTTTCATAATGTTAGATTGATTTTGCATAGTATTTACATAATGCCATAATTTCAGTCACTTGAATCACAAAATTGAGTCAAAATTGCATTTCAAATTTTTTCATATAGTGTAATGCCCCGCCAAGTAACCTTAAAAGAAGTTGCAATTAACGTCATAAGCGAACTAAATTTTTTTTATAAAGTGCATTTAACATACACATTCACTTACTAATTAACAACCACCTCTAAGGCTACAAGGTTAGGATTACTTAAACCCACACATACATATTACATATAACCATAGCCTTATGAACTTTATGAAATAACCATCATACATCATAAGAATATCACATAACATAATAAGATAATCAACTAAGATACAATCTCATAAACATTATCTTAAACCAATAGTTACATCACTCATTCCTAGAATGAGACACTAGTGCAAATGTATTACAATTACATAACTCCACCTCTTACAAAAGAGGGATAAAGTAACTTATACAAGTTAAAATATTACAATGCAAGAATAACAACAAGAACCGCGAGCTGTCTATCTGTCTGTCTCGCCACCAAGTACTGAAGATAGATGGGGACCCAACAGTTTTGGTGCATGTTCCACCCTACCAATGTGGTACCCGAAGGCCCACCCCCCATGCTAGGAGATAGTAACAAAGTAACATGGACAAATATTCTACTACCTCTAACCAAAGGCAGACTCAAACTGACTCAAACTGTTATAACCAACCAAATAAATTAACAAGTACAACTCATTCACCATACAAGTATGAATCAAGTACAACTCAAGTACAATATAAGTACAAATCAAATACAATACAAGTACAAATCAAGTACAATACAAGTACAACTCCAACATCACTAACATAGATCACATTGCTCCCAGACATAAAGTAGATCAAGTATGTTCAAATAACCACACACATAAAACAATTAACAACAATTGTCCTAGATAGAGTGTCATCGCAAGGTTTGTCATGAGATCTCCTCTGGGCATTCTTCATAGGCTCCGGCACAAGTAATCCTAGTGGCCTCAACCGAATCCCAGCACTCATACTCACTCATACGGAATCAACTACCTCTCACAAAAAAAAGATAGTTGATCTTGCCATTCCAGGCCTTCTCACTCATCCCAAGTTTAAACGAGCCCTTGTGTCTATGAGTGAGGATTAAATTATCTTGATTAATGTGAATGCATCCTAATCATCTAAGTACCTTAATTTAATTATCACTTGATTAACTCACTTTTGAAAGTTACCCGCTTTACCACTTTGGGCTCCGGCCCCTAACAAAAGCCACTCTTCTAATGGACAACACACTCACAACCAATCACCAAGGGAAACACAAGTGCATACAAACTAGGCATCATAACCACTCCAACACCAGGAGGATACAAATAATAGAAACTCACTCCAAACATCTTGGAGGCAACAATCACATAGTCCACTCCTTTCATAGGAGGCAACAAAAGATCTCACTCCAAACATCTTGGAGGCAACAACACATAGTCCACTCCTTCCACAGGAGGCAACAAGATGAAATCACATAACAAGGTCACTCCATACAAGGAGACACGGATCCCATAATCCGCTCCTAAACCAAGGAGGTGCAAACATCCCCATTCATGAAAACCGGGTAAAACTAAAAAGATGTCATGCACTACCCAAGGAAAAACAACTGGATGGCATAAAGATTCAACAACCCTTATCCTCTAAGATCTTCTGGAAGACTTATAATTTAGGACTAACACTAAATCCCAAAACCAACAATGCAACTTGACGACATAGCAACAAAAAGCATTCAAGTCATCAATCAAATCTAATATTTGGATTTTCTAAATCCATACTCATTCAATAGGTAGTGTTGACAAAGTCAAAGACATGATAACTAGATCATCTAAAATAATCATAACCCCTATTTCCCTTTTCATTATTGAAAATCTAAAATAATTAAACTTACTTCCCTTTACTGAATACAGAGAATTAAATCCTTTAAGATAATCATGAGGAAGATACTACTTTTGGATATACTAAATCCATACCTCTTTCATAATCCAATCACAATGATTCAATTAATCTAAATAGAAATTAATAAATAACATAATTGATTGTCTCATCAATAATTGACCACGCATTCATAGTGTTTCTAATTAAATCTCATTAATCAAAACAAACATTTAAATATAAATATTTCTATAATTCTTCAATATATTTAAATATCTTTTTACTTATCAATTTTGACTATACATTCAAAACTTATCATTTAAATTCTTCATGCAAAGCTAAATTACACACACTTAAATAAAACAAGGTAAATACTAATTGAAAATACTCATGGATATATATATACATTTCAATATATTTTCTTCAATCATATTAACAAAATAAATGTTTCCTTTTAAATCAAATAATTACTTCTATTAAAAAAATATCTTTCTCTATTCATTTTCTACGCATACTAATCATTTCTTTTAGAACACTAATAATACCTAATTTGCAACAATAGAATAAAATGATATAAAATATTATTTATTCTCTCAAATGGATATATACATTCAATATATATATACTAAATATAAATTAATATATTTAAATATATTTAATCATTAACATATCTTCTATTCTTTACAAAATATCAAATTGTTTAATTCAAAATAAAATATCCCGTATCATCAATTTTCCAAAATATAAATATATTTTTCCAATTAAATCAAATTAATAATTGGACCTTTTACATATGAATTTAAATTCCACAATTAAATTTTAAATTATGCATTCTTTAATCAAATATTTAACTCCTTCAATTTAAACTTTAACATGCCATTTTAAAATAAACAATAATTTCCCCATACATTTATAATTTTAATTCCACTAATCTAATATACAAATTTTATTTAAAATAATATAAATAGATATAATACTTTAGTATTATAAATTATAATATAAAATATTATTAAATAATATTTTAATATTATAATAACAATACATAAAATATTAATATTTATAAATATCAATTTATTATTATTTTATTTTCAGAACAGCCATGGGAAAAATAACTTAACAGCAGTCTCATGTTTCAAGTATAACTCAAAAACTATGATCTGGGTATTTACGATTTTTTGACAAGGATAAGAAAATGTCAAAATGTAAAAACCCTTTAAATTTTCTGACAACCCAGTTTGTGAAAATAGAGTTATAGGCGATGCAACCAGACCATCTTACCATGGAAAATATAACTATACTGCAGATTTTAAAATCCGATTTTTAATAATAAACAGAAGGTTTTATTTTCTAAAAACATTCTAAATGCATTGTTCAATCTCTATGTTTGATTTCAATAACAACAAAATTGATTTCCCCAAATAATTTAAATTCAACTAAGGTTTTCACAATTTTCAGTCAAGAATTTTCACAAGCAAAGGCTGTAAATTTGTTTAATTGTTTTCTTCTAATATCAAATTTGTTTTCTAAAACAGATTTAACAAACAAATCTTTAATCATTACTATTTTAAAGAAAACAATCAAGAATAATAAAACACAAAGAGGAAAACCTGGTACAAGAAGCTACAGGAAGAGATGAATATCTGATGCAGGCCTCCTCCAAAGATTTCCTGAATTTTCTTCAATGTTCCAATGAATCCAATCCAAAATCCAACAAATGCAAACAATCTTTCTTTCAATCAATTCTACAATCAAACTTTCTTCAAACCCTTGTACAAATTTTTCAAAATTTCTTTCCTGCTGTAAAAATGAATTTTCCTAAAAACTTTTCTGCCCTAAAATTAAAACATGTATTCTTTATAAATCAAAAATACCTAATACAACCCTGATTCACATTACATGCAAATTAGATATTTCAATTTCAATTTCAATTTCAATTTTTACAACCCTAATTCACATTACATGCAAATTAGATATTAATTTCAATTTCAATTTCAATTTCAATTTTTACAACCCTAATTCACATTACATGCAAATTAGATATTAATTTCAATTTCAATTTAAAATACACTTTCAAATAATAAATTAATTTCCAAAGTTGCAACTAATTTCCCAAATAAACATTTAATTACAATTTCTAATTTAATTCCCACACGTTGGAATTAAATTCCAAAATTAATTCTAATTCTTTTATTTCCTTTCATTCTCTTGCATCACATTTAATTAATTAATTTAATTATTTAATAATTAAATTCAACCCCTTGGATCAAATTTAATTAATTAAATAAACTAAATATAATTAATTAATTTAAATATAATCTTTTATCCACATTGCATTATTTAAATTAAATAACCATCAACATGATTTAAATGCAATTATTCTAAGTATTTATTTCCAAATCAATAATCCTTCAGAATTAAATAACATTAAAACAAGACAGACAATAACTCGACACACACAACTGACGACACACTAAGGCTAGGGTGTAAACTTGACACGCTCAAACCTATGAAACCAGGTGGAGTCAATGTCATGTACCTGCAATCTTGCAACCAAGTAAACAACATCATACAATATATCCATCATATAATACACACCGTGAAGAAGGAATTACGGATTCGCAAGGCGCTCGCAAGTGAGTGATGTGAAACCGTCCTCTTCACCAATACACTCATTGAAACTAACACTTCCATCATAATCCAGTAATCTCATAATAACATCTCATGTTAACTCTACAACAACATTAATCCATAATGCATGTGAAACAAAATCAGATAACTACATTCCACAATAATATTTGTCACTCAATAGTAACGATTAAAACATCATAACAAAATATATCCAGTATCAAAGTAACTGCAACCAAACATAGCATAAAGCAAACCAAACAAGAAGCAAAACGGAGGGGTATTACATTAATTTTACACAAGTAATTATCAAATTTGAGTAAATCGTCATGGAATTTGTGTAATCTGAAGTTTTGTGAGTTGACTATATTTTTCTCTACATCATATATGTATAAGAGTTAGAAGACCCTGAGAGTGCAAGGTATGCACTAGAACAAGAGAGTTGCAGGTGTGAAAGAGAGTTTGTAACTATTATCCTCTAGTAGAGATAAATTTGGTAGAAGGTGTAGAGTTCCTCCACCGAGAGAAGGTGGGTAGAGGAAGCATCTTCTAACATCTTTTTTGGGTAGAGGTTAGTTGTGTGAGAGAGAAAGTGTTGTGTGAAGGAATATTATAACAGACAAAATAGAATCTTTGTGAGAGTCAAAGTTCAATTGCAGCATGGAACTATTCCAAAGAAGACAATGTGTAGAGACTTAAAGACATCCGGAAAAATATTTCAAACATGGCTTTCATGTTTCTACCCTTCATTCAAGAGGAGCTTGAATCTTTTCTTCCTCGTGACTATGATGCAGGAGCATCCCGAAGTGCAATCAACATCACCAAAATATGGTTATTCATGGGTTTTGATTGTGGAAGCTTAAAATTGATGAGACCATCTTGAGAAAATCTAGAACGATTATGTTAATGAAGTTTGAGATATTCTTCTTAATGTTCTCCTTTCTAGTATGCCAGTATATTAGTATGATTTGATGCTTTATTTAATAAAATAATTATATGGGAATGTCTTAACCAAATTGATGCTACATATTTTCACTATGAAATTAGAGCATGTGGAAAATGGATGGTTAATCTATTTTGAAGAAAAAAATTGACAAATGCTTCATAGTCGATGTCACTTCAGCTTCCAAAAGGTGTTTGGGGAAGTTTAATGCCTCTCATTTTCTAGAGAACAATAAAAGAAATCAAGGTTTGCATGAGAAGAGGAATAGGCACGACTTTGAGAAAAATTAACTTTAAAACATTCTTGTGCAATAGAGAGCAAGGTGGCACACCTATGCAATAATGAAAGCAGAGTATAGGTTGCATAGGGAAAATAATCCACAAACAATTGCAAGGATAGGTGCCCATGTGTGGTAGTGAAGCAACACTGAAAAGAGTAAAGCCAGAGCTAGAAAGTGTTGAATTCGTGAGGGAATAGGAGGTGGAAAGCGAACAACATGGGAGGTTAATAAAGTTTGCAATAAAATTGACAAAGGTTGCGCCACAATTAAATCAGAGAATAGGCCAATGGAAATCATGATAGAAGCTGAGACATGTAAATTATGTTTGTGATTTTTAAGTGGAAATAAGACAAGTTGTGGTAGAGTCAAGTGGTGGGAAGACACCATTGTTATGAGTTGAGTTGAAAGAACATGTAGTTCGATCTTGAGAAGGGATGCACCTGGCTGAGTAGACTCAAGAAAGTGTGTGAAGGGAGGAGTTGAAGAGTTTTGCATACCAGAAGAGAGGGGAATTGAAGAGTTTAATTGGAATAAAAATGCATCAGATGCTTGGAAATTGTAATGAAATTTATTTCTTGAAATCTAAATAATGAATTTGTTTATTTTTAAATTGGAAGATATTGTTGTGTAATCGTTAACGATTAAAAATTGACACAAGTAATTGTCAATTTTGGAGGGTAATCATTTATTAAGTCTTTTTTGTAATCTATATTTGGGTGAAATTGGAAGAATTTATTTTCCTTTGCCTAATATTGGTATCAGAGCTAGAAGACCCTAAGAATGCAAGGTATGCACCAGGACAAGAGAGTTGTGAGAGAAAGTTTGTTGCAGGCATGAAAGAGAGTATGTAACTGCTATCCTCCAGCAGAGATAAAGTTGGGTAGAAGGTGTAGAGTTCCTCCACCGAGATAAGGTGGGTAGAGGAAGCATCTTCCAAAATATTTTTTGGGTAGAGGGTAGTTGTGTGAGAGAGAAAGTGTTGTGTGAAGGAAGATTATAGCAGAAAAAATGGAATCTTTGTGAGAGTCGAGGTTCGATTGCAGCATGGAATTCTTCGAAAGAAGACAATGTGCAGAGACTTAAAGACATTCGGAAAAATATTTCAAACATGGCTCTTCTATTTCTACCTTCCATTCAAGCGGAGCTTGAATATTTTCTTCCCCGGGAGTATGGAGCATCTGAGTTCAATGCAATCGACATCACCAAAATAAAATGTTGTTTTGAAGTTTGGTAACGTTTCATGAAAAACCCTCTTTTAGGAAAAATTTACATGATATATTACATTACTCTCATATTTTCTTCTTTGATTATTTTGTGAATATGTCGTCAATGAACTTTTGATCTCCGATTCAAAAAATTAAGAAATGTCTCCATGGAAAATAAATATAAATATATTGCCTTGCAAAATGTGATTTTGTTTAATATTTTCTGGAATACCAAAAGAACGATAAGTATTTGAAGTGAATCCATAAAAGTTTCATCTTCCTACCTTATCAAAGAGACATTGTTTAAAATATGTAATGAGCAATAAGGAAAAGGGTGGCAAGAAGGGAAGTAGGAGAGAGGGGTTGCACTTGAATAGAAGGAAACTCCTCCTTGCCTACATCATAGAAGAAAATGCATAAGATAGAGGAGTTGTTTTATAACATCAAACATTCTATAAAGGTAGCGAAGGAGATGAATGTGAGTGGTGGAACTAAAGAACATATTGCACCTTAAAATGGATGGAATATGGTACCTATTGAAGACAAAATGATCACGCTATGAAAGATAGTGATGCAGATTGAAAATGGGTGCGAAGGAGATATGGATGATAATGAAGAAATGGAGATTGAAACTATTTCTATGGAAACCATAAAGGTCGATGGAAGAAGATCATTCTTTTAATTCTAGTGCATGAAAATAATTCAGACATACAAGGATAAGGTGGCAAGGAGTTGAAGTCAAGAAAAGAGAAAACAAGGAGGAAGCCCCAAAGATGGAAGGGAGGAAAAAATGAAGCATTACAATTACCTGCTTGTGAGAGAAGAATGATTACAAATTTAAATGCAGATTAAATAAGGCAATAGATATATTTAAGCATGGTTCGTAGAGGTTGAGCCCATGAATTTGGGCATACCAAGAATAGCTAAGAAGGCTGCGATGAAACAAATGCAATGGATAGAAAAGAAGATGAGGTTTGTGAAGGCGCGTGGAAGGAGGTTAAGCTGAAGGAGGAAAAGTGGAAGCAAAGAAAAAGAAGAATGGGTAGTAGATGAGGGCCACTAGTAGTGGAAGAAGAAAAACAATGTCAATAATGTGATGAAATAAAGACAATGTGGAAGGGACTTGATTTATAATGTAGATTGAAGAATGAAGCATTTGGGCACATTGAAGATGATGGCATGAGGAGTAAAGAGAGGGTTGGTAAGGTAGAATGTGGAGTGATTATGTGTAGCATGGAAATTTGGAGGAAAATCTGATCAGTGTAAGGAAGGGTAAGGCATTGGACAGGGGAAATGGAAATGGAATTACCAAAGTTGAATCATTGAATGCACAGAGGAAAATCAATGGAGGTGATTGTGTGAAAGAGCTAGAAGTTGGTGAAGCAATGAATTTTTCTATGTAATGTAATGTTCAGTAAACTAGAATAAATAAAGTTATTTTTCTTTTTGCATATTGGAGTTATGCTTAAGCAATTGTAAATCGATTTTAATTTGACACAAGTAATTTTCAAATTTGAGTAAATTGTCATGGAATTTGTGTAATCTAAAGTTTTGTGAGTTGAGTGTATTTTTCTCTGCATCATCCATGAATGGAAAATAAAACATTAATTGCATTGTTAATGGTGGCTAACAGATAAATCAACATTAATGAATTGTGGTATTAAGTTTTTAACTGAACGATAGAGATTAGCCCATAAAAGCACTCAATGGTATGGAACAACAAGTATAGGAAGTTACAAAAGCCTCCTTTTTTGGTTCCAACACAATAGCTATAAACCCTCTCAAGAGACACAAATTTTACCCTAATTCAATGTTCTGAGCAAATGAATAAACAATGCAAATAATATTTTTCTTGACAAACTCAAAACTCAACACCATAATACATTAATGGTGACTACACTCGAATCTATTCACAATAAATGAAAATCATATCTAAATAAATAAAAATTGTATGGTCATACACACACATATATATATATATACATACATACATATGCATTCATACATACATACATATATATACATATATATATATATATATATACGTAAATATAGATATATATACATATATGCATACATACATATATATATAAAGCACTATGTTGGAAACAACACTTTTGCACCCTATATTGCAATTCACTACTGAGCGAGAGAAAGATCCTGCAATGGAGTTTTTCATACTTCAATTCATTAAATTGCATGTAAACATTGTAAAACTAAATTGAATTGACTATGTATATACTAGTTGTAACATAGCAGGAGGCGCAAGAGCTTGCCATGCTCATCAAACCAATCACCATCATCTCTTTGTTTCCATTAGTGTGGTAACCGTTGGTTGAAACAAATGTTCTTCCCATAGCTATACCTTGTAAAATTTACTAAAATCCCTTAAGAACAACCCAAAAAAACTGATTTATTTTAGTAAGATAATGGTAAGCTATTATTGATCTACCTAATTGGAATGATGGATAATATTATCAAAGAAATAAGTCCAATGTCTACGCCAATTTTTATTGTTAGTGCCAAATATTTGCCACTAAAAAGTAGCATGTTTGCAGAAGGTGGATTAATTCCTTTCTGCAAGTGACCAATGTGCAGAAATTGGAAAATCAAATTTAATATATCAAATATTATGTTCAAAAAAGTACGCACATAAAATAGTGAAGTTGTATTGATGTTTGACACTTACAATTTGAACACCATGTTTGTCAGTTCAAGTGGTGAAGATGAATATAGTAGATAGAATAACTGATTTCGATGGAGCAACTGCAAATAACCAAAATAGATTTGGCTTCCCCTTTCTTTGTCATGGCCAATAATGAAACTTGAATGCATGGCAGGTCAAAAATTAATACAGAGGAATATTTGAATGGAATCATGAACCTATACATTTACTATTGAACATGTGAAGCCATAAGTAATTCAAGTTGTCCACCCCAAACATGTGACTTTTTGATCTATTCAAATTGGAAGCACTTAGCATTCAAACTCTTCATGTTTTTTTACCATTTCATCTATAACCTAGAAAACAAAATGCCAATTCATCAGTTACTCTACTTCATATTGAGAAAAGAAGTAAATCTTACAAGAAAAATGCATTAAGATAATATTTACAAACTATCTTGGTACATAACATGTGCTAGCTATTTCATGCATATGAGTAAAAATTTAACAGACACCACACAACAAATACTCTATGACCTCAAAGAGAGAGAATATTGTACATAAATTATGCCATGTAATCAACATGTCACATGAGAAAAAATAGATAGAGCTTGCAAGGAAAATGTTGCGTAGACCTAACGAACCATAATTCTTTTTAAAATGGGACAAAACCAAAATCAATCACCTCATTGTTGTTGCTTCAATTTATTCAGAGTTAGCCATCCATTGAAAAGTGAGAAGCACAATGATGACCATATTATATAAATAATATGATGTGAAAAGAGAGCCCTAAATAGGCTGAAAATGAAATTAATTCTAACCCTACATGAATTCAATCATGGATATTAGAAAAGACAAGTAGCTCAACAAGTCAGAGAAGCAATAGAAGATACCCAGCCAGATAGAAAGGAATTGAAGACAGAATTGCAAGACATAGCTATGTCATGCAGCTACCCAATGCTTTTGTAGCAGATGATCTAGATTTGAGCATACATAATCTGATTCAATGAAGATTGATTTGAAACTACACAAAAATTCCAACTCATAGTTATATAATTTGATACACTACAAAAACACCACCTAATTTACATAATATTGAAATGCTAGTATTCAGTGATTGTGTCATATGACTTGAATCTACTAAGGGGCTTAAAAAAATTTGCTTGCATTGCTAAAATATATGACAGAAAATATATTTTTTACAAAAATTCTTACACAATGCAAAACTTCTAGTAGTTTAAAACTAAATCCTAGCCCAATGTAATTACCCACCAAATTCTTTCTAAAAACAAACTAAAAAGAAAAAGATACTAGCAATTGAGACCACAACTGAAATGTATAATTCTAAACAAAATTTCTATATATGTGTGTATATGTAAAATTGCATATTGAGAACGATGTTAGAAAAAGAAGCACAATAAGGATTTAGGCAAAAAGGATTCAATCAATACGGCAATGACAAGGCCCATTTGCACAGAGATAAAGATGATACCCATGAAAGCTCCCATACATGCAAGGAAGTGCACCTTATCAACCTTCCATATAAAAAAAGTTGCATGGTAAGTCTACGAGACCTAGAACTACTCCAACTAGAATTGCACACACATATATATATACACATACACATATACATGCATACATACATACTTACACTCATATATATATGTACTTATAGATATATATACGTACATATGCATATATATATACACGTATACATATATGTATGTATCTATACATATATGTATATATATATATATATGCATATATACATATACATATACATATATGTATATGTATACATGTAGATATGTATATATATATACACCTATATATACCTATATAAAACTATTTAAGAAAACATTCTTCCCACAATTATACCTTCTTGTAAAATTACTAAACTTCCTTAAGAGCAACCCAAAAACATAATTTATTTTAGTAAGATAATGGAAAACTATTACTGATCTACCCAATTGGAATGATGGGTAATATCGTCAGAGAAATAAGTCCAATGACTAGACCTGTTTTTATTGTTAGTGCCAAATATTTTCCACTAAAAAGTAGCATGTTTGCAGAATTTGGATCAAGTCCTTTCTGCAAATGACCAATCTGCAGAGATAGGAAAATCGGATTTAATATATCAAATATTATGTTCAGAAAGTACCCACATAAAACAGTGAACTTGTATTGATGTTTGACACTTACAATTTGTACACCATGTTTGTTAGTTCACATGGAAAAGAAGAGTATAGTAGATAGAATAACTAATGCCAATGGAGAAATCTCATACAACCAAAATAGATTCAGCCTCCCCTTTCTCTGTCATGGCCAATATGAAACTTGAATGCATGGAAGTTGCGAAATTAATGCAGAGCAATATTTGAATGGAATCATGAACCTATAATGTATCATGCAAGAAACAAAAATACAAAGAAAAATACTCAATCAAGATTGTCTCTCATGTCCACTGCACAACCATGAAACCTTTGTTCACTTGACAACATAAACAGAGAAACATGGGAAATAACCAATAAGTTATAACTTATATATGATCAATTTCAGCGACATCAAATATCTTTTTCATTTTGAAAAACAAAATGAAAGACAAAAATTATGTTTGTCTTTGGAGTGAAGTGGTCGCTCCCCAGAAGGCATTTTAATTGTTGAAGTGGCACTATAACAGCTGCACCTACCATGAATTCCACCACAGTTGCTCAGGACAAGAAATTGATAATGAATCCTATCTTGGTTTAACATAAGAGTTCATCAACAGAAACAATGATTAAGCAGGACAAGAAACCGATAATGAAATACTATAAATTAGAAAATATTTATTTTTATTATTGGTTTACAAACTTATGTGGTGGGATTTAAACAAGAATATTAGTTTTGAGTTAAAGTTTGTTTTCAGGCATGGTGAGGAATCCTTGTTCAATAAGTTTGTGTTTGTTTTTTCTCTTTTTTGACTATTCAATGGGATGGGAAGGATCTTTAACAACATAATAAGATAAATAGCGAATTCTCATAAACACAAGCTTTACAAATGGATGACGACAATTAGTTAGAAACCCTACAAATCCAATACTTGGCTAAATTCAATTTTGACATGTTCAGGTGTGAATGAGGGCTACATTTTGATTATTTCTTAGATATGATACAACAAAATACATGGAAGAGTGAAAACAATATTTGTGACTATGTAGAGGGAATTTTGTTACTAATAGATTGGGAGAAAATAATTATAAATTGATGTTACATTTCATGCAACTAAATAAAAAAAAAATTATTTCCATCTACAATGGTTTCAAAATCATGGAAAATGCTTAGAAACCACAATTCAAAGTTCTATATCACATATTATGGAAAGGAAATTTTGCATTTGAAAAAATATACAAACCTAAATCTGCAACATCATTAAGCACTCACCAAAATTTCCCACATAAAAATACCCTGACTTCGTCTTTTTGAAATGTGTCATGAATGAATGCACAACAATTACCTAAATTCATCAGGGAAAAATCCACGCAATTTGGTTGAAAGACCGATGCCCCAAAAACAATTTGGAGGGTGGGTACTTCAGTTCTCCCATCCAACCTGCAATGGAATGGAAGCCATCTATCCATGCGTGGATGCAAAATGTTGAATGATAAAAAAGAAAAATGGCACTTGAAAACATGAGTCTTTATCGCCACAATGTTAAAACATTAGAAATGCACTAAATTTTTTTCCTTGCTCATTTCTCATTGGTCAAAAGATTTTTTTCCCTATTTTTCTAATTGAAAAATCATAAAACCCCTGGGAAAAATATGAGGAGCCAATAAAAAAAGAAGAGAAAAGGTAAAAAATTCCATTTAAAAAAATTAATCCCCAAAACATTAGCAAACTATATGAATATTTCACCGACACGACACCCAATGCTCAATTTTTAATTGGCAAGATTGAGGCGATAACATTAGTTCCATGCCTATAAGGCAACATATATACACGCACACACACACATACATATATATATAAAGCACTAAGTTGGAAACAACACTTTTGCATCCTACATTGTAATTCACTGTTGAATGAGAGAAAGGTCCTGCAATGGAGTTTTTCATACTTCAATTCATTAAATTGCATGTAAATATTGTATAACTGAATTCAATTGGCTATGTATATACCAGTTGTAACATAGCAGGGGGTGCAAGAGCCTGTCGTGCTCATCAATGCAATGGCCATCATTTCTTTGTTTCCATCAACGTGGTAATTGTTGATTGAAGCAAACGTTCTTCCCACAGCTATACCTTCTTGTAAAATTACTAAACCTCCTTAAGAGAAACCCAAAAAAACTGATTTATTTTAGTAAGATAATGGAAAATTGTTATTGATCTACCCAATTGGAATGGTGGGTAATATCGTCTGAGAAATAAGTCCAGTGATTAGGCCTGTTTTTATTGTTAGTGCCAAATACTCACCACTAAAAAGTAGAATGTTTGCAGAAGGTGGATTAAGTCCTTTCTGCAAGTGACCAATCTATAGAGATAGGAAAATCAGATTTAATATATCAAATACATGACAAATGGTCTAAGTTACAACTGCTACTTGAGAAGAACAAGGTACCTATCAATCTTAATCATAAGTAGAAAATTTGTATAACAATGCATTCCAATTTCTAATGCTCAGTTGTGGCACCATTTTTACACAAGGCATTGTAAATATAGATATATGTACATACATATATATTCATACACACATATACATATGTACATATACAAATATATATATTGGGCATGGCTTTGTATTTTTCCAATCCAAATTAATTGTCTATTCATGAAAGATTGATAGACATTGAAGGATGTCTATCTATTCAAGATATATCTGATTTACCATGAATGTTTTGATGCATGTGCATCATGCATCTAATCTGAGCAAATTTGTGGAGCAAAAATGAGGGCTAACATAATTGTTAATGGATTAAGATGACATCAGTGAGTTTGATCTGACAAAATTTGGTTCTCAGTAGAAAAATAATCCATGAGATTCACTCAAAACCTTTATCTATGATCAAGATACTCCAACTCAAGCACTGTAATCCAACAAATAAACTTATAATCATGTGGATAAATGAGCTAACTAGAAATATGGATCATACACAAAGCCTTAAGTCCATAAAATACCTTTAGAGAACGCAAGGATTGTTGACTTTGGGATCACATACCTAAATCCTTTAAGGCTCTTAGTAAATGTTGAATTAGGAATGCTTATTCCATGGTTATTTAGTCCAATAAAAATCAGTGAACCTGCACATAGTGATTTAATCCCTCATGGGAATTTCCTGTGTATATTACATGCTAATGAAATGAGAGACATGAAAAAATGTTTAGGTACATGATGCAAAAAACATCCAACATACACAAGAAAAACATTCCACCAAAGGGCATCCCATATTCCAAAAACAAGTAACATTCAATTAAAAATTTGGAATACCAAAGACCAATTGTTTTTCTTCACATATTATTTGCAAACCAATTCACTGTATGGAGAAGCTTTACCTTCAACAAATTGGACTGGAAATTTTCTTGTAAAAAGAAAACCTCCTTTAACAAGATAAGCTCTTGGAATGTTTTAGATAAGCTCTTTGAGAACTTTGTTTGTATATTTTCAATTTTATATATTTAATCTTATCTGATCTTGACTTCCTTCATGTTAGGAAAGACCATTTTATTTTTTTGTATTAAGTATAAAATAAGAAAAAAATACAAATCACAAAGGTTGAGTATTCATCCAAGTATCATATCAAGAGTATCCCCCCTTACAACATATTTCCAATTGCCCCCCTTTTATATCAGATAAAAGAAAAACCCAACAGTAACTGTAACATCTCTAGACTACCCCCATTACATATTAATAGTAATAGCCTCAACTGGATGAGGTCAAAAAAGTGGAACCCAAAAAATAGCCTATATCAAAGTGTCATTAGTTACATCAGAGAATCATTAACATAATATATAGATATATGTCACTTATCTATTATAAAAATATAATGTAGATCAAAAAGGATATACACACAACAAGTCTTTTTCCTTTGGGTTCACTAATCTACCCCATTACCACCACTTAAGGCTACTAGTTTCTCAACATCATATAATTCCTCATCGGAAGGTTGCCCTATCTGTCCCATCCTATCACTTTCTTGTTTTGTCCCTCTACTAGGTCATGTCGGAATGCATGAAGATCTCTCATGAATACATATACACCTAGGTGCCCCTCTAGCCACATATGTCCATACCTTGCCTCCATGATGTCTATTGTGATATTCCTATTCTCCAAGTAGTTCCAAAACTTTTCTTTTGAAAGTGCCACTGTAATGTAGACATGTGTGGCAACATTGTAAAAGATGAGTCTTCTATAAGACTCAGTAAGAATCCTCTTCCTCCCTTGAAACCTATCTGCATTCCTTTCTTTCAAGATGGACCATAGAATGTTAGATGAAAGGCAGAGCCAAAATAATGTAGAAATTTTCTCCATTTTTATGTTGTGGCTAAACAAAAAAATTCAGGAAGTAGTTGTTCATTATTTCCCCAGATATCTTGCTTGTTACAAAAGAGTTTCCATATCTCTTTAGCAAAAGTACATTCAAATAAAATGTGATTAATTGTCTTTGGTATTCTACATATGTTGCACACATCAATGTCATCAATTGTTCTTTTTAATGAAAGTTTTTGTATTATTAGGAGCCACCTGAAACATGATTTTTTTGCCTCAAGTTATTTAGACCAATTAGTTTTTAAGACCTTTCGCCATTGGTTTTTATTCCAATGTATCTTCCAAGTTTGGTTCAAGTATTCTATCAAGTTAGTGTGGTCTGTTAACATACTGTACATTTCTTTCACTTTTGATTTCATTATGTTATTTCCATTTTTCTAATGAAAATCTTTAAATTTAGTATCATTCTTAATTTCAACTAGAAATTTTATTTGATTACAAGCCTCCCTAAGGATTGTGTAGGTCCTCCAATTGGTAAGGGGAATATTGAATTTGGAGTTCAAATCATTCCAGTCTTTCAACTTTCTATCTTTTAGAATTCCATTGAAATACTGAATTCCTTTATGATCCCACCCTTTTGTATAGCAGCCTTGAATTAGAGCCAATGGTTTCCCTTTGTGTTTTAAGTTCCACCAAATAGATATGTTAGATTGTATGGTCCCGAAATCCCCCTTGGTAAAGTGGTGGTTGGCCAGGTGCCTTTTCATCACTTCCCAGGCTTTCCAAATGCTTCTAAAAACATTAGATTCTACAGGTAACATAGTCTCCTCACTACTAAGGATATCATTGAGTGGCAGAGATCTCCATGATTTTGCATGTTTGGGAACAACATTGAGCATGTTTTTCTTGATCAAAATTTTCTAAGGTTCTCCTCCTTCCAATGCCCCTATCACCCACTCCGCAGACAAAGTAATTCCTTGTAGCCTTAAATATTTTAAGCCCAAGCATCCTTTAGGTTTTTCAATAGTGCACCATTCCCATTTCACCGATTGCCTCTTTCTTTTTCCTTTCCCATCTAACCATAAGAAGGCTCTTATTCTTTTTTGAATTTCATTGATCTGGTAGGAGTTGGAGAACCAAATAGAAGCAAAATAAATTTTGTAAGAAGAGAGTATCTTCTAGAAAAACTAGATTTGACCAACCAAGGAGAGAAATTTCTTATTCCACTTGGCAATTTTCTTTTCAATTTTGTCTCTAATACACTGCCACATCTCCTTTATATTTGGTTCCATAACAAAGGCAATACAAAGGTATCTTACCAATTTCTAAGGGCCACCCCATTGGATCCCAAACTTGCTAACCTAGTCAGGAGGCTTGTCTTTCCATCCCAAAAGGCAAGAATTTGAGGGGGAAATTTTAGCTCCCGGGGCTAGGAAAAAGATATATAATTTCCCCATTATATTTGCAAGATTGTCTTCCTCCATGGTTAACAAAATAGAGGTGTCATCAGCAAACTAAAGATTAAGGATTTCATTCTCATCTGGAAAAATAATACCTCTTACCTTTGGGCCTAATGAAGTCTCCCTCAGAACATAGTGCAAAGCATCTGAAGCTATAACAAAGAATGCCAAAGCAAGCAGACATCCTTGTCTTGTGGACCTCTCAAGAGAGATTTCTTGGGTAAGAACACCATTGACCTCAACCTAAGCAATTGCATCTTGAAAGAGGGTTTTGAGAATATGACAAAAGGAGTCAGGGAAGCCAAAATCCTTCAACACAAGAAGCACAAAATTCCACTCAATTCTATCATAAGCCTTCTCAAATTCCAATAGCAAGATTGTTGCATGTTGGTTTGTTAGTTTTTCCTAGTTCATTGCCTCCCAACTGGTAATAATATTTTCAAGAATATACCTCCCCTTTATAAAACATATCTATGTGGAGTTTATGATGGAGGGAAGGATGAGAGCCACCCTATCTGCTAGAATCTTGGCCAAAATCTTATAAGATACATTGAGCAAAGTGATGGGCCTCTAGCTTTTAACTGGAGATCTATCACCCTCCTTTTGGATTAGTTTGATTATCCCTTTATTGATCTTATTGCAAAGAGTACCCTTTTCAAAGGCTTCTTTTTAAACAAGGAATAGATCTTCACACACGCAGTCCAAAAAATTTCTTATAAAATTATGCAAGGAATCCATCTGCCCCTGGAGACTTTTCATCTTTGAGTGAGAGAATGGCCTTTCTAATCTCCTCCTATGATATCTCTTTCCCCAGATTCCATGCCATTTCAAAACTAACCTTCTTTGGGATAATTATCTAAATATTCTCTCTTGCCTTTAGCCTCTGACTCCCCTCTAAGGAGAAGAGGATTTTATAGAGCTAGAACAATTGCTCCCTTATCTCTTCTTCTCTATCCACAATGGTGTCATTCATAGTTATTTGGTCAATCTGTTCCCTAGCTTGCTTCTCCTTAATGTATCTAATGAAAAAAATTGTTCCTTTATCACCATTCTCTAGCCAATTCATTTAAGCTCTCACTCTTAGACCTTGAACCTTGTGGTTCTGAAGCTTCCTTATAGAGTCTTTGGCCATAACCAACCTATTTGTGAGAGCTTCATCTAGAGGATTTGATTGCAGATCAGTCTCTGCTTGGAGAAGCTTATCTTGGAGGAGAGCCTCCCTCCTTTGGTTATCTTTGGCTCTCTTTTTCCCAATTGTTTGGAAAAAAATTTTCTATCCCCCTATGTTCAATGACCATCTATCAATAGCGGAAATATTCATGTGCATCCAATTGTTGATAAGCCTAAGACATAGTATGGCACTTTTACAATCATTGTCCTTCACGAGATTGGTATTGAGGAAAAGGCCATTATTGTTGCCTGCAGGTTTTGGAACTCCATCTTTTAAGAAGAACTTAGCCCTGATAGGGTGATGATCCAACAAGGAATATGGAAATACTTCAACCTTATATCCCTCTTTCACTGGGTAGGCTGAGAAGAAGGCTTTTCTTACATAGAATCTGTCAAGTCTACAATATATTCTCCTACCCCATTTTTGGGAGTTACACCATGTGAACCAAATGGCTTGGGTATCTTTCTTTTTCCCTTCAATAGTATCTTCAATCCTTAGTTTGGATTTCATTATTTTCCATTAGAATCTCTCATTACCTTTCCAATCAAAACCTATTCCACCCCATTTATCCTCCAAAGATCCAAGGAATATATTGTAGAGTATAAAGCTAATTCCATAGGAGAATCATTTCCTTATAGTCATTGCGAGCATATATTGAGCAGACCCCAAAGCAACTTCCTTTTTTCTTAATGATCGCTTAGACTGTCCGGTAACAAGGGGAGGTCCCAGAGTTATTCACATGTTGAGCCCATTTATTTTCCATCAAAATTACAACACCCCCTTTTCCATTTTCATGCTTGGTAGAAAACTATGTGGCTTATTTCCATATAACCTTTAGGATAGTTTCAAAGGTGAAACTAGTGGCTTTAACCTCTTGTAGCAGGACAAGGTTTTATTTCTTTATTTGTGCTAGAAATCTTCTTACTACATGTTTCCTATCAGGGGTTTCAAGCCCCCTTACATTCTAGGAAATTCAATTGACCTCCATTAGGCTTGTTCATTGGGTGGGGGCCCTTATCACTCCTGAAATTATCAAAGCATTTAGGAAGTCTAGTTTTTGCTTCCACCCTTTTAGCATTAGGAGGTAGGATCCCACTGAGTTTCTTCCTTTTATCTTTCTAAGACTATTTGGAATCTTTATTTGAAGGGGATTTTCCAACCTCTAGGCCTTTCTTCTTCCTATATTTTCAAGTTTTTTTAGCTATAACTTTTGTTGTGCCCATAGCACACACGCCCTGTTTTGGATAGGGACCCTCTCTTTTTTTCACCTATGTTGGGTCACTTTCGCTTCACCTCATTTTGCATACCCCTATTGTTGAGTTCTAAGTGATTGAGGAGCCCTTGAAGAATAACCTTAAGTCAATCACATTTTATCATCCCCAAAGTTTTCTAAGTCATAGTTTGCATGGACGTCCTTGGCCTGGTGTGAGTCTACCCCTGCGGGCCGCCATGTATAGAATTCCTGTGTGCCTCTACCATTTTGAATGATAGACACCTAGCATCCTCCCGCCTTGCGGGACTCACACCCCTATTCACCCCTTTTTGTCTTCATCGTTCTGATTGAAAAAATCATGCAATTTCCACCTGCATGTTAGACTCCTCACCCCCCTATGTTGTCTTGAAATGATTGATCAACCAATCTAATAATCATCATACAAGTATTAAATGCTGACAATAAATGTGCAAAACCCTATATATAGTCTCTTCAACCTATCAATTTCAATGAAATTATTTTGCAAAGGAAAGTTAGATCGTCGTCCACAACCGCCATCACGCCCGCAACTCACGTCCGCCATCTAGAATTCAATCTGTGTGGTGTTCATTTGTTCTATCATTAGGATCATCAAGTATGTCCACCCTTTTTTCCCACACCTTCATTTCTTCCCAAAATGGCTTTGTGATTAAGTGTAAAACCAATTAAAACATCAAACTTTGGTGAAGGACCCTCCTTCCCGTAGAACCCACAAATTTAAACGTCCTGAAAACCTTGGAATCGAGATTTGATCACGTTCAAAACTTAACCACTTGGTTGTTGTTCTTGACATTTGACTCCCACACTTGTCGGGCCCGGATCCTCCCTTGGCTGCTCAAACCCACAAAATTCAAACCTTTTAAAATCCGGTTGCTAATCATGTTGAGTTCGCCTTCACGAAACGCCCTCACCTTCCCGTCATTCAAGTCTTTGGGACACATCTTCAACCGCCCGTCTATCAGGCCCCATGAACCCGCTAGTGCGGGTCTCCTTGAGCATATCGCCTTTTTGAGGTAGTCATCTTGAATGGCCATCTCCTCACTTTGTTCCACCTGGTGGAACTCAACCAAGTGATTGCACACAAACTCTAAGCCAAAACCATCTATTCATCGGCCCTGTCGGATCCGACCATGCGGGTGTCTGCTAGCTCGTCGCTCTTTTCAACGCCATCATTTGAAATGGACTTACAAACTCATCTTCCCATGTTGTGGATCCCGCACCTTCCTTCGCCGCTCACGCATTGCAAAATCCAATAGGTGAAATATTTGCCTACCTCCGCCTCTATCAGGCCCGCTAACGCAGACCTCCATCCACCCTCGGACATTTCTCTTTGTCATTTGAAATGGTCATGTAATGTCGTCTTTCCGCCTATCGACTCCCACTATGAAGAATGTCATCGAGGGATAAACTTGCACAAAATACCTAAATCAGAGATTCACGGGTGAAGTCTTGCAGGCCTCCATCCACGGAACTCCGTCACTTCACCACCCTTTCAAATGAATTTCAAACCTTTTCTTCTCGTGTTGTGAGGCTTGCACATCCATTTTTCATCGGGTGAATCAAATCAAATGAAATAAAGAAAAATGGCACAAACCTTCCATGGACTTGAAGATGTGGAACTCCATGTGCGGACCTCCATGTCTCTTTTGTCATTCAAAATGGCCAACTCTTAGCATCCCCCCCTGCATCTTCATGCCCACATGCCCCACCATTCGCCGCCCTTGCGGATCCCGTAATGTGGAACTCCATTCGTGGAGAGTCATCCTACCAACACCTAATTTATGGAAAAAAACTCAAGCAACTGCTAGCCCATGGAAGTCTACACACCTGGGCCTGCATTACTCAAATCTCCCAAAATGAAAGGCGAAAAGAAAACTTTAAGGGATTTTATGCATGAACTATCTGGTCTACTATTGTTTTGGAGGGTGTTGGCTAGTGTTCCTTGTATTTCATGATTGTATCATTTACTACCTCCTTTGTTTGCAGGATATATGGAACCAACTGCTGGAACCTCGGGGTGGCTGCAAAAAAGGATAAAGGAAAGAAGACCGCAAAGGCTCCTCAGGGAAAAGAATACAAGGACTAGATGAAGTAAAAGTTCCAAGGGAAGCCCCTTAATTCCAAAGTCCTCACAGAATGGAGAGACATTTTAGACACCAACTTGGGGCACATAGACCTTGATGAGTTCAAAAAAAGGGTTGGGATCAACCCCAAGATAGGAAACACCTAAAAAAATAGGGGAAGTGGATTGGAAAAGGCTATAGGTTTCTCGCCAACCCTCATTACTCCAGAGCTTGTAATGGCCTATAGAGAAGCATATCAAGAGGATACCAGAACAATCATAGATAGGGACAAAAATCTATTAGCTGACCTAACTACTAAATCCATCGGGCATACCTTCCACATCCCTACCTTTAACAAAATGGAACAAACATCCACGGAGTATGGAAAGCAGATGTGGGATGAAGATCCCCTCAAGTGTAGGAAAATGATTAAAATATCAAAATTGGTTGAAAGAAAAGAGGGGCAGTGCCAACAAAGTTCCCTAGGAATTATATCGCAGCGACTTCTTTGAGGATTACCACAATTTGGTGACCCTTCTGAGAAGAGTCATGGGCCTCTCAACCGCTGCATTCTTTCAAGATTGGATGTTTTATTTCATTGAGGATACCATCTTGGGAGACACATTCTTCTATTGGGATGGAATGACTAGCGATTGTCTACATGAATAGTTTATGGCAATAAAGAAGACCACAAAGTTTTATATGACATCTTATCTTGTGTATTTTCTCATTGATTGTGCCCAGTATAGAGGCTTATTTATAGCACCAAACCTAGATCCACAAACAGAGCTGAAAGTATATGACAACTACCCTCAGCTTCAATACAAAACTTTCAAAAGCGAGTATTGCAAGGTTAATGATTCCTTCATAGGTCATCTTATCAGATCTCTTGGGGGTGACCCTAAGAGATGGGTTTCACATAGCGCCAATTCTTTTATCCATCGGTTCGGGTTCTTTTTCATTTAGTTCCCAAAGTTCACTTACATCCAAACAAAGGGATTATAAGATGAGTCGTATAAGCTACCCTAGTATCCCAATGACTAGATCATATTGCTTGAGGTCTCCAGGAAGCTACAAAGATCACATGCCCCTTTGAGTGATAAGCATAGAGCAATGGTTCCCTATCCTCTTACCTTTGGACAAGGACAGTATGAACTTCATACTTCCCAATGCGTAGAGAACTCCGACAAAGAGTTGAGTGAGTATACCTTGAATTTCTATATTGCTAGGCCCCGGATGGACCCATATGGAAAACTGAGGAAGATGGTGGGGGTAGAATGCGCCCACTTGCATAGTGTCAAGGACTTTAGGGTGAATTGAAAAGATGTTAAGGACGTCTGTATGCAGAAGTTTATGTGCATGGCAGCTTACTTCGTCAAAATGGTGAACTAATTTTATGTGCCAAAGAAAGTGGTGGAAGATTAAAGCACGATAATAGACCCAAGATATAATGCTATTGCTAACCTACCATTATCAGCAATATATTGGAATGAGGAAGAGTTCAATGCCCTAGATGCTATAACTAAGCTTGTCGAGGCAAGGACTAGGCAGTGGATTGACGAGAAAGTTTCCCAATTGAAGCAACAGGGTGTAGAACTTACAAATGTCGAGCCCGCACATCCACATAAGGGCGAAATTGATAGTGTCATTGTTGTTGAGGAAGCCTTGATATGAGAAACCTCATCATCTCCCCCCATCACTAGATCAAAGAAAAGAAAGGAGACTACAGAAGAATAACCTAAGTCAAAATGGTCTCCGGTAAAGACTATAGAGGTCAAAGCTTCAAAGAGGCCAAAAAGATCAAGTGGTCTCATGGGAATGCCCACCATATAGGAGGACCCTCTTCATGAGGGAGAAGAACAACCAAAATCCCCTCCTATCGCATCCTCTTCCATAGTCTCTATTGTTGTTGTCACCACCTCACTTATCCCACAAGCAGTAGTTGTCTCTTCTCCACCCGCAGTGGACATTTCTATCCACCTTGCCTCCACCTCTCCTATCTCACAAGTCATAACTATGGACTCTTCCTCGACCAATACCTCCCCACTTTCCTCGTCCTCCATGTTTCCAATGCTATCACTTCCAACTACCACCACAACAACCACAATGCCTACTCTTAAACTCCTAGAGTCCTTTACCAAATATATGCAGAATATGCCATCGGAGCTCTCTGGGATGTTCATCAACCCATCAGTGTAGGCTGCCATTTCCCAAGTAATAACTAGTCTCCCAGTTCCCCCTCCTCCTACCAAGCCTCCCTAAATCGAGGCCACCATGCAAATTTCTGAGGAGATGGAGAAACAACAAAGGGAAGCAGCCAAAAGGTTGGAGGAGGAGACTGATGATTATAACGAGCATCCCTTGTTTGAGTGCCCAGTAATTGATGAGGTCATTTATGAATCCTCTTAATCATATGATGAGGGTTCAAATGAGAAAATAATTGAAGAGACATTTGATCCCAATCTTGACGAGGAGTTGGCTCGATAGCTCAAGGAAATTGAAGAGAAAGAGGCTGAAAGATAACCTATCATTGAAGGGAGGGTCATCGACACAGAGGTGGAGGCCACTAAGTCTCCAACAAGGCAACACGATCAACGATCCAAGCCGGATCAAGGGATATCTCTTCATGAAGAGAAGGAGGAGGGGAAAGAGGAAGGCATACATGAAGGGGAAACCAAAATAGAAGATCAAGGGTTGGAACATCACGGGGAGTAGGAACATGAAGAAGAAGAAGAAGATAGCCCCCAAAGACATGAGGCTATTGACTCCCCAAAGGTAACATTTGTGATACAATATTCAAATGAAGAGGAGGGGGAAAGGCTACAACAGGAAACCTTGAGTGATAAAGCATCACAAATATAGTAAACCCATGAAGAGGAAGGTGGTCATGAGTCACCTAAGGGAGAAGCTAAAATACTCGAGTGGCTCGAGAAGTAGTTATAAAAGAAGATCCTAGCCCCAACAGACCCTAAAGCGAGATCGGAGGCCATCCTATCCTGGGAACAGATCAGTACCAAGAAGAAAAAGAAGCCAAAGGTCAGATCCCAACTGACCATGGACACCTCGGGGTCAAGGACCATACAAATTTCCACCCCAGTAGTGGGTGAGGAGGGGGTTAGTTAAAATATTTCCACTATTGACTTGGGGACAACCACTAGAGAGCAGAAGATCGACCACCTCCAAGGGTCTGTTGCCACCATAGTGAAATAGATGAAAAAAGACAAGACCACCAAAGATGAGTTGAATGCACAAGTGGTTGATTTGACAACATACATCCAGTAGTGGTCTTCAACTGATGAGCTCCCCACAACATCCACGGCTACCCCACTATTTCTCTCAGAGGAGAATATTAATTAGCTGGAGAAATGGAAGAATCGGACGAAGGCCACAAAGGACTGGTTTAGGCAAGTTCTTTCCAATGGGAATATGGGCATTAGACATGCTGTTAAAACATCAAATAAATTTCTAGATGTGCAGAAATATCTTGAAGACATAAAGAAGGCTTGCACTGATTTTCCAAAAATATATAGGATCACATATCCTAAGATTGAGGCAATCCTCAAGTTGCCCAAGAAAATTGTAAAGAAGGAACTTGCGATGGTCAAGAATGTTCTCTGGCTAGTGGAGAATTAGAAGCTAGGCCTGGACCACAAAAAGGAGATATTGCAGTAGGTGCTTCATAAAATGGAACATGGTCTAGACTAGGTAAAATAAATCATAGGGGTCTGTGAAGAGTACTTAAAGCTGATGACGGATTATGATATGCCTACTGCTGAATTGGATCCAAAAAAGGTTAGGCCCCATTTTCACAAGAAAATGGAAAAAGGAATCGTTGGTGAGCTTACAATGGATTTTATGGGTTTTATTTCTCATTCCTTTTCCTAGTCTAAGAAGATGGTGCAGAATGTTGCCAAGTATGATGGATATTGGGAAACCATCACCCTCATATCCAAAAAGCTGAACTTTCAGATGCTTCAATCTGATATTTCAGAGTGGGATAAGCTCCAAGCACTAATTCTAAATTTCATAGAATATGCTACTATCAAGAAAAGTGAAGGCAAGTCGGTCATTGAAGATGAGTTCCTCACTATATAGCTACAACAAAAGGAAGAAAACAATTTTCTAAAGACAAAAGAGCTACAATGTTGTCACTAGAGGACAAACTAGGGACAAGACAAGGAATGTAATTTTAAATTTCCATATATTTGGGGGTAGGTGAAACCCTAATGTAAAGTGACTTCTGGCAACACAATGCAAATTAATCTTGGCCACATGTTTTTCTTTTTGAAAACTATAAATAGTGGTCTCCTCCTCTCATTTTGGGAGAGTTGAGTTGTTGTAAAGGCATGTTGCAGAAAAATATTAATAGAAGTTCATTAGATTTTGGTGGACTCTTGAGTTTCTATTGCATGTTACATGGTTCTTCTCCCATAGTTAGATGATTTAGAAAGATTTACTTTGTTGTTTCAGTTGTTTTAGTTTGCACTGAT
This sequence comes from Sequoiadendron giganteum, assembly GCA_007115665.2. Classification (NCBI taxonomy): domain Eukaryota; kingdom Viridiplantae; phylum Streptophyta; class Pinopsida; order Cupressales; family Cupressaceae; genus Sequoiadendron; species Sequoiadendron giganteum. Next base: position 92,887,855 of record CM021108.1, read on the forward strand.
AGAGTAGGTGATGTTGTTCAATGGTTGTGTAGTATTCTATTGTGTTGATGCCTTTCTTTGTCCATACTTTTGGTTGTTTATTGATGGTAGATGGTTGTGTAAAGTTATCCTAGACATAAACTAAAATCTGCTCCAAAATTCTATCTTATATTCATGCATGTTTATGGTGAATGAATGGTTGAATATTTGGAGTCCTTAGAAGCTTGCACAAGTTCCATGATACTATGATAAAATCTGGTTAAGTGAAATTTTGTTTTAGGAAAGTTGTCCACAGTAGAACCCTCCATGCTCATTGTTCATTGCTAGTTGCAGATCCAGGAACCACTTCCCTTCCCTACCTTTTTCGCTTTTTTTATAAATAGCCTATGCTAAGGTTCATTGCATATTGTAAAGCCAAATCTAAAGCTAAAATAGGAGTTTAAGAATTTTTTTCAGACCTACAACAAATTGCACACTAACTTCCCATCTCAAAAACTCCATCCTAAGATCCAAATCCCTTCCAACCTAACTTCTGTAAGTCTATCATATGATTTCCAACAATATCACATTTGAACCATTGAGAGATTCCATGCATGCCATTACCTGACATCTGAGAGACCTTGGGGTGATTTTCAGCAACTAGTTGGACATTTCCTTTCAAGAGAGGTGATTCACCTACGCATTTCCTATGTTGATAAAGTTCTAAAACACACATCAATAGATCTGGCGCTAGAAGGAGGCAATCTTTGGAGCTAAGCTAGATCAAATTGGGTCTTTCTCCCCTGAGATATTGTACAGAATACTACGGTCTACACCAAACAAAGGGGAATTCCAAGAGCTACCACCCCCTACCTGAGGTAAGAGAGCTAAGAAAGGGGAAGCATCCACTTCCAATGCATCTAACCAACCCATATCGCCTTCACCATCATCCTTATCTTTCATCCATTTGCCTCCATCTTCTCCTTCATCCATGGTAGCGCATCTTTCCTCTCAACAGTTTCAAACAACCTTCTAGGTTGTCGCTTCCTAGAGCTTAGGCGTTGCCTTTCAGCCCAACGCAACTCCTTTCATAAGTGTTATCCCTATAGCTACTACTGCTCCTCTACAACCCTAGGTCAATCTAGTGCAGCCACCTCCACCTCCTCCTCCCATGGCATGGTTGAGAAACAATCCATCTCCTCTGGATTTTAATCTCTACCATGATATGCCAAAGAACCCGGAGAGCTTTTGCAAAAATTTCAACCCTTGAGATCCACAGAGGATAGTAGAGGAACATATTAAGATTTTTTATATTTCCTTGAAGAACATGCAGATCATGCATGAGGATGCTACTTGTTGTCTCTTCCCCTACTCCTTCGATGAGGAGGCCTTTTATTGGTACATCCACTTGCCAATGACATCAATCAACATGTGGGACCTTTTAAAGGATGCTTTCTTGTAGAAATTCAAGATCCCAATCAGCCCTTTTGAGTTGTATCGACAATTCATGTCTATCCAGAGGGAGATCAACGAACTAATCAACTCCTTTAATGACCAGTTCCATCAAGAATACACTAGGTTACAGCCCCTATACGCATTCAATGATGTTGCTTCCCTCCCTTTCTACTATGCAGCATTGGACAACCTCACTACAACATTAGTGAAAAGGATGTGACCGCCTCCTGCCAGGCTAGTGGATTCTTGCATAGAGACCATCATAGCCAGTACGGACTAAGGACATAATATCTTTGACCCGCTACCCTCCTTGGGACAAGTTTCTCATCCCACATAGATTCAAGGGCTTCCTCAAGCTCTACAGCATCAGGTGCCCCTCATGAATCCAGTGTTGCATCTACCCATAGTGCCTCATCTAGGGAAACCTATGAATAAGGCACCTCCCATGCCTCAGTATCTGCAGCCCTCGTAGCAACAAGTTCATGCTCAGCTGCCTAGGTGTTAGCATACCTTCAGGATTTTGAGTTCCCACCCGCTCACCAAAATCAGCTGACAACACAACCGATTTTCCTTCAGAATTCAGCCCCGCGCCCAGACAACACGAAGAAGGACCAGATCGATGAGCTCATGGAATTGATTAAGAAAATATCTACAGAGATGATGCACTTGAGGAACCAGAATAACTATTTGCAGGCCTCACAAAGAAGCATTCAGACCAATCTTAACCGTGATAGCCGCGATGGTCATGATAATTGTGATGCCAATTATGAAAGAAGCCAAATTTCGGGGTAGAACTTTGACCGAAGGCCTTCCCAGAGACAAAAACGTACATGGAACACAAGGCCAAACAATGACGGTGTCCCCACACCTCTAGACTAGCCTAGCAGCAACAACAAGACCACAAGCGGGGTATACCTAGCTGAGGTTGTCTTGTATGGTTGGTGCCGCATACATAAAATGAGCTGACATTCTGAATTGGATTATTGAGAATTCCAGATGGTTGTTGAAATTTTCCAGATAGAAGTCTAGAACATCGTTGACAACTCAGGGTGTAGAGACATCGTCCCATCTAAACCATATGATTCTTTGGTGCTAGTGGTCAACCAAGCTCCTTTCTTGAAGGATGACAGAAAAATGTCAAAAAAGGAGGACACTACCCTAAGCAACAAGAAATTAGAAGAGGTAAGTACTGAAAGTCCTTTGGCTTAGCTCTTTAATTTTGTAGATAATGGTCCAGTGGATGAGGAAGAGCCTAGGGAAGATGAATTCCATATGTTTTACCAAAGAACTACCCCTTATGACCTTAGAAATAGGTAGGTTGGTGGGCATGTTGACGGTCCCTTTATGACCTCCACTCCACCCAACAACTCTAGTACCCCTCCTGACCCAAATGACATCAACAATTTCAGCTATCCCCATGTACCCACATGGTACTTTAATAAGAATAGGCAGCAGGGTCAAAAGCAAAATCAACCCACTAGCTCCTCCCAAAATAACACTTACGATGCAAAAATTGAGCAAATGGGAGAATATGTTGTAGAGGAATTCAAGAAGGTCAGGCTAAGCATGTTTTCCTTCGAATTGCTTAAGGTCCCAGTTGAAAGAAAGCCTTTTTCAGAATGATCAATGGGACCCCGTCATCCAAGTCAACTCAAGAAGCACCCACCAAGAGGGCCTCCTTCGAGGATTCACAAAGTGAGCCAGTTGTTTGGAATATTTTCAATAAGAAATCAGACCCACCTTCAAATCAGCAAACAAACATGCAACCCACCAATGAAACGAAATAGACCCAAACCCAAAGTAAAGGCAATGACAAAGAAAAAGGTCAAGTGGCCCAAGTCAACATCTTTGGAGGGTTGTTCCAAGGAAAATTAGAAACCCCTTCCTTCTTGACTACCATCAGGGTATTTGGGAAGAATCTTCATAATTTTTTGTTGGACTCGGGAGCCTCCACCAACATCATGCCCTTGAGCATGTGCAAAGCTTTGGGAATATTCTCGACTCCTTCCCAGTTCAAGGTGACACAACTCTACAAAACAGAAATCAACATAGTTGGTGAGATCAATAGAATACCCATGCAAATTGTTGTCAATCCACGGATACAACAAACAATTGGCATCCGAGTTGTTGATATTCCTAATACCTATGGTATCATATTAGGCAAGGATTTCACATGAGCACTGAATGGGTATGCTACCATAGATTATTCCCACTTGTTTCTACCATGGAAAGGGATGTTGAATCAAATCCGTATTGACCGGGAGCCACGCATGAATTTCATGATTACGAAGTAAAACAACATGAATGAGGTGTTGTTTGTTGAAATGGAATTATTGCCCTGTATCATATTCAGATGAACAAGAATCTTACAAGGAAGAGGCAACTGAGGAGGTCCTTCTTGTATTGTGCAATCCACTTGTTGGCTTGACCCACACTCCTCAAAGTATAGAAATGCTTATTGAGTCAGATGATGAAGACTCCAATGAGGATGGCGGCCTTCGATTGCTTGATGGTTTCCAGGATTTTATGGGAAAATGTGTACAAGATTAGCTCAACTTGGGAGCAAGAATGAATTTTTAAGAACTTATGTTGCCTAGCTGGTATAGGGTACATAACGTTGACCATTCAGAATTTGAATGCTCCTTGTGCCAAACAACAATTGAACACATTAAAGGAGAATTTTCTCCTATGAAGGAGGCTAAATTGACATAGCCAAATCAGGATCGCTTTGAGCCTACGCCATTCCCAAAGTTTTTTGAGTTGAAGACACCATCGGAAGTAGAAATCAAGTCTGTTGGTTCTAGGGTCAAAGATTCTTCCAAGCTCTGGACATTGCGCTTTGATGGGTCCAAGTCCAAGCATGGAGCCAGAGCCGATTTCGAGTTGATAAGCCCCATGGGTAAGTACTATTTGTTTCTCATAGACTTCGTTTTTATTGTACAAATAACATAGCAGAATATGAGGCATTGGTCCTTGGCCTCCTGATGGCTTTAAAGAACAAGGTCAAAATGTTGCAAGTCTTTAGAGACTCTGAGTTGGTTGTGAAAAAAGTAACAAAGATCTATTCTTGCTATGACCGAAGACTAACTTATTATAGACATAGGGTATGGGACCTATTGGAAATTCTAGACACCTTTAACATTCAGCTGATCCCATGCTCTCAAAACTACACTGGAAATTCTTTAGCCCAAGCGGCTAGTACCTTGCAGCCCCTATCACTGTCTGGTCTCAAGAAATTCAATATTGAGCTCACCTCCATTCCATCTATGCCATTCAATGTGGAAAATTTTCAATTGTTTAATGATGACAAGCACATCCTAGATTTCATCACAAGCTCTGTTGTGTTTGATGCCCAAATAATTGATGAGGCTGAGCCTGAAGAGGCCAAGCTCGATATAGAAGGATTGATCAACCTCAAGACTAACAACATCCCAAGAGGTATGGTCCAGTTGGATTAGATATTTGATCTGGATCATATCAGAGATCAAGATCAGTAGGCAAAGAAAGACTCCATTAGCATCTAGTGTGACACCCATAACATTGAAATAGCCGAGGATGCAAAGAATGTGTTTATTAGTAAGGTGTGCACACCAGAGGAAAAGAGAGGCATCATGGATGTGTTACAGAAGTACCATGATTTCATTCCTTGGAGTTATGAGGATCTAAAAACATACGACACATCAATCATCACACACACCATCCCTCTCAAATCGGATGTGAGACCATTCTGACAACAGTAACATCCTGTCAATGCTTTCCTATAGCCAATTATTTACAAGGAGGTTTAGAAGCTACTATCCACCAAGATAATATTTCCAGTTAGGCACTCCACATGGGTACCCAATCTAGTTCTGGTCATGAAAAAGAATTGTGAAATCAAGTTGTGTGTTGATTTTTGCAATCTAAACAGGGCTTCAAAAAAGGATAACTACCCTATGCATTCATTAGATGAGGTACTACATATAGTTAATGTTTCTCAAATGATGTCCTTCTGAGATGAGTACTTTGGATACAATCAATTCATGGTGTAGTATGAAGACCAACACAAGATAGCATTTACCACCAAGTGGGGCACCTTTGCCTATAGACGAATGCCATTTGGGCTTATCAACGTCGGTGCTACCTTCTGTTGGGGATACGAGATCGAACTATCATCAAGATAAACATCTAAGATAGTAGTGCCTTAGTGATTTCAATTCAAAATCACATCAAAGACATAAACAATTGTACCATAAAATAGAAATAGGCATAGTGAATCGCCCATTGATCCTACTGAGGAAATTAAATGCAAAACAATAATAGATTCAACACAAACAGATAACCATGAAAGATAAGTATGATGACACACAGATATACGTGGGGAAAACCCTTTCGGGTAAAAAATACCACACTCCAAAATATCGAGCCATTGTATTATTCAACAATAGAAAACAATTACAATACAATCTCAGGCTCATAGCCTATACAAGAGTCACATCTTGTTCATCTAAAGAATAGAAGGCAACACAAAACCAGAACCTTTACATAGTTCCAATGTCATACATCTGACATAGTATATAGATTCCCTTTAGCTCCTCAGAAATAATTATCTCAGCTAGCCTCTCAGCTAGCCCAGCCTCAAGCCTCATAGGTTCACATCGTTTAGATCCAAGAGACTGATTGTTCACAGTTGCAATGCCTTAGCATACTTCTCGAACACACATCACCTTCTCTCTATCTCAATGGCTCACTACTTATCTCGAATTGCACCCACGATATCTTATACCATGTGCATACCTATTCAGCCCATCCCTACCAGCAATGGTCATCAAGGATAATAACTATCCTACCTGCAAGCACCCATACTTCATTGATAACATGCACCAACCATGCAGATGCATCGAACCACACACAACATTAAATCATCTTCAAACGCATCCATCAACCTTCCTTTCATATTGCGGCTCATTCGCAATAAGGAAATATCTTTTGGCCAGTTAGAACTTAGAGTTCTTCCACGTGTCGCAAAACCATTCGCCTATCACTCCTGACAATCGGTCCAACTCAATCAAAACCCAATTTGAGCCCAACCGAGCTCTTCCTTCCTTCTACCGTGACACCTCCGAGCTCATCACCACCAACCGCGGTAAAGCGGTGAGCTCGACCGAGCTCACCCTTGAATTCACCGCGCTACTGCTACCCGGTCTGGCCCACCTCACGGTATGGTGGTAACCGTATCGTAGACCATCAATGGTCAGACCGTATCACCACGGCTTAAGGAACAAGCCTTCATGGTAAGGCGATAACACCACCACTATCCATCACAACTTCACCATGCTACCACACCCAAACCGCCAGACCTCTGTAGTAAGGAGGTAACCGCCCGTCCAGATCGTCAGCGAGCTCACCATGCTACCACGGAGACCGCCAGGTCACCCCGTGGTAGGCCGGTGACCGCTCTGGTAGATCGCTAGCGATCTCACTATGACCACCATGGTCACACTGAGCATAGACCGTGGTAGGGCAGGAACCATCTCTAGACCGCCAACTGACAACGCCGCTCACCGCACTGCCTCGCCACCATCGAGCCAACTCCGTGGTAAGGAGGTAAGAGTCTTCTAGACCGCCGCCACTTCAACATGCCACCACCAGGTAGGATGAAGACCGTTGTAGTAAGGTGGTAATACTGCCCAACCATCAAATAGGGTGGCCCATGGTATGGTAGTAAATGCCCGAGAAGGAGAGAAAACACCTGTCTTCAAATGGGTCGACCAGAAAGTTGAGGCAGATTTCCCAACACCTTCCAACGCACAATGGACATTGCTTTCAAGGATTTGATTGGAAAATTTATAATCATCTACATGGATGATTTGACTATATTCTCAAAGCAATAGAGAAATCATGTTGTTGATTTATGCAGAGTTTTTCGAAGATGCCAAGAATTTGAGGTTTCCCTCAATCTGAAGAAGTGTATCTTTGGGGTCACCGAAGCCAGGTTGCTCAAGCATGTTATTTCACAATGAGGAATTTCCATAGATCATGAGCTCATCCAGTCCCTCTTGAAGATCCAACCACTGAGCAACAAGAAAGACATGAAATCTTTCTTCGATAAGATAAACTTTGTCAGACAATTTATCACAGGCTTTGCTGAAATTGTCAAGTCGCTCAACACCATGTTAAAGCAAGATGCCAAGATCAAGTGGACTTCGAAAGCAAAGCAAGACTTTGAAGAAATCAAGAAAGAAATTGTTGACACACCTATACTAGTCAGCCCGAATTACCTAAATCCCTTCTACATCTACTCATTTGCTTCGGATCATTCATGTGCCAACATATTGACTCAAAAGAATGACGAACGAGATGAGCACCCAATTGCCTTCATGAGTGCTGCCTTAAAATATGTTGAGCTGAGATATCAGAATGTGGAAAAATAGGCCTATGCTCTTGTCAAGGGTGTCAAAAAAATCAGGCATTATATCTTATGTAACAAAGTATTCACCATTGTGCCTGACCCAACAATGAAGACACTACTGATGCAAAATGAACTAGGGGAAAGATGAGCAAAGTGGGTCACCCTGCTACAAGAATATGACATGGAGATTCAGCCAATGAAATTAGTGAGAGGACAAGCCCTCACCAAAATGATGGTTGAAGCAGTAGTAGAAGTCAAGTCAGAGCTCACAGTTCAGCAATATCATCTTGAGGATGTCTCCCCAGGGGAATGGTATAACAATATTGTTTATTACTTGCTGAACCATAAATTATCATCCTGCCTATAGGGAGTCTATAAATGTGGCCTTAGGCTGAAGAGAAGTAGCTACATTTTTCAGGGATCCTTACTATAGAAGAGAAATCATGAGGGTGTCTATCTGAGATGCCTTAGCAAAGAGGAGGCAGATTGGGTCTTGAAGGAGTTTCATGACAAGTTTGGTACTAGTCATGGTTTTGATCCTTCTACCGCACACCAAATCTTGAGGGTAGGGTACTATTGGCCAACAATCTTCAAGGATGTTCATAACCATGTACACATGTGCCATGTATGTCAAACCACTGCCACCAGGGAAAAGTGCGTTGTTGTCCCGTTGCAACCATTTTTGGAGGTGAGACTATTCGCACAGTGGGGCCTTGACTTCATTGGTCTGGTAAGCCCTCCATCATCTACTGGAAACAAGTACATTCTAATTGCTTCTAATTACTGCACTGGATGGACTAAAGCCATTTTCTTGTAGGCAATGCACAACTGAGGTAGTTACAAATTTTCTTGAAAGTTTTATTTTAAATCATTTTGGTTGTTTGTATGCTTTGGTATGTGATAATGTCCCTACCTTTTCCTTGCTTCAATTAGCTAGTTGGGCCTTTGATTGTGGCATTTCCCTCAAGTTCTCATCTAACTACTACCACCAAAGAAATGGTCTATCTGAATCAACCAATAAGAACTTGATCACCATGATCAAGAAGCTACTTCATAGGAACCCTAAGGATTGGCATACCCAACTCTATTTTTCTCTTTGGGAAGATCGGACATGTCACAAGATCACCTTAGGAGATTCCCCGTTCCACCTCATTTATGGCCTTGAGCCTTTATTCCCGATTCACCTCAAGATCCCTACCCTCTAGTTCATTAACACCCTTTACGAACAAGGGGATCGAAGGGAGGCTTGCCTAGCTAAGCTTCTCTACTTACAAGAAGTGTGTGACCATGCAATAGAAAAAATTTCCAAACATCAGGGCGTTTCCAAGAGATGGTTCGACTACCGAGCCAAGGTAAAAGCCTTTAGAATTGTTGATCTGGTCCTATGTTGGGACAAGGCCCATGAAAAGAAAAGGGGACATCACAAATTCGACAAGCTCTGGCTTGGCCCCTTTCAAGTTGTTGAAATCCTTGGAGACAATGCTTTTCACCTAAAGACCTTAACTAGTGAAGACATCCCATTTCTTGTCAACAGGAAGCACCTAAAGCATTACTTCCAAGCTTGAGCTCTTTTATAGTTGTTCCTATAAATACTTGTATATAGGTTAGTTAGGCTATTTTGGTTTGCTTTTGCCTCACTGCTTTGCATCGTTCTTGTTTTTGCCCGCATCTCGGCTGTTTTGATTTGATGAGAGTGTCTCTTAGTTTTTGTTGTGGTGGTCATGCTTGGTTTGACGAACAATTCACTTTGTTGCGATCTCTTGTTGGTTCTACAGATAAGCCTTCATTTCCCACTATCAGTTTCTGAATGCCCTGGGCATTGGTTTCCTCTTTGAACTCTAGACTAATCTAGGATTGTATCCTCGTTTGGATATTTTTAAGCTTATCATGGATCATACACAAAAAAACCTTTAAATGCTTCCGAAGAATTGTGTGATAATTGTTGGGAAGGTTGGACAACTGAAAAATCTTGAGTCTGCTCCAGTGACCACTATGATTTCAAAACCCATAGTGAGCTTCAATGCTTACACAGTTGAGCAAAATAAAGAAAAATACTACAAAGAAATATCAGAAAATGAAAGAAAAGTCAAAATTATGTAATCGTATGGGTGTACGAATATCTCTACTAGCGCTATGGATGCCTGGCTAGCAGTAGAGCTATGTTCATGTGGTCACAGCAACAACTCTGATGGGGCTATGGATGCCTAACTGGAAAGAGAGAAATGTCCAGGTTACTTTTTGGGTTAGACAAATTATGTAGCTTATCGCTCCTGATCAGTAGTTGTCTACATGGTTTCTAAGGAAAGGAAATGAACTCACCATACACACACTTCCATGATGAATTTGTATTGCGATTCAACCTAGGATCCTATCCTAAACTTGTTTCTTAGTTCACTTTTAGAAACTAGCCTTTGGTCTACAAAACCAAAGATTTTGAGTTCAGAATGAATATTTATCTTTAGAATTCCAGGAGTATTCTCCTAATGGAGTCGCCATTTTTTGTGCCCGTAGCGCACACACCTCATTTTGAATGGGGACCCTCTCTCTGTATTGCCTATGCTAGGTCGCTCTTTCACTTCGCCTCATTTTATTTACCCCTATTATTGAGTTCTAAGTGATTGAGGAGCCCTTGAAGAATCATCTTAAGTCAATCACCTATTTTCAACCCCAAAGTTTTCTAAGTCATAGTTTGCATGGACATCCTTGGATTGGTGCAGGTTCGCCCTTGAAGGCCACTGTGTGCGGAATTCCCTTGTGCCTCTGTCATTCTGAAAGATAGACGCTTCGCATCCTCCCGCCCTATGAGCCACTGTGTGCGGAATTCCCTTATGCCTCTATCATTCTGAATGACATATGCCTAGCATCCTCTCACCCTGTGGGACCTGCACCCTTGTTTGCCTCTTTTTTTCCTTTGTCATTCTGAGCAGTAATCATGCAATGACCACCTGCATGTTAGACTCCTCACACCCGACACCATCTTGAAATGACCGATCAACCAACCCAATGGCTGCCATACGAGCATTAATTGTTGACAATAAATGCACAAAACCCTATAGATACTCTCGTCGACTTGTCATTTTCAATGAAATTATTTTGCAGAGGAGAGTTAGACCACCATCTGCAACCATCGTCGCACCTGCAGCTTGCATTTGCCACCCATCATTCGGTCTGTGTTGTTCATCGGTTCTCATCAGGATCGTCGGGTATGTCTACCCTTTTTTTTTCCTGTGCCTTCATTTCTTCTCAAAATGGCTATGAGATTAAGTGTAAAACCAAATAAAACATCAAACTTTGGTGAAGGACCCTCCTTCCTGTAGAACCCATGAATTTAAATTTCCTAAAAACCTTGGAATAAAGATTTGATCACATTCGGAACTTAACCACCTGACTATTGTTCTTGACATTCGGCTCCCACACCTATTGGGCCCAGATCCTCCCTTGGCCACTCAAACACATGAAATGCAAACCTTTTAAAATTCGGATACTAATCCCACCGGGTCTGCCTTTGCAGAGAGCCCTCACCTTCCAATCGTTCAAGTCTATGGGACACATCTTCAATCGCCCGTCTGTCAGGCCCCACGAAACCCGCTAGCATGGGTCTCCTTGAGCATCTCACCTTTTTGAGGCAGTTGTCTCAAACAACCATCTCCTCGCATCATTCTGCCTGGTGGAACTTCACCAATTTATTGCACACAAACTCTAAGCCAAAATCGTTTGTCTGTCGGCCCCATCGGATCCGACCGTGTAGGTGTCCGCTAGCTCGTCGATGTTTTCAATGTCATCGTTTGAAACGGCCTTCCAAAATCATCTTCCCGTGATGTAGATCCCGCACCTTCCTTCACCGCTCGTGCATTGAAAAATCCACTCAGCGAAAGATTCGCCTGCCTTCGCCTCTGTTAGGCCTGCTAATGCAAACCTTTGTCCGCCCATAGATGTTTCTCTTTATCGTTTGAAATGGTTGTCTGATGTCATCTTTCTACCTATCAGGTCCCGCTATGAAGAACGTCATCGAGGGATAAACTTGCACAAAATTCCTAAATTAGAGGTTCATGGGTGAAGTCTTGTGGACCTCTGCCCATGGAACTTTGTCACTTCCCTGCCCTTTCAAACGACTTTCATACCTCATCTTCTCATGTTGCGGGGCCCACACATCCATTTGTCATCGGGTGAATCAAATCAAATGAAATAAGGACAAATGGCATTGACCCTCCATGGACCCGAAGATGCGAAACTCCATGTGTGGACCTCTGTGTCATTTTTGTCATTCAAAACGGCCAACTCTTTGCATCCCCCCCACATCTTCACGCCCGCATGCCCCACCATTCGTCGCCCTTGCGGATCTTGCAATGTGGAAATTTATTCATGGAGAGTTGTCCTACCAAAGTTGTTTTAACAGCAAACACTCAAACAGCTGCCAGCCCAAGGAAGTCTATACCCCTAGGCTTGCATTACAAAAATCCCCCAAAATGAAAGCCAAAAAGAAATCTTTAAGGGATTTTATGCATGAACTATCTGATCGAATGTTGTTTTGTAGGGTGTTGGCTAATATTCCTTGTATTTCATGATTGTATTGTTTACTACCTCCTTTGGTTGTAGTATATATGGAACCATTTGCTCGAACCTCGGTGGTGGCTACAAAAAAGGATAAAGGAAAAAAGATCAGAAAGGCTCCTCAGGGCAAAGAAAAGGACTAGATGAAGTAAAAGTTCCAAGGGCAGCCCCTTAATTCCAAAGTCCTCATAGAATGGAGAGACATTTCAGAACCCAACTTGGGGCACATAGACCTTGATGAGTTCAAACAAAGGGTTAGGATCAACCCCAAGATAGAAATTGCTCAAAAAATCAGGGGAAGTGGATTGGCAAAGGCTACAGGTTTCCCACCAACCCTCATTGCTCAAGAGCTTGTAATGGCCTACAGAGAGGTATATCAAGAGGATACCAAAACCATCATAGATAGGGATAGAAATTTATTAGCTGACCTAACCTCCAAATCCGTCGGGCATACCTTCCACATCCCTACCTTTAGAAAAATGGAACAAAAATCCATGGAATATGGCAAGCAGATGTGGGATGAAGATCCCCTCAAGTGCAAGAAATTGATTAATCGATATTGGTTGAAGGACAAGAGGGGCGGTGCCAAAAAATTTCCCTAGGAATTATATCACAATGACTTCTTCGAGGATTACCACAATTCGGTGACCCTTCTAAGTAGAGTCATGGGCCTCCCATCCGCAACATTGTTTCATGACTGGATGTTTTATTTCATTGAGGAAATCATCCCAGGAGACACATTCTTCTATTGGGAGGGAATGATCAATGAGTGCCTACATGAATAGTTTATGGCAGTAAAGAAGACCTTGAAGTTTTATATGAGATCTTATCTTGTGTATTTTCTCACCGACCGTGCCCAGTACAGAGGCTTATTTATAGCACCGAACCTAGATCCACGAACAAATCTGAAAGTATATGAAAAGTACCCTTAGCTTCACTACAGAAATTCCAAAAGGGAGTACTACAAGATTAATGATGCCTTCATAGGCCATGTTATTAGATTGCTTGGGGGTGACCCTAAGAGATGGGTTTCACATAGCTCCAATGCTTTTATCCATCGGTTTGGGTTCTTGTTCATTCAATTCCCAAAGTTCACTTACATTTGAACCGAGGGATTCTCATATGAGCCATATAAGTTGCCCCCGTATCCCAATGACCAAATCATATTGCTTGAGGTCTCTGGCTAGCTACAAAGATTACATGCCCTTTTGAGCGATAAACACAGAGCAGGGGTTCCCTATCCTCTTACCTTCAGACAAGGACAGTATGAACTCCATATTTCCCAATGCGCAAACAACTCCGACAAAGAGTTGAGTGAGTATAACTTGAAGTTCTATACTGTTAGGCCCCGGATGGACCCATATGGAAAAATGAGGAAGATGGTGGGGGTATAATGTGCCCACTTGCATAGCGTCAAGGACTTATGGGTTAATTGAAAAGATGATAAGGAAGTCTGTATGCGGCAATATATGTGTATGACGTCTTACTTCGTCAAAATGGTGAAGTTATTTCCTATGCCAAAGCAAGTGTGGGAAGAGGAAAGCATGATAGTAGACCCAAAATATAATTCTATTACCAACCTGCCATTACCAAAAATAGATTGGAATGAAGAATAGGTCGATGACCCAGATGCTATCACTAAGCCTGTTGAGGCAAGGACTAGGTAGTGGATTGATGGGCAAGTTTCCCAATTGAAGCAATAGGGTCTAGAAATTACATGTGTCGAGCCTGAGCATCTACATAAGGGAAAAGTTGATAGTTTCATTGTTGTTGAGGAAGCCTCGACAGGAGAAACCTCATCATCTCCCTCCATCACTAGATAAAAGAAAAGAAAGGAGACTACTGAAGAACAACCTAAGTCAAAATGGTTGCAGAGGAGCTTCAAAGAAGCCAAAAGGATCGAGTGGTCTCGTGGGAATGCCCACCATACAAGAGGACTCTCTTCATGAGGGAGAAGAATAGCCAAAATCTCCTCTTATCACATTTGATCCCATGGTCTCCACTACTATTGTTACCACCTCGCTTATTGCACAAGCAATAGTTGTCTCTTCTCCGCCCACGGGGGATATTTTTGTCGATGTTGCCTCCACCTCTCCTATTGTGCAAGTCATAATTATGGACTCTTCCTCGGCCACTACCTCCCCACTTTCCTTGTCCTCCATGTCTCCAATGCTATCACTTCAAACCATCGCTGCGAGATCCACAATGTCTACTCTTACACTCCCAGAGTCCTTTACCAAATATATGTAGAATATGCCATCGGAGCTCTCTATGATGTTTGCAAACCCAGCAGTGCAGGCTTCCATTGCCTAAGCAATAACTAGTCTCCTAGTTCCCCCTCCTCCTACCGAGCTGCCCTCAATGGAGGCGACCATGCAAATTTTTGAGGAGATGGAGAAACAACAAAGGGAAGCAGCCAAAAGGTTGGACGAGGAGACTAATGATTATCATAGGCATCCCTTGTTTGAGCGCCCAATAATTGATGAGGTCATCTATGAATCCTCTGACTCAGATGATGAGGCTTCAAATACGAAGATAATTGAAGATACCTTCGATCCCGATCTTGACGAGGATTTGGCTCAAAAGCTCAAGGAAATTGAAGAGAAAGAGGTTGAAAGATGACCTATCATTGAAGGGAGGGTTGCCTACATAGAGGTGGAGGCCACTAAGTCTCCAATAGGGGAGGACGATCAAATATCCAAGCTAGATCAAGGGATATCCTTCATGATGAGCAAGAGGAGGGGAAAGAGGAAGGCAAACTTGATGGGGAAACCAAAAATAGGAGAAGTCCAAGGGTTGGAACATCACTGGGAGTAGGAACATCAAGAAGAAGAAGAAAATATCCCCCAAAGGCATGAGGTTACTGACTCCCCAAAGGTAACAATTGTGAGACAAGATTCAAATGAAGAGGAGGGGGAAAGGCTACAACAAGAAACCTTGGGCGATAAAGCATCACAAATACAACAAACCCACGTAGAGGAAGGTGGTCATGAGTCACCTAAGGGAGAATCTCAAATTCTTGAGTGGCTCGAGAAGAAATTAGAAAAGAAGATCCTAGCCCAAACAGACCCTAAAGCAAGATTGGAGGCCATCCTATCCCAGGCACAGATCAGTACCAAGAAGAAAAAGAAGCCAAAGGTCAGATCCTAGCTGACCATAGATGCCTTGGGGTCAAGGACTGTGCAAATTTCCACCATAGTAGATGAACAAAGACAAGACCACCAAAGTTGAGTTGAAGGCACAGGTGGCTGATTTGACAATGTACACCCAGCAGTGGTCTTCAATTGATAAGCTCCCTACAACATCCGCAGTTACCCCACTACTACTCTTAGAGGAGCATATTAATAAGCTGGAGAAAAGGAAAAATTGGATGAAGGTCATGGAGGACTAGTTCAAGCAAGTTCTTTACAATGGAAATATTGGCATTGGGCATGCTATTACAATAGAAAATAAATTTTTGGATGTGCAGAAATATCTTGAAAACATAAAGAAGACTTGCACTAATTTTCTAGAAAAATATAGGATCACATATCCTAAGATTGAGGCAATCCTCAAGCTTCTTAGGAAAATTGTAAAGAAGGAACTTGTGATGGTCGAGAATGATCTTTGGTTGGTGGAAAATTAGAAGAAAGGCTTGAACCATAGAAAAGAGATATTGGAGCAGGTGCTTCATGAACTAGAACATGTTCTGGATCGGGTAAAAGAAATCATAGGGTTATGTGAAGAGTACTTAAAGTTGATGATGGATTATGATATGCCTACTGCTAAATTGGATCCAAAAAAGGTTAGGCCCCATTTTCACAAGAAAATGGAAAATGGAACCGCTGGTGAGATTACGGTGGATTTTATGAGTTTTGTTGATCATGACTTCACCTAGTCTAAGTAGATAGTGCAGAATGTAGCTAAGTATGATGGACATTGGGAAACCATCACTTGTAGATCTAAAAATCTAAACTTTCATATGCTTCAATCTGATATTTCGAAGTGGGATAAGCTCCAAGCACTAATTCTAAAGTTCATAGAATACACTACTATCAAGAAAAGCGAAGGAAATTCGATTATTGAAAACGAGTTCCTCACTATATAGCTACAACAAAGGCAAGACAACAATTTTCTAAAGACAAAAGAACTACAATTTTGTCACTAGAGGACAAACTAGGGAAAGGACAAGGAATGTAATTTTAAATTACCATATATTTGGGGGTAGGTGAAACCCTAATGTAAAGTGAATTCTAGCCACACAATGCAAATTAATTTTGGCCACATGTTTTTCTTTTTGAAAACTATAAATAGGGGTCTCCTCCTCTCATTTTGGGAGAGTTGAGTTGTTGTAAAGGCATGCTGCAGAAATATTAATAGAAGTTCATTAGCTTTTGGTGGATTCTTGAGTTTCTATTGCATGTTACATGGTTCTTCTCCGATAGTTAGATGATTTAGAAATATTTACTTTGTTGTTTCAGTTGTTTTAGTTTGCATTGATAGAGTAGTTGATGTTGTTCAATGGTTGTGTAGTATTTTGTTGTGTTGATGCCTTTCTTTGTCCATACTTTTGGTTGTTTACTGATGGTAGATGGCTGTGTAAAGTTAGCCTAGACATAAAATAAAAGTTGCCCCAAACTTCTATCTTTTATTCATGCATGTTTATGGTGAATGAATGGTTGAATATTTGCAGTCCTTAGAAGCTTGCACAAATTCCATCATACTGAAATAAAATCCAGTTAAGTGAAATTATGTTTTAGGAAAGTTGTCCATAGTAGAACCCTCCATGATCACTTTTCATTGCTAGTTGCAGATCCAGAAACCTCTTCCCTTCCCTGCCCTTTTTCTTTTTTTTATAAATAGCCTATGCTAAGGTTCATTGCACATTGTAAAGCCAAATGTAAAGCTGAAATAGGAGTTTAAGATTGTTGTTCGGACCTACAGTAAATTGCACACTAACTTCCCATCTCAGAAACTCCATCCTAAGATCCAACTCCCTTCCACCCTAACTTTTGTAAGTCTGCCTTGTGATTACCAACAAAATCACATTTGAATCATTAAGAGATTCCATGCATGTCATGACCTGACATCCGAGAGACCTTGGGGTGATTTTCAGAAACTAGTTCTTGGAGATTTCCTTTCAAGAGAGGTGATGCACCTATGTATTTCCTATGTTGAGAAAGGGCTAAAACACCCATCAACAACTTCCATGGGGGTCTCTTCTCCATCAGTGGTATCCTTACTGGAGAGCAATCCTAGGTCATCTATAGAATCCATGCTTGACTATGATGCAAACCCATTAGAACTCACCACACCACCAAGGGGATTGGAAGATTTCACTGACATGTTAGGAACCATGATTTCATATAATTTTTCATTCCCAATTACAAATGATAGAATGTTGAAGGTGATATGATTCTTTGTTCTATCCTCCAGGCCCTAAAGGTGGATATCCTCAAGATCAACATCAGTTTCTTCAATAGGTAATCCTTCCTGGACTACATCTTGATTTTGAGGACCTCCCCCAGTG
The DNA here is from genome assembly GCA_007115665.2 of Sequoiadendron giganteum. Lineage (NCBI taxonomy): Eukaryota > Viridiplantae > Streptophyta > Pinopsida > Cupressales > Cupressaceae > Sequoiadendron > Sequoiadendron giganteum. The sequence continues at coordinate 92,905,719 of CM021108.1, forward strand.
TCCAATATTTCAATTTCTCCTCTAGGGCTCTATATTACTTTCTCACCACCTCCTTCTAGTGGGTATCCTTCAAGTTGGGGATCCAATTCATTGTTCTCCATAAAATATTTAGAGTTAAAAGTGTATATCTCTTTGCCTCATTTAGGGTTAATTTCTTTAGGTTCTTTCAATTGTCTTATTTTCTACAAGGCCAACTATTGGGCATTTAATTTGATAATGTTTTCTGACTTATCTAATCTTAATAGAGATTCAAGATCAGAGGCCTCGTTTTCTTTTTGGTGATCTATATTCTCTACATTTCCTTCACTTGTATTGTTGTCTAGTTCATGAAGTAGAGAGGTGAGGCTATCCTCCACATTTGTTGTTGGCTTATTGATTTTAATTGTTTTTGCATTCTCCATCTATGAGGAGTTATTTCTTATTTTCTTATTGAACTTAGGGTTTTATGGGGAAAATGTCTCATCAAGTTGTTGCGGAGTGGGACTATAATCCATAATTCCCTCCATATTATTCACATCTCTAGTCGGCCACCCATCCATTGTAGAGGGTTACATCTTATTTTTAGTGCCTCCACCAAAGGCAAATTTGGAATTAGTTTTATTCCTTATTAGTGGACAATTCCTTTTGATGTGGCCTTCACGCCTACATAGATAGTAGAAATTCAACCCTCCTAGGGTTTCAATTTCATAATAGACATTTCCAGATTTCAACTTGATTTCTATAACCCCCGACAATTCCATGCCCAGAGACAAGGATACCAACACCCGCACATCAGAGTGCAAAAGAGGGGTTTTGGTGTTATAAATTTTTAGGACATTCCCATATGTTTCCAGTAGAAGTGGAACAAATTTCCATAGTTGGGGAGGAACATTTTTAACAATTAACCATCTAGGGCTAGAGAGGGCCAAAACATGCGGAAGAGGGGTTTTGGTGTCATCAATTTTTAGGACATTCCCATATGGTTCTAATAGAAGTGGAACAAATTTTCATAGTCGGGGAGGAACATGTTTAAAAATTAACCATATAGAGCTAGAGATGCCCAAAACATCCTCCTCTAATGCATTTGGATTCCATGCCAAGATCCACAAGACAACCATCTCGACATTCCAAAATTGCTTCTTAATTGCCCCCATTTGAGAATTATAGTTGTGATCCTAATAAAGTGTTGCTTCCTAAATGTGAGAGATGTTAGATAAAACTAATAGTGCAATAAAGAAAAACAACAAGATAATAGGGCACCTCAATGATTAGCCTAAGAAGATGAACAATATGAAAGCAAGATAAACAAGTAAATTGTTGTTATACCTTCATGTTGTTGCTTCCTTGGTTGGCCCTTGATGTTGAAGTCTTGTGTGCTCCTTGGATGGCAATGAAAATGAAGTGGATGCAAGATGAATTGATGCAATATGGATGCTAAAATATATGAGAGATTGAATGGCAATTTTGCAAGAGTTTGTTTGCAAAAGACTTGATCCCCCAAAATGAAGGAATTGAAGGGGTATTTATAGGCCAAATTGAATTCTCTAGAGAATTCAACGGTTGGGATTGATCCAACAAAGATCAAGATGAAGGGCTATGGTGAGTTGAGGACTCACAAGCCCTCACATCTTGACATGTGGAAGGTGAGATGTCCTAGGGTGGAGTGATGTGGAAATGAGGTGGATCTTGGGGGATGAGAAGATTCCTTGGAGGAATAAAAGTGAATTAAAAATTCACAATGATTGAAAGAATCTAGTGGATAAGAGAGGGTCTCCAAAAAGCTGGAGATTTGTCACATGTGGGTGATGTGACAAGTCCAAGGTTCTAGAAGCCCTTGGCACATGTGAAGTGACAAGTCAAGGCTTCTAGAATCTTGCATGGGGGATGGGGAAGACCTTGGAAAGATAAAAGTGAATTAAAAATTCACATGGGGAAGAGGGGAACCTTGGTTGAATAAATGTGAATTAAAAATTCACATGGGGAAGGGAGTCCATACCAAAAATGGTAAGTGGGAAGGTTGACCAGAAAAGGTAAGCCAAATGTGGCTAATGATTCTGATTAAGGTTGTGCAAATACAAGATTAAGGTAATTAATGAGAGATTAGAGGCAAGTGGGAGATTATGGAGGATGTGACACTTAATCTTGATTAAGTGGTACACATCCTAATCACAGATTAATTACTTTAATCCGAATTAGGAGAGGGTTATGGAGAATGTGACAAGGAGAGAGAAAAGAGGAATTAAAAATTGATTTTAATTCAAATGGGTTAAAAGACTAAATTAAATAATTTGTCATATTTATTTAATTTAGAGAAGAACAAGGTGTAAGGTAAAGTATTTAATTTATTTAATTAGATACTTTAGGAACTTAGGAAGAAAATGAAATAATGATTAAATGAATTGTTTAATCACCGTTAATGGAATAGATGAATATAATAGACGATTTTGATCATATGGAAGTGATCAAATTTGGATGTCTACAATAGTTATTAAAAAATATGACATACAAAACCTTCTGCACCATGCAATAATAGTAAAATTGAAGCCCTAATTTATTTTCTCAAATATTATGAAACCATTCTTCCATATACTTCCTTGTCGGAGCCCTATTCAGGTTGACGATAGCAAAAAAAATGGCAATTTTCAACAACCTAGAATCTTCTTCTACAATTGCCTCATCTAGGGTATTATTAGGAATCAATATAGCTTTCAAAGGAGGAGTCGGGAAATTCTTACCTTGTTTTTCTCCTCCATTATCCTTCCCTTCAGTGACTTCCCCGAGTGTGAATTTAGCACCCTTCGACAATCGACTTCTTTCACTCGTGATAATATCTCAAAAGGATTTGGGAGCCACATTGTTGGCATTTGGAATGAAGGGCTCATTAATGGATTCACCCAGGGGATTCATATCCCTGACCATCATTTCAGGAAAACTCTGCAAGAACCACACATGTGGCCACCATGAGCAAAATTTATTTGGAATTACAACACGACACTAGAAGGAGATGTTGTATGCTAGAAAGATGATGAAAAAATGTGGAGGAGGGATAAGCCTCCTCCATAGGTAGAAACCCTCACACGCACATAGTCCTTCTTGCAGAGCCTGACCCAAGTTTTTTTCTTCCCTTTGTTCATCAATTGCAAGACCATTTTTCTGATAATATTCAAGTGTTTTATTGCTTCATAAAATGATGTGCTTTTATTTTATGGTCTATGATTACTATTTGTGCTTGATGAATTACAAAATGAATAGAGATGTGTTTTATGAAACATTGCCTCCATTTGGTAGCACAAGCATTTTGCAATTATAAAAAAAAAAAAATCATATTCATTCCAAATTATGCAATTGAGTGTCAGTTTAATATGTTACTTGCAATAAGAAAACTATTATTTGCAAAATAAAAATTCTAGATTTCACCAATGGAACCTCTATAAGACACTTCATGGTCATTAAAGTTATGAGTTTATCTGGCAATACCAAGCATTCTCTTTGTTCTATAGATACCTAATCTATAGTAAAATAAAAATGAGAAGAAAACCATTACCATTTCCTTGAGAAGTACCAGAATGGTCTACTTCATCATTTGGTGGCATGGTCCAATTTATGTACCTAATACACATTATAACAACTAATTTTTAATAACATTGTTTCTATTTAGCATTGCATGGCTAGCAAAAGTAATACAAATAAAATTTCAGGCTAAAACAACATGCCTACCTCCCACATTGGGAAACTGAATTGATCTTTGGACACTGCAGATATGCCCCCTACAAGACAAGAACAATAAACTTAAAGCAATGCTACTCATCTCACATGAGATTGAGAAAACCATCTACAAAAAAATTTTGCTAAGCGTGTACCTTTAATCTTAAAAGGAAAAAGAGTGAAACAAAAAAATGGGGATCAACACTAAAACAAAAAAATTTAACATGTATGCATACCATACAAAGGATCAACCCATTGACTCTTGAAAACTAAGAACCAATTCTATAGAAATTTCAGGGTCTCGCCAAGCAATTATTGTATCTAAAATGTACATATCAGAATTTACAACTTTTTTATTCGAAACTAACTCACAAATAATTTTAAAATCAAAGAATAAATACACAAATTACCTTCATTTCTTTTATAGACATCATTTTTAATACTAAAACCTAAATAACCATGCTCTAGATAGCAGTCATAAATGCAAATTCAATGAAACAGAATTCTCTCCACACTCATTCGCAACCTCAAAGCCAAATAGGTAAAGAAACAAACTATTTATGCCTGAATTGCACTCATGGAAACCTCACACAACAAATGCTCAAAATTGCACTTTTTAGAACTGTGAGTACGAAAACTTAAAATAAATAGAAAAACCTATAAACGTAATACTCAATATTGCACTTATGAAAACCTACGAAAATGATGTTCAAGATTGCACATATGAAAACCTAAAATAACTATGTTTAAATTTTTGCCTTACATAAGCCTTAGAAAAAAATTAAATAATATTCAAAATTGTGCCTTACATACTTGCATGGGGTTCGCTTTGGTGCCATTTCATCCTTAAGAAATCCGCATACCGAATAAGAGCCTACCACAACCTACAAAGCACTTTCTCTCAAGGAAAACTAGTAGACCTTCTACTCTGCACCAAATTGAACTTTCTCGGGTCTCGATCATAGCATTGGCAAGTGTAAATCTACCGAAAAAAAATCACCGCTAAAAGACGTGCGGACTTAATTTACTAGCAATCGCACCTTCATGTGCAATGGGTACGCCGAAGACAATTGGAAGGTTTTAACAATAAATTGTGGTTATTCAGTGATTTTACTAAGGAGATTCTAGAAAATAGTAGAGTAGAAACTCCAATTTTATTGAGCTAATAAAAGCAATTGTTCTCCATCAGTTGGATTTATGTATAATTATAAAAAGAAACTACCTATAAATCCATGACATTGAAAGTTATTCCAAAAAAAATTGGGGCTGCACATTAAATGACTATTGGATATACTAAATAGTGACCATCATTAAGTAGTGGCATCATTAAATATTAAAAATCCACATAAATAACTTGTGCAACTCTAGTGTCCATTATCATTTTCTTTTTGCAATCCTATTTAAGTATAGAATTTAATTAGTTGTCAACAATTTAAATCTATAGGTACAAATAAATTGAGGACAAATCTCAACAATTAATTGTATACAATAAAAATAAGTATTTTTCCATTAATGATAAACATTGTATTACCAAAACATTAAATCATATTACCAATTTATAAGAAACAAAAAAACCCATGGGAATGCAATTGCCAATTGTACAGTTCAAAACTCTAGGACTATTAAAAATGCACTTGAGACCTTAAAGTGAGCTAAAATGAAAAAAGCCCACCAATAACTAAACAAAAAAAAGTTCAAAATGCCTCTCCATTTTATTTCGTGGTCATATTAAGTATTTTGATAAATGCTTATATCAAAGGAATAAACCTTGATGAGTGTGTGACACCAATACTAGGCCTTCCATGTTTTATAGGCTTGTATGAAATGAAAAACTTTTCCAGATAATTTCCAATCATCTCAGGCTAAAATAACATCACAATAATAAGTATTTATCGCAATTTCAAGAGCTATAAATTTTATCTTGACAAGCCATCTATAATATTCATGCTAGTGGAATTTGAGTAAAGAGAGAATAGTAGGTTACCTCGATTTCAACTTGGTTGAAGGTCTTCCAATCATTTTAGGGACAATAATCATGTCAAGAGGTGGGTTTTAACTGGTTTTGGCTTCTCCCCTTGAGGAGCTTCTCGCTTCTGCTAACAAATAATTGTTACAATTAACACAACTAGGATGAATATCAAATCACACCTAAACTAGACACCCCATTGGCACTTGTATTCTTCCAACTTATCAAATCTGCATGTGCACCCATTCCTTCATACAAATATCTCAGCCGCAACAGACAGAAAATAAATTGGCCAGAGTAGGAAAGAGAGTTTTTGAAGGAAAATCAAAACTTCATCTTCTCCCTTTCTTCTTGATTTAGTAAGGCCCTTCCTTAATTAGAATTAAGTGTTGCCCACCTACTTGGACATTATTTATGTGGGTCATTTACTATAATAATTTTGGATGAGTTTCTGAAAATGGATCTAGATCACAAGGTATGGACAATGTTACAACCTCTATCGAAACATATTTATGTACCTTGGATTATAGCGTAAAAATAATATTTGTTGCATATGGTTACAAGGTTCACAACATGTTTAATATCCTTATTGCCATTTACTACCTCAACCAAAATATTGGAGTAGAACTATATTAGCATTTACAAGTCATTAACAAGTAGACATTAGGACCTGTATGATCCTATGTCAGTCCTTCATGTCTCTAAATAAATTTAGAATTAAAAATATATGAGTTTATGAGATTTCTAGAACATAATTAAATCTTTGGATACTCTGAAGAATAGAAAGGGCTATAGTTTCAAAAAAATCTTATTATTAAATATAAAACCATATTAATATACATTTTTTCTACTGAAATTTGGCGTGTTCACTTCTCCCAAATAGCCTTTAGAACAAAGTTTGGTATGGTAGACTGTTAAACCTCATAAATATAATCAAATCAAATATTATTTTGGCTTCACAAAATATTATGAATATCTTTCCAAAGAAACTTCAGTAGTTAATAGGCACACAAGAGAAACTCCTTAAACCTCTTAAAATTACACAACTTTGGTAACTTAAATTCTCCCTGACTAAATTTAAGCCTAGATAAGTTCAAAAAAAAATATATGTGTGGTGGTTATCAAAATTCCCTATATACTTTTGGGATATATTGATAAGATTTTTGTTTCCATGGTGGGGGCTGCAAAAGTTACGAGTTTATGTTGGTGGAATCTCAATATCGTTGTTGTTTTGATGGTGAGATTGGAAGGCTCACAATGTGCATAGTTTGATGATTTCTTCTACCCTATTTGGGTAGAGGATCATGTCATGCATGAGGGTAAAATGCTCAAGCTTAATCTCGATAACAACTTTGCTATCAAAGCAGACACCCTTTCTCTTGTTTCAATTTTATAAGGTTTCCTTATGAAGTTCTACATGTTTTGAGAGCAAATAATCCAACATACTTGCTACTCTAAATTGTAGCTACTAAAGTTCACCTACTTACAATCATAAGCTCTTAATGGGTGTCCTATTTTAAATTAAACTTGTGATTGTGTGCATAGCTTCTCAATTTTTAAGCATTGTTTACCTATTTTGACTTAATGCCTTGAGTATTAGATTGAATGTAATTGTGCAAAGATCTTTACTTGCAATCATAAGCTCTTAATGGGTGTCCTATTTTAAATTTAACTTGTGATTGTGTGCATATCTTATCAATTTTGAAGCATTGATTACCTATTTTCACTTAATGCCTTGAGTACTATATTGAATGTAGTTGTGAAAATGTCTCTTCTTAGTGATTGCTCTGTAATTCATGTGAGTGGGTTCTTACTATGTTGATGTTGGCATTGATACATGTGTTTCCTTTTCTTCCAAGAGCACCTAGACCTCTTTGGAAAGGCACATATGTGCAAATCAAACTTGTTGCAGGGGACTTTGTCGACACTGTCACTGCCTTCTATGTAATTATGTGCTTATGTTATTGTTGTTGCTCTAGTATTGTTTTATGTGCAAATGGGGGCTCAAGACCATCTAGTTTTTTTGGCAACTGCTAGGAAGTAAATGTAGAAAGCTTCAGTAAAAGAGTGCAACTGACTTACCTTGAGAATTTGCACAATCTATGTGTTTATGTCAACGACGTCACTGAGAAATTTGTGCAAAGTTTTCAAGAAGCCCAAACCAATGAGTCACAACTTGCACAAGCATAACCCTCTAACTTTAGAAATGCATAGAAATGGTGGAAGCTACAAATGGGGGCTCAAAACCCTCTAATTCTTTTGGCAACAGCTAGGAAATAAATGTAAAAAAAAGGGAAAGTGAAAATGTGCAAAGCTTACCTCAAGATTCCTGTGAAACCCTAATCAAACCAGGGCAAGTGAAAATGTGAAAATATTGTTACTTACCATGGGTGGAGATGAATCATTTGAGAAACTATTCCACATAAAATGTCGCCACTCGCTTAGTTACTCGCACCCTCAATAAAATATTTTAACACAAAACAAGGGTCTTATTAAAGCAGCAAAAAGGGAAAAAAATGATGAAAGACTAAGATGCATTCAATCGCATCACATGCCCTGTCCAAGACTCTACACCATGGATAGAAAAAATGCATTCCATAATCCTTAGTGAGGGAATGCCTTCAATGTAATAATGATGGTAGGTAGAAAGCGGGGTTGCGGGTTCGAATCCCTCAAACCACTTAAACCCTAAACATGCTTCTCTCAGAAGGAGATGAAGAAATATTTTTTTTCCCCCAAACAATTTGGAAGGTGGGTACTTCAGTTCTCCAACCTAGCCTACAATGGAATGGAAGCCATCTATCCATGTGTCGATGCAAAATGTTGAACGATAAAAAAGACAAATGGCACTTGAAATGCATTAAATATTTTTTTCCCAATTTTGCTAATTGAAAAAATCATAAAATCGTTGGGAAAAATATGAGGAGCCAATAAAAAAAAAGGGGAAAAAGGTCAAAATTTCCATTTTAAAAAATTAATCTAAAAAAAGTCAGCAGACTATATAAATATTTTATAGGCGTGATTCCCCATGTTCACTTTTAATAGATAAGATTGAGGTGATAACATTAGTTCCCCACCTTATAAAGGCAAGGACTAATAATAAGATATATATCACATACTATATATAATTAAAATATATTAATATTAATGTGTAAAATAAAAAAATTAGCACTATACATATGGAACTATAGGTCCAATTGGTACTTTTATTCATTTAATTTTTAAACATGTTTTTCAATACAAGTCTTATATTTTATTCATTACTTTATTTACATTTTACTCGGGTGAACACAATTCTTTTCACATTATTTCACATTAAATTCAATGTGTGGTGTGAAAAGGGAGTCGGCTAACTCCTAGACAAAAGTGACCTATGTGCATACAAAAATCCAAGAAAACATACATAATGACATACATGGTAAGATACATAACATGACGAGACGTCATAGTACGAGGCCCGCCAGATGGGGGCTGAAAAGTGACGAAACCGGAAGACGACACCAAACGTCCGAGAAATGGTAGGTAGGAGTTAACAGTGCCATAAGGTGGGTTTTCCCTCCTCCTGCCAGAAGAAAATGGCAGGTGCCTTAGCTTGCCCGTGAAGTCTCACTTTCATCCGCTTTTTTCTGGCACAGGAAAAACTAGCGAATGATGTGGGCCTTTTTGTTTCCATTTTGCTCATTGAAAGCTAGAGGTTTGAGTGCACGTGGAGGAGTTGGAGGAGAAAACCGACCAAATCCAGGTGCTATTTCATAGTCTGCACATTGTAAGTTGAATTTTGGAGTGCACGTGGAGGAGTTGGAGGAGAAAACCAACCAAATCGAAGTGAGGGTTGCTAACCAATTCAGTTGCAGGTAGAGGGTTTTACAACACCTTATAATTTGTAATTTGGGAAACACAATGTGTGGGATTTTATTTATTTGAATCTCCTTGTTTAAATGTATGAATATCTTGAAAATCACACATTACATTGTTGTGTTTAAATTTTGCATGATTGAAAAAAAAAGTGCACAAAATAACTATAATTTGGAAAACATAATGTTGGGTTTCAGTTATTTGAATCTCCTTGTTTAAATGTAAAATTTATCTCATGGTGGGTTGCTTGCTTCTTAACACCTATTGTTTTGCAACATGGAGTGTTAAAAAATAGTATAAATGTCTTCAAAATCACACATTCCATTGTTGTGTATAAATTATGCATGATTGAAAAAATAAAGTGCAAGAAATAAATGTAATTGGGAAAACACAGTGTTGGCTTTCAGTTATTTGAATCTCCTTGTTTAAATGTGAAGGGTTTTCTCATGTCAGGTTGCTTGCTTCTTCACATGTAGGGCATTGCAACATGGAATGTTATAAAACAGTATGAATGTCTTCAAAATCACACATCCCATTGTTATGTTCAAATTTTGAATGATTGAAAAAAAGTGCACAAAATAACTGTAATACAAAAAATATAGCACATTAGGTTTTAGTTACTTGAATCTCCTTTAGATGTAAAGGGTTTTCTCATGGTGGGTTGCTTGCTTCTTAACACCCATAGTTTTGCAACATGGAATGATACAAAACATTATGAATGTCTTCAAAATCATACATTCCATTGTTGTATTTAAATTTCGCATGATTGAAAAAATAAAGTGCATAAAATAACTATAATTCAAAAAACATGGTGTTGGGTTTCAGTTATTTGAATCCCCTTGTTGAAATGCAAAGGGTTCTCTCATGGTGGGTTGCTATCTTCTTAACATCCACGGTTTTGCAACATGGAATGTTACAAAATAGTATGAATGCTTCAAAATCACACATTCCATTGTTATGTTTAAATTTCACATGATTGGAAAAACAAAGTGCACAAAATAACTGTAATTCGGAAAACACAGTGTTTAGTTTCAATTATTTCAATCTCCTTGTTTAAATGTGAAGGGTTGTCTCATGTTGGGTTTCTTGCTTCTTAACACCCACGGTTTTGCAACATGGAATGTTACAAAACAGTATGAATGTCTTCAAAATCACACATTCCATTGTTGTGCTTAACTTTCGCATGATTGAAAAAATAAAATGCACAAAAAAATTATAATTGGGAAAACACAATCTGTGGTTTTAGTTATTTGAATCTCCTTGTTTAAATGTGAAGGGTTGTCTCATGGTGGGTTGCTAGCTTCTTAATACCCACAATTTTGCAACATAAAATGTTACAAAACAGTATGAATGTCTTCAAAACCACATATTCCATTGTTGTGTTTAAATTTTTCATTATTGAAAAATAAAGTGCACAAAATAACTATAATTTAGAAAACACAGTGTTGGTTTTCAATTATTTGAATCCCCTTGTTTAAATGCAAAGGTTTCTGTCATGGTGGGTTGCTAGCTTCTTAACACCCATGGTTTTGAAAAATGGAATGTTACAAAATAGTATGAATGTCTTCAAAATCACACATTCCATTGTTGTGTTTAAATTTTGCATGATTGAAAAAATAAAGTGCACAAAATAATTGTAATTGGGAAAACACAATGTGGGGTTTCAGTTATTTGAATCTCCTTGTTTAAATGTGAAGGGTTGTCTCATGTTTGGTTGCAAAATAGTATGCATCTCTTAAAAATAACACATTTCATTGTTGTGTTTAACTTTCGCATGATTGAAAAAAGAAAGTGCACAAAATAATTGTAATTGAGAAAACAGAGTGTTGGATTTTAGTTATTTGAATCTCTTTGTTTAAATGTGAAGGGTTGTCTCATGTTGGGTTGCTTTTTTCTTAACACCCATGGTTTTGCAACATGGAATGTTACAAACTAGTTTGAATGTCTTCAAAATCACACATTCCATTCTTGTGTTTAAATTTCGCATGATTGAAAAAAAAAGTGCACAAAATAATTGTAATTTGGAAAACACAATGTTGGGTTTTAGTTATTTGAATCTCCTAGTTTAAATGTAAATGGTTGTTTCATGGTGGGTTGCTTGCTTCTTAACACCTATTGTTTTGCAACATGCAGTGTTACAAAATAGTATGAATGTCTTCAAAATCACACATTCCATTGTTGTGTTTAAATTTTGCATGATTAAAAAAATAAAGTGCACAAAATAATTGTAATTGGGAAAACACAGTGTGGGATTTCAATTCTTTGAATCTCCTTGTTTAAATGTGAAGGGTTCTCTCCTTCTGGGTTGCTTGCTTCTTAACACCCACAGTTTTGCAACATGGAATATTACAAAATAGTATGCATCTCTTAAAAATAACACATTTCATTGTTGTGTTTAACTTTCGCATGATTGAAAAAAGAAAGTGCACAAAATAATTGTAATTGAGAAAACAGAGTGTTGGATTTCAGTTATTTGAATCTCTTTGTTTAAATGTGAAGGGTTGTCTCATGTTGGGTTGCTTTTTTCTTAACACCCATGGTTTTGCAACATGGAATGTTACAAACTAGTTTGAATGTCTTCAAAATCACACATTCTGTTGTTGTGTTTAAATTTCACATAATTGAAAAAATAAAGTGCACAAAATAATTGTAATTGGGAAAACACAATGTGGGGTTTCAATTATTTGAATCTCCTTGCTTAAATGTGAAGGGTTGTCTCATCTTGGGTTGCTTCCTTATTAACACCCACAATTTTGCAACATGGAATGTTACAAAATAGTATGCATCTCTTAAAAATAACACATTTCATTGTTGTGTTTAACTTTTGCATGATTGAAAAAATAAAGTGCACCAAATAATTGTAATTGAGAAAACACGGTGTTGGGTTTCAATTATTTGAATCTCCTTGTTTAAATGTGAAGTGTTGCTTCATGTTGGGTTGCTTGCTTCTTAACACCCAAGGTTTGCAACATGGAATGTTACAAAATTGTATAAATGTCTTCAAAATCACACATTCCATTGTTGTATTTAAATTTGGCAAGATTGAAAAAATAATGTGGACAAAATAACTATAATTTAGAAAACATAGTTTTAGGTTTCAGTTATTTGAATCTCCATGTTTAAATGTGAAGGGTTGTCTCATGTTGGGTTGCTCACTTCTTAATACCTGTGGTTTTGTAACATGGAATGTTACAAAATAGTATAAATGTCTTCAAAGTCACACATTCCATTGTTGTGTTTAAATTTTACATGATTGAAAAAATAAAGTGCACAAAAAAATTGTAATTTGGAAAACACAGTGTGGGGTTTCAGTTATTGAATCTCCTTGTTTAAATATGAAGGGTTGTCTCATGTTGGGTTGCTTCCTTCTTAACACCCACAGTTTTTCAACATGGAATTTTACAAATGAGTATGAATATCTTCAAAATCACATATTTCAATGTTGTGTTTAAATTTCACATGATTGAAAAAATAAAGTGCATAAAATAACTATAATTCGGAAAACACATGGTTGGGTTTCAGTTATTTGAATCTCCTTGTTTAAATGCAAAGGGTTATCTCATGATGGGTTGCTAGCTTCTTAACACTCACAGTTTCACAACATGGAATGTTAAAAAATAGTATGAATGTCTTCAAAATCACACATTCCATTGTTGTGTTTAAATTTTGCATGATTGAAAAAATAAAATGTACAAAAAAAATGTAATTTGGAAAACACGGTGTGGGGTTTCAATTATTTGAATCTCCTTGTTTAAATGTGAAGGGTTGTCTCATGTTGGGTTGCTTCTTTCTTAACACCCACGGTTTTGCAACATGGAATGTTACAAAACAGTATGAATGTCTTCAAAATCACACATTTCATTGTTGTGTTTGAATTTTGCACGATTGACAAAATAAAGTGCACAATATAACTATAATTCAGAAAACACAGCGTTGGGTTTCAGTTATTTTAATCTCTTTGTTTAAATGCAAAGGGTTATCTCATGTTGGGTTGCTAGTTTCTTAACACCCATGGTTTCACAACATGGAATGTTACAAAACAATATGAATTTCTTCAAAATCACACATTCCATTGTTGTGTTTAAATTTTGCATGATTGAAAAAATAAAGTGCACAAAAAAATTTTAATTGGGAAAACACAGTGTGGGGTTTTAGTTATTTGAATCTCCTTGTTTAAATGTGAAGGGTTGTCTCATTTTGGGTTTTCTAGCTTCTTAATACCCACAGTTTTGCAACATGGAATCTTACAAAATAGTATGAATGTCTTCAAAGTCGCACATTTCATTGTTGTATTTAACTTTCGCTTAATTGAAAAAATAAAGTGCACAAACAAATTGTAATTTGGAAAACACAGTGTGGGGTTTTGGTTATTTGAATCTCCTTGTTTAAATGTGAAGGTTTGTCTCATGTTGGGTTGCTTCCTTCTTAACACCAATGTTTTTGCAACATGAAATGTTACAAAATAATATGAATGTCTTCAAAATCACACATTTCATTGTTGTGTTTAAATTTTGAATGATTGAAAAATAAAGTGCACAAAATGATTGTAATTCGAAAAACACAGTGTTAGGTTTCAGTTATTTGAATCTCCTTGTTTAAATGCAAAGGTTTATCTCATGTTGGGTTGCTAGCTTCTTAATACCCAAGGTTTTGCAACATGGAATGTTATAAAATAGTATGAATGTCTTCAAAGTCACACATCCATTATTTTATTTAACTTTCAAATAATTGAAAAAATAAAGTGCACAAAAAAAATTTAATTTGGAAAACACAGTGTTGGGTTTCAGTTATTTGAATTTGCTTGTTTAAATGCACAGTTTTATCTCATGTTGGGTTGCTAGCTTCTTAATACCCACGGTTTTGCAACATGGAATGTTACAAAATAGTATGAATGTCTTCAAAGTCACAGATTTCATTATTTTATTTAACTTTCAAATAATTGAAAAAATAAAGTGCACAAAAAAAAATTAATTTGGAAAACACAGTGTGGGGTTTCAGTAATTTAAATCTCCTTGTTTAAATGTGAAGGGTTGTCTCATGTTGGGTTGCTTCCTTCTTAACACCCACGATTTTGCAACATGGAATGTTACAAAAAGTATGAATGTCTTCAAAATCACACATTTTATTGTTGTGTTTAAATTTTACATGATTGAAAAAATAAAGTGCACAAACTAACTGTAATTCAGAAAATACATTGTTGGGTTTCAGTTATTTGAATTTCTTTGTTTAAATGCAAAGGGTTGTCTCATGCTGGGTTGCTAGCTTCTTAACACCCATGGTTTTGTAACATGGAATGTTACAAAACAGTATGAATGTCTTCAAAATCACACATTCAATTATTGTGTTTAAATTTCACATGATTGAAAAAATAAAGTGCAAAAAAAAATTGTAATTTGGAAAACATGGTGTGGGGTTTCAATTATTTGAATATCCTTGTTTAAATGTGAAGCGTTGTTTCATGTTGAGTTGCTTCCTTCTTAACACCCACGGTTTTGCAACATGGAATGTTACAAAATAGTATGAATGTCTTCAAAATCACACATTTCATTGTTGTGTTTAAATTTTGCATGATTGAAAAAATAAAGTTCACAAAATAATTGTAATTCAGAAAACGCAATGTTGGGTTTTAGTTATTTGAATCTCCTTGTTTAAATGCAAAGGTTTGTCTCATGTTGGGTTGCTAGCTTCTTAACACCCATGGCTTCGCAACATGGAATGTTACAAAATAGTATGAATGTCTTCAAAATCACACATTCCATTGTTGTGTTTAAATTTCACATGATTTAAAAAGTAGAGTGCACAAAAAATTGTAATTTGGAAAACATGGTGTGGGGTTTCAGTTATTTGAATCTCCTTTGCTTAAATGTGAAGGGTTGTCTCATGTTGGGTTGCTTCCTTTTTAACACCCACGGTTTTGCAACATGGAATGTTACAAAAAAGTATGAATGGCTTCAAAATCACACATTTCATTGTTGTGTTTAAATTTCGCATGATTGAAAAATAAAAGTGCACAAAATAACTATAATTCAAGAAATACAATGTTGGGTTTCAGTTATTTGAATCTCCTTGTTTAAATGCAAAGGGTTATCTCATGTTGGTTTGCTAGCTTCTTAACACCCATGGTTTTTCAACATGGAATGTTACAAAACAATATGAATGTCTTCAAAATCACACATTCGATTATTGTGTTTAAATTTTGCATGATTGAAAAAATAAAGTGCACAAAATAATTGTAATTTGGAAAACACAGTGTGGGGTTTCAATTATTTGAATCTTCTTGTTTAAATGTGAAGGGTTGTCTCATGTTGGGTTGCTTCCTTCTTAACACTCATGGTTTTCCAACATGGAATGTTACAAAACAGTATGAATGTCTTCAAGATCACACATTTCATTGTTGTGTTTAAATTTCGCATGATAAAAAAATAAAGTGCACAAAATAACTGTAATTCGGAAAACACAATGTTGGGTTTCAGTTATTTGAATATCCTTGTTTAAATGCAAAGGATTATCTCATGCTAGGTTGCTAGCTTCTTAACACCCATGGTTTCACAACATGGAATGTTACAAAACAGTATGAATTTCTTCAAAATCACACATTTCATTGTTGTGTTTAAATTTCACATGATTGAAAAAATAAAATACACAAAATAATTGTAATTCGGAAAACACAGTGTTGGGTTTCAGTTATTTGAATCTCCTTGTTTAAATGCAAAGGGTTCTCTCATGCTAGGTTGCTAGGGTATGTGTAGAATCATCATGGAAAAAAGAGGCCCTTAAGTGGCAATAAAATTCAAAAAAATCAGAGTTAGGAAACTTGACATAAAAATTTGAATAAGTTAACTATATTATTTCAAAAATATGTAAGATTATAATCTGTTGAAAATTGAATGTAGTTTCTAAATTACTAGGTTTATTTTTATTTTTTTTAAATCTATTTGGTGAAAATTTGAAATTTCAATGCAGTAGTACTTAAATTTCAGGGAAAAAATAAGAAGTAGGTGTCTGTCTGACCACCCTAACCACAATAAAATGATAATATTTTTTTTATAAGGTTTTAGATATAAGTAGAAGACTCATGTCTCGAGATGCATATTTTTTTGTAATTTTTTTCCAAGTAAATAATTAATTATGATTTTTTTATTACAACTTTTTAAAAATATAAAAACTCGTACGTCTGACCACCTTAACTTGGACAAAACTTCATGAAATTAAATTATTATTTTTTTAATCCTATAGTATGTGAAGCATATAATGTGACACATATTTCTGATTCAAAAAATGTGATACCCTTTGAAAGCTATATATGTTTTTCAATCAACCTATCAATTAGGACTTTAGTCATAATTCAAATAGAAAATGAATAATAATTATTTATTAAATTCAAAGTAAAGCATAATTTATATTGGTGGAAAACTAATAATCTCCTTTAAAAACCCTTTTCATTTCATCAATTTTGGTTAAAAAGAAAGTCATCAGCCACATGGGCCATCATATCACTTACATATCGCCACTTTTTGGCCCATCATGATCATACACATACCCGCTAGCTTCTTAACACCCATGGTTTCACAACATGGAATGTTACAAAACAGTATTAATGTCTTCAAAATCACACATTACATTGTCGTGTTTAAATTTTGCATGATTGAAAAAATAAAGTGCACAAAAATATTGTAATTGGGAAAACACAGTGTGGGGTTTCAATTATTTGAATCTCCTTGTTTAAATGTGAAGGGTTGTCTCATGGTGGGTTGCTAGCTTCTTACTACCCACATTTTTACAACATGGAACGTTACAAAACAGTATGAATGTCTTCAAAATCACACATTTCATTGTTGTGTTTAAATTTTGTATGATTGAAAAAATAAAGTGCACAAAAAAATTGTAATTTGGAAAACACAGTGTTGGGTTTTAGTTATTTGAATCTCCTTGTTTAAATGCAAAGGGTTCTCTCATGCTAGGTTACTAGCTTCTTAACACCCACGGTTTCGCAACATGGAATGTTACAAAATAGTATTAATGTCTTCAAAATCACACATTACATTATTGTGTTTAAATTTCACATGATTAAGAAAATAAAATGCACAAAAAAATTGTAATTGGTAAAACACAGTGTGGGGTTTCAATTATTTGAATCTCCTTGTTTAAATGTGTAGGGTTGTCTCATGGTGGGTTTCTAGATTCTTAATACCCATGGTTTTGCAACATGGAATGTTACAACACAGTATGAATGTTTCAAAGTCACACATTCCATTGTTGTGTTTAAATTTCGCATGATTGAAAAAATAAAGTGCACAAAAAATTGTAATTTGGAAAACACAATGTGGGGTTTCAGTTATTAGAATCTCCTTGTTTAAATGTGAAGGGTTATCTCATGCTAGGTTGCTTTCTTCTTAACACCCATGGTTTTGCAACATGGAATATTACAAAACAGTGTAAATGTCTTCAAAATCAGACATTCCTATGTTTTGTTTAAATTTTGCATGATTGAAAACATAAAGTGCACAAAATAATTGTAATTGGGAAAACATAGTATTGGGTTTCAATTATTTGAATCTCCTCAAGTTTAAATGTGAAGGTTTGTCTCATGTCGGGTTGCTTCCTTCTTAACACCCATGGTTTTGCAACATGGAATGTTACAAAATAGTATGCATCTCTTCAAAATAACACATTTCATTGTTGTGTTTAACTTTCGCATGATTGAAAAAATAAAGTGCACAAAATAATTATAATTGGGAAAACACAGTGTGGGGTTTCAGTTATTTTAATCTCTTTGTTTAAATGTAAAGGGTTGTCTCATGTTGGGTTGCTTTCTTGCTTCTTAACACCCACGGTTTCGCAACATGGGATGTTACAATGTCGGGTTTCAGCTATTTGAATCAATACAATATTTGTCTCATTCACTATGGTCTGCTTCTTTTCAAGTATTTGAACAGTAGATTCCTTTGTGATTTCATACATTCTAGTAGTTGTTGTGAACAATTTTTCACTATCATTTTCCCATTCCACATACTTTAAATACTCCTTCACCAACTTCTCAACAGTAGGAAGAATCTTTTAAGTCAATAAATTATATATCTCATACAGTTTGGTTTGATTATTTTCAAGTGTTTTTAGGGATGTTTCCTTATTCATTTCATACATTCTAGTACCTGCTACCTCTTGAAGTATTTGTAAGATCTTGGGTTCCTCAAGCCACGGTGTTTTCCAACATTGAATTACCAATAGACAAAATGAGTGTAATGAAAACCTTACACTACCAATGTAAGAAAGGGCACCTTGAAAATTTACCAAAACTATTACTTAGAGTATGAATTACGTTTCGATTTCGTCATATTAGTAAAATAGAGGTAGCTAGGAAAACATAGTGGATTACGAGCTAGTTTGTTGAGCTTGTACAAAGTTGAAGGGTGGATAATTTGGAGAGGAGTTGCAACCGAGGGATACATAAGAGTAACCATATTTAGCTGAGGGGTGACCAACCATTTTCATTCTTATACATCGAGGGTTTTTCAACACTATGTGTGTGGCAGATTTCTTAACGCAATGTGTTTTCCAACCTCCGATTATATTTTTGCTTGTTGTAAGCTGAAGGGTGGAATTTTTTCTTTTCTGCTTGATGTTCTTTTGCTGGTCATGTTTAGTTTTATGTTCACAGATGTTTGGCAGCCATAGAAGTAATTACATGTTATTATTCACGTTACGGTTATAGGCTATATATAAAGTAAGGGTTGGACTTCTCATCCAAATGTTCAACTTGCACTTTTTTAGTTCATGAATTTTGATTTACACTTTTTTTGGTCATGTTAACTCACCTGAAATGGAAGGCCCCATGTGAGAACATGCTTGTTCAGGTAAAACAGATTTGTAGACCCCATCTACTATGGCATCTTAGTTTTTTTTCATGTGAGGTTGTGATTTTACGTGTGGTCTTTATGTCCACTTGGAGGTTCAAGTAGACACTATTTTTTCCAACATGCAATGGTTCACATCACGTTTGATAGGTAAATTTATAGATGCATGCCTTTCTTGATTCACTCCATTATTTATTCATGATTTTGTCAACAGATACAAAAAAAAGAAAATGTTTTGGCATTGGTGGAAGCAATGGATGCACATTTATTTTCATAGAAGGTTGTCATAAAAAATTTTGGTATCCCTCTAACCTTTCCTCTCTATTAACACATACATGTGCACCACAAGCAACGTATCTTCCATAATACATTTGTTCTTGCAACTCTAGAAGTAATTACATAGTGTTATGCACATTACACTCATATGCCACATACAAAGTTGTAGGTTGAACCACTCATTGTGTGGTTCAACCTTCACTTGCTTATTTCATGAATTGCTAGATGTGCTTTGGATCTTCATGTTAAGTCATGCCAAATGGAATGCTGAATATCGCAGCATGCCTCCTCAGGTAAAAGAGGTTTGTACACCCCATATACTCTGAAATCTTTGTTATATAATTTACATGTGGCATTGTGAATTTACTTGTGGTCTTTACGTCTGCATGGAGGTTCATCTACACACTTTGTTTTCCAACCCACATTAACTTAAACATCATGGTTGATAGGACATTTTACACCTTTTGGGATTTCCTCTTTCTATCCATTACTAATTCATCTTTTTTCAATAAATACAACAAACATGTTATCATTTTGGCATTGTTGGTAGCAATGGATGCACTTTTTTATTTTTACATACAAGGTTGTCATCAAAGGTTTTGATTGCTTTCTAACCCTTCATCTCCTTTAGCACATACACACGCAGCACAACCAATGTATTTTCCTAAGATAATACATATGTTGTTGCAATTGTATACGTAATTACATACTCTTTTCCACATTACACTCGTATGCCACATAGGAATTTCTAGGGTGAACCACTCATCATGTGGTTCAACCTTCACTTGTTTATTTCAAAAATTGCTAGATGTGATTTTTCTCCTCATGTTAACTCATACGAAATGGATAGGTTGAATATCACAACATGCCTCCTCAAGTAAAAGAGGTTTATACACCCCATATACTCTAAAATACTTGTTATATTTACATGCGGGGTTGTGAATTTACTTGCGGTCTTTATGTCTTCATGGAGGTTCATCTACAAGTTATTTTTTCCAACCTACATTCGCTTACATCATGGTTGATAGGACATTTTACACCTTTCTAGCTTTCCTCATTCTCTACATTACTGATTCATCTTTTTTTCAACAGATGCAACAAACATGTTATCATTTTGGCATTATTGGCAGCAATGGATGCACTTTTTCTTTTTACATACAAGGTTGTCATCAAAGGTTTTGGTTGCCCTCTAACCCTTCCTTTTCTTTAACACATACACACGCACCACAACCAACATATCTTTCCATGATAATACATCTTTTGTTGCTATTGTATAAGTAATTACATATTTTTGTGCATGTTACACTCCTACGCCACATAGAAAGTTGCACGTTGAACCACTCATCGTGTGGTTCAACCTTTGCTTGCTTATTTCATCAATTGCTACATGTGCTTTTGCTCCTTGTGTTAAGTCACGCCAAATGGAAGGTTGAATCTTAGAACATGCCTCCTAAGGGAAAAGAGGTTTGTACACCCCATATACTCTGAAATCTTTGTTATATTTACATGCAGGGTTGCAATTTACTTGTGGTCTTTATGTCATCAAAGGTTTTGGTTGTCATTTTCTATTGCCATTGTCTATGTCCACGTGTACAGTGAGATAGACAGTCTGATTTTTGGCCCGCATTTGTGTTATATTTTATGTGTAGCTTGATTCAATCTATCACCTTTAATTTTCCTTAGTTGAAGTTGTCAACCTCCTATTGGTTTCATGTGGGTGAGAGCAATGCAAGCACATTTTATTTACATTTAATGAATGATTTCTTTCTTTTTCTTGAAACAATCCACACTAATTTTAAATATTCATCCAATTCTATCCTTTCGTAGAATGGGGAAACCTTTGAAATGGAAGAAGCAAGACAAATTGGATGTGAAAGATGTACAAAATGGAGGCTCTCCTTTTTCCTCTTCCGATTTGCAATGGAATCCTATTTATGTCAAGAAGGATGGGGTCCCTAACCTTGTCGCAACAATTCCTCGTATGAGAATTGATGATTTCATTCGCAATGAAATGTGTGTTGAAGGTTTTGAAACACAATTTATGGACAAGAAAAAAGGAGAACCTACTACCATGCGTCCCATCAACAAAAAAATAATGGCAAAACAATTTGGTATCGTAGGTTTGTATCTTTCAACATTCATTTGTATGGTCCAATGATATTTTACTCTCTCTTTATTCAAGATGATGAGATTATGCCTTCTTCACAGCTATTGGTGTCAATACGGTCCCGCAGACCACAGAGACCAACGTGATCCAAAGAAGAAACAACAGAAGACGTTTACACAAATGTGACGTTGTCAACACCACTTCATGGTAAAGGTTATGAATGGAAAACCCGATGTTGCTTATATTATGTACAAAGAAATGTTCCACCTCGATAAAAAAAGGTGAATTTTTCCATGGCATAGGCGATACAAGTGGAGATAGGCGTTCTATTTTTTCTGCTAATCTATCCACAGAGTGCAAAATCTATATTGAAAGCCTTTTTCTCATGGAAATTAGTGTCAATACAATAATGGATAGACACATCAATGATCCTGTCTTATGTGGCACGATGTTAAAGAGAGATCAATTCCTTACAAGAAAGGATGTAAGGAATGTCTAGCAAAAGGTGCATTCTACTCACACAAAAACACAGAGTCAATTCGACACGTATCATGATGTGGAATGGACAGGACTTTGACAACTTCTTCTACTTTCAGTGGCCCAATGGGAAAGATACACCTTTTTTTATCGGGGTTCAGACACCATGGATTTTGGATAAGATGGTTAGCCACTCACACAATTCAATCATCTTGATGGATTCCATGTTTTCCACTAACAAATATGGAGTGAGGCCTTACAAACATTGAAAAATAGTTATTTGTCTTTTCAATGATCTTGCTGGCTATAAACCTGACATTGCTCATGTTGAGTTGTTATGTCTACAGTTTCCATTATATTCTTTTCTCATTTTCAATGAGCAATAGAGTGGTGTGCTAGTTGCATGGGTAGTGTCCACACGAAACAAGATTGAGGAATCTTTGTGTGGCTATGCATATTGCATGACCATGGAAAAAGAGTCGGACCTGACTAGAGAATCAATGCATTTTTTACTGATGATGCAACTGCAGAAATCCAAGTCATACAGTATGTGCATCTTTTTGTTCATTTGTGTACCTTTCTCATTTGCTATTTATTTTCAATACCACTTTCTCTTACAGATAAGTGGTAAACAATATCATTTGTATTGTTTATTAGGGTTGTCTTTCAATGTCGTTTGTTGCTATGCCTTTGGCATGTGAAAAGGGCTTGGTTGAAGAATTTATATAAGTATACAACCAAGGAAAGGGCAATGGACATCTTCTACAGACTTGGCATGATCATGATGGCAATCGGTGATAACGAATATAGCATCACTCAGATATTGAACTCTTTCTTTAAGGAGTTTAATGATCAGCCATGATTTTTAGAGTACTTCAACAAGACATGGTTTGAAGGAGAAGGTCAAATTGGTGAATTGACAATTTTCGTCACCTCGTAGGATTCACACCATTCACATTATTTAGCATTACCTATAATACGTTGTGGTTTACTTGACTATTGGATTTTTTTCATAGCCATGTGGGCAAAAAAATTCAGACTATTCCCACATTCCAACCAAGATATAAGTGCAACCATTGAGTCACACCATTGCTTACTCAAAACTCGGTACTTGTGTGATCATTCTAACAAATGCACCAAGAGAATGGACTATTTGTATTACACACTTATGTATAAAATGGAGCCATTCTATAGGCAAAAGTAAAAGTTGCAGTATTATGGTTTTTCGACGAACTATAAGTTTTTAAATATGTGATCTAGTTTGGAGTGGCCCAAGGCAATTTTGAACGATCACTATGTTCTTGATGAAACACATCCTAGATGGTACTGGGTGAAAATTCAAAGTAGGTCCCACCACTACCTTGTTTGGAAATTTGGGGAGCACCTTTTTGTTTGTGAGTGCCCTTGGAGTTTGTAGGGGAACACTTGCAAACATGTCCAGAAGGTTTTTGGCTTGATTAAAAGATCATCTGTCATTGAAGGGGTGGTCCATGGTAAGTGAATTTAAATTTGAATTATGTTACTTTATGGGAGTCAATTGTGTTTTGCATTTTCTATTGCCTAATATAAGTTTCATCTTTTTGGTTATTTAGATGGGGGAGGTCAACCAATTAATAGAGGGATATATTTGAACAAGACATTGTCATAGGGGGGTGTCAAAGAAAATAATCTTAATCTTCTCACCCCTACACAAGATCCTTCTATCACTCATGTATATGATGAACACGTGCTCAAAATGTGTATTTGGAATGACACAAACCAAATCTTGAACAAAGTGATGAGTACACTGCCACATTGTCTACAATAGGTGCAATCATACTTATAGTGCATGGAGAGGTTTCTATAGGACCTACAGCAATCAAATGCATTGCCCTTTGAATTCATTCTCTATCTTGATGAAGTTGCAACCAGCACCATTCACATGTTTACATGGTTTAGTGCAAGCAGGGATCATCGTTGATGTGGAACCCATCGTATGAAGCGTGTTGCAAAAAACTCAGATCACCAAACTCCTATGTATGACTCCTTTCCCTTCTCTGCAAACAATATCTCCAATGTGAATGTGAATATGCAATGTCAGACTTCAAGAGTAGCTGCCATGGATGTGGCAGAGGATACCACATCTAATACGGGTGACTATGAGAAAACCCATTTCAATTTCTATATTGTAATAGGAAATGGTATTGCAGATTTCTTTTTACAGTATGTGCTTCTACCACGTCATAAACTTTCTGATTTATTTTTTGGCCTTTTTTGTTCGCTTTAGCATTCCAATTTGGGGAAAGGAGTCCTCGTCGATGACTATCTTTCATGAGTGTAAACCCAATGGAAGGTATGGTTCAAATTTAATAACTATGTGTACGTAAATCCAATTTTTGGTATGACATTATGTAATACCATGTTTCCTTATAAAACTTTGGCTACGGTTATAGGCTAATGTCATCCAATGTGTGTTCACTCTGCTACTTCTTCAAGAGTTACTAAGGATTGCACAAGCATACTTCAATGAACCTTCATCTATAGGTAAACATAGTGCATGCGGTCCTTCCTCAACCTATGAAGAGCAAGAAGAGTTTGTTTAGTCAAAATTTTATCTATCTTTCACATTGCTCGCTTTTTTTCAAGTGTTCTCATAGTCCCATGTCACTAAAAATGGTCATAGTGTTTGCACTATTGGAAATGCATTGCCTCATGTCACTTTGTTCCTTGTGAAAAAAAAAAATTGTTACCACGGAAAATGGTCATAGTCTTTGCACTGTTGGAAAACACGCTGTCCCTACACACTTTCCCTGTCACCTATTTCGTCCTAAAAATTTCAATGTATCCTATAGTCCAAGAATGTAATGAAGTTGTTGACAATTAACGTTATGTTGCTCCATGTGTTTCTTCTATTCTTGGTCTTCTTCTTTCATTTTTTGTCAGTCTTTTCCAGTCGTAATAACACATGTTACATGTTGATGCAAGCAAAAGAAATTCACCAATCTCAAATGAATTCTATTGAGGCATATTTCTTAACAGTGGGCTTCAATCCCACAAGAAATCTTCACAAAGACAATACTTTCAACATAGCTCAATTTAGGTTTTCAACTTCTCAGGCCCAAACCAATTTAATCAGCATCTTTAGACTCCTTAGAATCTTTAATTCAAACAAAACAAACCTTTACCAAGTTTTCCCTTTAATATTTTCATCAGTTCTCCATGACTATCCTTAATGTGCTACCATGACACTCAAACACAAAATTTATTTTCCAAGGCACAACTAACCTACTCAATGCTTAATACATCTTTATTTGAGTCAAAATAGAAAAATAAAACTCTTCACAAGTTCGTCCCTTACACACCATTCCCATTCCTTCATTGGCTATTCAAATTCCTAGTAGCCATTAAAATCAAGACTATCAAACCCATATTTTAATTTACATCCCTCCTTTAGACTATGATTATCTTTTTGGATACCCATCAGAGAGTTTTAAAACATATCTGAAAACCAACATATGTTACTTTGGAAAGCAATGATCAAATTAGGATTGTTAACGTGCAAATTAGGCCTAATTAGGTCTTAACCTAGATAGGGCTTATTGATTATGCTATCTCCATCATGAATTTCTCCTAATCATTGCTTGGAACCCACCAAATTAGGCCTGTTAAAGCTTAATCATCCATCAAGTGTTCATTCCCATAATCATTTTATAAACCCTAGGTCTTAGGCTTCTTGAACACTCTATTTTATGGACTGTAACACAATTTTCAGTCAAGGAACTGCACCTTTCCACACGTTTTCCTTTACCACTTGACTTGTGACCTCTGAAATATGAAGATACATACAAAAAATAGTGTTTTCACCAAGAATTGAGAATTTCCTTTGGCCATAATGGGAGAAACACAATTTCCATTATCTTTGGTTTACCCTAGAACAGGGTTTTAGCAGTCTACAGTAAAATCTCAATATCTTATTCAAATTAATACCAATTTGCATGAAACCAATTAATGGAAGGTGATTGGGTGTACCATTATTCACAAGTACTTATACATGAATATCTACCTATACAAATTTGTACAAGGGCCTGAAACAATGAAATTCTATAGAAAATGCATAAAAAACAGGGGTTTTCCTTATTCATTCTTCAAATCTCAATCACCCATGCCTTCTCAATTGGTTACAAGGAATTTTTAAAGGAAAATCATCATGAATTTTTAGTTTCTAACTAGTTTCCAAGCGAACGAAACTAATGTGACTCTTCACCTTCCTATGTTGCATTTTTTCAACTTTACAAATTTGTGTTGACAACTTTTACATTTTACCAAATTTGACACAAAACCTTGAGTATTGACCCTCCTAATGACTTCAATAAATGGAAAATGACTTAAATGACCCTTGAACAATGTTAAAACATTGAAAATTGATCAACCTTCAAGATTTGCTTCCTAGAATCATAATATTGTCAAGATGCCCCTACATCATATGCAGAGGTTGTTTTAGATGTTTAGTCTATTTAAAGTCTTTATGTTACATGCATTGGTTGTTTTAGATAAATTATCATAGTCTTTGCATTGTTGGAAAACACACTGTCCCTACACAATTAGTTTGTTATGAAAATTTTTGTTTCACTTTCAATTTTTTGAGCAACTGTATCGTACAATCCAAATGTTTTGAAACTGGTTTCATTGTATTGGAACCGTTGTTTATATAAGTATGCATAAATAGACAAGTTTAGCAGGCTGCATAATATACAAGTGTACTTTGTTTTATGAAAAAAAAACATAAAACTTTTTGATGTTGTTTGTTGTTCTTTTTTTTCTTGAGTATTAACTTTGTTTATTTTCTTTCGGTTGTTATCTATCATAACCAGTGCAAGAATAAATCCTTGATTTGGATTTAGAGAAGCCAACATATAGAGTGTCTTTCTAATTAGATAATGTTGTTGTATCTGCTGAAAGTTTTGTTATCTTTCATTTTAGCCATTTTAGCTCCTATTGTTCCAATCGTGCATTGCCATATGCCCATTGGAGAACCTACACATGCTACTTTATGAAGAATAGGTACAATATCTTCAGTGAAAACATTATCTATATCTTTTTTTGGAAGTGGATTCACTCTGAGAGGGGGGGGACGGGGGGTGAATCAGAGTGGAATAATTTTAACTTTTAACTTTGAATTCATAATGAAACTTTTACTAATTTAACCCAATGTGAACATTAGCACTTTAGATCAGATTGACATGAAACTTGATTGAAATTTACAAACCATATTAAAAGCATCATATGATATTGTTCAATTAAAGCTTTATGAACAATCTTGTTGTGCATTATCAGCAGAACTATAAAACTTCATAATATGCAACCTTGACTTGATTTTGATAAAATTTTGAGCATTCGTATAATGAGCACAAAATGCAGAAGTTAATTCACTTTATGAAAGACATTTTGCATCAGATTTTCACAATCTAAATTTGCATGATAGACTTGAGCAAATTGATGTTAAAATTTTAAACAGCCTTAAAGTATTAGAGCATTGACCAACTGAATGAGCACAATAACATAAATGACTGAAAGAAAGATTATGCAAGATAGACACAAATCACACAAATGAGAGACTCAGAAATTGTCAAGTGGAAAACCCTCCTGGGGTAGAAAAACCACTCCTAAACTGCCTTACTAGCTTAATTTCAAAACAACTGCTTATAATGCCTTATAGGCTAATTTCTGAGCACCAACTCAAGGAGCACCAACCCCTCATTTAGAGACACCAATCTCAAGGAGCACCAAACCCTCTTCTGTTTTCAGTAAATCATACAATGATATAGAGGATCTCTCTGTTTCTCTCTTATTTATCGATTGCCTCTTGACAGACAATATCTAAAATCCTCAAAGTTCCAAAATGAACCTTCAGAATTTCAGCCATTGTCAAGCCTTAAGACAGCTTGATAATTAACTCATATTTCAAATTTTCAATCTCAAATCTCAACATTTTTTCAATACAATAATAGTGATATATTCACACTGGTTTTTCATTTTCTTTCTCATACATTTCTCATAGTTCTTTCATATAATTGTTTTGATGTACTCACACTCTTTTTCTCTCTACGTTTCAGACATTTCTTATTGTTCTTAAAAAACAGTTAACACCTTCTTTCCATTTTTTTTAGCAGAAAATAATAACCCTTATTTCTCACATAATTTTCAAATACGAAACTGAAAGTCCTAATCTCTCTATTTTTCTGTTTTAACAAATTTCATCATTACACATTTGAAATTGTAACTCTTTCTTATTTTTTGTTTTCAAAGAATAGAATAGAGGTGATTATCAAAATACCAATTTTTTGTCAAGCAACAAAGCCAGATGTCATTGTGTTCCTATGGGATAGATCAGTATGTAGAAATTATTTTGACAAGAATACCCAAGCAACATGCAAAATCAGAATGGTGACTGAATATTTGTCTTCACAAGCAGCCTGCACAGACAGTGCTTAATGAACCAGCACCAAGACATTACATATTCCATGAAATAATAGCCACTGAAACTGCTGCTAAAGTGAAGTAATCGAAAAGACAATGTTGTGTAACTAAAACCTCTAAAAATACACCCAAGAATACTTACCCATGACTCCAGGTGAGAAGCTGAGAAGGATTTTAGGCATCATGATTACCCAAAATCCAAAAGCAACATTCCTTAAAATGGAGCAGCTTTAATATAGTAAACTTATATGAAATGCATTTTTGTGAAGAATGATGGAGAGACTGTCATGAATATCTTTACCAGACCTGCAGTGAGAAAAATGTCCAATACTCCTTCCAAATTCAAGCCTTCACCCAACGACAGGAAGCTGACACAACCATTGACCAGGGTAAAGTTCTTTTTGATTCCCCCATTTGTTGTCCACGTGTTTAAGACAACCAAAAACCACAGTGAAATGACTAAGAAGATTTCTATGGTGGCGGCTGAGTTAGCGTTCCAAACCCTCGAGCATGTGAGACAAAAGAATGACCTAAAATTCCTTAGCAAAAGAAAAATCGATGACTTTTCAATTCATAATATTATTTCAAGTCCACAGCATCAAATGGTTTTGACTAAATCGACTTAGTCATCCTTGTTTCCAAGGAATAAAATCCATGTCACTTCCATAGTGAATTTTAAATAAACACATACCTTATGTCAGCCAAGAGCTAACAAAGTCGATGAAGTCAGTAAATAAAATGCTAAAGATGTCAATGGTAACCAATATCCATTTAAATGGCTTATATTTTAATCACTGAAGAAAAGGCTGATATGAGTAATTTTTAAAGCTTAACCATAAGTCTTTGAAGTTTGATTCATGTGACTTCATTTTCCACTTGAATCCATAGGAGCCCGATTTCCTTAATAAAGCATATATTTGCTAAGTGACACAAACCACCAATGCCCTTATTAATATCTAATAACAAATCCATGTCAAATATAAAGATCTCAATGATTACCAAAGACATTTATGCAATATGTCTCCTTGTGTATGATTTAACACTAAAGCGAAACCAAGAGAATGCCATGTAAACCAACATGATGCAAGTGTTCACATTTGAATGTATGTGAAAAAATCATAAAGAAACACTTTGAACCCATATCACCAAGTGTGATTCACTTTACATAAACCAGTTTCTAGCACCTGTGAATGCCAAAGTGAAACTTGTATGCCAATGACATAAATTGTCAAACCTCAAAAATACTTTGCAGATATACATATGCCAAAAACAATGCCAATTTTGTATGTGTATACCTCGATGGGAGAAGCTTTAAGAATACCAAAATGATATCACCTGAAACAACCTTCAACCCTTCAGACATAACCAAGATTGTTGCACATGGAACCAAATAATCAGTACATCCAAAAAGATAACATCATAATGTCGAAGAAGTATGCCAATCAAATGCCATAAAAAGACCAAATTGTGAAATGCCAAGGAACCAACCCAGGGCATTTTTGACATCAAGGACAAATGCCATAGAAGAAGCCAACATATTCCACTTTGCTTGCTTCTTTATTAGTGTTTCCATTGCATTGACAGTGTCTTTCTACTTTGAAAATGTAGTTGTACATTCTAAAAAAGTTGTGTTGTCTTTCATTTTTGGCATTTCAGCACTTATTGCTTTGGATGTATAGAATATGTCACACTATTCACGAGCATGGGTCGCTAATTGGTTGACCAACTACCACCGTTATCTTCCATGAAATATTCTTGCTTGCATTGAATAATTGATTCTCCCCTACAGTTGCGGGAATTTTTTTTAAGGAGAATTGATAGAGTAGGGCCAAAGCGCACTGATTTGAACTACCATAATTATGCTCACTTCTTTAACAACATCTTTGGTGTATGAGAAAAAATGGGCATGGATGTTCAATTACAATCTACAAATAGATATTGTAAATTTATGTGATTGGCCAATGTCTCTTTATCGAGAAATTCAAGACCTCTTCCTAGCTAGATGCATTTGGAAGGTATGCATTCCACCAATCGTAATCATACACAAGCACAATCTTACAAATGAGCTGAGCATGAGATTTATGAGATTCCTTAAGGGGGAATCTCTAATTAGCAATTACATGGGTCCTGTGGAGGAATGGTTGTTGGTCATCTTCAAATTCAACCACATTGTGAGGTTTGAGATCCACCGTGTCAGGCCATCATGCAGGCTACTACATGCATATTACAAGGTGCCAAATTTTTATTCTATCAATTCCACCTTGACAATCAGAGTGCAGAAAATCCTTTTGGATGTAGAGAACGTAGAAATTATACTTGTTCGTAAATGGTTGACATAGTTCTTGGTGTTAGCAATATTAAATGTGGCTTGTAATTTTCTTCACAATCTATAATATTGACTCAAAATTTTCTTACATCTGATTGTGTGATGGGAATTTATTATTTGAGATCAAATCTGAAAATATTTCAAAACATTGTCACAACCCTATTTGTTGTCCATCCTGCAACTTTTTTTGTGCATTTTCTATTCGCAACATCTTATGCTATTGAAATGGAATGTTTGTTGCAAGTTGGCATTGCTATAAAATATAAAGGTCTTTTTCAATGTTATAAAATGTGGAGCTTAAGTTGAATATTTATGCACTTTGATGTTCACAAAGATGACAGTCATTAAGGCAAAGCAGCATAGGTCTAATAATTTCAATGCCTTGTTTGTTGATAAACTATGAAGGTGAACTTCAATACATTGTGTTGTTATAAAATATAAAGGTAAACTTCAATACACTATGTTTTTACAATCTACATAATAGAAAGTGTTATCTTTGAACAAGATTTGAGAAGTGAGGGACAACCTTGTATTTTTTTCCATCCTACAACTTTTTTTGTGCATCTTGTGTTCCAAACATATTACGATATTGAAATGGAATTTTTGCTGCAAGTAAGGTTTGTTATAAAATATGAAGGTGAAATTCAATACATCATGTTGTTAGAGTCTACATAATAGTAACTTTTGTTTTTTAACAAGATTTGAGAAGTGAGTGACAACCTTGTATGTTTTTCCATTTTGCAACTTTTTTTGTGCATCTTGTGTTCCAAACATATGACGATATTACAGTGGAATGTTTGTTGCAAGTAAGGGTTGTTATAAAATATGAAGGTGAACTTTAATGCATTTTTTTGTTACATTATGCATAATATTAATTGTTTTCTTTGAACAATATTTGAGAAGTGAGTGACAACCTTGCATGGTTTTCCATTCTGCAACTTTTTTTTTGCATCTTGTGTTCCAAACATATGACGATAGTGCAATGGAATGTTTGCTACAAGTAAGGGTTGTTTTAAAATATGAAGGTGAACTTCAATACACTATTTTTTTATAGTCTACATAACAGCAACTATTGTCTTTGAACAAGATTTGAGAAGTGAGTGACAACCCTATGTGTTTTCCATCATGCAACTTTTTTTGTGCATCTTGTGTTCTAAACGTATGACGATAATGAAATGGAATGTTTGCAGCAAGTAAGGGTTGTTATGAAATATGAAGCTCAACTTCAATACACCATTTTGTTACAGTCTGCATAATAGTAACTGTTTTCTTTGAACAAGATTTGAGAAGTGAGGGACAACCTTGTGTGTTTTCCATTCTGCAACTTACTTTTTTGTGCATCTTGTGCTTTAAACGTATGACGATATTGAAATGGAATGTTTGCAGCAAGTAAGGGTTGTTATAAAATATGAAGGTGAACTTCAATGCACTTTTTTGTTATAGTCTGCATAACAATAATTGTTGTCTTTGAACAAGATTTGAGAAGTGAGGGACAACCCTGTGTGTTTTCCATCTTGCAACTCTTTTATTGTGCATCTTGTGTTCTAAATGTGTGACGATATTGAAATGGAATGTTTGTAGCTCAAGTAAGGGTTGCTATAAAATATGAAGGTAAAATTCAATACACCATTTTCATGTAGTATGTATAATATTAACTATTGTCTTTGAACAATATTTGAGAAGTGAGTGGCAACCCTGTGTATTTTCCATCATGCAACGTTTTGTTGTGCATCTTGTGTTCTAAACATATGAAAATATTGAAATGGAATGTTTACAGCAAGTAAGGGTTGTTATGAAGTATGAAGTTCAACTTCAATACACTATTTTTTTATAGTCTGCATAACAATAACTATTGTCTTTGACCAAGATTTGAGAAGTGAGGGACAACCCTGTGTGTTTTCCATCCTGCAACCTTTTTTTTGTGCATCTTGTGTTCTAAACATATGACGGTATTGAAATGGAATGTTTGCAACAAGTAAGGGTTGTTATGAAATATGAAGGTGAACTTCAATAAACCATTTTCATATAGTCTGCATAATAGTAACTATTGTCTTTGAACAAGATTTGAGAAGTGAGGGACAACCCTATGTGTTTTTCATCCTGCAACTTTTTTTTTGTGCATCTTGTTTTCTAAACATATGACGATATTGAAATGGAATGTTTGCAGTAAGTGAGGGTTGTTATAAAATATGAAGGTGAACTTCAATACACCGTTTTGTTACAATCTGCATAATAGTAGTTTTTGTCTTTGAACAAGATTTGAGAAGTGAGGGACAACCTTGTGTGTTTTCCATTCTGCAACTTTTTTTTTGTGCATCTTGTGTTCTAAACATATGATGATATTGAAATGGAATGTTTGTTGCAAGTAAGGGTTGTTATAAAATATGAAGGTGAACTTTAATACATAAATTTTTTACAGTCTGCATAACAATAACTTTTGTCTTTAAATAAGATTTGAGAAGTAAGGAACAAGCTTGTGTGTTTTCCATCCTGCAACATTTTTTGTGCATCTTGTGTTCCAAACATTTAACGATATTGAAATGCAATGTTTGTTGCAAGTAAGGGTTGTTATAAAATATGAAGGTGAACTTCAATACACCATTTTTTTACAGTCTACATAGCAGTAACTATTGTCTTTGAACAAGATTTGAGAAGTGAGTGACAACCCTATGTGTTTTCTATCATGCAACATTTTTTTGTGCATCTTGTGTTCTAAATGTATGACGATATTAAAATGGAATGTTTGTTGCAAGTAAGGGTTGTTATAAAATATGAAGGTGAACTTCAATACACCATTTTTTTATAGTTTGCATAACAGTAACTATTGTCTTTGAACAAGATTTGAGAAGGGACAACCCTGTGTCTTTTCCATCCTGCAACTGTTTTTGTGCATCTTGTGTTCCAAACATTTAACGATATTGAAATGGAATATTTGTTGTGAGCAATCTATTTGTTCCAATGACATGAAAAAAGGAAATGCCATTTTTACTCAACCAACTAGTTATAAAATCTGAAAGTGGACTTCATTACATTTTTGGAGCGTAAAAAATAAAAAACATTTCATGAAATATGAAAGTGGACTTAAATTCATTTTTGGAGCATCAGAAATAAATAATCATAAGGAAATAAATCATAGTGGACAGTGTGTTTTCCAACGGTGCAATCAATGCAAGCATTTTATGTGTTCCAATCACATGGAAAAAGGAAATATGCCATTTCCACTCTACCAAATAGTCATTCTAAAAATTCAAAGTGGACTTCATTTCATTTTGGGAGCGTACAAAAAAAAGACTTTTCATAAGCAAATTACTGACAGGGAACAATGCGTTTTCCAACACTGCAACCAATGCAAGCATTTTATTTGTTACAATCACTTGAAAAATGAAAAGCTTCCATCTCCACTCTATCAAATCATTGTTCTAAAATTGAAAGTGGACTTCACTTCATTTTTGGAGCATGAGAAATAAAAACTTTTCGTAATGAAATAACTGACAAGGGACAATGTATTTTCCAACATTCCAAGCAATGCAAGCATTTTATGTGTTCCAATCACATGGAAAAAGGAAATATGCCATTTCCATTATACCAAATATTCATTCTACAAAAATTTAAAGGACTTAATTTTAGTTTGGGAGTGTACAAAATAAAGACTTTTCATAAGCAAATAACTGACAGGATAGTGTGTTTTCCAACACTGCAACCAATGCAAGCATTTTACTTGTTACAATCACATGAAGAAGGGAAATTTGTCATCTCCACTCTACCAAATCATTGTTCTAAAATTCAAAGTGGACTTCATTTAAATTATTGGTCGTAACAAAACAAATACTTATTGTAATGAAATAAGTCATAGGGGACAGTGTGTTTTCCAACACTGCAAACAATGCTAGCATTTAATTTGTTCCAATCATATGGAAAAAGGAAATATGCTATATACAGTCAATGAAATACATGTTCTACAAATTGAGAGTGGAATTCATTACATTCTTGTTGGTAATGATACAATTACAGGCCTATGAAAAGTCTGATATGAAATGGATAACAACATTGTGTTCAAACTTATGAAAATAGTATATTTGTTCACCATAATTATTCAATAATCAAATAATCACAAAGGGCAATGAAAAGTCTGATATGAAATGTATAACAACATAGGGCTGAAACATATGAAAAAGGTATATTTGTTCACCAAAATTATTCAATAATCAAATAATTATGGAGGGCCATGAAAAGTCGGATATGAAATATATAACAACATAGTGTTCAAACATATGGAAATGGTATATCTCTACACCATAATTGTTCAATGATCAATTAATGAAACCCACAATACACAATCAGTATTCTAAGCCTGTCTCATCATATCCTATGTTGCCTATTCTTTGCGATTGAGTTCAAGCCTGTGTAATACATGGCACGTTTCTTAGAATTCTTGTGTATTTCGGGAGGGGTGATTCCAATTCCATGAACCCTCGTAGATGATGAACGTAAAATAATAGATTTCTTCATAGGTTGTGCTTTGTCCTTGGCACGTTTAACACCTTCACCCTATAACAAACAATTAATGTATGGATAGAAATAATATAAGGTAGTATGATATATACAACAACATATCATTTATGTGTACCTCTAGAACAAATGCTTCATCTTAGAGAGATTCCATAGCATGAAGTCGCCCATGCACTCTTGGACAGTCTATGTGCCAAGAAGTGGAAAAGGCACATAGCACTCACTAGCAATGGCCTCAACAATGTTGACTCTCACATAATTTTTTGGGTGCATAAAGTCATGGGTTTTAGCCTTTCTATGGACAACATGTACAATGCCTTTAGCAACCCATTTACAATGCCTCCAAAGATCAACATGATCACAGACCTTAAAAGTGATGCCCTTGAACTCTATCATTTGTTCATCCACTGGATTTGGCTGCAATGGAAACATCATTGATGTGAATCATAATCGAAGAAATATTAAAGGATTTATAAAGAAATAAGAACAGAAGCATGGAAGTGTGTTGGGTTTGTTACTAATATAGATGGTGGGCCATTTCTCTCTCGGTCACCATGTCCATCTTTATTGCCATCTCCCCCTTGTAGGCCAACGCTCTCCTCGTCCCCATTTCCATCTTTATTACCCTCTCCCACTTGCAAGCTAGTGTTTTCCCCATCCCCATGTCCATCTTTATTACCCTCTCCCACTTGCAAGCCACTACTCTCACCATCCCCATTTCCATCTTTATTAGCCTCTCCCACTTGCAAGCCAATGCTCTCCCTATCCCCATGTCCATCTTTATTGGCATCTCCCCCTCGTAGGCCAATGCTAGATCCTCGCCCCCATGTCCATCTTTATTACCCTCTCCCACTTTCAAGATAGTGCTCTCCTCGTCCTCATGCCCATCTTTGTTACCCTATTCCACTTGTAGGCTAGTGTTCTCCCCATCTCGATGTCCATCTTTGTTACCCTATCCCAATTGTAGGCCAATGCTCTCCCCGTCCTCATGTTCATCTTCATTACCCTATCCCACTTACAGGACAATGCTCTCCCTATCCCCATGTCCATCTTTATTTCCCTGCCCCACTTGCAAGCCAGTGCTCTCCCCATCCACATGTCCATCTCTATTAGCCTCTCTGATTTCAATTGCAACCACATGGCCAATCAGGTCAAGCCCAGCACTCTATTCATCCTTGCCCTGTAATACCAAGAATTCAAACATCACTTCAAATTCAGCTGCATGCAACCAATTCATTGAAATAATCAAAACAAACATTAAATAAAAGAGTTGGGATTCACTGTTTCTTCTAGTTTTTCCATGTTAAGGCACCTTGAAACTTTTGACCGCATAAGCTCCACCTTCTTCTTCTCAATATTAGATGGTAGGTTGGGAGGAACAACATCATCTTGTTCTCCCATGGCCTTTGCTTCATCTTCCAAATTAAGAGTATCTTGTTCGAGGGCAGCAATTCACTGTTCATCATTGCCTTGTAATAGCAGGAATTGAAACATCACATCAAATTCAGATGCATGCAACCAATTCATTCAAATAATTAAAAAAAACATTAAATAGAAGAGTCTGAAATCACCGTTTCTTCTCGTTTCTTCTTGTGAGGGTGTGAGGAAACTTTCAACCCTATACGCTCCTTCTTCTTCTTCTTCTTCTCAATGTTATATGTTGGGTTTAGAGGAAAAACATCATCTTGTTCTTCCATGGCGTCTACTTTGTCTTCCAAATTAGGAGTATCCTGTTCGAGGGTAGGACTTTGTTGTTCATCGTTTCCCTGTAATAACAAGATTTGAAACGTCGCATCAATTTAGATGCATGCAACTAATTCATTCAAATAATCAAAACAAACATTAAATAGAAAATTTTGAAATCATCATTTCTACTCCATTCTTTTTGTGAGGGTGTGAGGAAACTTTAAAGTATATATGCTCCTTCTTCTTCTTCTTCTCAATGTTGTACGACAAGTTGGGAGGAACAACATCATCTTGTTCTTCCACGCCGTCCACTTCATCTTCCAAATCAAGAGTATCTTTTTTTAGGGAAGGGATTCATTGTTCATCGTTGACCTATAATAGCAGGAATTGAAATGTCACATAAAATTTAGATGCATGCAACCAATTCATTGAAATAATCAAAACAACATCAAATAGAATATTTTGAAATAACCGTTTTTACTCATTTCTTCTTGTGAGGGCATGAGGAAATTTTAAACCATACACTCTTCTTCTTCTTCTCAATGTTAGACAATGGGTTGGGAGGAACAACATCATCTTGTGCTTCTGTGGTCACTGCTTCATCTTCGAAAATAACAATAACTTGTGAGGGTAGCACTTCGTTGTTCATCCTTGTTGTATAATAGGAGGAATTGAAATATCACATCAAACTCAGATGCATGCAACCAATTCATTCAAATAATCAAAACAAACATTAAACAGAAGATTTTGAGATCACCATTTGTTCTTGTTTTTTCTTCACAGGGTGCCTTGAAACTTGTAACCATGTATGAGGCTTCTTCTGAATGTTAGATGCCAGGTTGGGAGGAACATCATCATATTTTCCTTTCCTGGGCATAGCTTCCTCTAGCGAATGAACACTACTCTACTGGGCGACAGGAACTACTTCTCGACCATCACCCTGTCATGTCATGTAAGTTAACCTTAAGTGAACCTTGTATGCAACATAATAGAAAATATGAACCAATCAAAATTCATATTTAATAGATCAATTTGACATTACCATTCCTTCCTTTCTCTTTCTTTCCTACAATTTTGATATTTTTTTCCTTCTCTTCTCCTTTTTCTCCTCACTGTTGTATAATGCCATTCTCTTTTTCACCTCATCCTTTCTTTTTTGGGGAAGTTGAAGGAAGCTATGTTTCCCATACTTTTGACAAATGCTTTGAATAACATGCTTCTATTGGAGATGCTACCGTAGATTCATTTCGCACTCCATATTTTCCACATTCTTTTGAAGGTACTCTTTCAATTTATCAGGGGGAGGAGGGGGGCATTTTGCTTCCCAATCTTCGCCACACTTTGGTGGCGCGAGAATAGAAAGATGGTGATGTTGAATCCTATGCATGTTGAACACTCTCCAATCATGATATTTTCTCGTATATTCTTCTACAATACAATAATATACATATCCATCATTCTCCACTTCTCTTTTGTATTCAGCAGCAACATACACAACAAATTTGGAAAAGAAAATCACTTAATATATTTGATATTAAAACAATTTGAATGCACAACATATACACATAGCAAAAAGATGCAATAATTGATTTATTATATCTACCTTCTCGTCCACCACATCACCATGTGCTTCATTGTGTCCCTCTCCATCCTTAGGGTCTCCCTTTGCACGCTCTTCCTCGTTGTCGTGGACTATGGCAAGAGCATGATGATCTCCCTAATTATCGTCTTGAATCGAAGGAACCATATACTATCAAAATCAACATATTTGTAATAGACATGATATTTTCTAACTGAAATTATAAAGCATTCCGATTGACGCATTGGAAGGAAAGGAAAATTGGAAGTTCACAATCAATTACCGAACACGTCATTGCCTTAGGGTTCAGCATTTTCCTCAAATGCGGGGACTTCCTCTGTACCACAGTTGTTGCCTCCTGATTAAAAAATTCCCACTTTCCAGTCAACATCGTAGCCACTTATGAGAGATTAAAATTATACATTTGATTGCATCTTGTAATTATCAGATCTTACCTGCACATTTGGGAAATGCAACCGCCCTGAAGAAGATGCACCACTAGACACCCTTTTAGGTGTGTTGTCCACCTCAATGAAATTCTTCACTGTACGAAGCACATTCCCTTTTACATAATGCATCCTTGGTTTCCTGTAAACTGTAAAATTGTTGCAAGTGTTATGGACAATTAAAGTTCCAAAATTTATTGCATCATTTGCAGTAAGCAAGCATATTTTTTTTCAATCATAAGAAGAATTTCAAACGCATATTTTACTCTACCTAAGACTTGTGATAAATTTTGAAGGTGCCTTTCGTTACATTCTTTGTGTCTAAATAAAAATAGGTTTTCAATACATTCCTACTGTCAGAAAAATTGTAGGCTAGAAAAGAGATGGTGTTATGAAACGTGCAACCCATAGTATTGTAGAATGCTATAGAAGTAACCCATTGTGTTTTTCAACATGCAATTATTTTGTGCATTTAATTTTTCAATCACATGAAGATACTAAATTGCAATTTACACCATAACTAATAGTTGTAATTATTGGAGGTGCCCTTTTATTACATTCCTACAGTCTAAATAAGAAAAGCTTCTCAAGGCATTCAAACTGTTATGTGAAATTTGAGGTTGGAAAACACTGGGTGTTATAAATCTTGCAACCCACAAACTATTCTAACACCCTTTACAAGTAACAACCCTATTGGTTACTCGCCCCACCTAATTTGGTATGTTTTGTGATTGTCTTGAGAACATTTAGCTTTCTAGATAGCAATAATGTAATGAAAATGGAAAATAGAGGGCGTTAAGAAACCTGCAACCGGATGTATCCTACACTTGCAAGTCCTCCTCGTCCTCTCTAGTGTTTCGATTTAAATATGTAGAATGAAATAACTAACAACCCATGTTGTGTTTTCCAATCTTCCATTATTTTGTGCATTTCTTTGTTTCAACCATACGAAGAATTTCAAATACAATTTATACTGTAAGTAAGAGCTATTATATATTTTGAAGGTGAACTTAATTACATTATTAGTGTGTACAAATCAAAAGGATTCCAATACATTCATACTATCAATATAATTACAGTTGGAGGATACATAATACTATCCAAATTCACGTGAGGAGTGACCAAACAATTGGGTTCTTACTGTGTAAGTAACCAAAACATTGTCATTACATGCATATTGTTTATGTATGTTGACCTTGTTGTTGCACAAAAACATCAA
This sequence comes from Sequoiadendron giganteum, assembly GCA_007115665.2. Taxonomy (NCBI): domain Eukaryota; kingdom Viridiplantae; phylum Streptophyta; class Pinopsida; order Cupressales; family Cupressaceae; genus Sequoiadendron; species Sequoiadendron giganteum. The sequence goes on from CM021108.1 coordinate 92,946,159, forward strand.
ACTCTCAATGCCCAATACAAGCGTTAGATAAGATGCATGGTAGGTGGTTAAACCATACTGTGAATCACATGAACAACTCTCATTGAGGGGTTGTCCCTCACTTCTCAAATCTTGTTTGAAGACAATAGTTTTTGTTATGCAAACTATAACAAAACAGTTTATTGAAGTTCAACTTCATATTTTATAGCAACCCTTACTCGCACCAAACATTCCATTTCAATATCATTATACGTTTGGAACAAAAGATGCACAAAAAAAATTGTAGAATGGAAAACACACAGGGTTGTCCTCCCACCCCCTTCCGACAGCTCGACAACATTTCATGACAACTGGCCAACTTTGAATCATACCTTTCTCATTTCCAAAACATGCACTTCTCTCCATCATACATTGATGAAAGCTTTCAACATCATGGACTTGATTGGATGAGATTGTGGAAGAGCTGGTGATGTGTGTTGGAGAGAAAAGCTTGTTTTGTGAATATTGCAAAGTAGCTCCAAAGATGTACAATTGTCATGAAATGTTGCCATGTCTTTATAGAGGTCTTATATAACGCTTGTATTGAGCATTGACAGGTCGACCTTTTCATACAATGGCAAGGCCAACAATGTGTAATTGTAGGTTGGAAAACATTGGGTGTTATTGAACCTGCAAACCAAATACCATTTACAAACCCTTCACAAGTAAGGAAATCCCAATTCGTTACTCCCCCCTCAGTTGAATTTGGATGCTTTTATATATCCCGCAACTACAACTCCACCCCATCCTCTCAAACCTTCATCTTTCAACATGCATAATGAAAGAACTCACAACACATAGTGTTTTCCAACCTCCAATTATTTTCCGCAATACGTTGTCCCATCATGCAATGTATGTATTTTTGTATGTTTTAATGCATTTTTGTATGTTATGATGACTCTGACATACATTATTCTAGGGAGAATAGTGACATCCAATTGCATGGTAGAAGCTAATCTCCCTACAACATATAGTAAACTCAAGCTATTATCCTTGAAAAAACATGTCTTTCAAATGATAACATAATTAGACATAAATGATATCAATTTTCCATAATCCATATTGATTATTGCTAGTTAATTTTTGGATTCGATTGTGTAAGAATTCTTGCATCAACGTTTTGGATCAGACTCCATAATCCAAGATCAGGATGAAGAAGAGTCCATTAGCATCACCCCTTATGCTCTCTTCTTCATCTTGATGATGGATCATGAAGTTTCATTTGAAATGTTGATGCAAAATTTATTACACAATCGAATGTAGAAATCAACTACCAATAATAATTAGACATATATCTTATCCCTGAAGAAGGGAAACATGTTATCATGTGTAAGCCATGTTGCAAGGAGATTACCTTCTACAATTGGGACAAGGCTATTCTCCCTACAAAAATGCATGTCACATGCATCATAATAGTCATCATGTTTTAAAAATCATATTTCAGAATGGACAAAAAGCCCAAAACATGGCATTGAAAGCCATTATTTGTAAATAGCAAAAAGCCCAGACGAGGTCCCATTTTCACTGCCATTTTCTACAGTGATGTTTTGCAGGTTGCTAGAGAGCAATGAGAAATATGAAATTTTGTAATTGATGAATGAAATAACTGAAAACCCATTATGGAAATATGAGTAAAATAATCGAATAACGTTTACATAAATTAGAAACCATGCAAAATATGTAAGAGTTTTGTTTCATATTTCACTTTGCTACAGTCAAAATCTTGTTCTACTTTCTTCATCTGATTGGAACAAAACGCCCCGACAGAAAAGAAGGTCGAACGAAAAAATGGCACCAACAGAAAGACTTGATGATCGGACGTTAACTCCAACCTATCGTGGCTTGTCCTGTTGCCAGGAAAACGTGTCAAAACTGATGGGTTTTCAAAACCATATTTTGGAATGCACAAAAACCCAAAAAAACATAGCATTTGAAACCATTATTTGAAAATAGTAGAATTAGGTGCGAAGAATGTAATGAAATTGGAAAACATTAGGTATTATGAAACCTTCAAGGAACAGTGTTGTTATAGATTGTTTGCAATGTTGGAAAACACACTGTCCCATTTCAGTTAGTTCATTACCAAGAGTTCAACTTTTATTTCGTTATGCTCCAAGAATGTAATGAAGTCCACTTTCAAATTGTTGAGCAACTCTCTCATACAATCCAAATGTCATTTTGCTTTCTTTATCTGATTGGAATAAATAAAATGCTCACATTATTTACAGTGTTGAAAAACAAACTGTCTCTTCTCACTTGCATAGGCTTTTACAACACTATATGCATTGCTTGTTTCTTAACACCTAGGGTTTTCCAACATGCATTCTTACTAAACAAAAAGAATGTCTTCAAATTCTTCCATAATATAGACAATTTGAATGTATTCAAAATCCCTTTCAAAATTTATAAGGACTTTTAATTTGGGCAAAAATTGCATTTAAATTTTGCATGACTGAAAAAAAAAGTGCACAAAATAATTGCAACTTGGAAAACACAATGTTGGGTTTCAGTTATTTGAATGTCCTTGTTTAAATGTAAAGGGTTCTCTCATGGTGGGTTGCTTGCTTCTTAACACATAGGGAATTGCAACATGGAGTTTTACAAAACAGTATGAATGTCTTCAAAATAACACCTTCCATTGTTGTATTTAAATTTCAAATGGTTAAAAAAAAAGTGCACAAAATAGTTGTATTTTGGAAAACACAATGTGGGTTTTCATTTGTTTGAATCTCCTTGTTTACATGTAAGGGGTTGTCTCACATCGGTTTGCTTGCTTCTTAACACATACAGTTTTGCAACATGGAATGTTACAAAACAGTATGAATGTCTTCAAAATCACACCTTCCATTGTTTCGTTTAAGTTTCAAGTATATAAAAAATTGCATGCTTCATAACACACTGCATTTTTCATCCTCCATCTCACAACATACCCAAGCCCTTATGTTTTTTAAACCTGTATATGTAGGTGCGCATTATAAATAGCAAGAACACCAATTTCTTATCGTTATTGGCAATAATGAATAAACTCATTGAAAGTGGTGAACGTTGTGTAGTGCATGTTGAAAAACACAATGTGTTTTGAAGCCTGCCTTTACTTATACCCAACCTTTGTCTTGAAATGCAAATATACAAACGTATAGATGGTGTTCTATTTTATCAAATAGCACATCTCTCATTTAAGGGGGACTCTATTAACCGTCAACACATAGTGTGCTTCATAGTACACACTTCATTCTGTTTTGCAACAATTAATGTTAGAAAACCCTAGGTGTTAAGATACAAGCAATCCAAATAGTGTTGTAAAACCCTTTGCAACACTATTGGATAGTACCCGCCACCTCAATTTGGTCAGTTTTCTCCTCCAACTCCTCCACATGCACTCAAACCTTTAGCTTTCAACAAGAAGACTAGAAACAAAAAGGCTCGTGTCATTCCCCTTCTAGTTTTCCTATGCCAAAAAAAAAGCGGATGAAAGCGAAACTTCATGGCCAAGCTAAGGCGCCCACCTTTTTCGGCTAGAAGGAGGGGGGAAAACCGACCTGACGGCACCGTTAACTCCTACCTACCATTTCTCGGATGTTTGGTCCCATTTGCCAGTTTCCTCACTTTTTGTTACCATGTATGTTGTTATGTATGCTTATATTTATGGTTTTATGCATTTTTTGTATGTACATAGGTGCATCTTTTTGACATAAGCATTTGCACACAATTGACAACACATTGTGTTTCTAAACCTCCAAACTGGCAACAAGGAAAACTCATATTTGTAAAGAGGCTTCTACATTGCAAAACACATTATGTTTTCAAAACTTTTGCATTGTGTTACATAAGAGAAAATCCATTACAAAATTTGGGAAGCCTAATGGCCATTTTTGTGTTATTATGGCCTCGCCTTTGCAGTTTGTATGGTATATTATACTTCATAGTAAAAACAATTAGAATAACAATGTTCCTTATTCACAACCTTATGAAACCCAGCTATGCAACAATGCTTCACAACTAAACAAATGTACATCATTTAAAACGAGAATTACTCTAATGTAAAATCATAAATATTATGTTCTTTTTGAAATATATCTGATCTAATTACCAAGGATCCAAAGGTTCCTATTCTATTTTGGGAGAAAAATGATACTGATGTAGTGTTGCACAAATCAACCTAAAATTAACACAAATCAATTACGCAAAGGATAATTGAAAGGATGTAGTATCACCCTTCACTAATGCTTTAAACATTTCTCATGCAACACTCACTCTTCAAAAAGGAAACATGATTCACATAAAATTTTGGGATATAATACACACACAATAATGTAACATTTATTTTATTTAAATTAAAGTGCAAATTGTTTGCATTCCCCACAATAAGCATCCCATCCCTATATAAATCAGAAATTCTAAATGCAATTTTTTTTTGGAAATTTAACTGCCCAATACACTTGCGATTCAAGCTATGGCAGCCAGAATCACCTGTATTTATTGCAGAAGCTTCAGGTCTCCTGAAGCATCCTTCTCAATCCACCTACCCTTGTTTTGTTCAATTTTGTTTCCTTGCCTATATCAACCACCTGGAAGAGAGACAAGTGTTAGCGATAGATTAAACTGGCAAATTAAAGATATTTCGTGCTACAAATAATTCACTTCATTTCAAACTTCACTATATTGGATTTAATGTTGTGCTGATAGCAACATGCCATCTTGTACAATCAATAAACAAACATATTAATTTGTACCATGGGAAATTAATTTCCAATTTAACCTATATATCAGCAATTATATCTACCATTTTGCCATTATGCTAGAACTGTGAAGCAATGAATGTTCATTCGGATATATCTCAAACTCATCTATCCTGGCATATGAAAGAGGACATCACTTGCATAATCAATAAGGGCAGACAAGACACACAAGAAAAATACCATACACCACTGTCAAACTTCTACTTATTTCATCTTGTATAGATAACTGAAAAAATATAGATTATTGAAAGACACTATGGTTGCAAAGCACAGTGTGCATCGGCTATTCAAGAATAAATGTTAAGAAGTCAATGAAAACTTTGGTGATCACCTTGATTAACCAAAAAATAGCAGGTGATGGCATTGGTTAAATATGATAATGCACAGAATAATTACACGTTGGATAACACTCTGTGGTTCAATCTCTATGCTCAAACCTAGAGGGTGAAGAGCACAACGAGGAGTTCCATATGGGGAAACCACAAAACTTACCAAATTGAGGTGAGGATGAGTAAGCAATTGGGTTGCTACTTGTAAAGGTTTTTAGAACAGTATGTGGGTTATAGCTTGTATAACACCCACCGTTTCCAACCCGGAATTTTCAAAAATAGTAAGAATATATTCAACAATGCATACTATATATATATGTGTTGCCAACAAATAATAAATAATAATTTTGACACAGGAAAGTGAGTTTTCTAAATACAATTTTTTTTTCTCCAAATTACTCAAACAAATCTTTCCATTACAAACTAACTGGCATGCGTCAGTGTGTTTCCCAACACTCCAAATAATGCAAGCATTTTATTTGTTCCAATTAGATGAACAAAGGGAAATGCCATATTTACATCACCAAAGAGTTGTTCTAAACTATGAAGGTGGACTTCATTACATTTTTTGAGTGTACAAAACAAAAACTTTTCATGAGGAAATAACTGAGAGGAGATAGTGTGTTTTCCAACACTACAAATACTATGAGTTTTTTATTTTGTTCCAATCAGATGAAGAAAGTGAAATGAAATTTGGATTGTAGCAAAGAGTTATTCAAAAACTTCAAAGTGCTCTTCATTACATTTTTTGAGCATAACGAACTAACTGGCATGGGACAGTGTGTTTTTCAACACTGCAAATGATGGGAGCATTTTATTTGTTCCAATTAGATGAAAAAACAGATATGCCATATTTACGTCACCAAAGAATTATTCTAAAAGATCAAGGTGGACTTCACTACATTTTTGGAGCATACAAGACCAACACTTTTCATGAGGGAATAACTGAGAAGAGACAATATGCTTTCCACCACTATAAACAATGTGAGCATTTTATTTCTGTTTATTTTTTCTCTTCTGATTGGTATAGCAAAAATGGCATTTCACTTTCCTCATCTAATTCGACCAAATAAAATAATGCTCACATTATTGGCACTGTTGGAAAACACATTGTCTCCATACAAGGTGTTAAGAAACAAGCAACCCATTTAGTGTTGTAAAACCCTCTGCAACTAAGAGAAGACGGTGTGTTTTCCAACTCTACAAATAATGCAAGCAATTTATTTGTTCCAATCAGGACAAAGCTAACTCATAAACAAAAAACATCGATGTATGTAACATGAGATCGAAATGGAATTTCATTTTCCTCATCTGATTCGACCAAATAAATGCTCACATTATTTACATTGTTGGAAAACACATTGTCTCCATATAAGGTGTTAAGAAACAAGCAACCCATATAGTGTTGTAAAATCCTCTGGAACTGAGAGCAAACAGTGTGTTTTCCAACTATTCAAGCTGTTACAATCAGGAGAAAGCTAACTCGTAGACAAAAAGAACCTATGCATGCAACATGGGATCAAAATGGCATTTCACTTTCCTCATCTGATTCGACCAAGTAAATGCTCACATTATTTGCAGTGTTGGAAAACACAATGTCTCCATATAAGGTGTTAAGAAACAAGCAACCCATATAGTGTTGTAAAACCCTCTAGAACTGAGAGCAGACAGTGTGTTTTCCAAGTCTACAAATAATGCAAGAAATTTATTTGTTCCAATAAGATAAAGAAAGTGAATTGACATTTGGACTGTACCAAATAGTTGTTCAAAAACTTGAAAGTGGACTTCATTACATTCTTGGAGCATAGGAGCCACGTAATTCTCTATCTTTATCTGATTGGAACAAATAAATTGCTCACATTATTTGTAGAGTTGGAAAACACAATGTCTGCTCTCAATTCCAGAGGGTTTTACAACACTATATGTGTTACTTGTTTCTTAACACCTTATATGGAGACAGTGTGTTTTCCAACACTACAAATAATGTGGGCATTTATTTGGTCGAATCGAATGAGGAAAGTGCAATGCCATTTTGATCTCATGTTACATACATAGGTGCCTTTTGTCTATGAGTTAGCTTTTTGGAGCCAGCTAACTCCTAAACAAAAGTGACATATGCACATACAAAAACACATGAAAACATACATAACGACATACATGGTAACATACATAGCATGATGAGACGTCATAGTGCGGAGCCCGCCAAATAGGGGATCAAAGTGACAAAACCAACAGACGATAGAAAACATCTAAGAAATGGTAGGTAGGAGAACTAATAGTGTTGCTAGGTCAGTTTTCCCGCCAACTGAGAAGAGACGGTGTGTTTTCCAACACTACAAATAATGCAAGCATTTTATTTGTTCCAATCACATAAAGAAAGCAAAATGACATTTGGACTATAGCAAAGAGTTGTTCAAAAATTTGAAAGTGGACTTCATTACATTCTTGGAGCGTAACGAAATAAAACTCTTCATATCAAACTAACTGAAATGGGACTATGTATTTTCCAACACTACAAACAATCTATAACAACACTATGCCTTGCAGGTTTCATAATACCTATTGTTTCCCAATTTGATTACATTCTTGACACCTCATTTTGATATTTGTAAATAATGGTTTCGAATGCCACATTTTTTTGGGTTTTTGTCCATTCCAAAATATGATTTTAAAAACCCACCGGCGCTGACACGTTTTCCCGGCAACGGGATAGGCTACGACAAGTCCGAGTTAACGTCTGACCATCAAGTATTTCCATCAGTGCAATTTGTCAATCCGTCCTTCTTTTTCGTCGGGGCGTTTCGTTCCAATCAGATAAAGAAACTAAAATGACATTTGGACTATACCAAAGTGGACTGTAATGGTAGACAAGACCAAACGTCCAGGAAAGGTAGGTAGGAGTTAACTGGCATGGGACAGTGTGTTTTCCAACACTGCAAACAATCTATAACACTGTGCCTTGCAGGTTTCATAATCCCTACTATTTTCCAATTTTATTACATTCTTACTATCTAAATAACAAAAGGTTTTCTAGACAATCACAAAACATACCAAATTAAGGTCAGGGGTGAGTAACCAATTGGGTTGTTACTTCTAAAGGGTTTTAGAACAGTCAAGTTTTACGAGAAAGTGTGTTTTCCAAAACAAGAGTGTATAAAATGGCAGCAAAAATGGGATCTCGTCTAGGCATTTTGCTATTTGCAAATTATGATTTCGAATGCCACGTTTTGCGCTCTTTTGTCCATTCTGAATAAAAATGATGACAAGTTTTCACATACTCTTTGACATCGTCCATTAGCTTAGGCCAAAAGAAGCCTCCTTCCAGCAAAGCAGCCATTCTCTTGTGACCCGGATGTCTGGCCCAAACTGAGTCGTGACATTCCCTCATGAGATCTCGCCTAAGGTCCTTCCATTTAGGCACATATACCCGATTTCCTGAGAACATCAGAATTCCGTTCTCCAAATGAAATCGCCTCGTTCTACCCTGCTTCACCTGGTTAACCACCTGAAATGCTTGTGAGTTTGCCTCGAGTCCCTCTCTGATTTTGCCCAGCATATCGTCAGAAAGAGCCACTCTAGACTCAGTATTGCTTGCTTCCTGAACTACCTGTATGGCGGCCAATTGAGCCTTGCGACTCAAAGCATCTGCAACCACATTCTGGTTACCGGGATAATGGACCAAGTCCATGTTGAACTCGGCCAGAAACTACTACCACCGAGCTTGCTTCGGGGTGAGCTTCGCTTGAGTTTTGAAGTAGGTCGAACTAATGTTATATGTCTTGACTGTGAACGGGACACCAAGCAGGTAGTGTCACCACACTCTAAGGCAGTGAACAATTCCTGTCATCTCCTTTTCGTGTGCAGGATATCGCCTTTCCCTGTCGTTGAGCTTCCTTGACTCAAAGGCCACTGGGTGCCCGACTTGCATTAGGACTCCTCCCACCGCATAATCGGAAGCATTAGTCTGGACTTCGAATGGTGCTGCCAAAGTCAGGCAATGCAAGAACTGGCTCCGAGCAGATTCTTGCTTTCAGCTCTTCGAATGCTTCATGGTGCTTGTCTGTCCACTTCCAAGCTCGGTCCTTCTTCAGCAAATCGGTCAAAGGCGCCGCGATCTTTGAGTAACCCTTTACAAATTTTTGGTAATAGTTTGCTAGACCAAGAAATTGGTGCACCTCATGAACCGTTTGAAGGGGTTCCCAATTCCCGATTGACAAGATCTTCTCAGGATCCAGTTTGATGAACCCTGCGCCGATGACATGCCCAAGAAACTGCACCTACGATTTAGCAAGAGCATGCGAAAGAAGGACTATTCCGCATACCTGGCTGTGCTAATCGGTGATTGGGATGAAGAAGAGACCTCTCAACCCACGGATCCAGATGCAGTTGCTAGTGTGCTAAAGGAATTCAAGGATGTGATGCCTGACAAACTTCCACCAGGTTTGCCTCCCCGGCGACAAGTGTAAAAACCTGATAAGACACACCAATGGCGATGTTTTGGGTTTTATGTGGTTTTCAAAATATATCATTTCATTGCAAAACCCACGTTGCCTTTTCCAACCTCGTAACATATTTTGCATGGTTTTTGCTTTCTATAAACGTTATTCAATAATTTTACTCATATTTCCACAATGGGTTGTCATTTATTTCATTCGACAATGGCAAAATTCGAAAACTAGCATAAAAGAAACAAAAATTAAAAAACCCTCGACACAAAAAAACATTAACAGTGTTGCATATAAAATAAATACCCCTTTCTCCAACGAAAACCCTGCAACGTTCAAAATAAGAATATCAACAATGGCGATGTTTTGGGCTTTATATGGTTTTCACAATATACCATTTCATTGCAGAGCCCACATTGTGTTTTCCAACCTCGTCATATATTTCGCATGATTTATGGTTTCTGTAAACGTTATTCACTTATTTCACTCATATTTCCACAATGGGTTGTCAGCTATTTCATTTGGCAAGCGCAAAATTTCAAAACTAGCAAACAAGAGGAAACAAAAATTTAAAAACCCTCAACAAAAAATCACATAAACCATAGCCTGGTAGAATGGTCCTTTGTTTCTTCATAATTCCTAGGCAGAATGGCAAAACGACAAATATTTCAAGCAGATATACATACCTGCTAGCTCTGAACGCTTGCAACTCGTTCTCGTTGCTCTCCACCAAAACGTCGTTGTAGAAAATGGGACCTCGTCTAGGCTTTTTGATATTTGCAAATAATGGTTTTGAATGCCACATTTTTTGGGTTTTTGTCCATCTCGAAATATGATTTCAAAAACCCATCGACGCTGATACGTTTTCTCGACGACGGGACAGGAACGACACGACGGAGTTAACGTCCAACTACCAACTTTTTTCATCGGCGTTATTTGTCTGTTTGACCACCTTTTCTGTCGGAACCATTGTATCCCATAGAGATGGGAGATGGGGGGTACAATATCATCCTACATACATAGGTCACTTTTATCTAGGAGTTAGCTTTCTCCGTGTGAGATGGGTTAAAGGGACGTAGCTTTACAAAACGAGAGCAACTTTTAAAGCCAAACTACTTTGGAGCATATTAGCCTAGGTGTCATCGCACTAAAAACTAGGGTTCCAGTAATAACAGAATTATGTACACCAATGCGAACGGAGCGTTCATCACGCTTGGCAAGCATTAATCTTAACCGACTACGGATCATCATTGTGTTGCTTACACTCTAAGTCATCTCTAGTTCGAAGCATCGAATCGAAGAAAAGAAAAAAAGTATGTTCTAAATCTCTAGGTTAAGCAAAGACTTGGGCGGAAAGTTTATAAAATTTAGCGAGAAAGAACTTCCTATCGAGCTGCAGATATCTGCCTTCATTGGCATTGTCATATAATTGGATTTTTCTGAATACCCACTACAGAATTCTGAAATGGGTGGTTCTCACAGTAGGGTGGACGAGCTAGAAAGCTCGAGTTCTGAAGGCGAGGAAGAAACTAGTTCCTCTGCTGGTTCTGAATCTAGCAGCCACAGATCGAATCTCGCGGCCTCCGAGTTGGGTGCAAGGCTCAAATCACTTTCTCTGGACAATCCCCAGGTAGGTAACAGTTCCCAACAGGTTAAATTATATAAGCATATTGGGGGAAACGCAGCCAGTGCCAAATGGGTAGTTGCAGATAAAGTGGCTGGTTATAGGTTTTTCAGAGAAGGGGATGATGATGAAGAGGGTAGTGATGAAGAGGAAGAGGACTGGAGGGCGGATAGAGCTAAAGGGGGTTTTAGGAGTTGGATCATTAATGTGGGGAACAAGGTGAAGGGAAGAGTTGATGATAGGCTGCAGATGAGGTTTTGTGATGAGCAGCTAAGGGCTGATTTTGTGAGTCAGGGGGTTTGGGCTGTGAAGTTTCTCAGTCCAGAGGGATACAGGAATTTCGTTGCTGGGTTTCAGAATTGTTTGTTTGAGAATACTTACTTGCTTGAGGCTTCTGAGGAGAACAAGGTTAAGGTATTTGGGAAGGATTTTATGGGGTGGGCTAATCCCGAGGCTGCTGATGACTCTGTTTGGGAGGATGCAGAGGAGAGCTTGGGGCAGGAAGTGGAGAAGAAGAATCTGAAGGATTTGAGGGAGGAGTATGAAGAAGCTGTTACTGGTGGTATCCAAAGTTTGACAATAGGTGGTCTGGATCATAGTTTTTTGGTTAACGAGTTCGGGATTGAGGCGGTAAAGAATTCTCCTCAAGGATTACACGGCAAGGGGATGGCTGTGAAGTTCAGGAAGGTTGAATTGGGTGGCGGTGGTGGTGGGGAAGCTTCTTTTGCTACACCCAAAAAAGGCATGCTTATGAGAGCAGAGACCAATATGATTCTGATGAGTCCTGCAAAGCAGGGCATGCCTCATTCCACTGGAGTTCATCAGTTGGATATTGAAACAGGTAAGGTTGTGACAGAATGGAAGTTTGAGAAGGATGGGACTCCTATTACAATGAGGGATGTCGCTAATGATAACAAGGGTGCCCAGTTGGATCCTTCCGAATCAACCTTCTTGGGGCTTGACGACAATAGGCTTTGTAGGTGGGATATGCGGGACAGGGTTGGAAATGTCCAACAGATTGATAGTCCTGTATTAGGTTGGGCTGAGGGTCACCAGTTTTCCCGAGGGACTAATTTCCAGTGTTTTGCAACCTCTGGAGATGGGTGTATTGTAGTTGGATCTAGTGATGGAAAGATTCGTTTGTATGGAAAGACATCTATGAGACAGGCAAAAACAGCTTTTCCGGGACTCGGGTTGCCCATCACGCATGTTGATGTTACTTATGATGGGAAATGGATTCTTGGAACCACTGATACTTATCTTATTCTTATCAGTTCCGTCTTCACAGACAAAGATGGGAAGACGAAGACAGGTTTCACTGGTCGGATGGGGAACCGGATTGCAGCACCAAGACTGCTTAAGCTCACTCCAGTACATGCACATCTTGCTGGAAAGAAAAACAAGCTGCATGGGGGACAGTTTTCTTGGGTAAGTGTCACTTTTGATTTCTTTTTTCATTTCATTTGATTTTATGGTATGTTGCGTGTTAGTTAATCCAGACCCTGTTATTGCTCATCATTTAATATTTCTATCTTCTGGTTTATTTTTTTAATGTTGCAAGTTAGTTTTTCGGTTTTCCCTTGCTTTACTATTTACTTGTTTTGAAATTTTTTTATCTTTGATTTTGTAAATATCTATTGCAAGTTAGTTTTTCTTGAAAATATTAAATATCAATATACAATATTGAAAATATTAAAAGAACAGTCAGGAGGTGTGAAGCACGCCCTTAACAGTCAGTAGGATGGAAGATTGTACAGGCATTTGGAACAAATGATACTAGTTGTGTATGTCACAGTTAATATTAGTAACTCATTAGATGCAATCATGCAGATCTAACCTTTTGAATCTAGTATGTAGAAATTTGGATTGCCCTACAGGAATAGTTTGTATCTAGAGACGAGACATTTGTTATAATTTTATAATCTTAAAATAGATATATTAGTCAGTACTTATTAAGGTGCCCATTGCAAGGCTTTCTATATTTTGCACACTTGCTTGGTAATTTGTTTCGTTTCAGTCTAATCATTATGTTAGGCATGAAGTTTGTAATTGATGCAAATAAATTTGCCTTCTACCAAAGATATGATGTGAGATGAAAACTATATGCCCTGAAAGAGGAAATCTTGGTTTTTTATTCTTAAGTTAATGGCACCTGAAACTAAGTGATCCGTCATGAGAGCTCTATTCAATTCTTAGGAGCTAATGAGCTTTAGTATTTTGATAAATTGTCTTCTTAATCGTTAACCCATCTGATAGGAGGGGCAATAGGTCTTTAAGCAACTCTCAAAAGCATGAATTCTTTCCTCTGATATGCTTTACCAGAAACCAATATCTTACTTCTTAGGTATCTTCTTTTACTTTATACTTTTATCTACCTTTTGAGGGATTCTCAAGGTAATCGCTTGTCCGTTGAACATGTGTTTTTGGCGTTCTTCATCTAAGACCACAGGCACGAGTAAGAGTTATTTTCTTACTTAATTCCTTTTCCCACTTGGTTTAAGGTTACAATTGTCCTTTCTTTTCACTCTGTGAAGAAGGATATTGCTTTATATGTTGTATCACAATACAAAACTTGGTCTAGATTGTCTGTCTATATTTTTTGTGAAACACTATAATGTGCTGTTCAGTGCTGCCGTAACTGCTAATTCTGGTGTAGACATTGGTAGATTTTCTTCTCATTCTCTCTTTCTTCCTCTTTAGCTTTAAAGAATGAATTTGGCATCCTTTTTGAGCAAATCCATGCACAAAATACCTCTGAAACTTATAAATTTGAGGCAGTAGGTTTTTGCAAACTCTAATGTTAGTTGAGAGAGAGGGATAGTGGCATTAATAACAATACATCTCTCTCTTCATCCTTAAAGATCTATCTTTATGGATCCACAACTTCTCTCTGACTTGGTTATGTTACACCATCTATCTTTATGGATCCACAACTTCTCTTTGACTTGGTTATATTACACCATGCAATAAGTCATCTCAATCTTTCAGTAGATGATTGTGTATGGTGGCAGTGGTGGTGAATACAATTCATCACAGAAATATTTTTTGGTAATTAATATCCTTGATGTATAATTAGGTTCATTTCAACTATTCTTTAATTTTGGTTCATTTAATCTTGATTTATATTGTTTTTTCATTTGTTGATTAAGGTGGCCTCTGCATATATATTAATGACAATGAACTTTTTTGTTCCATAAATAGTAGACAGATATTTGTCAAAGTTCCCACCTAAGTTACATATAGGCTACCAACAAACAAGAATTATGTGCTAGTAACTAAATGTTATCATCTTTTTACCTCTAGAAATCTGGTTGAAATAATGATCTGTGCTGACCGATTTCTTGGAACCACTTTCCCTGGGCTCCTCAATCAATAGTTAAACTGGTTAATTATGAGGAATAATTCCAATTAATCATACATTTTTAAAAGTTAAGAAATCTTCTCTAATCTTTCACAATATTTTGTGTTTATTTCTTGAAATAATGATTTATTTGGACTGAACTATATGGATCACTTTCCCTGTTCTCCGAAATTAACAATTAAACCAGTTGAATTATGAGGAATAACTTCAAATATGTATATTTGGAAGTTGAGAAATCTTCTCCAATCTTTCTCAATATAGAGTTCCCAATACTGTGTCTTTAAAATTTGAACATCTTCCAATGCTTTTAGAAATTCATATTCTATACACAATATCAGCAAATTCTCAAAGCAGAATATTGTAATTCTAATTTTAGCTGGAGATTATTTTTTGTAAACATTTTGAGGAAAACTAATAACGTTGGCCATAAAAAAATTTCGTCTGCCTTACCCGTACAATATTGAGTTTTAGAACAGAAATCATCTCTACTAGATAAATATCATCAATTTTTGAGTAGAACGCTCTAGAATATAAAATATTATGGAAACTATGGATTCACATGGGTATTTGATTACCAATAGGATCTCTCTCACTTTCACAGAAGTACAAATATCTGACATCTTTCTTTGTCATTGCAGGTTACTGATAGTGGGAGGCAAGAGCGCCATCTTGTTGCTAGCATTGGCAATTTTTCTATCATCTGGAATTTCAAACAAGTTAAAAACAGTAATCATGAGTGTTACAGAACACAGGAGGGGCTAAAAAGCTGTTATTGCTATAAGATTGTTCCAAAAGATGAATCCATAGTCGATAGCAGATTCATGCATGATAACTATGCTATTAGTAATTCTCCAGAGGCTCCACTTGTGGTTGCAACCCCAATGAAAGTAAGCTCTTTTAGCTTAGCACCTGGTCAATAACATATACTAGGGCATTTTATGTACATTTGATGACTAAGCAAAAGCATCTGACTAAGCATTTTATGTATATTTGATGACCAAGCAAAAGGATATTAACATACATTGTGACTTCAAACAAATTCCTGACTAAAGTTGTAGTTTGAGCTTTAAGAGAATGTAATAACTATTGTAACATTATATACATATTTAATTACATTTGTTATGGTGGGTTATGTTTTTTTCATATTTTTTACATTTCAAATATTTCACAAATGTAAAGAGTAACATTTTATTGTCATTTCATTTTTTATTTTTTTTATTATTTGTTGTTGGAGAGATTTATATCAAACACAGATTATCAATTTCTGGATTAAACTGTGTTAAGCAAAAGCATCTGACTAAGCATTTTATGTATATCTGATGACCAAGCAAAAGCATATTAATGCATATGATGGCTTCAGACAAATATCTCATCGGAGATATTTGGAGGTTTTCCTTCTCAAAGTGGCTTGTTATTCTTAGCTATTATCAAGTATTTTCAACATATTTCATATTATATCTTCCATTGTGCAAGTTATTTTATAACAAGTGGTATCAAAACATGATCTTGGCACCGTGATGACAAGACATTTTTCTCAATTTTGGAGGTCATTTTATGAAACACATAGCTCTTAGATTTTGATTAATTTTTTTTAATTTTTAAAGGGGTTTTTAAGAACATATTTAAGAATCTACAATCCATATTTCAAAAAGAATAGAGCAAAATTGAGGGATTTATTGAAAAATTAGGGTTTACAACAAATTTGCTCTCAAGGCTGCAAATTTGCTAATTTCTTAGAGATTTTTCTAAGCAGTATCTTGCCCCTAGTAAGTTACACTAAACTTTTTAGAAAATTTATATTTCGTTTGTGTGATTTATTTCAAAAAGAATGTTGTCACATTAAGAAAATCTCCTAATAAGCATGTGCTAATAATAAGGATATTACTCCCAATGAGGAAATTAGCAAGATCAAGGAAGAAATTTCATTAGGAGATGAAGGGCCTAAAAGGAGATTTATCAAACATACAAAGCATGTTAAATGCTTATATAAAAGTACCAATAAAGGATGTCTCAAGCAACTTGTTGGTTTGTTTTTAGGATAATTACTAACTATTTTTTAAAATAATATAAAGGAATATCCAATTTTTATACTCAATTGCTTAAAAGGGTTGGCCAATGAATAGGAGAAAGGTTTTACAATTTTCTTATGTGCACTTCAAGCTCTGTAAGACCTAGGAGGGTAGTCCTATGCAATATCCACTAGGATTTCAAATGGTTAATATCATACATTGCTTCAAACATATATGTTTTCTCTATATGACCAAGAATTACAAATGAGCACACTTAATGAGCTAGATTTTGGGAGTTCTTATGCATTTTGTGTCAAAGAATATGAGAATAACATTATAAGACAACTTACAACTGAAAAGGAAATTGATTTTAAGATTTATGACCATGGAAACATAATCAAACTTTTGCTTAAGGGTGATCCCACAAAACTGGTTTACAATTACATTGAGGAAGGAAAATTGCAAAAATGCTCCCAAAACCAGAAATTCGGGTTTTTAGGGGTTCGCTCAAACTAGGGGGTTTGAGCAAACCCATAAAGTGGTTTGCTCGAACTAGGGGGCCCGAACGAATCCATAAAGTGGTTTGCTCGAACACCTTAGTTCGAGCGAACACCTTTTTCATACTAGGTTTGTTCAAACCCCATATGACACCTTTTTTTAAAAGAAAACAAAGGAAATTTTGAAAAAAAGGGGGGTTTGAGCAAAGCCCCCTTCAAGCGAACCCCCATTCGTTCGAATGGATAAGGGGGATTCGTATGAACCCCTTTTTTTTGCCCTTCTCCCCCTCTTTTTTTATCAAATTTCTAGAAAATTTCGTCTTTTGAAACTCAGATTGAGGATGAAAATGGAGGAAACTTCACAAACCCAACTGGATGACAGTATTCCTCGAAACGAGTTACCCATCAAATATAATTTTAATATATTTTGGTTTTATTATGCATTTTTTTATAGTTTAATTAATTATAAGTTTTTCACCGAAAATCAAGCTCTTTGTTTTGCATATTGTGGAAAAATAGTAGATTATAAAAAAAAAAATCTGAAAAATATGGTCAGGCTAGGTATTGATATCCTTGATCCAGTAAAAACAAAAAAAAATTTTGATACATACAGAAAAAGTTATGTTTATAGTCCGCCTATGTCTAAATTGTAATTGGTTTGACTTCAAAACTTGATTAAGAAAAAAGCATTCAATAAAACATTATGAAACCAAATGAACTTGTTAGGTATCATAGTTACAAAGCTAAATTCCAAAAAATTAGAATTTTATCCTTCATAGAAAAAAATTATGTTTGCGGTAAGCATCACTCTTTAAAAATGGTGTTTACTGATAAAAACTAGTTTTTGAAGATGGAAAAAAATGCAATCTGATTCATTTTTTAAAAAATATTTAGAATTTACAGGAAAAATGTCACAAATCACTAATTTGCATCATCTTAAAATTCCTCATGGTTTAGCAGCTATAGGTGCTTGAAAGTGAAGATTTAGTTAAAAAAAAATAGTTCAATGTCCAATTTAGCCAAAAATTGTAAACTAGTACTGTGGGATCACCTTCAAATTGGTGCCTTAGACCTAAGCAACCGAGTTAAGGGAAATGCAATTTGAAAACGCATACAACAACATCAACCTTTTTCTATGAAAGCTTAATAGGAAAGCATTACATTGATATTCTTAAAATTTACAATCAAATCTACTTAGCAATCCTTGTATACATTCGAAACATTCAACATTCTTCATATAGAAGATTAATCTACTCCTTGAATAGAAGCCATAAAAGAAGCATTCACATGCAAAAAAATTGCACAAATGAATAGCAGTGATCCTTGATCAATTTGTATTCATAAATGATAAGAAGTATACATTACAGGAGACAATTCATAACAAAATTGTCACTATATATTGATATATAAATCTATTATTTTCATACAAATTAGCAATTACATTGACATCATTTCCTATGAAAACCTAGACCAAACATGCATAATCTAGAATACAAGCACTTTGCTTACAAAATTTCCAAGATCCTGAAAAAATGGCCCTGAATTCCCTTGTATAGAAACAAGGGAGCAAACAAGCTTCAGGCCATGGATGGATGTCACATTTTCATTTGACAACCTTGTCCCTTTAGGATTAGACAAAACAAGTTACAATTGCTTCATGGAAGAAACAAATCTTCTACTAAAAGACAAAACAGTTGCATATGTCGTTGAAAAGATTCTTTTTGATCCCAAAAATAATGAAAGAGGAAAGGTGGAAGTACAAGTACTTGGTTGATCACCCATGGCACCTTTTATAACTTCAAAAGCATTTGAGGAAGAAGATGGCTAGGCCACATGAGACGAAATAGGCTTCACCTTTGCAAAAGGACAAAAAGAACTGCAGGAGATATTCACTCAATGTATTTTTCCACCCATGAGCTATAATCTTCTTTCAAAGGCCACTAAAAACCCAAAAGCTTATGAACTTTATTATTATGAGCATTGTACCTTGCATCTGTAATTTCTCTTGTTTCCTTTGCAAAAATATCTAGATTAGTCTCTAATTTAAATATGTCATGAATTGAATTGTTCAAGAGAGATAAATATGGTTTACTATCCTTATAAATATAGGATGATAATGAAGGGAATTATGCCTACAAACTCTGCCTTCCACACATCCAAATATTTGACAATACCTAAATTATCCACAATATTAGGCATTATTCTTTGTTCCATGCCTTCAAACATCTTAAATTTAGATTTCAATTGCATATCTAGCTTCGTTTGAAAGGTAAAAAATCCCTCAATAGTTCGATCTACTCACATATTTGCATTAAGTTCTTGGGAGAATTTCCATCAAAAGATGCCATTTTGATCATCTCCTTTATTGAGGTGGCCCCTTAAAATCCACCTATTCACGACATCTTGGAAGCTATTTTGTATATGCTTAATATATGCTTTATGTAATCCATCAAATACACTCTAAGATCCTTCAATCTTGTGCAATACACAAAATAGCCTATGACCTAAAAGGTCATCAATGATATCAATTGCAATACTATCGGCCTCTTCTTTGGCCTTCTTTTCATTCTCCTTACTCTGCTTTAGTTGATCCTTTGACTTTTTTATTCTAAGAGACAAAGTCTCTCTATCTTGTGATGAAAATTCTATTGATGTAGATACAAGAGGAAGAGAAGTTACAACCTAAGGTTGTGGAAGCCAGGATACTACCTTATTATATTCATCTTTCAATTTTACATGCATACCATGTAGCTTTTCATACTTCGCCTCTTGTCTTTTAGTAGTAGCTGCACTAAACATGGTTGTATATGCAACCAAGTTTGTTGCCTATGGTGTTGATGTATTTGATGTTATTTTTATGATCAGATTCCCTATGATCTCTTTGATAGAAACAACCCTTGCTTTGTTTATAGTGGGGGCCATTGCCCATATAGCTAGGGTTTACGAATTGGGATTGAATCTCAACCCAAAATATGCTTGCTTAGCTTGCTCATCTAAAGTCAATGCATCTTCATCCTGATAGCTATTGTGTCCAGAGCAATAACTAATGCAAGATCCCATTATGGTAACAAGAGGATTCCACTCTTCTTTACCATTCTTCTTCCTTCCTCTGGAGTGTTCTCAGATGCACCAAAGTCCATCTCCTAAAAGACTTGTCTTGTAATATCTTCATACCGTGAAGGATCCACTCCCTCCTTTTCTTGATTCAACCTTTCATTGAACTCATTCTACTTGACCTTAATTATGAAATCTTTGAACTCTTTAGAAGTTACAAAGCTATTATCATCTATGAATTGGGTACAAGCTAGAACCTTGACATCATTTGTAATCAAATCATCATCATAGAAATCCATAGAAAGCCTATTGTCAGGTACCTTCTCATCTCATTGATTAACTCTGGGGAAGGAAAATGTTGATCAATCTCTTCATCCCTAGGCATGTTTTCTACAATATCTTCTTCTTTCCTACTTTCCCCTTCCTCTAGATTCAATGAATAATCCACCATTGGTTGGACATCAAGTGCCATTGAATAGCTTGGGGTGGCACATATTAAAGATTGTGTTGGCATGACTTCTTGTTGAACATGTTTTTCAAATTCTTTTTCTCTAGGCTTCAACTCAGTTGGATTCCTTTTAACGTATATGCCATTAGCAAAACAAGAAAATATCTTCTCCATCCTCTCATTAGGATTTCTAATATCTTCAAAGGGGCTCTTATAGGAGGGATTATTAATTATCCTTTTCTCCTCAAATTGGACCATGGAAACCCATTGTTGTTTCCTCTCCTTCACCTCATCATTTGTTCAGAGATTCCTAGACATCATTCAAAGTATAAAAATTATGATAGAACTGGGATCTTCCCCTTTCCAATCTCATTCTATTTATGTAACCCTCGGGATCACAATTCCTGGAAAGGTCTATCTTCATTCAATAACTTTGTATTATGGTTGACAAGACATCTAACCCTTCCTTTGCAGTCACAAAAAATGACAAAATTGCATTCCTCCTAGAATAAATGACCCTTTCTTGATGAGTCTAAAATGAAACTTATTAGTCTCATTAAGTTGCCATATAATCTCCATGAAAGCTAGCCTATTTGTTACAAATTTTGGGAGACAATGTGGCTAAACAGGAGTACTATATTCTCTAAAAATTGTACAATTGGTATACAGTTACCAGTCACCCCAAATATGGTCAATCTTCTTTTCAAGATCAAATTGCAATGTCCCGATAAATTTAACAATTTTCTTTGAAATCCTCTTTGTAGGTTGAAGGCCAAGATATGTCAAAACATCCTATACAAATACATTTTCAAAGACCAAATAGTTGGTCGAGGAATAATGGGAATCCCACATATATGCCCACATTTGGACTGATAATTTGTTTCCTTATTCATCATATATTTTCAAATTTAAGGGACCAATTCAAATCTTTGACCCACTGAAAAGAATCATGTGCATCAATACATAATACCATTTGAAATACAAGCTATCCTTGGGATCTTTCAAAATTTTCAACTGCTTGTGCATCTCTTTTGCAATGTAGGAAACATAATCAAAGCTTCTGTTGACATCTCTGTGTTGGATGTTTGTTGCTAACATCATCATATAAATTGACATCTTAACCTTATAACCCTCCTCGAGGACTTGGCACGGAGAAAATTAGGCATTGATGAAATAGTCCTCAAAGATATGGAAGTCAAAAGGTTCGACTTCATCCTTAGAAAAATTGACTTCTTTTTTATCTAAACCCCTTCTCATGTGTTGAGGAAGTCATAGCACTATGAATTTTTTCTTATCCTTATCCCATTCTCTTTTGAGAGAACCAAAGTCAATGCTCACACTGGCTGAGACATTGAGGTCAAAAGTCTCAACAATTTGCTTCCTTGAAATTTTTAGGAGAGGTGATCCCTTTTGAATTTTTATAACCCTCTCTTTCTCATCATAACCTTAGGAAAGGGATTTGATCAAGTCAACATTAAAATATACATTCAACACCACCAACTTTATCAAATATTGGGTCAACAACTTTGAAACCAGCCTATTGTATCTTCTTCTTTTGTATCCATACTCAAACAATGTCCAACCATGTTGAGGAATAATGGCATCCCTAATTTGACTTTCCAAATCTTGCATTTTGTCTGTTAAAAACCTCATTACATGTGCATGATTTTCTCTTTTTTTAGACCTAGGTAATTGATTCATTAAATCATCCTCCATAAATATTTTGGTACCTTTTGATTTAATGCTTGATATCATTTGTAGGGTTTCAAAAATTCCCAATTATCTAGGGTTTTTTATAGAATTACACAAATTCCTAGGTTTTAAATTATTTTTCAAAAAATTATACAAACAAATCAAAAAACCCTTCTCTTTACAATCCCTACAACAATTCATATACAATTTCACAATTGTAGTTGATCAAAGTACTTACCTATGAAAGTGCTTGGAAACCCTATCTTTTATTGCTCACAATTCACTTTCAAAGAGATCGAATCTTCAAAAATCAATAACACGCCTTCAATTATGATGATAAACAAAATAATTCTTTGTTTTATCATCACAAAAAAGTAGTAGATGAGCCTTAATTGCTGAAATAATGGTTCAAATGGATGAAATTAATCATCAACAATTAGTCGCTCTTGTTTGAATTTTAGTCATTGATCTGGGTGCCTTGAAACAAGATCAATGGTTAGCACAATCCCAAGGTTCACCACATATTCAATTTGAATTTCCTTTTGAGAAAATGCATTGTGAAGGATCCATGCGCTGAAATTTGTATATGACATTTGTCAACATCCGGGCTATGACTATCATTGAGTGCATTTTCTTTGTGAAATGATGATAAAAAATTATGCTCCGTAAGAACCATGAAATGGAAGAAATAGGTGCCAAGTGTCCACTTATGACATCATCCTCTTAGCACCTTTTATATATGCATTACTAGAACAAGCTTCTAGTTATACATGATATTCATTTGCATATGGTTATGACTATATTGGACTAATAGTGTTGATAAGGCATGGTACAGGCTATTCAAATGGTGTTCACTATGACAAGGCATTCATTAGCTTCATATTTATGAGATTGTCACCTTGACAGGTTCAGGTTTTTCATGTTAATCATTTCATATTGATCTTAGTGATCCTTGGTTTCTAGGCATGATTCTTGGTTTTAGGTTTCTATTTGATGATGCTAATGTGGATAGAGCTTTTTAGTTTGACAGATGGTTTCATTATGTTAGGATGGTCTTTTATGTTTGCATGTCATAGGTATATTGTTTCAACTAATCATTTTTCAGGTTGATCTTGGTTTGGCACTCGGTACATAGTCATTTGGTTCTATATCGTCATGGCATTTTTTTTATTTCCTTGGCTTCAATGGTTTCAACACATTGATTGGTATATTTGGCATATGAAATCTGGTTCATTGTTTATATATATATATATATTAACAAGCAATTATCTTGTCTAAGGCTTCAGGCATTATGGTATTATCACTATGACCTAATTTCATAAAAGTCCTTATCAAAGGTCTTTTCCTAATCAAATAAATCGGGCTTTAAAGGATTAAAACTACTTGTGAAAAAGCTAAGGTAAAGGTTTTATTTCGGTGCTTGTGATATTGAGCTTCAATCAAGTGACATCGATAGTATTTTGGGTGGTATTATGAAGTTGGCATCTAAAAAGAATCAAACTCTATCGAGTTTCCCAAAGCATACACTAATGGTGATAACTCTCCTATTGATCACTTGTGTAAAGTCTTTTCTATATATTTCTTGGCAGATTATCATGTGCAATCGACAACCTTCTTATCTTATTATCCTCGTCAAAATTTTGAAATCATTGGACATGGAATAAAGTCTATTATGTGTTAATGTTAAATCGACAGCTAGGATACAATAATCAAGGTGATCACCGTGTCGGCATCCATGGTAAAAGTTTCTTTTGACAATGGATTTAAAGTCATTATAATGTTTTATTAAATCATGTGAATGTGTAAGGCATCTTAACTTCAGTCTCTATTGATGATATGTTTATTTGATTCATGGTTTATGCAAATTCAATACTATTTTAGCACAAGTGACATCTTTTGTATAAACAGTCATTTGGTCTTTTTGGTTTTCCTCATTTCTGCAAATGCTTGAATAAAAAATGTCGTGCACAAATGTTTTGTTACTATTGTGAACTCTGATACAGGAGAAAGTATAAATGGATTCGTTTGATTCAGTCTATGTCTCAAGTCATGTCAATGTTCAATTCATATGCCTAGCTCATGTTTAAATTCACAAGTCAACTCTACTTCCCAAACTGCCATTTGTCCTCTTGATTCAAAAGCAAACATAAACTCTTTGTTAAAAAATATATATATTTGTGACTTTCGTCAATCACTTATTCACCCCGCCGCCCCCCCTCCCCTCTCAGTGATTTCAGTCTTCCAACATTGGTTTGGTGATGATGAGGAAATGGTGAAGATGATGAGAATGTGTTTATGGTTATTAGTTTCTATAGACATGTAAAAATGGTTTAACACATGTCACACATCCTAAAACTGCATTTTCATTATTGGCATCATTAATCCCCTTTTAACATCATTTTCATCATTTAACCTTATTTTCCTCTATTAATTAAATATTCTTGAATTGTTTAATTAATTCATTATGTTATCATTGATTTAACCTTATTCCTCATGATTAATTAGATTAACAATCATTATTTAATTATGTCTCTAATGCTATTCTTCTAATTTAATTAAATAGTTATCATTAATTATTTAATTAATCTACTTTCCCTCTTCCAAATTAAATAATTAAACTATTTATTTAATTTTGTCATATCTCAATTTCATTGCTTGCATTTAATAATGTTGAGTTAATTGAAATAATTGAAAAATGTAAATTATCATTTAGTGTTTATTGATTTGATAAATGTGATGATATATTTGAAAATTAATATGTCTTGCAATTTAATGATTTAAGAGAATTATTCCATAAGATTATCGGTTAAAGGTTACTGATAAGTGGCCAAGTGTAAGAATGTGTGTGTATGAGCAGGTTGAAGGACGAGAACTTGATTGAGGTAGGAATGCTTAGACAGGTGACAATGGTAAGCAAAAATGGAATCTAAAATCTCACACACCACAATAGACCATGACATCTGCAATTGTTTGCAATTTATAAATATTATTTTATATTGCATGAAATCATAATTTAGTGAATAAGTAATCTTGTGAAAGAAACAAACTTAGTGCATCTAACTCAAAGTTGACGATAAATGATATTGGAAATGTATTCCATCATCTATAATTATCATATGGAAAATGAATGTATTATTTGATCTTTTTGACAAATTTGAAAAAAAGCTTTGGAAAAAAATAAAATAACAAGAATGCTTGTAAATCCATGTATATACATACATACATACATACATACATACATAGATATGTATATATATATACATACATACATACATATATATATATATATATATGTATGTATGTATGTATATATATATACATATCTATGTATGTATGTATGTATGTATGTATGTATGTATGTATATAAAATGTATCACCATGGGCTCAATACATCTGATTACTACTATATCTTTCATCAATTGGTAAAGCTTTTTGAAGGTTTTAAATATTCAAACTGCCATATTATTCTATGTTACTGATCCACTTAAAGTTATATCTTTATCTACTAAAGGAGTTTGAGTTGTGCCAAAAGTTTCAAGTTCCGGAAGGGGTTAAGATTTGTGTAGACTAATTCACCCCCCTCTCAGTCTCTAAAAGGGTTCAACACCTCTAAGTGCATTAGGCCCCTATAGTTCATTACTTCTAGATTGAGGTGGTGCATTTTGAAAGTATTGTAATGCACCTTGTCATAGTTAAATACATTATGATTCAAGATACCACAAAAATAACAATGATTCTTCTTATTGGCCTAGTAGTCATTAGAATAGTGTCCTTACCTACCATACTTCTAGTAGTCAACATCTTCATGTATACGGTTTCCACAAACTCATCCTATTTGTACCCCATGGTTATTGAAGGACCTTTGATCCTCATTTGGGTTATGTAGATGATTATTGTGCAATACATTGATATTTCTTTGATTTATGTATGGTGGAATTATATACCTATGGTGTTGGATGTATAGGGGATGTTCTACCAACACTTTAACATATGTTAGGTTTTGATGTGGGGGCATTGATCATTCCATGGTACTTAGGACATCATGGTTTGTGTCCTTTTTCATCCCTGATCTACAACCTTCTTTAGGTATTTTCATCTATTTCATGTTTGTCTCATTCACCACATAGTCCATAAAATACTAATTGAATCTTCTATTGTACCACTTGGAATTCCACCCTCAATAAAAAATCTATTTTCTCTCCTTATACCTTCAAGTGATCATTCCAAATATAACCTTCTTATGAGTAAAATGAACCCCAAATATTTATTTGAAATGGCCTTGGTCCCATTACATAGAGTTCAACATAAAATATAAAAATATAGAAACAACAAAGATGACACTATGGTCATCCCAGTTAAAGTCTTAATAGAATTAGAAAAATAGAGAAAAAATATAACAAAACAAAAGGAACCTAACATAGGAAGTTCCAATCATCAAATAGAGCGTCAATAAATTCCTCCCAATTAACCTTGCAATGAGAATTATTTGCCTCGCCCTTATTTTTTCTTGTATCCTAAGCCTCCTTCAATTTTCACTACTTCCTTTGCTTGTTTATCTTCAACTACATAGAAATAGTACCCATCACAACTTTCTTCATAATTCCATCAGTGATAGACATAATCTTTTCAATATTATTATCATATTTATTAACTCTATCTTGGTAGTTATTAATGAGGTTGTACATACTTTTCCATTTAGTATTGCAATCTCTACATTGATTTTATTCCTCCATGTTTCTTTCAAGCTCTCTTAATCTACTTTCAAGCACAACTTGAGCCTTGAGGGAGTTAAAAGAGATACCTTCCTCTTATTTTCCTTGTTCTTTCCATTGGTTTTCCTCTATGTCTTAATTATTCACCTCTTCCTCCTCTTTATGAGAAACATTATCCATTATCTTGTTATAAAGAGAGAAATACAAATTATCCCCCTCAACCTCTTTTTGCTCCTCCAATTCATCTTCTTCAAATTCCTCTTTCTCCTTAGCATCTTTCTCTTCCTACTTCTCATACAGATGTTGATCATCCTCCTTAATCTCTTGGGAGTTCCCTTCTTCATTCCTCTCATCTTGAATTCCTTCATAGTCATAATTATCAACATTTTCCTACCTTTCTATTATCAAATAAAATTTTCTTACCTTTTTTAATATTTTTAAAACCATAGGATTTTGTTACTTTCTTCTTTAGCCATTATTTCTTGGTATAATGTTAACTTTCTATTGCTAATCTCATCTTTTCCAATTCATCATTTTATTTTTCCTTATTTGTTCTTCTCTAGGATTACGCCTCAATATGGTAGGCCAAAGTTAGCACATATAGGTATGTGTCAAATATTCTTCCATCTAATTCTACCCTAATGCCCCTATCCAACCAAGAGATGAACCATTCAATTTGTTTTTCTATTAGGGGTTCTTCTAGTTTGTAGGATACCCCCTTAAATATTTTTTCATAATCCTTAACTATTTATCTTCTCTTCTATACTAGGTCCCTCATTTTTCTCACACTCTTGGATGAGACTTCTAGAGTCAAATTTTATTAATATTTCCATCTTTACTTCATCCCAATCCTTATCATGTTTTAGGTAACTCTTTCTATACCAATCTAGAGCTTCCTTTCTAAGGGATCCAACAAAGTCAAATATTTTGTTTTTGTCATTATCAATTCTATTTCTTTTATAGAGGGATTCTAATATGAATATGTGTTTCATAGCTTATGTAGTGTTATTTCTAAATAATAGAAGCTTAATATGAGGATACATGTTCTTTCTAGTTTGGTTCTTTTCTACTTTGCAATAGATTTATACTATATTCTACCTCTTTTTATAGCTTATTTTTTATAGGGGTTTATCTTCTCTCCGTTTATCTATTGGTAACTAAATTTCAAATTATTCCCTTCATAACACTTTGCCACAATCTACTCCAAATTGTTTTTGTAGATCTTTTTCCTCTTCTAATTTTTTAATAAAATTATTCTTATTTTGTATGGCATGGGGAATGGATCTTGGTCTGGGGTGTGTGCCTCCTCAAAGTGATGTCTTATTTTCGATGATAATATTTTATTTGTAAAGGATGGTTTATTCATTATTGTTGACAAATTATTTCCCAAGTTGAACATTATTGTGTTTTGTTCTTTTAAGTCTTCTTCCCTTAGATTTCAAACACTTTTGTTAACTAATTTTTCCAAGTAATCTTCATTAATTCATAGGATTTTTTTGAGGTCTTCAATAATTCCATAAATTTTTAAGATCCAAATTAATTGTTATATTAGACAGATCTAGTTGTATTATAGGTGATTTGGTTGAATGTGGTAATGTTGGAGCGTTAAGGCTTATATAGATTCCTTCCAATTCTTCTCTTGATGCCCCATATTCCTCTATGCTTCCTTCTATTTTTTTCAATATATCATTTCCTTTGTCCAAATGGATTGTTATTTGTTGAGGAGTTTTGTAACTTTTTATCTCATTGTCTCTAATATCATTTTCCTTTATTTATTTGGTAGCACCCATATTGGTATGCTTAGCAACACCCACCTTGGCACACATCCTTTTTTCCTCCAAGTAGCACCCACCTTGGTGTGCATATTTTCTCTCTTTTATTCATTTTATATTCTTCTACAATATCTTTCCTATCTTTCCATTTTTTGTTGTTGTCAATTATCCTTTTTCTTTATTATTACTTAGTCAATTTGTTATGTAACTTATCCTAATATTTTTTTATCACCTTTAGCCATGGGTTTTTATGGTTTGGTACTACATTACTCCTTTATGCTTCCTATGTTCCTCTTGTCCATTCACTTTGAAGGGTTACACCTTTTCAGGAATATCCTTTGGAGATCCCTCCCCTTTCCATTTGCTATCCCCAAATGTAGTGCTCCTTCTCATAGAGTTAGTCTTTGGAGATTTCTACTACATTCTTATAAAAGAAAATATCCATGGATTCTATGTTATATTTCTTACTATTTTGATTCCACAAATATTCTAATTAAATCCTCTATTGATTAACCGAAGTCGCAACAACAAAACTACTGTTAGAAAAGTTTGGAATAGATAGATTGAAGTTTTGTACCCAAGATTATTCTTATAGTGTTTTATTTATACCTTAGTGACAACAGTAGGGGATGAATCATACCTTGATTCAAATGCAAAAAATTAAAGTAACATTGTAACAATTGTCTAAGTTAGATATCAGAATCTCATAGAATTCATATCAATCATATATTCAAAGTGATTTCATAATACTCAACAACTGGTCATTATATATTATATCCTTTAATACATTTTTTCATTACATTCTTCATATATTCCTTTCTATATATATATCTATCTATCTCTATTTCATCTATTATCTCATATTTCATATTTTCACCAGTGATAACTTTAAGAAACCCCCCTCAAGAAAAGATATAAAATCTTGGTGAATCTTTCATTTTTTTAGGAAAAAATATTAATTTCTATCAGCAAATCTTTCCTTTTTTTAAAAAATATTAATTTTATTGGCGATCTTTTTACATCACTAAAATTTTATAGAAAATTTTGGCAAATCTTGAAAAATAATAGGAAAATGCACTAATTATGATGGTAAATCCATCCAATATAAAAATAATTCTCATGGAAAAGTAGGGGCTCGAGAGTGGAAAATATTGATTGATTTAAGGGGTAGACTATAATATTTACTTGCCACCATTGTTTTAAAATATAATATAATGGCCCTTGTTATATTCTACAAGGTAAAATGTACCCACGATCTGTAATTCTCATGGGGCTCTAAAAAATTTAGATTGAATTGACTTAATGATCCTCATTGTACTCTATGAGGTAAGATGTACCCACAATCTATAATGCTCATGAGACTCGAAATTATGGGGCCCATGAGCATTACAGATTGTGAGTACATTTTACCTCATGGAATACAACAAGGGCCATTGGATTATATTATAAATCAATGGCAGAAACTAAAGATTAGAAATATGGTCCTAAAGTAGCTAGTAATTATGATATACTATTGACGCATTAATATAGATTTCTACTATAATTTATAAAATTTAGGTGAATCTAATACAATAATGTATCGAATATTGTGGTGAATTTTTGAGTTAATTTTTTAATAAAATAAATTCTTTGACGATTTAAATAAGATTATAATAAAATTTTGTAAAAATTTGGTGATTCAAGTCACATTATAGCTCAAACTATTAGCCAATTTTGGATTCCCAAATTTCAACTATTGGCTAATTGGAAAATATTAGCCACTAAAAAAATCACTAATTTTCACATCTCTTCTTAGCACACACACACACACACACATATATATATATATTGTGTGAGGCCTAGTTGGCCTTGTACTCCACATCTTATTTTTGGTGGGTTGTGGTAAGATCTATTGTTGTTCAAGACCTTTGTTCCTGATGCAGGAGCATCTAGGGGTACTAGCAATCTTACATCACCAAAAATATTGCTAATTTATTTTTGTTGTTTTCAATAAGGGCTAAGGTGTGTGGAAAATAAATATTTTAATTTACAATAATGTGATTTTCTCTTGTGGTGATATGTAAATGCAATTTTTGGAGGAAATATGTTGTGGTAAATGTGTCCAAGGAATTTAAATGGTGAAATATTCCTTTTAGGCGTCCATTTCTTGGTGGGGACCACTTGGGGTGCATCTGCTTGCATATTCAGTTGCATGCCTTGCATGGCATTGCATGTTTGTGCCACAAGCTTTGCATGTTACTAAATGTCCATATTTGGAGCCGACGGGGCCACCAAAGATCAATGAAGATGCAAGAATTAACCAAACTCAATTGGACATGGTTTAGGTGACCATGTGAAGGCCATGTGAAAATTGAGTAATTTTCTTATTTTTATGAATACTTCTCCAAATGAGGGGTGGGTTTTCCAAGGAGGTGTTTTTCTTGTGGTTTTGAAAACCAATAGTGTTTTTCTCATTCTAAAACTTCTATATTATGATGCCTTGTCATTTGGGGAGATGACTTTGGGATTTTTTCAGGTGAGATGGGGAGATTCAACCAAATTGAACAGAAGATTTGAAGACTCCATTTTTGCAGATTTCTATTTGCATAGAAACCCATATTTTAGGGAGCTAGTGAGCTCCACATTTTGAAAGATAGTGAGCTAGTGAGCTCCACATTTTGAAAGATAGTGAGCTAGTGAAGTCCATGTGAAGGGAGATTGAGAGATTTAGAAGAAGAAGGGTTGAAAGAGAAAAATAATACAATTTTGTTACAGATTTGAAGGTATGCTACAACAACAATAAGATTGGTGATTTTGCAGTTTGATTGTAGCAGTGATTTCTATTGAAGATTGTAGGATGAAGGAGCTAGAATCAAGTGAAAGAAGAGAGATTGAATGGAACCATTTTGTATTTTATTTTTCTATCATATTTTAGTCTCATATCAGATTTGTAATTTTTTTCAGTAGCCCATGTTGTTTAAAAATAATGTACTTCAATTATGCTTTGTTGTCGTATCAATTCATGAGTGCTTGAATGAGAAACATGAGACCTTACTTGTAGTTTTTTGGTGTTGATTTAAACAATTTCTAAGTTGAATTTTCAGATTTTTTTATGTTAATTAGGGTTGGTTTCTTACTTCATCAGTGGTGTCAAAGTGAGAGTTCTTGAGTGTGCAACAAGAAGCACTAATGTGAGGAATTTTGCACTATGATGTGTGGTGGTGTGTGTGTGATTCATGTGTAGATAGATCACCGAATGTGAGGCAGGTTATACTAGAGAGGATGGGATGGGTCATGAGGAGGCCAATAAGATTTTTTTTCTAGGAACAATATTGGGAAGAAGTGGAAAATAGGAAGTACTATGAAGAATTTGAAAATCTCTAGGCTGAAGTAGATGTATTGGAAAAGATGGTTAAGAAGGAAGTGGGAATATAGGAAGAGAGATATGGGAAGAAGAACATTCTCTTAAAAGAGGATAGAAAAGAGAAGATAAAAAAGAAAGAGTTTTACAACCCTTTTGTAGGGGTTGAATGTTGATGAAAAGGGAATACTACTACTCACAAAACACAATGCAATATATCTCTATTGCAACAAATAAAAATAATTCCATACAAAAACTCATACAATCATGAAGACGAGAAAAAAATGATTAATTCAAAACTAAATTTTCTTTCATTCTCATAGAAGCAATTACAAAACTTTCTCAATCCATAAAGGATTCAAATATTCTCAACAATCTCTTCCTATAGCTTCTTTTCGCTGCCCAAAACTCTTCATACCTTTCCTCCAAATTATCTACACATTTCTCTTGAACTCCACACTGTGCTCTTCTTCTTTTCACCTCAGCTTCTAAAACCTGTCACATTTTGTCTACCTCGGCTCCCTAATTTTCTCGAATCCTCTAAAACCATTTCTAGGTTTTTTATGCCTCGTTCCTAGCTTTCTAGATCATTTTCAAATTCTTGATTTCATTTTTGTATGAGAAAGTTATGGCCATTTTATTGAGAATGTGTCTCACAGTTATGACCCCAAGCAATCTTCTACCTAGAATGTAATTCAAAACTCTGACTCCTCCATTCTGGGTGTGGGATTCATGCATTCAGCCCTTAATTATTCTTTCTTGACAATTTTTCCAATATTTTTCTAAATTGACATCCATTATCTCATTCTTGCACCTCCAACACTTGCACCCAAAATATTCCAGCACTAATGGAAAACAAATTCAAATTCTTGGGATTTATAAATGAATTAAAATCATTTTACATTGGACATGGGACTTTGGCTCCCAAGCATAATTTTTTTAATTTGTAACATTTGAAATATCATTAAAATTTATATTCAAGGCATAATATTGATTCATGAAAAAGGGTCCCATATAATGAGCTGAAAATGAGAGAGGGAAAAAGTAGCATGCGTGCAAAACCAACAACATGTCAAAAATCAAGAAAATAAATCAAATTTATCTTGGGTGTGCAGGATTGCTTGGTACCCTTGGATGCTCCAACATCAAATGTAAGGAATAATATGTAGGGGTAACCCACACTAATGGGGAAGATAATGAGGCACAAGTTTTAGTGATAACATGTGAATGGAGTGCATTATATGAAGTGGATGAAGAAGGTTTGCAATCAGAAATTGTGAGCATGTATGGTCCTAAATTTGACGAATTTTTTTGTTAAGATGAAGATGATTTCTTGTTGAAAGAAGAGATGGAAAGAATCAACAAGTTCTTGGAAGGAGAATTTATGGAAAAACACAAAGAGGGGTTTGCAAAAAATTTCATTGGAGGTGAGAAGATGGATGTTGTAGCGAAAAAATGAGGTAAATTTTGATTCTAAATTTAGTTGTGATGATTCTATACCTTCTTTGGTGAAATTAGAAGAGGATGTCAAGCAAGAAGAGAATTTGGAGATGGAAATTTCTAAGTTCCATGGAGTAGTAATTGTAGATTTGTATAATAATACAATAAATTTTGGTTGTTGTTTGGATAATACACATTTGGATGTGGAATTTGTATGGGATGTTAAAGGTGAAACTTGGTGGAGGTGGTCAATTCGTGGTAGGTTGAATCCCACAAGAGAAGAGAGGAGAATGTATGGTATTATGAGGATGGTGATGGTACATGGTGGATACAATTCCATGAGAGGAGAGAAGAATGGAGTGAAAATTTGTCAAAGGAGGAGGTTTCTTGTTCCAGCTAAGTGTTTGAAGAGGAGAAAGAAGACTCAATTGTAGATACCAAATTCAATGATGGAGTTTGCTGAGGATTTCTTGTAATTTGAAAGGATGGTACTATCACTCAACTCCATTTTGTGAATCTATATGCAAAAATTTCCTACCTTGGGTGTCTAATGTAGGAGCATCTAGGGGTACTAGAATTCTTGCATCACCAAAAATATTACTAATGTATTTTTTTTGTTTTCAATAAGGGATAAGGTGTGTGGAAAATAAAAATAAAAATTTACAATAATATGATTTTCCCTTGTGATGATATGTAAATACAATTTTTGGAGGAAATATGTTGAGGTAAATGTTTCCAAGGCATTTAAATGGTGAAATATTCTTTTTGTGCATCCATTTCTTGATGGGACAACTTGGGGTGCATGTTCTTGCATGTTCAATTGCATGTCTTGCATGCCATTGCATATTTGTGCCACAAGATTTGCATGCTACTACATGTCTGTATTTGGAGTCGTTGGGGCCGTCGAAGATCAATGAAGATGCAAGAATTGACCAAACTTGATTGGCCATGCTTTAGGTGCCCATGTGAAGGCCATGTGAGCATTGAGTAATTTTATTATTTTTATGATTATTTATCCAAATGAGGCATGGGTTTTCCAAGGAAGTGTTTTTCTTTTGGTTTTGGAAAACCATAGTGGTTTTCTCTTTCCAGAACTTCTATATTATGATGCCTTGTCATTTGGGGAGATGAATTTGGGATTTTTTGTAGGTGAGATGGGGAGATGCTTCCAGATTGAAGAGAGGATTTGAAGACTCCATTGTTGCAGATTTATATTTGCATAGAAGCCCATATTTTACGGAGCTAGTGAGCTCCACATTTTGAAAGACAATGAGCTAGTGAAGTCCATGTGAAGAGAGATTGAGATCTTCAGAAGAAGAAGGGTTGAAAGAGACAAAGAATACAATTTTGTTATAGGTTTGAAGGTTTTCTATAGCAACAAGAAGATTGGTGATTTTTTGGTTTGATTGCATCAATGGTTTCTAATGAAGATTGTAGGCTAAAGGAGCTAGAATCAAGTGAAAGAAGAGAGATTGAGTGAAACCATTTTGTATTTGATTTTTTCTATCATATTTCAGTATCATATCAGATTTGTAATGTTTTTCATTAGCCCATGTTGCTGAAAACTAATGTACTTCAGTTATGCTTTATTGTTGTATCAATTAATGAGAGCTTGAATGAAAAATATGAGACCTTACTTGTAGATTTTTGGTGTTGATTTAAACAATTTCTAAGTTAAATTTTAAGAATGTTGTGAGTATGTGAATGAGGGTTGGTTTCTTACTTCATTAGTGGTATTAGAGTGATAGTTCCTGTGTTGCAAGAAGAAGCACTAATGTGAGGAAGTTTGCACCAAGACTTGTGGTGGTGGTGTGTGTGATTTGTGTGTAGACAGATCATCGGATGTGAGGTAGTCAATAACAGAGAGAATGGGATGGGTCATGAGGAGGCCCATAAGAATTTTTTTTGTAGGAACAATATTGGGTAGAAGCAGAAAAAAGGAAGTACCATTAAGAATTTGAAAATCTCCAAGCTGAAGTACATGTATTGGAAAAGATGGTTAAGAAGGAAGTGGGAATAAGGGAAGAGAGATATGGGAAGAAGAACGTTTTCTTAAAAAAGGATAGCAAAGAGAAAATAAAAAATAAAGAGTGTTGCAACCATTTGGTAGGGGTTGAATGTTGATGAAAAAGGAATACTAATGCTCACAAAACATAATGCAATATATCTCTATTGCAACAAATAACAATCATTCCATTAACAAACTCATACAATCGTGAAGAAGAGAGAAAAATGATTAATTCAAAACTAATTTTTCTTTAATTCTCATAGAAACAATCACAAAAATTTCTCAATCCATAAAGGATTCAAATATTCTCAATAGTCTCTTCTTGTAGCTTCCTTTTGCTGCCCCAAAAATCATCATTCCTTTCCTCCAAAATCTTTGCACATTTCTCTTGAACTCCACACTATCCTCTTCTTTTTGCCTCATCTTCTAAAACCCATCGCATTCTATCTACCCCTGCTCCCTCATTTTTCCAAATCTTCTAAAACCATTTTTTGGTTTTGTGCACCTCATTCCCAGCTTCCCAAATCATTTTGAAATTCTTGATTTTATTACCGTGTGAAAAAGTTATGGGTGTTTTACTGAGTCTAGATCTCACAATTACGACCCCACGACATCTTCTTCTATCGAGAATGTCATTCAAACCTCCTCCTCCTCTATTCTGGGTGTGAGAATTCATCCATTTAGCCCCTTATTATTCTTTCCTGAATTTTTTTCCAATATTTTCCTAAATTGACACCCATTATCTCTTGCTTGCACCTCCACTACCTCCAGAACTTGCACCTAGAATATTACAACACTAATGAAAAAAAAAATTCAAATTCCTGGGAATTACAAATGAATAAAAATCAATTTACATTGGACATGGGACTTTAGCTCCCAAGCATAATTTTTTTAATTTACAATATTTGAAATATCATTACAATTTAAATTCAAAGCATATTATTGATTCATGGAAAAGGGTCCCATATAAAAGAGTTGAAAATGAGAGAGGGAAAAAGTAACATGCCTTTAAAACCAACAACACGCTAAAAATCAAGAAAATAAAACAAATTTATCTTGGGTGTGCAGGATTGCTTGGTAACTTGAGATGATCCTACATTAGACACTTGGGATAAGTGAAATGTTCCTTTAGTTGAAAAATTGTGAACATTTGAAGACCATATGTTTGCTTTGGATCCATCGTTCTTCTTCATTCTTCTAAAATTTCCTTTTTCTCTTCTTCCAACATCTTGCTGGAACATTCACCATCCTCCTCCAAAGAATCCTTCCTTTCCTCTTCTCCTTTCTCATGGGTTTTTTGCCATCACAAATTGACCACTTCCATAAAATCTCACCAGTGGCATCCTTAATAGATTCTACATATAAATACACTACATCCACACACCAATCTCCACCTACATAATCCCTCTTTCTATCTTCTTGCACTAACTCTTTATGAAAATTCAAATAAACTATTTCATCACACAAAGTAGAAAAAACAAAATTTACCTCTTCATCAATACAAAGCTTTATGTCCACCAACATGTCTTCATTATCCTCTTTCTCTGTTGTTGCAACTTCTACCTCATCATCATCTGTTGCAATTTCTTTCACTAAGTTTGCACTTTCATTCTTCTCAACATTCTCATTTGATCTGAACATCTCCTCTATCTTCATGATCTACTCTGCAAGAAATGAATCTTCCTCATAAGGTTCTCTATCAAACATAAGACCTCCAAAAATCTTTGAATTATCATCCTTCTCTCTTGGGTTGCAACACTCATTTTCTCTGCTCTTCTTCACACTGTCATCTTTCTTCATGCTATCCTTAAAGCATACTTCTACAATATTCTCTCCCTAATGTTCACTTGCATACACAACTACGAAAAACTTGTTTCCTTTATTCTTTGACATTTATTCAAAAACTTTCCACACACCCTCAATCTTCAACCTCTCAGGTACAGACTGCCTCACACTCGATGATCTATCTACACAAAAATCACACACACATCACCACAAAGTCCTGGTGCAAACTGCCTCACATCGGTGCTTCTGCCTGCACACTCAGGAACTCCAACTTTGATACCACTGATGAAAAGGAATATTGCTTCTCACAAAACACAATGAATTATATATCTATTGCAACAAAAAATAATCATTCCATACACAAACTCATGCAATCATGAAGAAGAGAGAAAAATCATTAATTCAAAACTAAATTTTATTTCATTCTCACAGAAACAATTACACAAATTTCTCAATCCATCAAGGATTCAAATATTCTCATCAAGCTCTTCTAGTAGCTTCCTTTTGCTGCCCTAAAACTCTTCATACCTTTCCTCCAAAAGATCTGCTCATTTCTCTTGAACTCCACACTTTCCTCTTCTTCTTTTCACCTTAGCTTCTAAAACCTGTCACATTTTGTCTACCCTTGCTCCCCAATTTTCCCAAATCATCTAAAATCATTTTTGGGTTTTGTGTGCCTCGTTCCCAGCTTTCTAGATCATTTTGAAATTCTTAATTTTGTTATTATATGAGAAAGTTATGGCCATATTATTAAAACTAGGTCTCACAGTTACAACCCTAAGCCATCTTCTCCTACTGAGAATGTCATTCAAACCTCTACCTCCTCCATTTTGGGTTTGGGATTCATGCATTCAACCCCTTAATTATTCTTTGCTAACAAATTTTCCAATATTTTCCTAAATTGACATCCATTATCTCATTCTTGCACCTCCACTACCTCCAACACTTGTACTCAAAATATTTTGGCACTTGTAGACATCATAATTTGACCACCCCCATATGGTCAAGTTCATCCCCTTTTATTCCTCTATCTCTCATCCCTCATCCGTGTTAATTAAATAATTTAATACTTAATTAATATTTCCCTTTTTCTAATGTTACTAAGGTATTTAATTAAATAATTAAATACTTTATACTTTATCCCCCTTTCCCCTCTAAATTAAATAAATATTCTAATTTATTTAATTTACTCATTTGTCTTCATGAATTAAATTAATGTTTAAATTCATTATTTCTCTCTCCTTGTCCCATCCTCCATAATTCTCCTCTAATCTAGGTTAATTTAATTAACCTGTGATTAGGATGTGCACACCCCTAATCAAGATTAGTGTCACATCCTCCATAAATCCCCGCTTTCCTTTAATTCATCATTAATTTGTCTAATCCCTTGTTTGCACAACTCTAATTACTTGATTAGGTCAACTTAATCCTTATGCCATTTATGGCATACCCCCAAGTCAAACTTCATTAATTGCTTTCTCCTTTTGGAGAAGGCAACCTCTTCCCCATGTGAATTTTAAAATTCCCTTTTATTCCCCCTAGGCCTTTTAAGGAATTTTTAATTTCTCATACCTAACATCACCCACATGTGGACAAGGAACTCCTTTATGAGGAGATCTTGTCCCAATCCCTAGGTACCATAAGGTACCTCCACCTCATCTCCCTTTTTGAGACCTAACCTGACACATGGTGAGATGTGAGGGCTTTTAAGTTTTCAACTCACCTTGTTCCTTGATCTTGTCCATGGTGGCTTCATCCTAACCCTCCATGGTTTAGTATCACTTCCCCTAAAATTAGAGGAATTCTCCCTCATTCATTCAGTCAACTAACATCTTGCACACTAGCCTTCAAGCATCCAAAATCCACCATTGTTGCAACACCTTTTGTATCCACATTGTGCATCCATTGCAATACCCACTTGCATAATTGCATTCTCCATCCACTTATGATCATTTAGAGCTAGGTTTCATGTTATTTACCATCAAAAGGAGCACACAAATCAAATTATCAACAAGGCCAACCAACTCATCAACTTGGACAAGGTAAAATACTCTCTTTATCTTTCATTTTGTTCAAGTTCAACTAGGTTAATCGTTGAGGTGTTGTTTGTGTTTTCTTTGTTTGAGTTCTCTTTTGTTTTGCAATTCTAGACTAGGAATTCACCTACACACATTTCTTGCGTGCCCGGTGGAACCCATGTCATGGGTCTACACTTTTATGTTTGTTTTTGTTTGATTTTTGGAGGTTTGGATTTTACACACAGGGGTGAATCTGCCTTGATGGGCGAACTTTCCTGTTATAGAGGTGAATCTGCAGCCAACAAAGGTGAACTCAAATTTTCCCTTTTGTGAAAAGGGGTGAATCTGAAGCTAAAGGAAAAGTTTCTCAAAGAAGAGGAAAACTTATAGTGGTCTCTAGGAAACAAGCGAAATTGATCAAGTTGCAGAGGCGACAGTGAATTTTCCTCTCCCTCTCGACATGCATTTGTGAATTGGCCCATCTTCAAAGACAAGCGATTTTGAGTTGAAGAAACATGTGAATTTGGCTCACACAAAGGCGAATTTGTGGTATTTCTGAAACTTAATTTTTCAATTTCTAGTTCTAATTTGATCTTGTTTTTAGGTACTAATATGTTAACCTATTTGTTTGTGAGTGTTCTTTTTCACTAATGATTTATGCAGAAATTGTCCCTCGTTCATCCAAGACCGGTGATGAAAATTGTCGACATACTTTATGCAGGACGATTGGTCGAAGAACCCTAGATTAGGTCTATTTGTTGTCTATTTTTCACACTAATCTAGACACATGTAGATTAATTAAAGGGTCAATGTACTTTATTTTTTGTGCTTGGGAGTAATTTTTTGACGTATCCACTCCCCTTGCAACTTTTGGCGATCCATGATGACGAGAAATCATAGTTTTGTCTAGTCCAACCCACTCTACCCAAGAGGTGCTAGTGCATCTAAGCTCTCCCCTTGAGCTACGTGTGATCCTAAGGACTAGGAAAAACATCTAGTATCTTCTTCCTTTAGCAGGACCTGCCTAGGATTTCATCACCTGAGGGACGATTCCAACCACCTGTTACCGATGAGGTATATAAAGGGGGAGAATGAAAGTTGTACCCCAATCCAGTCATGTCCTGTTTAGCGAAGCGTCGAAACTAGGGTGATACGTAGATAAGACATGCAGAGTTGGTCTGAGTTTATAGTACCTTGTTGGGGCTCCTGACTCATGCTTGTGATGGGATGGTGTTCACGGTTGTGACTCACGTACCTTGCATATATCGAGGACACATGAGATAGCCTTGTATAGCCTAGATAGAGACCCGTGTTTTAGTCTCGGCTTGGTGTAGTGCAGGGAATGCACACTGTACCCTAAAGTTACTCACCACTTATTCCCTTTGGTTGAGATAGGAATCCTCATGGTGGACTATGATAGTCCTTGAGTGAGAGTGTGAAGGTGAGCCTATGGCTTCTATTGATGACCTTGTTCCATTTGAATGGTAGCTATCTACCTTCATGAGAAAGGGTGATTTTGATCTAGAGAACCACCCCAGTATCACAGAGTATTAACCTTGGGTTTTCTAATCAAGGTGGTGGGCCTACATCAAGTTTGTAATCCATTATCACTAATTTTTAGGATTGTGTTGCCTGGTGTGTCTTTAATGTGTGATACCAGTTCTTTTTTTTTTAGTTGAGTCATTCTAGCCTTTTTTCCTTTTGTTTGTCATATTTTTTGTCCTTTGCCACAGTCATTCCCTACCCTCAAAGGTGAATTTGCACTGTGGATGGGCGATTTTTCCCTGTTAAAGGTAAATTTCGTGTCTAAGTCAAGTCTAGATCATCCCTTTGGGTGAGTTCGTATCTGTCAGAGGTATTTTTGCCTATGGGTCCCTTCCTAGGTGACCCTATTTTTGCCCATTCCCTAGAATAAGTGAGTCTACCCATCCTTTAGGCAATTTTGTGTCAGTCTTCATCCATTGAATCTGTTTGTTTCCATAGTATAGGCAATTTTTTCCTCTTCAGGGGTGAACCTATTGTCCACAAGGGCAATCCCATTTTTGGTTTGAGTCCTTCCGTATATATATCCCTTTAGATAGGCGAACTTGTTGTCCTCAGGGGCGAATGCGCTTTTTCTTGTGTCCCCTTTGTCCATACAATTCAAGAAATAGGCAAATTTTTCATCCTCGTTAGGTGATTTTTCAAATCAATTATGCTCGTTCTCCTATGGTCTTTTGAGGTTTTAGGCAATCCTACTTTACTTAGAGGTGATTCTGTCAGAGTTTAGGTGAACCTGCATTGAAATAGATGAATTTTCATCCCAGGTACACTCGTTCCTAGTGCCTCCCTCAGATATAGGTGAATTTGCAAGCTGGGTTCACTAGTTTCTTGTGGGTCCTTCAGACATAGGCGAATTTGAGTCCCCCAGATAGGTGAGTTTTCTCAACATAGAGGTGAATTTGTTTTCCCTAAATAGGCGAAGTCGTGACTTGAAGAGGCAAATTTCCACTACACAGAGGCGTATGTGCTACCCATACAAATTCCAGAGAGTGAATCCTGCTTGCCACTGAAAGCCTATCATTATTCGAGTCCTTTTCCATGATCAATTTTTTTTTTTATCATTATCTATCTTCCCGTAATCATCACTTTAGTTCGTTTGCACTTTCCAAAATTCATTGATTCGCCAATCAAATCACATAGTTGCATCTTAGAACATTCATAGGTTGCATTTTCATCATCAGCTCATCAATCCCAATCCCCTAGACTTTGTTTTAGAGGTTTTTATCCAAGTTGGCTTAGATGTCTAACTTTGATCATCATCATCTACATTTGCTTAGGATTGTCATCCATCTTGAGTCAATAAATCATCTTCAGCCCAATCAATCTACTTTCATCTTGAGGTAGATTCAGTGTCATAATCATCCCTTTTGTAGTTCAATCTGATCAATCATCACCTTACGTCATCTAGTCAAATCTTTAAACTTAGTTTAGAATTGGTTCCATTAGCCCAATCCAATCGATCATCCAATCCCATTAATCGTCTCATCCTGTCAATCAATCCGATCAAGTCCAATCACATCCCCTATCCAATCATTCAATCATTCAATCAATACATCATCATATCCAGTCAATTCTTTAATCCTCACTTAGGTCATACTTTCACTACATATTAGAGCGTAGTGTCATCCTAGCCAACTGGTAGTTTTTCATTTTCATGCCCCTTACCTGATCACAAGTAGGGAAGCTCATGGCAGAACAACAGGCTCAAGGTACTGAGCCTAACATCCCTCAGGATCCCAACAACAATGGTTCATCACAATCCAATACTGAGGTTCACACCACATCACCTCCTGCTAATGAGATCATGGTCAACCAACCTGAGGTCACAATTGATGAATGCCTCAGTAATCCCACCAATCTCTAAATGACATATTGCCTCCTTACTGAGTGTGGGGATAAAATCCTCCCCACTTTGATCATGAAGGGCATCAAACCATTTTCGAGATTTGATTTATCCAAGTATGTCAATATCACACCTCCTACACCTCTGGTGTCTCAATATCCCCAAAATTCACAAAATTCTCCAAGAAATTCTTACATCCCCAAGAGTCCACCCGTGGGTAATTGGTATCAGCCTGGGTTTGGTAATGCCATGCTTTATCAAGTCACACACCCCCATCGGGTTCTGATTTCATTCATGGGAGCATCACCTGGTCCAAATGATCCCCTTGCTTATGGTATGCCACAAAATCTACCTCCTTCGCTACCTTCAGAAATCCCAAAAGGTCTAACCCCCATACCATCTGTACCGCCTCTCCCACCTAATCAACCAGGTCAACCACTAGTGAATACTGCGAGCAATCCTTTTGTTGTGTTACCACCACCTCCGAGATCAACACCCACTTCCAATTTATTGCCACCTCCATTTACCTCT
Source organism: Sequoiadendron giganteum (assembly GCA_007115665.2). Lineage (NCBI taxonomy): Eukaryota > Viridiplantae > Streptophyta > Pinopsida > Cupressales > Cupressaceae > Sequoiadendron > Sequoiadendron giganteum. The sequence continues at coordinate 92,989,366 of CM021108.1, forward strand.
CAACTACCTCCTTAAAGAAACATTCCATCTTCATAATTGTCGCAAGGCAACCTGCAAAAAACACCACAACAAACCCCTCAACACACTCCAATTCCGTCTCAACCGCTTTTGCAACAACCTCCATAGAAAAATATATTGATTCCTCCACAACAACAACAACCACCCCTGCATCAATAGTAGGGTAATCCATTGCAACCCCCTTATCAGCCACAAGGTCCTCTGCATCAACAAATATCACAATAAAATCTACCCTTCCAAAAACTGCAGGTCACCCAACAGCCTCAAATCCCAATTTGACCTCTTTACCAACAACCCACGCCTCACTAATAACCCCTTCAGAAATAGAAAATCCCAACACCACCTCAGAAATCCCACCAGTTAATTCCCAACCACATTTCTTAGTACTTATATAACCCACAAAGAATTTACTATGTACAACCTGTTGTATCCAATCTGAACCCTGGTTATGCCTATCACAATCCACAACAATCTCAACAACAACCATTTTACTCTACCCCTTCACAACCAAAACAAAAAACTTCCTATCAATAGCTTAATCTACAAAAACCCCCATATGCATCTCAACACTACACTCCCTACAAGTATTAGTCCAATCCATATTATGGGTATGTGTAGGATCATCATGGAAAAAACAGGCCCTTAACTGGCAATGAAAATTCGGAAATTAGAGTTGGGCAACTTGACATAAAAATTTGAATAAGTTATCAATATTATTTCAAAAATATGTAAAATAGAATCTGTGGAAAATTGAATGTAGTTTCTAAACTACTAGGTTAATTTTTGTAAAAAAAAAATCTATTTGGTGAAAATTTGAAATTTCAATGCAGTAGTACTAGAATTTCAAGGAAAAAATAAGAAGTAGGTGTCTGTCTGACTACCCTAACCATAATAAAATGATAAATAAAATTTATAAAATTTTAGATATAAGTAGAGGACTCATGTCCAGATGTGATGCATTTTTTTTTCAAATAAATAATTAATTATGAATTTTTTTTTACAAATTTTAAAAAATATAAAAACTCATATGTCTGACCACCTTAACTTGGTCAAAACTTCATGAAATTCATTATTTTTTTTTAGTCCTATAGTATGCCAAGCATAGAATGTGATGCATGTTTTGGATTTAAAAAATGTGATACCGTTTGAAAGCTATACATGTTTTTCTATCAGACTATCAATCAGGACTTTAGTCGTAATTCTAATAAAAATTAAATAATAATAATTTATTAGATTCTAAGTAAAATATAATTTATATTGGTAGAAAGCTGAGAAGGTCCTTTACAAACCCTTTTCGTTTCATCAATTTTGGGTAAAATAAAAGTCGTCAGCCACATGGGCGAAGTCTGGAAAAGCAAGGTAAGTTGTTAAACATGTTTTACGTGTTGACTTTTTAGGATTGGCAGGTCCAAACCAAATTCTGAGCCTAATACCAAGCCTAATCCCTAGGCATTAAATTTTGTGTCAGCATATCGGATATCTGATTCCAATCAGATATCCGATTCAAATCCGATATCCGGTTTGAATTCGATATATGATATGTTTTACATACGAATTTTTAAAAAATTATACAATCTTTAATATATGATTTAAAAATGCAATAAAGTTTATAATTTAATATATATAATATACAATAAAGTTTATAATTTAATATATATAATATCCAATAAAGTTTATAATGTACTATATTTAATATACAATTTATGATAATCTCTTACCAAATTATGTATTTAATATATAATATATTATTAAATGTATAATATTTAAATATTATTTCAATATTTTAGTTAACCTATAAATATTTATATATATATATAATTACCAATATATAAAATATTTAAATATTATCTCTTTCCCTATCTCTCTCTCTCCACCTTTATCTCTCTCAAGTCTCTCTCTCTCTCTCTCTCTCTCTCTCTCTCTCTCTCTCTCTCTCTCCTCTCACTCTCCCCTCTCCCCCTCCCTCTCCCTCTCTCCCTCTCTCACTCTCCCTCCCCCTCTCTCTCTTTATCCCTCCCTCTCTCCCTCCCACTCTCCCTCCTATTTATCCCTCTCTCCCTCTCACTCTCCCTCTCTCCCTCAA
>CM021108.1:92991566-93270899 GCA_007115665.2 Sequoiadendron giganteum
CTCTCTCCCCCTCTCCCTCTCCCTCTCCCTCTCTCCCTCACTCTCTCACTCTCCCACACCTAATATCACTGTCAGATGAGGAAGAAGGACAGTCAAAGACACCTAATATCTTATTGAGCAATGGTAAAGAGTTCATTAACAACCTACAACAAGGAGGTGAAGGATATGTGGTTATGTTGCAACCTAAAGGAGAAGACAAGGCTAAGAAAATAGTCATACCCAAAGCAGTCCAGAACTTGTTAGAATAGTTCAAAGATATAGTGAGTGATGGAACACCTGCAACTTTGCCTCCAAAGAGAGCCATTAGTCATCAGATTGACTTCATACCAGGAGCTTGATTTCCAAATAAATCAGCTTATAAGCTTACACTGGATTAGAATCTAGAGGTAGCTAGACAAGTGCAGGAGTTATTGGATCAAGGATTGATTAGGAAGAGCATTAGCCCATGCACAATACCAGTGGTCTTAGCAACCAAGAAAGGAGGCAAGTGGAGATTATGCACCAATTCTAGAGCTATAAATAAAATCACAATTAGGTATAGGTTCCCTATTCCTCAGATGGAGGACTTGATGGATTGTCTTGGAGGAGCTCAATACTTTACCAAGTTGGATCTCAAAAGTGGATACCATCATATTAGAATTAAGGATGGAGATGAGTGGAAGACAACATTTAAGACAACTGATGGGTTGTATGAGTGGAGAGTTATGCCATTTGGCCTCTCTAATGCCCCTAACACATTCATGAGGCTCATGAACGAAGTGCTCAAAGACTTTATAGGGATATTTGTGGTGGTATATCTTGATGATATACTCATCTTTAGTAAGACAAAAGAAGAACATCTAAAGCATGTGGAGTTGGTTCTTAGAAGATTGCAAGAAGAGAAGTTGGCCATCAACCTAGAGAAGTGTGAGTTCTTTAAACAAGAGCTTGTGTATTTGGGGTTTTTAGTGTCCCAAGGATCATTGAAGATGGATCCAAGCAAGGTGTAAGCTATCCTAAATTGGCCTACACCAACCACAGGGACAGAGGTAAGAAGTTTTCATGGATTGGCTCAGTTTTATAGAAAATTCATAAGGAACTTTAGTGGCATATGTGCACCAATCCTAGACACAATCAAAGGTGGCTTAAAGACTAAGTTTAAGTGGACTCAAGAAGTTGAGAAAGGTTTTGAGAAACTGAAACAAGAAGTGGCAACTTGACCTATACTTTTATTACCTAGCTTTGACAAGTTGTTCATTGTGGAATGTGATGCCAATGGAGTTGCAGTAGGAGGGGTGCTAAGTCATGAAGGTAGGCCCATAACTTTCTTTAGTGAAAAGCTCAATGAAGCTAAGAAAAAGTATTCTACCTATGACCTAGAACTTTATGCTTTAGTTCAGTCACTTAGGAAGTGGAGGCATTACCTTCTACCCAAGGAGTTTGTAGTCTTTACTGACAATCAGGCACTTAGTTATATCAACACTCAAGAGAAGTTGAGCAATAGACATTTGAAATGGATGGAGTACATCCAAGCTTTTACTTTCACCATCAAGCACAAGAAGGGACAGTTGAACAAGGTAGCAGATGCACTAAGTAGGAGATTGTTGATAGTGCAAGAGATACAGATCAAGAGCATTGGAATAGAGAGTTTCAAGGATCTATATGGGGAAGATGAAGACTTTTCGGAGGCATACAAGGTATGTTCTGACTTTGAGAATCATTTTCATAGTCAATACTCAAAGTATACATTGCAAAGTGGATTGTTATTCAAGGGGAATCAGTTATGTGTTCCAAGAGGATCAATGAGAGAGAATCTCATCCAGGAGAAACACAATGGTAGTCTTAGTGGACATTTTGGCATCAACAAAATAATGGAACTAGTGCTAAGGTTCTACTATTGGCCTAAGCTGTCAAGGGATGTCAGGAGGTATGTGGAGCAGTGTGTAGTGTGTATGAAAGCCAAGGGAGGAGCTAGTAATGCAAGTTTATATCAACCCCTACCCATTCCTGACAGACCATGGGAGTGTGTTAGCATGGACTTTGTGGTAGGAATCCCTAAGACCAAGATAGGGTTTGATAGTGTCTATGTGGTGGTTGATAGATTCAGCAAGATGAGTCACTTTATCCCTTGCAAGACCACTCATGAGGCTAGCTATATTGCTCACCTTTTCTTCAAGGAAATTGTTAGGATTCATGGATTACCATTGAGCATTGTCTCGGACAGGGATGTGAAGTTCATGAGTCACTTTTGGAAGACTCTATGGAGCAGATTAGGTACCAACCTATCTTTTGGATCAACTTACCATCCTCAAACCGATGGACAAAAAGAGGTGGTTAATAGGGTGTTAGGTAACCTTCTAAGATTCCTAGCCAAAGAGTATGGATAGACATGGGACATGGTTATATCACAGGCTGAGTATGCATATAATGACAGTGTGAACTGGACCACATGGAAGAGTCCTTTTGAAATAGTGTATGGAATGCACCCAAGAGTTGTATGTGAGCTTAGGGATCTAGGAGATATGGAGCATAGGAGTGGACATGTAGAGGATTTCTCTCAGACCATGAAGGAGATTCAGGAGCGGGTGAAGAAGACAGTCACTGAGGCTACTCAAAAGTTGAAAGATAAGGTGGATATGTCTAGAAAATATTTACAATTTGTAGTAGGAGACTATGTCATGGTCCACCTCAACAAATCTAGATTGCAAAAGGGTACATCAACCAAATTGTAGATGAAAAGAGTGGGACCATGCAAGGTGATAGCCAAATATGGGAAAAATGCATACAAGGTGGAGTTACCTGCAGATTTAGGGATTTCACCAGTGTTCAATGTAGCTGATCTGATCATATATAAGGGAGTAGTCAATGACATAGATCAAAACAGTGGGGATATCTTCAAGGATGTAAGCAACATATCCTTACCTACTCAAGACAATCTACAAGCAGAGAGCATCTTGGAGTCAAGAGTGAAGAAGTCTACAAGGAATAGGGTGTACATGGAGCATCTTATAAAATGGAAGAACAGACATGAATCTGAGGCTACATGGGTGGATGAATCCCAGTTCAAAAAGCAAGGCATTGATGTATCACTACTCTCTCCTCTAGTTCCTTAGTGTTTGTGTAGAGGGGGGGAGAATGGTGCAAGAGCACCTAGGAAACACTAGGCAATCTAGTTTTGATTCTTGTTTTTGGTATATTTCCCTTGAAGGTCATGTTGACCATAGAGTAGGTGAGAAAGAATTAGAGGCTTAGGGACATGTCTTGATTCTTAGTGATCATTAGGATAAGGTGTGGAAAGGCTTAATGAGTCTTGGAACTCTTTTACAAAAGTTTGCTAGAAATTGGCACAAGTTGCAAAATGGTGCATTTTTGCAAATTTGCCACAAGGTAACTGCAATGTCCAACCAAGGGGAGGCATAACTGCTTTTTTTGACCTATATAGAGTGTGCCTCGACCTGGGAGCAAGGTTGGAAGTTATTGGGATGATTGGAAATTTTGAAATTCAAATAAGAACAGTGGTGTTAATGCGAGAGTTTCTGGTTTTTGGCATTGCATAGTGTTTGAATGGATTGAATTGGATATTGTAGGTGATGTAGAATGTGGTATAGTTGTTATTGAAGCTTTGTGTGTTGTTATTTTTTTAGTGTGTTCAATTTCCAAGTGTTGTTTTGTAGTTAGTTCATTTCTTTTAGTTGTTGTTCTGACAGACAGACTGTGAAGAATGGAGGTTTAGTTCACATTCCCACTGTACATAGTGTACGGGCCTTTGGGAATTGTGACTATACCCCATGACTATAAATATGGTAGGGTTAGGAGTCGTTAGGAGTCAGGGTATCACTGTGGAAGTCTTCTCCTAGGCAAGCCTGACAGTGTCCGACTAGGAAAGACAAGAAGTGCAAAGCACTTGACTTGCAGGGGTGTCCATCTCCTGGAAAATCATGGTGTGGAGAGGGTAGGTGTATGCCTTGCCAAGGCATAGCAAGGGGGAAGAAGCTCCATCAACCCATTTGGTGAGAGGATTTCTTAACAATCTACAGAGAAGACAGGAAATACCTTCAATAACCTAAGGTTTTGCTCATTTCCAGTTTGGGGTATTGTACAAGTAGTGGAGGCTTAAGATCCCAAAAATAATTGAGAGGTGGACATAGGCACCAAGAACCTCAAAGAAAGATTGGGTGTTCTTTGGAGAACTTAGAAGAACAAGCCTGATTTCTCAGAGGTGGAGACCTAATTGGGGCTCATAGGCTAGTAGCCTTTTTAACCCTAAAGGAGGGTTTGGTGGAAGCGACTTGTAAATGGAGCTTGGTGGACCTTCAAAACCCCTAGGAGGATGGTTTGAAGCTATTGGAAACATCTCTACACCCCTGCAAAGCTGCGTTTTAGTTCTTGTGGTATGTTAGCCTTTAGGGTAGATTAAGGGCTAAGGAAGAGTTGAAGCATTGCACCAAGGTTGGCTTGGTAGGTAGGATTTGTCATGGTAGCTAAGTTGGCAAGGCGAATTGAGGGAACCTAAACAAGCAATAGGTCCTATAGGTTAAGGTGGTGGAGTGTGAAACCATAGGGGTCTTCCAAGTAAGATCCAGAGCATGGAACAATGATTTTTCCATCCAACCCTACCCTATCACTCTCCCTCTCCCTCTCCCCTCTCCCTCTCCCCCTCACTCTATCCCTCTCTCTCTCTCTCTCCCTCTCCCTCTCTCCCTCAACTCTAAACCCTCTCTCCCTCTCCCTCTCTCCCTCTCACTCTCTCACTCTCCCACTCTCCCACTCTCCCTCTCCCTCCCCCTCTGCATCTCTCCCTCTCTCCCTCTCCCTATCCCTCACTCTCCCTATCCATCACTCTCCCTCTCACTCTCTTCCTCTCCCTCTCTCTCCCTCTCCCTCTCCCTCTCCCTCTCCCTTTCTCTCCCCTCTCTCCTCTCCCTCATCTATAAACCCTCCCTCTCCCACTCTCCCTCTCCCTCCCTCCCTCTCTCTCTCTCTCTATCCCTCTCTCTCCCTCTCTCCCTCTCTCCCTCTCTCCATCTTCTGCCTCCATCTTCATCTCCTCTCTCTCTCATCATCTCCCTCTCCTCCCTCTCTCTCTATCCTCTCTCCTCTCTCTCCATCTCCCTCTCTCTCCCTCTCCTCTCCTCTCCTCAACTCTAAACCCCTCTCCTCTCCTCTCCCTCTCCTCTCTCTCTCCTTTCCCACCTCCTCTCCTCTCTCCCTCTCCCTACTTCCTCTCCCTCTCCCTTTCCCTCTCCCTCTCTCTCCCTCCCTACCTCCTTCCACTCTCGCTCTCTCCCTCCCTCCCACTCTCCCTCCCTCCTTCCCACTCTCCTCCCTCTCTCCCACTCTCTACCATTAACCCTTAGGTCTATGTGTGTAAAAATCGGATATCCGATTTGGGAAACTTCAATGTGTAGAGCCAAATCTTACTATTGCAAAACATGTTTTACAATCGGATATCGAATTTGTTGATCATAGAAAAACACCATGTGGGTCATTTTTGTGCATTCCAACGGACCCTAAATTATGTTTGCAAAAATTTGCAGGCAACAAACGCGTAGTTTCAGACAGGAAGAGACAAAGATCAACTTTTTGGAGCATCTTGTACTCAAATTTGTCATAAGGAATGATTTTTTAGCATCTTTTATGAGGTATAATGGGGAGCAGCAGTCGTTGAAAGCAAAAGTGTAAGAGAAAGCTTACAAAAGAACAAATATCATAATATAGACAAAGAGATAGAGAAGGTCATAGGAAGAAAAGATGAGGTATGTTAAATATTGGTGAACCTGAGCCCTATGGTCTTTCAAGTGAAGAGTAAATTGAATATTTTCAAGGCGAAAATGTAGAACATGATATTGAAATTGGGAATGAAAATGTTCAAATTCATATTGAAAATATTCAAGGTGAAAATGTTGGAATTGAAGATGTTGAACATGGTATTGAAATTGGGAATGAAAATATTGAAATTGATAATGAAAATGTTGGAATTGAAGATGTTGAACATGATATTGAAATTGGAAATGAAATTATTCAAATTGATATTGAAAATGTTCAAGGTGAAAATGTTTGAAATGAAGATGTTAAACATAATATTGAAGCAAGTGTAAATTATGTTTCACCAGATTACACGAGAAATGAAGAACCTTGTGTGGAAGAAAGACATATCCCAAATTCAAGACCTTCAAGGACCCCTAAATGGTTAGTTTAAATTGATGATAACATTATAAACAATTTTGAAGGCAAGAGGTCAACATGAACTGTTCAGTTGTGGGATAAAATACTTTTCAACCAATATTTTAGTGATAAGAAATTGACCGAGCAATGCCAAATTTTTGTACAATTGCTAAAGACGCAAAAGATGAGACCTTTACTAGCCAAATTGAAGATTCGTGTGAACAAGAGGACTGAAAAAAATTCTATTATTGTCAAAAATATTTTTAATGCTCTCAAGTCTATTGGAAAAAATAACAAGGAAAAAGATAAGAGAGCTACTCGGAGAGTCATTACAACCGCCCTAGTAAGCCATCAATTGAAAAAGGCTCGCTTTATGAGACAAACTTGTATTGATTTTGACTTAAATCTTAAAACTTTGGATAGAGCACTTGCAAGAAGAGAAAGAATAGATGATCCTCTTCAAAATGATACATGGGCTTTTGCCGGGAGGCTTCCAAGTGTTGATAAAAAGCTAACCGATAATGTAAAGCAGAAAATTCAATAATTTTGGCATGATAACTCTAGAGTATCACCCAATGCAAAGGATTTTTTAAAGTTAAGAATTGGCAGTCAAGACCGTACACCGCATCCTAAACATTTCTTGGAATCAAGCCAAACAATGTTGTTCAACAAATTTATTCAAACACATCCAAATATGGAAATCTCGCAAAGAACTTTTGAGGGTTTGAAGCCATTTTATTGTGTGCCTCTTAAGATTCGTAATACTTGTTGTTGCAAATACCGTGTGGAGTTTTCAATGTACCATGAACTATTATGCTATATCCGTTCTACTTTGCATACTAATGAAATGTTGCAGGAGTGTGGTGCAATACATCTTCCAAAATCATCAAGGGACTTGCTAGATCTATTTTTATGTTCTAGGGATGATAGTTCATTTTTCTATAGAAGGGTAAAAGAACAAAGCCATGTCACACTTTATAAAGGAAATGACCAACACTGATCCAACTTTTAAACTTGAATCACTAAAAAGTAGCATATATGTTTTGAATTTTTAAATGATGTAAACTAGTAAAATATGTATTTTTTAGTATATTTTATGTTTGTGTTTTTATAAGAAATTAAGAAATTAAGAAATTATTTTAAACTAGTTTTTCATAAATTAACACTATAATTTAGTTGCTGATAAAATGTTCAAAAATGAAGTTGCACGGGACGTCAAACTTTTTATAGTAAATTTTATTTTTTTTCTTTCAAATTTTGTGTGTGTATTTATAACTTGAAACTTTAGTGCATGGATATATTTTTTTCCAATTTTGATAAATATATATTTGTATATAAGTATTAAAATACACGTGAATAAAAAATAATTGTTTTCATCGGGCGTCAACATTCATATTAAATATTTATCTAAAATGGAAAAAAATTATACCATCTTGAAATAGATTCTTTTATCTAATGCATCATATTTTTTTCAAATTTTTTTAATAAGTTTTAGTATTTTTCCTTGGCATGGTAATCAACCTAATATTTTTTGCTGATAACCTACTTTTAGTATAAATTTAAATAAAAATAATAATAATTATTAAACTATTAAAATAAATATATTTTTGAAAACTACACTTATGGATCTACAAAAGGGTATTTTTACATTTTTTTAAAAATGTTATTTACATGAGGAGGAGTTATTAAAACTTTAAGTTTTTCAAATAATTTATTTTTTTGGTAAATTGGACTCAAAGTGGTGCTCCATATATTTTTAGTCAACAATTTTAGTTGAATAAATTGTTGAAGTATCTAACTTATCTAGAATGAATCTTACTAGGTCATATGTTTGACCAAAATTGATTTTTAGTTAGAAATACTTAAAGTCAATTGTGCTGATATGTTGGCTGAAAGTGTGACACAACTTTGTGCTTTTACCCAGAAATGATTGTTTAAATGCGAAGTGCTCAAAATGTGGTGGCTTGTCAAAGTTTGTTCAATGTTTTCATGAGGGTTCCGAACATGAATTTGGAAAGAATCTTGTTGAGAAAAAGAGATATGAGATAGTCAAATATACTTTGCAGAGTGGAGGTGAAGGTTCTAGATGCGAGTTGGTTACAAAAGAATGCAGTGTTGCTGATTTTATTTCAGATTTTAAGGACAATCTTTTCTACAAATATGCAAGGCATAGTCATAGGTCTCAGTGGTTTGATCAAAAATTCAAGATATGTAAGGACTCTTTTCCGATTGGCACTATTATATCAGTTGTTGATTTTGTTGAAAACTACACATTGCAACGACAAAACGAGGTACAACCTCAATATTACAATTCCATTCAGATTGCTATTTTTGTCCACATAACGTTTAAACATGCACCTGATAGTACATAGGAGGATCGAAAGATAATCAAAGAGTATCATTTTTATATGAGTGATGATAGATCTCACTCGTCCGAGTATGTCCAACATTGTTTCGAGAATATTTTTGAGCTCTTGTAGGAGCATGATATAGCACTAGGCGGACATCTCATTTGGTCAGATAACTGCACAGGTCAATTCAAGAATGTTCGTATGTTTTATTGGTTGAGTAGAATGCATGTAGAAAGGGGTGTACCTAATATTTGGAGTTTTTTTTAAGCTAGGCATGGGAAAGGGGAGCATGATGGAGCATGTGCATGTGTAAAGAGAGCTCTAGTTAAGGAGCAATTGAAGATTTTAGGAGCAAAATTCAGTGATGCACGTTCTATTGTTGATTGGTGTAGTTCAGAATTGTCACAAGGAGGGACACTTGATTCAACAGTGCACAGATTTTTTTGGTTGGTTGAGGAGGGTACAGTGGGAGGTAGATTGGATTGTCATACAATCAAGGATTCTTTAAAGATGCATTCATTTCGAAGGTCAGATTGAAGCACATGGACCATTTGGACACGACAGTTGGCTTGTTTTTGTCAGAGTTGTATTCAGTGTGAGTGGGATCAATGCGAGTCAAGTGAGTAGGTGGATACATGGGTTCCATGGTATCTAACTCCTTTATCTCAAACTATATTCATGACAAATTACACAATGGAAAGTTCACTTTATTACAACCGGATTTCAGATCTACTACATCCAGGACATGTTTTTGTAGTTGTTGCATCGTAGGGGAATGCAGAGAGATCAGAATATTGGTTGGCTCGATGTGTGTGGGTAAAGCACAAGCTAACACAATCGATGGAAGATGATGTTGGGTTTTTGTATCCTATAGGTTCAGTTGTGGTTGCAGGAACTTGGTTGTGAACATACATGATTAGAAATAATGGTATACCTGCATTTGAAGACTACGAGAAACACAAAACCATTCTCATGTATTCACACCTTGTTATAGCAATAAATGTTAAGTTATTGAAGAATCATGCCAAAACAAAGACAAAACAACTATGGACACTTAGTAATGTTGATCATGAAGCAATATTGGATACTCTTAAGCAAAGAGATGACCCTTCAGGTACACTTGAATAGCATATTCAATAATGGAAGGTATAATGCTTAAGCATCTTTTTTGTTGTGACAATATAGATTTATCATTTGACAAATTTTACGATATTCCTGGCACGATTGATCATGGACCTACTGCAACAATAGCCAACTCTGATCCTTTCAAAGAGGTATGCGATAGATTACAATAATATAGATTGGTTATTCAAAGCATCTTTTATAGTTTGCATTACCAATTCATCATCATTCAGGTTGTTTAGATTAATATAGATTTGTTAGTCTAAGCATCTTTTTTGTTGTGACAATATAGATTTATCATTTGACAAATTTTGCGATATTCCTAACATGATTGATCATGGACCTACTGCAACAATAGGCAACTCTGATCCTTTCAGAGAGGTATGTGAAAAATTACAATAATATAGATTGGTTATTCTAAGCATATTTTCTATTGTATGTAGTTTAACTGCTACCTTGATGGTTTGTACAGGTGCTTGTCACTCCAAAATGCCAACATACTAGTCTTGTAGAAGATGAAGCCCTAAATGCCTCAAATAGGCAAATTTTGAAATGTGAAACAATGTAAAAAGGTCATAACTATGTATAGCCATAATTTATATCCAGTGATGTTTTTTGAAATATGGGTCAAATGTTTGGCATTGTATAAAGGGTATGTTTAAAATGTAAAAATATTTTTGTACTTAATCGAGCTACAACCGAAGGTTTTCTTCTTGGTTCTTTCCCATCGGTATGCTCATTTGAACCAGATTTTGTAATATATCCTATTTATATATAACAAATTACAGTGGCTTGCCACTTTTTTGAAAAACAAAAATGTAAAAAGTTCATGTGAATTTGATTTCCCATGTAATTGATTCAAGTTGATTGGGTAAGATTTTTCTGATGCAAGAGCTAGGACTTGTAGAATCTTGATCCAACCTTAAATCTTTTTGCCCCCACATTTCATTGACATTAGTACTTTGGACTCTTAAGGGAAATCGTCGGTCTAATGCAGCTCAAAGTGATTCAGCGTATTTGGGTGCAAAAGAGGACCATACCTAACATAAAGGTACGCATATGTACATGTTGGAAAAGTCCGTTTGGTCGTACGAGTTTGAGTATGAAAGTTGCACCATTTTGCAACTTTACATTGCTTGCATTTGGCAACTTTTCCCTCAACTGAAAACTCATCACCACAAGAAAACACCTTTGAGATAAAAAAACCGAGAGAGGTTATTGTAGATTATCCCAACACAATCCCATATCATTAGACAAAGAGTCTGTAAGCATCACGGTTTCCAAGGAATAGTCTATCAAAGATTGCTACCTTTTAGCACTTTGGACTCTTAAGGGAAATTGTCGATCCAATGTAGCTCGGAGTGATTCGGCATATTTGGGTGCAAAAAAGGACCATAACTAGCGTAAACATACCCATCTAGACGTGTTGGAATAGTTCATTTGGTCATATGAGTTTGAGTATGAAAGTTGCACCACTTTGCAACTTTACACTGCTTGCATTTGGCAACTTTTCCCTCAACTGAAAACTCATCACCACGGGAAAATGCCTTCGAGGTAGCAAAAGCTGAGAGAAGTTATTGTAGATGTCCCAAAATGATCCCATATCATCATATGTAGAGTCTGTAAGCATCGCGGTTTCTAAGGAATAGTCCGTCAAAGATTGATGCCTTTTAGCACTTTGGACTCTTAAGGGAAATTGCCGGTCCAATGCAACTCGAAGTGATTCGGTGTATTTGGGTGAAAAAGAGGACTATACCTAGCGTAAACGTACCCATCTAGATGTGTTAGAATAGTCTATTTGGTCATAGGAGTTCGAGTATGAAAGTTGCACCACTTTGCAATTTTACACTACTTGCATCTAGCAACTTTTCCCTCAACTGAAAACTCATCACCACGGGAAAATACCTTCGAGATAGCATAAACCGAGAGAGATTATTGTAGATGGTCCCAACATGATCCTATATCATTAGATGAAGATTCTTCCCACATCACGATTTCTGAAGAATAGTCCATCAAAGATTGCTGCCTTTTAGCACTTTGGACTCTTAAGGGAAATTGCTAGTCCAATGCAACTCGGATTGATTCGGTGTATTTGGGTGCAAAAGAGGAACATACCTAGTGTAAACGTACCCATCCAGATGTGTTGGAATATTCTATTTGGTCGTATGAGTTTGAGTATGAAATTTGCACCACTTTGCAACTTTACACTGCTTGCATTTTGCAACTTTTCCCTCAACTGAAAACTCATCACCACGGGAAAACACCTTCGAGATAGCATAAACCGAGAGAGGTTATTGTAGATGGTCCCAACACAATCCCATATCATCATACAAAGAGTCTTCCCGCATCATGGTTTCTAAGGAATAGTCCCTCAAATATTGCTTCCTTTTAGCACTTTGGACTCTTAAGGGAAATCATTGATCCAATGCAGCTCAGAGTGATTCGGCGTATTTGGGTGCAAAAGAGGACCATACCTAGCATAAATGTACCCATACGAACATGTTGGAACAATCTATTTGGTCATACGAATTTGAGAATGAAATTTGCACTACTTTGCAACTTTACACCTTTGTAGAGATTTAGGGATGTCCTCTTCAGATCACTCTATTCTGAATAGGTTTGCGGAGCTACCAATGTTAAATCCAAGTTGACTGACTTAGAGAAAAGTTGATTCCTTGAATGTAAGCCTCCCAAGATGAAGGAAGACCATTAAGATCCAACACGGTCAAATCTTTGTCATCAACAATATGACCAATGGTAGAGACTTGATCTCTCAATTCAAAAATCTTCATGAAGTAGGTGATGACAAATTCTCCTTCCACCATCTTAACATGATGAATTTGTTGCTTCAGGGCTAGAGCACGACTTGTGTTGTTGATCTCATACATCTCCTCCAAAGTCTTAAGAATTTCTCTCACTATCTTCAACTTAGAGATGATAGGAACAATATGGTCCTTCATGGAATTAACTAACATCTTCTTCGCCTTGATATTTTTCTTCCTTCATTGAACTTTCTCTTCCTCATCCATAGGTTCGGAAAATTTTCTCTCCACACTCAACCAATTTGTTTTCCTCCAAAGTGAGCATAATTTTGAATCTCCATGAAGTGAATTTTGATGCTCCTTCGAGTCTATCCTCAATTTTAAGACCATTCACCATCTTGACTAAGATAGAGATAGAACAAAAAAAAAAGGGAATAGAGGTATCACTGCAATAACTGGTCCCAACATGATCTTTTTCAAACCCGATCTGATACCATGTTAGTGTTTTAATGATCAGATAATATAACTAAAAGCACTCAAAAAATGCAACACATAAGACAATAAACACAACAAGAAATCTGCTTACAACTTAGGACCAGCTCATGGCTGAATTTGATGAATAATAGCACCTCTCCTAGATGCAAAGATACAATCAAATATGCTTCTCCTTGAAATCGGCCTACTGCTACAAGATAAAGTGTTGCTGCTCAAGTGCAAACTTTTGCTTGGAATGTGAATTATGTTGAATGAACTTGATTGAGGAAATGAACAAACATCACCTTGTATTTATACAAAATAAGGTGACTCTTCAAGGAGGTCGGCCTCTCTTGAAAATAATAAATTACAAAATAATATCAAGGAAGGTCGGCCTCATCCATTTAAATAAAATTGAGTATAAATTAAATAGCCATAGGCTATCATTTAATTTATTACAACTTAATGTGATCTCTATCATGTATGAAAAATGTGGTAGCATAGACAAGGCAGTGGACTATTTGAAAAAAAACTTCAAAGAAATGTGGTCTCATAGAATTCAATGACAAATAAATACAATTGACAATTGCTCATAGTTTTTAGTTATGCAATGTGAAGTAATGATTTGAGTTTGAAAGATGTGTAATACAATGTAATCAATGATATATATATAAACTACATAATATAACCATTATTTTTTATGCTATTGTACATTGATATTTAACCATTGCTCAAGATAAATTTTTCAAAGAGTTTAATTAATCATGCACATGAGGAAAAAATTAAATTTCGAATTTCAACTTCTATATATCAAATTATCCAATAATCAAGTGTATGTCCATATACAAAAATGGCATCGATGCCAATTCAAACAAAGTTTTACAAAATGTGGCATATGCCATCTCAATATGTATTCAAAATTTACATGCCAAAATGTCTATCTCATCCTAAACTACTGGTGGATCATCAAAATGGAGCCTCTTTGAAGCACTCATTGGCTCTGAAGGTAGCTGCACAAGAAAAATTCAAACCACAATTGAGATTAGTTATACTATATAATTTAAAATCGAATAATTAACATCAAAATCAATATACATTGAATTTTAATTGAACTCTAAAATTGAAATCTTGATTACCTGAAATATACGTCTCTTCAAAGGGTCAAGAGTCCTAGAATATACCAAACCAACATTTTAAATGCCAATCTATATATGTGAACAAAAACATAAAATTGATCCAAGTTAGCATACGATTATTGGTAATAGGAACATATTTACCAAACACAAAATAAAACAAAAACATACCTCTTTAGGTTGATCTTTTTCAAGTTATCTCCTTCAGGTGTTTCGACAACTCCTCCTTGAGGTGTTTCAACACCTACTCTTTGAGGTGTTCCAATACCTACTCCTTTAGGCAATGTGTCCTTTCTCAACAAATCTGTATAACTCATAATTGCCTGTACATATGAAACTACCATCTATGTTGATGTATGTATAATCAATATAAGATCTTAAAAATATTAATTCAATCCAATTTGAGTTCAATTACCTTCCCCTTTACTATCATTTACAAATAAAATACAAATGTCTATATCCACCTTTATTATAGTTCAATAAATAGAATTAAACTATATTTATATATGATACAATAGGATTACATAGGAAATCATGTTTTTAACATATTCTGATTTGGGTAACCATCTTCTATTGAATTGAAAAAGAAAAAATGTTTGAGTTTCAATCCCCTTTTTTCGTGCAAATTTCTCAGTATTTCTTTCTACCTTTTCTCTGGCAAAACGAGGAATTTTACTTAATTCTAGTCGACTTTCAGGATTCCAAACTAGGCCTATATCCATAGACAATGATTTGGATATTATTTCTTTAGTATGATGACCACCAAAAATATCTAGAAGATGGTCCTCCATACCCAGAGCAAATGAGTTATAAATTAGATCAGCTATTTGATTAGTACCTTCGTAACCTAGAAAGGGTCAGTATCCCAAGGGAAAATTTTGTATATGAACTGGTGCAGAAATATCTCCACAAGGAATATCAAGACGTTTACCAATATGACGCTCCATTTGAGTACCAAATATTGCAGATGGTTCCATGTGAGTGATCATATCTCCTACCTCAGCATGATCATCTATGATCAGTATTTCATCACATAAACCTTGGATTTGCTCTTTGAACCATTCTACATTGTGTTTGCAATAAGTACCTACACAACTCACACGAATTCCCATCTCTCGAACAAGTATTTTCGTTATTGAAGCAGCATTTATCTAGGAAAGGAAGAATTTATAGAAACAGAAGAACAATCTTATGAAGATTATAACACTTCCTATCAAAAAGAAACAGGTTTACCCGACGCTATTCAAACAGGCATAGGTGAAATAAATGGTATTACTGTCGCACTCGGAGTTATGGATTTTCAATTTATGGGAGGCAGTATGGGCTCGGTAGTGGGTGAAAAAATAACCCGTTTAATACAGTATGCTACTGAGAATTTTCTTCCATTAATTCTCGTATGTGCTTCTGGTGGAGCGTGCATGCAAGAAGGAAGTTTTAGCTTAATGCAAATGAATAAAATAGCTGTTGTGTTGCATACACATCAAAAAGAGAAAAATTTACTATATATTTCAATTCTTACATCTCCTACAACTGGTGGAGTCACTGCTAGTTTTGGTATGTTGGCTAACGTCATGATTGTCGAGCCTAATGCATACATTGCATTTGCAGGTAAAAGAGTTATTGAACAGACATTAAACCAGATAGTAGATGATGAAGATCAAATATCTGATTCTTTATTTGATTTTGGAATGTTTGATACCATGGTTCCACGAGCTCTTTTAAAAACTGTTCTGAGCAAGACAATTGCTAAAAACATGTAAAGTATATGGCTAACCCAATAACGAACGTTTTGTAAGGGGACTAGAGCAGGCTAAGACAAACGATCGTATTAATTTGTAAGGATATTATATGTCTAAGGTTTAATATTGAATTCATTTCATAAGTTTTCCCTTACTTAGTGTGTGTTAACATAAAATTTGAAATGTCTTGACCTTTTTGGAACAAGTTCAATTCAAATAGCATTAATTTAAAACACCTTCTCCTTTTTTTTACACTCTTTTAAAAACCTAAGGACTTAATCGTATAGATATAGAAAATACAAGATTTCTAATCATAGCAAAAGAAAGGAAACGAATACTCAATTGAGAATGAGTAAACATAATTTTATGCATAAGAATTATATCTTATTCCATAGTCTGGACGAGGCTGCACCTCACTCACACTAGGTATTTGCTACAAGAGGAAAATAAGATAAGCATATAAGTTATTATATAATTTCATTAATGACAAGCAAGTATATAATATAAAATGTAAATGAGTGAGTGTGAAAATATATACTATGTGTGTATGTCCAAGCCAAATGAAATGGCCTTAAGGGTGCTATTAGTCACCCGTGTGAGCTCCTCCTCAGACATCAACTGTTAAATAGACCATGTAAATAAATATTAGTACTTGATACTATCTCTTATTAATATTCATTTAAAACTAAATGCAAGTTATGAAATTACAACTTAAATCTTACCTATGTCACTATTCCAGCATCCCCCTCTCTAGCAGGAGAGGACTATGTAGGGTGTACTCCACTCCCCTACGACTAATCTATAATGTCCAAATCATGGAGGTCATAATCAGAAGTGTCCAAGGGATGCTCAACGGGTTGTACAAGAGGACCCAAGCATATCTGGTGGCACATAGTGAAAGTATGTGGCACACAAATATGTGGACCTAAGGAGGATGATGCACCAGCACTCGAGCCTTCGCCAACATCACTAGAATTTGGTTGAGCTACTGTAGAAGCATGCAAAACCAAATGACCACTCAAAGAGTGAATAGCCTGAATAGTCTGTGTGGCTGCATCCTGGATAATCTTTGGATGATATATTGGAGGTGGCAAAGGAAGGGGAGGAAGGAGAACATTTGGGTGCGAGACTGCCCTAACTGCCCCTGGTCTATCCTGGGGCATACCTCCACTGACGCCCTGGAAGGGTTTAATGTCAAAGTAATTGACATGATGCCCTAACACAAACTCAGCATATAATTTTTTAATAAAGTAAAATGGTATATCAGAATTATTGTTCGGTGGTTTATCAAAAACCATACACCAACAATCTCAAAAGTTAGCTACAATCTCCCTATGAATGCACCATTTTATAGAAATTTTTGTTTTATTCACTTTCACTGGCAAACCGGTGCGGGGGTCAATGAATAAAGAGGCTATTTGGGCTTTGGTGATTTGGAGATCTTTCACATCATCATAAGACAATCCACATCCACAATATTCCCTCATGCCTTCTCACCACGAATGAAAGGAATTATGCTGGGTGGAGAAGGTTTCTATATTTTTTATTATTTTTTTCAATGTGTTTTTTATATCTCTCAATCGAGGGATTGTCTTATAAACTTCACAAATGCCCCTCAATTGCCCCAATTTTTCACCAATTAAGTCTTCAATTGGTGGCTGCGGAGGTGGTGGATTGTTTGGCATTTTTGGATTTTCATTCTCAGCCATAATACTTGATTAAAATTGAAAACTAATTAATCTAATTGAAATTACACAATATAAATGAAATTATTGTAAAAAAACCCTAGTTTTTAATAAAAATCCCCAAAAAATCCTACTTTTTCACATTAATCCATAACAAACTCTAATTTTTGATTAAAATACATCAACAACACTATTTTTTAATCAAAATCCATTTAGATACGTTAATTTTTAATAAAAATTCAATGTAAACTCTAGTTTTTGATAAAAATCAATAGAAAACCCTATTTTTGATAAAAATCAATAGAAAACCCTATTTTTGATAAACAATTCATAAAAAGTATTTCAAATTAAGAGAATCTACTTCAAAAATTAATTACAACATTTAAAAAACCAAATACTTACCTTTGAAATCGGATATCTGATAGAAGTAGATATCGGATTTTCGCTTTTCCTTGTGCGCCCGTGTGCAAACAGTGAAAAATGAAGTTATAAGAGTCGGCTAGATTTTATATAATGTTTCCAAAAATTGGATATCTAATTTGGAGAAACTAGATTTGGGCTTTGGTTCGGCTAAATGTACTGACACCTGAATCTAGAAAAGTCAACTCAGCATTTCTGCACTTTTGAGTCGATCCAAAATGTGATTTTTTTCTCATTGCCCTTTTTTGGCCCATCATGATCTTGCACATACCCTTATGCCTCGTAGCAGAAACCATCATATCAGTAGGGTGCTTCTAGCTCATATTATCAAGCACCTCCACCATATCAACAAGGGGCCTCCTCTTCTTATTACCAAAATCAGTCATCCTATCACCAATCCTACACCAATCCGCCATCACAATCCACCTATACCAATCAATATCAACTGAATCTTTGTATATGTCTCCACCATCATACGATCAAACCATGTTTACCCCTTCTTCATCCTATCAACAATATGCTCCTTATAATAAATTCAATCTATCAAATCCACATCCATCAACACCTACTAATAAAGAGTGGGAAGAGATAAAATCCACATTGAAAGACTTACACATAGGGACCTCTAAAAAGTCCTTCAAGTTTGAAAAGATTTGTCCCTATCCCTTTGATCCCTCGATCTCACTCGTTCCTTTTCCCAAGCATTTTGAAATGCCAAAGTTTGACAAGTATAAAAAAACTAAAGACCCAAAGAGCCACCTTCAAAAATTCTATTCACATTGTCAAGAAGTCTTGCACACTGACAATTATCTCCTATGATTATTCCCTAGGAGTCTAACAGGGGTGGCTCTAGATTGGTTTATGGGTCTTCCAAAGGGATCAATATCTTCTTTTGCGGATCTTTCAGAGAAATTTGTCGCACACTTCTCCTTCAATCTGGAGAAGGATATTGATACCCTAGATCTTTTGAAAGAAAAAAAACATGAGGGAGAAACCTTTGCAAGATACCTGCAAAGGTGTCATGCTTTGGCTAGTTGAATGAAATCTCAACTCAATGAGAAAGATCTAGTGACTCTTTTCATGGAGAACACTCATGCAGACATGACACATAATCTCAATCTTCATTATGTCACAACCTTTAAGGAAGTCATAGCAAAAGGTCCTATCATTGGGAGAGAGCTCATTGCTAAGGGACATATCAAAAAAATTAATCTAAATAAGGATAATCCATCTGGAGATAAGTCTCGCTACAAGAACAAGAACAAGAATGTAGTCAATGATGGTGTCACTGATACCAAACATGTTCAAGCAGCCAATACCTCACAAAGGCTACAATATACCCCTTCATATCAATCAATCCCCAATGCTATATTTGTGCCACAAGGTTCACCTCATCCTCCTCAATAGTCCAATTAGAATAGTCATGGCAACAATAAATTCTCTTTTATTGCTTTGGGAGAGCCCTTAAGTGTCATTTTCAATAGGCTTCTTCAAGCTAGTTATCTGATCACGTATCCTATGACTAATCCTTTTGATGATTCTAAGCCAAACCCAGCCTGGTATAAGGAGAATGAGTATTGTGACTTCCACAAGATCAAGGGTCATTCCACTAATAAGTGTCAAGGACTTAAAACATATGTCCAAGATCTCATAGATCATGAAGATATAGTAATGGATGCTAACCAGGCAACATCATCCAATGCTCAGCTACATATATATCAAAATGCCTTCCCAAAACACAACTAGGATGTAAGTACGTCCGATGCTAATCTTGAGTCAACAAATAAAAACAATCAAAACAACAACACCAATAATTTTTAGCTATAAAAATGTGCCTTATAACTATGATGGTATAGTTATGTGCATTAGCCAGGTAGAGCCTCATGTATCCATGGTTCATGTTAAAGGCAAAGATCCACAATGTTTTGTTACAACTCATCGCACTTATATCTTCGTTCCTGGTCCTTCCACATTAGCATAGCCAACTCTTGTAAGTCCTCAATATAATATTCTTGATCACCTAGGAAAGACTCCCACTCAAATATCCATCTTGGAATTGCTCAAGTCTTCTCCTATCCATCAATAAATCCTAACCAAAGCTTATAGGATACTAATGTGCCTAATGAAATAGATCCTACTCAGTTCCAAGCCTTACTAGAACACCTGTCATCAACCTATCAGTTGGGATTTAGTCAAAATGATATGCCTTCCATTGACTCAAATCATAACCGTCCCCTTCACATCGAGGTCTTCGTAGCCCCTCATTGTTGGAAATCATATTAGTGTTCACTGTGGACACACAAAATAATTATTTGTATGGTTTGTTATATTTTGTTAAAGAGGTTAGTATATTAGAGTACGAATGTGTTGAGTTGTTAAAATAACTCAACATATTTGGGTAAGTTGTTATGATAGTTTCCTATAATGTAGGAGACTAAACTCCTATATAATTGTTGAATTAAAAGCATGAAGTATTGAATTCATGTGTAAAATTATGTAAGCTACTTTTCCAAGTTTTCTATTATGGTATCAGAGCGATATTCTTTCATGTGCTTTCTCTTTTGTGATAAGATGGATTCAACCCAAGAGGAGAGGCAATAAAATTGTTGTGAAACTCTTGTTAGTCTAATCATCGATTTATTTTCATAGGTGATCTGGAGCTTCAATATTTGGTAATTGGATGAGCACATTTTGATAGCAATGCTCCTATCATAAGTAGCTTAGATTGTAGTCTGCAATCACTTATTGCATGGAAAATATTAGTTTCATAGAAGGTATGAGGACATCAGCATGATAAAGACTGTGAGAGCAAGCTTAGCATTCATCATTGGTGGTTGGCTTGATTTGTGTTGACAATCCATTCATTATAATTGGTTTCCAAATGAGATCGTTCAAAATCTAAGATTGATCATGTTTCTCTTCCTTAAAGATTGAGGCATTGCCCACTTCCTCTTTGTGAATCAAGATATTCTTATGCTAATTAATCATCCATATGAATGTTCAGAGCCATTATAGTGGTAGATATATTCTTCATCGGGGATACGAGTTTGGAGGGCCATTCTATGCGGCTATTGTGAAGCAATTGAAGTGCTATCGTTGTCAAAAAGTGGTGGTTGTGTTGAAAAATCTAAACCTGTGCAACATGATTTGATACTTCCCCTCTTTAATGGACTTGAATTCCATGGAAAAGCTATCGAAATTTGAGCTGATCACTTTGATATGGTATGAGATGGTTGTTTTAATCCCAATCCATCTCTTCCTATTATTTTGTTTTACCTAGTGCTTTATTTAAGGCGGTATTCAATCATGTGAAATGTGGTTTGAAATAAGGTGAAAGTGGCATAAAGTTGTAATTAAGTCGATTAGTATTAAGTATAGTAATTTATTGGTAATTTTGTTTTCAAGATATCTTATTAGTTTGAAGTCAAAGTGCAGTTTCAGTGGAAACCGACACTTTTGACATTGTTTTTATTAGCGGGAAGTCTAATAGTGTTTCTTTAAATAGAGAAAAATGGTATATTGATAGAAAAGTTTTAAGGTTCAGAGTTCCACACATGGAAGATCAAGTTACAGTTGATCCTTATTGAAAAGGATCTTTGGGATGTGGTAAGTGGAACAACAAAAATGCCAATTGATGTTGATGAACTCGCAAAGTGGATTGCAAAGGATAGAAGGGAAATAGCTCTAACTGGTTTTGGACTATCAGATGCATACCTCCATCATATCAACTTAACAAAGACCTCAAAGGAAGTGTGGGATGGCTTGAATGCTTTGTTTATATCACAAGAAATGAGCGCAAAGATGAGTTTAAAGTAGAAAATGTTCGAGTTAAAAATGGTGGAAGGTGATAATATTGTTCAACATATTAGTAAGTTTTGTTCTCTATTGAATCAACTAGATGGGATAAATGCTACAGTAGATGATGATGATGCTAAATATATTTTGTTAAATATAATGTCTCCTAGTTATATTAATATTGTATTCACATTAAAAAAGGTAAATGCTAACCTAGAAGATACAATATCTACTCTAATTGATGAAGGAGCTAAGAAAATGGACCCGGTTTTAGAGGAAACTGCAATGTTTGGTACAAACAAGCCTAGCCGTTCCTTCAAATCCAATTATTCTACATCCAAGGGAAACCATTTTTCCTGGGATAAAATTTTATGCTACTATTGCAAGAAGAAGGGACACATTGCTATGAATTGCACTCAATGTGCTAAGGGTCTTCTTGATGGCAAGCTAAATACAGATAAGGCATTGGATTTTGATGATGATGAAGAGTGCCTTCATGGGGTAGCTACTGAAGACCCTCCACACAAAGACAGTGAGGAGGAATATGTTCTCTAAATAAAATTAATTGGAGTTTGGAGGCATCAGAGGTTGGAGGGCAATCAACATCCTCTCGTCAATCACCAATGATGAGGCCGCTCATCAACTTTGGTGACATTTTATTTCCTTGCAAGCAACATGATCTATGATTTGTTATATGTTGTGTGAATAAGTGTAAATTTCACATTGTGGGGGGGAATAATACACAATGTTCCATTCCTAGTTTGTGATATTTATGTTGATTTCTATATAGCTTCCTTGATATAAAAGCATAGTGGTGAACAAAAGCACCAGAGTAAGTCAATTTGTGGATCTTGAAAGGGTTTATGGGAGGATCCAAGAAACCACATGATGTAGATAGTTGATGGGTTCTTGTTCACATCAAGGTTTGTGGTAAGCCTATTTAAAACCATGGAAGGTGAGAGTCTTTTATTTGAATCAAGATCATGAGCCACAAGAGTTGGCATATTGTAGTTGGAAGTGCTAAGGTGGAGAATGTCGACATCATCAATATTGTAAATAGTTGTATAGGAGAGCAGTTGGCTACAAAGATCCTTTGACTATCAAACTTCTTGGAAGTATGGTCAGCCAATGATAAGTTCACTGGAAGTGAAAGAGGGGTATGTTCTCGTATGTAGGTGATCATGTGCAACAAGATCCAAATAGCAGTATGCAGACCTAAAATTATGCATAGGCATATGATTTTGTTTCCAAGTTGTGCAATGATCTTTATCTCCATGTTCACACTAAGGGGGGGTGTTGGAAATCATATTAGTGTTCACATTGGACACACAAAATAATTATTTGTATGGTTTGTTATATTTTGTTAAAGAGGTTAGTATATTAGAGGTACTAATGTGTTGAGTTATTAAAACAACTCGACATATTTGGGTAAGTTGTTATGAGAGTTTACTATAATGTAGGAGACTAAACTCCTATATAATTTTTGAATTAAAAGCATGAAGTATTGAATTCATGTGTAAAATTATGTAAGCTACTTTTCCAAGTTTTCTATTATGGTATCAGAGCGATATTATTTCCTGTGCTTACTCTTTTGTGATAAGATGGATTCAACCCAAGAGGAGAGGCAATAAAATTGGTGTGAAACTCTTGTTAGTCTAATCATCGATTTATTATCATAGGTGATCTGGAGCTTCAATATTTGGTAAATGGATGAGCACATTCTGATAGAAATGCTCTTGTCATAAGTAGCTTAGATTTTAGTTTGCGATCACTTATTGCATGGATAATATTATTTTCGTAGAGGGCATGAGGACATATGTGTGATAAAGACCGTGAGAGCAAGCTCAAAATTCATCATTGGAAGTTGGCTTGATTTGTGTTGACAATCCATTCATTATAATTGGCTGCCGAATGAGATCATTCAAAATCTAAGATTGATCATGTTTCTCTTCCTTAACGGTTGAGGCATTGCCTTCTTCCTCTTTATGAATCAATATATTCATCCTCCAATCCATCTTCCAACCTGTCATCCACTACACCATCCATTCCATCCTCCACTTCTAAATACACAATCACCAAGGTCCATATCATAGACAAAGGTTGTGGTGAGTACAAGATATACACAAATTCAAATGTGGAAACCATGCCACCATCTCCTCATACATATGGTCAACCTTCTCAGTCCATACCAAAATAAGAAGAGAAGACAATCACACTTAGCTCTAAGAATGTAGGGTCCAACACTTTACAGTCTCCTAGAACATGATAAGATCAAGCAGAAGATGATATCAGTTATTGGATATACTGAGAAGAGCCTAAACCTACTCCCCCTCTTAAGGAATATTTCCAGGAGACTTATCCTCATGACTTTAAGTTATATGAAAAGTATAATTATCAAGGGGGATACCTTGGCATAGAAGAACAAGGAAGATGACAACATGTTGATATGCCTGTGTGACTAAAACATTTAGGATTAGGCTATGACACAAAACAAAAGGGTCCTGCAACATCAACTAGTGCGTATAATAACGTTAATGTGGACAATGGTTTCCTTGAGGACATACCTAAAGAAGAGTCCATTATACTTGCATATGATGACGTAGATCTTCCATCCATGTTTGACTACCTATCTGTCTTTTCCATTAGCCTTTCCATTTTCCATCCTAAGCTTATTGACTAGGACCTACGAGGTAGTGCACCTATTGATACCCTTCCTTCAATGGAAACCTATGTAAATCTCATGGGATTGGGGGAATATGAACACCCTAACCGCAAAAGTAATAAGAAATAAAATAAAAAAGGTTCATCTAGTGAAAACCTCTCTAAGGCACTTCCTAACTCATCAAAAGTCAAAATAAAGAGTGTATTCGATAGTGAAAACATCGATGAGGCACTAGAGGATGGGGATGTTCATCTTCCCCTTGTTGGAACTCAATTTTATGAATGGTCCTCTATCTTGATCGAAGAAACTCAAGAAGTGAACTTAGGAACAAAAGAAGATCCTAAGATTACATACATAGCCAAGTCATTATCAAAGGAAGAAAATTCTACTATCGTCAACTTGTTACAAGAAGGATTCATCAATTTTTCCTGGACTTATTTAGAAATTCCAGGTCTAGATCTCACATTAGTGGTACACTATTTGGATGTTCATCCAGATGAAAAACCTATCAAACAAAAGCTAAGAAAGATGCATCCCCAAGTAGCTTTTCTTCTCAAGAAAGAGTTGGAAAAATTGCTAGAAGTCAGGTTCATCAGGTCGATCGACTATTCAGACTAGATATCCAATATAGTGCCCATTGCCAAACCAAACGGGAGTATCAAAATCTGCACAGATCTTTGGAACCTCAATAAAGCTTGTCCAAAAGATGATTTCCCTCTACCAAACATTGACATGCTAGTGGATCTTATAACAAGACTTGAGATGTTATCCCTTATGGATGATTTCTCTAGCTATAATTAGATCAGAATTACACCAGAGGATCAACATAAATTCTACTTCACCACCCCTTGGGGAACCTTCTACTACAATTTCATGCCCTTTGGACTCAAAAATTTCAGGGCAACTTATCAATGTGCCATGATTGTTATCTTCCGTGACCTCATTCATATCATAATGGAAGATTATGTTGATGACTTACTGGGGAAGTCTAGAACAAGAGAAGAGCATTCTAAGACCCTGAAGAAAATATTTGAGCATCTAGAGCATTAAAAGCTATGTTTGAATCCAAAGAAATGTGTATTCAAAGTCACATCTGGGAAGCTATTAGGTTTCATCATCTCCAGGAGGGGTATAGCGGTAGATCCAACAAAGGTCAAAGCTATAATGGAAATGCCCCCGCCACATAATCTCAAGTAATTAAGAAGCCTCCAAGGAAAGTTACAATCCATCAAATGGTTCATACCTCAATTAGTTGACAAGTGTCAATCATTTACACATCTTCTACATAAAGACACTACCTTCAAGTGGGATCTCCAATGTCAGCAAGGCTTTGACAAAATTAAAGAATACTTGGCTCATCCAGCCATCTTGATGCCTCCTATTCCAGGTAAACCACTCTTGTTGTACATCTCATCCACATCAATTGCACTGGGGACACTATTAGATCAACATGCCGAGTATTCTAAAGAGCGTGCAATTTATTACATCATTCAAACATTGGTGGGCTATGAACTCAACTATTCTCCAATGGAAAAGGCTTGTGTGGAAGTTGTCTTCAATTCATAGAAACTCTGTCATTACATGCTCAGTCATCCTCTCAAGCTGATATCAAAATTTGATCCACTTTATAAATACTTGTTGTCCAGAACTTCTTTGACTGGCTGTATGGCCAAGTGGGTCATGTTACTAAGTGAATTTGACAGAAGGTACATGGACTATAAGGTGATCAAAGGATAATTCATAGAAGATCAGTTGGTTGATGACCCTTTGGTTGATGCTTATCCTTTGGTAGCCAAGTTCCCGGATGAAGAAGTTCTGACGATAACAGAAGCAAATACATGGACGTTCTATTTTGATGGATCTTATACACATAATGGAGTTGGAGCAGGTGTCTTATTCATCACTCCTCAAGGAGACTACATACCAAAGTCATTCAAATTAGCATTCACATGTACTAATAATATAGCAGAGTATGAAGCTCTTATCACTAGCCTTAGGATTGCCATTCAATGGAATCTCACCCGTCTATGAGTCTTCTGTGATTCCCAAATGATTATCAAGCAAGTCAATGATGAGTTTCAAATGAAGGATGATAAATTTTTTCCATCCAAATGCATGGTAGATGACTTTAAAAAGTATTTCACCTTCATCTAGTTTGAACAAATCCCTAGAGTTCAAAATAAGGCAACGGATGTGATGGCTACAATCAGTTCCCTCATTGATATTCCTAAGGATTGAACGGACTTTGAGTTCCTCATTGTTCAAACAACTTCTCATCCCAGCATATGATGTCCCTGAGAGTGAGATGGTGTGTGATATCATAGGTCCTGAATCCACTTGGTACCACAACATTTACACCTATCTCCATGATAATATCCTCCCATTCAATCTTACATGAAACCAACATAAGTCCTTCATCCAACGTACCCCTTTCTATACCATCATAGGAGATACACTTTATCATCATGGGTATGATGGAACTCTCCTTAGGTGTCTAAAAGAACCAAAAGCTCACACTACGTTAGCGGAAGTACACAATGGTGTCTATGGGGCCCATTCTAATGGCATGGCCTTAGCCAAAAGGATTCTTAGAGTGAGTTACTATTGACCTACCTTGGAGCATGACTCTTGTGATTTCATGAATAAATTCCTCTCCTTTCAACAACATGTGGATTTGATACATGCTCCTGCCCAAGATTTGCAACCTATCATAGCGCCATGGCCCTTTTCTTTAGTGGATTTTTGACTTAATCGACAAGATATACCCTTCATCTTCTAATGACCATACTTTCATTATCACAACCACTAAATACTTCACCAAGTGGGTGGAAGAAATTCCACTCTCTCAAATCATGGCTATTAAAATCTCCAAGTTCATCCTTTTCCATATCCTATGCAGGTATTGAATCCCATCCACCATAATCACTGATAATGGAAAGTCTTTTAAAAAACATTTTATGAAGCACCTTTGTGAAACCTATCACATCCAACATCGTTGGTCCACCCCCTATTACCCACAAGGTAATGGTCAAGTAGAAGCTACCAACAAAACCTTGTTCAAGATCCATAAAAAGGTGGTTAATAATACTAGTTGAGATTGGCATCTCCATCTCCATCCCACCCTTTGGGCCTACCACACGTCCCTTCGCACTCCCATTGGTGCTACTCCATACTCTCTCGTTTACAGTGCTAATTCCATCTTGCTGATCGAAGTCGAGATCCCATAACTTAGAATATCTCTAAAGAACCTCATAAGTGATGAAGATGCTCGGGTTGCATGACTCAGTCAGTTGGAACTCCTAGATGAAAATTGGATCAAAGCATACAATCATCTACAAGAATATAAACATCTTCTTAAGAGGAGCTACAGTAAAAAGGTCTATCCTCGTCCGTTCAATTTTGTTGTTCTAGTCCTCAAGGAGAATCAACGTTCTCAACAAGATCGAGACAAAAATGGAAATTTTGAGGAAAATTGGCTAGGTCCCTATGCTATCACAACTAAATATGGTTTTGGAGCATATAGGTTGGCTACACCTAAAGGAGAGCCCCTAGTAGATCCTATCAACATCATGCACCTCAAAAAAATTTATGCTTGAGTGAGCTGGGTTATCCTTTCCTGAAAAATCCAAAAACAAAAACGTAAAAAATCGTGAAAAATACAAAAAAAAGTCAAAAAAATCTGAAAAATAGTATAGAGAAATAATTCATCTTATGGTGAAAACCACCCTTGGTGGTTCCCTGGATAAGTATTTTTGGTGAAAACTTGGTAACATGCGTCATTCGTAGAGAGCTTAATCATTATCTACCTTGTGTCCTAGTTACTTTTTGCTTCCATCCATCCAATCGATCATATCCTCCCATAGACATCTTATCATCCATCGCTTGATATATTGTGATTGAGCATTGGATGATCCAAATATCCTATCTAAAATATTGAGCTTTTATCCTTGATTTGAGCTTGTCATTTCCTATATATCATGTCCCATCATCGGTCTTGTGTCATCATCTAGAATCCTCCATCGTGTTGGTCATCATTAGGTCTCACCTTGTCTTTTTCCTTTTGTTGAACTATGTTGCCCCTGCTCTTTCACATAGGCAAGGTCGATCATTTCATCAGCCCCTAGGGCATTTTTACATCTAGTCTTTGTCATCCATCGAGGTCTCCATTGTCCTCTTTCTGCTTTTATCGAACTACGAGGGCTATATTCTTTCATGTAGGCAAGGCTGATATTTGATCAACCCCCAAACCCCTAGGTATTTAGGGTGTGTTGTTGTATTTCCATGTCATCAAGTATGTCCCCATCCTAGCTGGTACTTAAAACAAAGGTCACTAGTATCATGAGGTTCAATCAGTTTCAAGTATCTTGAGTCACGTTGATCACCTAGTTTAGTCTTAATAGGATGCATCCTTCCTACATTAGACCACATCAATCCCATCTACCCTTGTGATCCTGTGGAAAAGAACATTTGAGATTTATTGTGATCTATTGATGCTTTTGACATTTGAGATTCATATTTCACTTTGTCAAGGTTTCCATAATCCATCATATCATGGTGCACTTTGACACATGAACATAGGGGCATATCTTGGTCTTTTTGTTTGCTTTTGTCTTCTTGGTTGTCCTGCATAGTACCCACCAAGATCCCTATGGTCTTATGTTATGTTGGGGCATCCTTTTGTGCTTGTGGTTATCCCAATTCCTGGCTCGAACAAATTCATTGTGACTTTGGGGTGTTAGGATAGCCTCCTTGTTTGCTATGTTTGTTTCATACATTAGAAACTAATCTCCCTTGGTTCTTCATACCCTGGTGTATCATGTCTTGTGCCATAGCAAAAATCAGTGCTCCTAAATTGGAAAAATAGCATTAGGATTCTATTTCATACCTCATCCTATTGCATTGCATTTATCCCCTAATCTTTCTCCAGCCTATAACTAGTGATTTTGGTTGTGCAAACATTCATCTCCCATCTCCTTTTCTTCTTGGGATTCATATGGTTTTGATAGGTGTATTATCACATCTATCATCTCTTATCTTGATATGTGATACATTATCACACCCACCCTCCCTCATTTTGATAATGATTATAGGGAAAGTACTTGCCATAAGATAAAGCAAGCATGATACGCAAATAAAGGAGGCCTACTAATGCCTTCCATCACTATGTAAGCCCTTATTTACACTCATTCCCATGCTAATTTAATTCACATATGAATTATTGTAAGGAATTTAGTTACACCCATCGTTCATGTAGGCTTACATGTCATTTATAACGATGGCAATACCAAGGCCATCTTCGTTGTCAAATCCCTAGTCTATGATGTGCAACAAGAGAAAAGAAAATGACATTGATACATAACTATAAAGAAAAGCATGGACAATATAGAAATAGGTGAATCCAATCATTAATTAATCTTGATTGATGTCATATTAAACATAAAAATTCCATTTCATAGCCTTTCATCTCATGTTGCATTTATCATTATCATATTCATTTTAAGTTGTTTAGGATAATATTTATTTGTTATTCTAAGCATCCTAATTTTATCCCATATTGCATTTAGCATTATCATGCTCATCTTAAGTTGTTTAGGATAATATCTATTTGTTATTATAAACATCTTAAGTTCATTCATTGAATTCCATCTCACATTACATTTTTTCATTCTCATGTTCATTTTAATTTGTTTAGATTGACCTTAATTGGTTATTTAAAGTATCTTAGGTTCATTGCATGCCATTTCATCTCATGTGCATTTATCATGTCATGTTTACTTTAAGATGTTTAGATTAATCTTAATTGGTTAGTCTAACCATCTTAACTTCACCTCATTACATACATTGCATTATATCACATCCATTTCATTCATCCATAATGTTAGCACATATGAGTACATATATTATCTAGTCCATTACATTGCATTTTCATAACATACATCAAGTCATAATAATATAACACAAATATCCATCGCATTTTCTGAATCAATCACAAGGATTTCTAAGCATATCCATTGCAAGCATAATTTTTTTTATCTCCACGCATACATCGCCACTTGCATCACAAAACATTAGTACCATGATCATAGCATATAATCCATCACAAGGTATTAGGCATAATTCATTTCACCCATATCATCCACATAGGCATATCACATAAATCATCATAGATGCATACATATATCATAGCCATCTACATATCCCATAATAAATCATGTCCATACACACATCCATAAATAAACATCAATTGCATCATAAACACATAGTGTTGATAAGGGCCATCGCATAGTATATAAATATCAAAATATAATATCCATAACAAATTCTATAATAAAGTCCATCATAAAGCATAAATACATGTCCATCAACAATCATCGAATAAAATATAGGTATAGAGCTCTACTCAAATATAGAAACCACATCAATGAATCGAATGATCCATGTCTAATCTGCGGTGTGGAACCTATGGCATTTGTCCCTTACCCCTGTGTATACACCCTACACCTATCAAAAATCAGGATCATGTCACTCCTGTCCTCTCTACCCTGTGTTGGCTACATCTAATCTCTGAGGGGAGTCTAGCACTGGTCCTCTATGTGGGGGAGTCTCTTGATAACTATTGTAACCTCATGTTTGTGTCCCTCCCAAGCGTGATGGTGCTAGCATCTTTAGTACCACTCAGACATATGGAGGTACGCAACATGTGGGATCTAGAACCTCTCTAAAGTAAGCCCCCATGTAGTATCTAGCCTCTCTCATATACTCATACCTCTCCACTGCATGTGCCCTTGCCATGTCCTGCTCTACCCTTTACCTATCTTGAAATCCAACCAGGTATCTCCTCTCTTGATCTCATGCATCTTGTGCCCTAATCAACTAGTCTATTTATGCTTGCATTTGTGAAATCTCCTGCATTGTCACATCCCTCTCCCCTTGTAGAGCCTACACCTGTGCCTTTGGTGTCTTTGATCTCTCTAATATAGCCCCTTATTCCCCCATGACTACCTCAGCATAGTATGTCTTATCTTGGAGCTTGTCTCACTCCCTCCTCAGCTCATATCTCTCCTGTCACACCTCATCCCTCTCCTTCTGCATGACATCCCACTTCTCTGACATCCTCGATGCCTCATCTACGAGGGACCCATAATCTCTCTCTGCCATCCTCTCCGCCTCTCGTAGCCTATCTGCCTCTACTTGCAACCTGTCCTAATCTACTTTCTACTCACGAAGCCTATGCTCTATAATCCTAAGTCTCGCTAGAGCTCCTATTAGTAGTATCACCAGATCCTTGGGTGGTGGAGGAACATATGGTACCATCACCATTGGATGTACCTCTGGGACATCCTCCTCCATCGCCTCACCCTGCCCTTTCACCTATTGCTCTCCTCTCACCTCCTCTACCTCAGCCTCTCTATCTCCACCCCTCCTCTATCGGTCACCTCTCCTCCTGACTCTCCTCTATCTGACCAAACTTATCTCATCCTTTGAGCCATAGCCTAGTGCCCCTACAATCAGGTGCACTGTCATCATCCGCCCTAGTCTATGCTTTGTCCACCATGCAGAGTACCACACTATCGCCCCTGCATCTACCACCCCTCCTCTTCTTGGATATGGTACCAGATATACATCCTCCCACATCTTCCTTGCAAATTCACCACGATTTGATCACCTCATAGGCGCTCCTGACTAATCCAGTGAAATCTTTGAGGCCTCGACGGGATATCCTGTTGAACCCTGAACTACCTCGTCACCTTGTTTGGTCTATGGAGCTCAACAATGTGTGGGTCTCATCTGATCAAGTAGCACACTATGAATAAGTATTCCCTATGCCTCCTCTCATCCCCTCTCCACCCAAAAAATCATCGCCGCCGATAAGGTCTCCATATAATATGATCCCCCTACAAGTCATCCAACCTCCTCCTCCATCCCTCCAAGTCACTCACATCCAGGTAGTGTAGTTACTAGTATGATAATAGTAGTGTCTCATCATGTTTCCATGCTATCAAAATACCTAGTCTCACCATGTTAATATGCTCCCAGTCCCATACCTAGAACAAATTCACATGTGTGATACTGAGGGCTCTCTTGTAGTAGACCACATGCATGTCCTGATATAGTTACACCAACATGCATGCACCCCACGAAAAATATCCCTCCCTCCTCTCCATAATATTTTTGATGACCTCAATGATCTTGAGGCTACAAAATCGTTCACTCCTATCTGGCAATAGAATCCCAATAATCATGCTACAAAGGTATAATGGCAATGCAGGTACCTCCAATCCTAAGCACGTATCCAAGTCTAACTCCCCCCGTAAATATGGAGATCTTCCCACCCCTGTAAGCTCTTGTCTCACTCTATCCCCTAGCTCCATGTCTAACTAACAAAATTCTCTCCAATGGGCAGCCGCAATATCCTCCACACATCCTCCAGTGTCACTATCATTTCCCCTGTCACGAGATGGAATGTCAAGGTCTTTGAACTCCACCTCTCCATCAATGTTGTCAAAAATTCCCGATGTGATCTAATGTTGGGATACCCCAACATGTATAGTAACACTGCATGTGCCAACATCACATGGTCATGGGAATTCAATGCCCCGATAGTCACCCCCAGCACCGCAAATACCTCTCCTAAGTCCTTAGCATCTTGAAGTTTTGCATCCACACGGAACATTATGTTAGTCTTTCAAAATTCTTTTTCTTTTTCCCATAATTTTTCCCCTTGCCTCGAGTTTTGGTAAATTCACCCCTGTGTAGGATGAATTCGCCCCTTTTTCAACCCCCTTGCGAATTCGCCTCTTTTTAGGTGAAGTCGCCCCTTTTCCATCTGTCCACAAATTCACCTCTTTTTTTGATGAATTTTCCCTT
The DNA here is from genome assembly GCA_007115665.2 of Sequoiadendron giganteum. NCBI lineage: Eukaryota > Viridiplantae > Streptophyta > Pinopsida > Cupressales > Cupressaceae > Sequoiadendron > Sequoiadendron giganteum. Next base: position 93,024,722 of record CM021108.1, read on the forward strand.
TTTTCTATCATCCCCATGAATTTTCCTCTTTTCTAGTGAATGCGCCCTTTTTCTAGCTGCCTGTGACTTCACCTCTTTGTTTGGAAAATTTTCCCCTCTTCTCACTCATTTGTAAATTTGCCTGTCATATTAGAAAACTATCCTTTTCCCTTTCAGGGGCAACTTCACAATCACTCTTGTGTCTTTTCCCTTCTAACAAATGAATTTTCCTCCCTGATTGGCGAAATCGCTTTCACCCTTTCCCATCTTGGGTGATTTCAAAATCACTTGTTTTCGATCACCCTCGCCTCTGCATCTGGCAGAAATGCCTTGTTTTGGGGAGAGGTGATTTTGCAATCGCCCCTCCCTGGTGTGTTCACCCCTGCATGATGCGCCTTCACCATTTCCCTTGCTCTCCTTTCTAGATAGGTGAACTCACCGTACGAATGGGCGAATCCACCCTTCTTCCATGATTTCATGCCCTAGGTCTACCCAAAATCCTTGAATTAAAATGAATGAAATTTTCAATCAAATTAAAATCATGAAGTTGAGTTTTGAATCCTACCTGGCAGGGTCTCACACGCTCATGGTAGTACTGGTGCAACTCCTCCCATTGGTGGATGAGCTAACCATCTACAAATCTCTCATCCTCACTCGATCTGTGAGCCATCCTCATCACTCTCTTTCTCTCTCTCTCTCTTGCTAAGTCAACTGCCAAGTGTGCAAATGGTAAATAGTAATTTTGAAATTTACTTTTATAATTTCTAACTTTTACACCTTTTTAACCTCTTAACTTTTGGGTCATTTTTACCCTTTATTTAATCTCTTTTTAATTCCTTCATCCCTTTTCTTCCACGAGCCACCATTCACATCTCATTTGTATGTTTTCCTCCATTCAAAATCCATTCTTCATGGTTTTTCACACTCTATCATGTGGTACCCTCTGTTTCTCCATATCAAGAAGTCATCTGGAGCCCCTTTTTCTTCCTCATCCACCCTCTTGAGGGGGCATACCCTATCATATTCCTTTGTTCCTCTATCCTATCCATTTTCCTGCAACACTAGGGAATCTTCCTTCATTTTCTATGATTAGACAACCTACACATCTTTTTCCCATGTTGGGGCATCACTTTCTAGTCCGTTCTTCTATTGAGTCGTCTATATTTTATTTTTCTTTGAAACATTGTTATTCTAACAGTATTTCGAAGAGGGGAAAAATGTAGACATCAAAATTTGACCGGGGATATGGTCAAATCCATCCCCTTTTATTCCTCTATATCACATCCCTCATCTGCAAATTAATTAAATAAATTATTATTTAATTAATATTCCCCTTTTTTCTAATGTTCCTAAGGTATTTAATTAAATAATTAAATACTTTATCCTTTATCCCCCTTTCCCCTCCAAATTAAATAAATATTCTAATTTATTTAATTTAGTCAGTTGTTTTCATGAATTTAAATTCATTATTTCTCTCTCCTTGTCCCATATTCCATAATTCTCCCTTAATCTAGGTTAATTTAATTAGCCTATGATTAGGATGTGCACACCCCTAATCAAGATTAGTGTCACATCCTCCATAACTCCCCACTTGCCTTTAATTCATTATTAACTTGTCTAATCCCTGTTTACACAACTCTAATTACTTGATTAGGTCAACCTAATCCCTATGCCATTTATGGCATACTACCAAGTCAACCTTCATTAATTGTTTTCTCCTTTTGGATAAGGCAACCTCTTCCCCATGTGAATTTTAAAATTCACATTTATTCACCCTAGGCCTTTTAAGGAATTTTTAATTCCTCATACATCACATCACCCACATGTGGACAAGGACCTCCTTTATGAGGATATCTTGTCCCAATCCCTAGGTACCTCCACCTTATCTCCCTTTTTGACACCTCACATGACACATGGTGAGATGTGAGGGCTTGTGAGTTCTCAACTCACCCTGGCCCTTGATCTTGTCCATGGTGGCTTCATCTTGACCCTCCATGGTTTGCTGGCACTTCCCCTAAAATTAGAGGAATTTTCCATCATTCATTCAATCAACTAACATCTTGCACACTAGCATTCAAGCATTCAAGCATACAAAAACTTCCATTGTTGCAGCACCTTTTGTATCCACATTGTGCATCCATTGCAATACCCACTTGCATCATTCCATTCACCATCCACTTATGATCATTTAGAGCTAGGTTTCATGTTATTTACCATTAAAAGGAGCACACAAATCAAATTATCAATAGGGCCAACCAACTCATCAACTTGGACAAGGTAAAATATTCTCCTTATCTTTCATTTTGTTCAAGTTCAACTAAACTAATCATTGAGGTGTTGTTTGTGTTTTCCTTGTTTGTATTCTCTTTTTTTTTACAATTCTAGACTAGGAATTCACCTGCACACAACACTAATGGAAAACAAATTCAAATTCTTGATAGCTAAAAATTAAAAATTAATTTACATTGGACATGGGACTTTGGCTCAAGCATAATTTTTTTAATTTGGAACATTTGAAATATCATTACAATTTAAATTCAAAACATATTATTGATTCATGGAAAAGGGTCCTATATGAAAGAGTTGAAAATGAGAGAGAAAAAGTAACATGCTTGCAAAACCAACAACACACCAAAAATCAAGAAAATAAAACAAATTTATCTTGGATGTGCAAGATTGCTTGTTACCCTTGGATGCTCTTGCATCAAATGTAAGGAAGAATATGTGGGGGTAGCCCACATAAATGGAGAATATAATGAGGCACAAATTTCAGCGATAACATGTGAATGGAGTGCATTATGTGAAGTGGATGGAGAAGGTTTGCAATTAGAAATTGTGAACATGGATGGTCCTAAATTTAGCAAAAAAATTTGTGAAGATGAAGATGATTTCTTGTTGAAAGAACATATGGAAAGAATCAATAAGTTCTTGGAATGAGAATTGATGGACAAATAGGAATAGGAGTTTGCAAAACTTGTCATTGGAGGTGAGAAGATAGATGTTGCAGCAAACAAAAATGAGGTAAATTTTAATTTTGAATTTAGTTGTGATGATTCTATACCTTCTTTGGTGAAATTAGAAGAGTATGTCAAACAAGAAGAGAGTATGGAGATGGAAATTTCTAATTTCCATGGAGTAGTAATTCCAAATTTGTATAATGATATAGTAGATTTTGATTGTTGCTTAGATAATACACATTTGGATGTATAATTTGTAGAGGATGTTATAGGTGAAACTTGGTGGAGGTGGTCAATTCATGGTGGGTTGAATCCCACAAGATAAGAAGGGGGAATGTATGTTATTAGGAGGAAGAGGATGGTACATGGTGGATACAATTCCACGAGAGGAGAGAAGAATGGATTGCAAACTTGTCAAAGGAGGAGGTTGCTTGTTCCAACTAAGTGTTGGAATAGGAGAAAGAAGACTCAATTGTAGGTACCAAATTCAATGATGGAGTTTGTTGAGGATTGATTGCAATTTGAAGGGGTGGTACTACCACTAAACTCCATTTTGTGAATCCATATGAAAAAAAAATCCTACCTTGGGTGTCTAATACAGGAGCATCTAGGGGTACTAGCAATCTTGCATCACCAAAAATATTACTAATGTATTTTTGTTGTTTTCAATAAGGGATAAGGTGTGTGGAAAATAAATATTTTAATTTACAATAATGTGATTTTCCTTTGTGGGGATATGTAAATACAATTTTTGGATGAAACATGTTGAGGTAAACATTTCCAAGGCATTTAAATGGTGAAATATTCTTTTTGTGCCACAACATGTTCAATTGAATGTCTTGCATGCCATTGCATGTTTGTGCCACAAGCTTTACATGTTAATGCATGCCCGTATTTGGAGTTGTAGGGACCACCAGAGATCAATGAAGATGCAAGAATTGACCAAACTTGATTGTCCATGCTTTAGGTTCCCATGTGAGCATTGAGTAATTTTATTATTTTTATGATTATTTCTCCAAATGGGGCATGGGTTTTCCAAGGAAGTATTTTTCTTTTGGTTTTGGAAAATCATAGTGGTTTTCTCATAACAAAAAATCTATATTATGATGCCTTATCATTTGGGGAGATGGATTTGGGAGTTTTTGCAGGTGAGATGGGGAGAAGCTACCAGATTGAAGAGAGGATTTGAAGACTCCATTGTTGCAAATTTCTATTTGCATAGAAGCCCATGTTTTAGGGAGCTATTCACCTCCACATTTTGAAAGACAGTGAGATAGTGAAGTCCATGTGAAGGGAGCTTGGGAGCTTCAGAAGAAAGGTTGAAAGAGAAAAAAAAAAAAATTGTATTTTTAAGGTGTGCTATAGTAGAAAGAAGATTGGTGATTTTATGGTTTTATTGAATTAGTGATTTCTAATGAATATTGCAGGTTTTATCTCTTAAAATTGCACCATGGCTAAGCTGCGGGACTTTGCAAGCTAAGCTGCAAGACTTAGCACTCTAGAGAAACATTGGAATGATCCCAAGGTGTGGGTTCCTTATATGGGATCAAACCTCCTGAGAAGGTTGGCTTCCTATCGTGTCACCTAAAACCACTTTACTGAACTTGCAGAGGAAAAGGGTAGGAGATAACATAAATTGAAAAATACTCCTATGGTGATGCACCCAAATGATTCTTGGACTTGAAACTCAGATTCCCTACACCTGCATACAATGACAAGAAAAACAAACTTGTACAAATTATTATAGTGGGGTTTGCATAAGTATTTTATAAAGAGGATTTAATGCTTAGGCTCTTAGGAGGAAGGAGACTTCACAACTAAAAATAAACTTGCATTCTTGACAAATTATAACCTACAATAACACACTTCTCTGCAAAAAGGTACTTAACCTGAGACAAAATTACCAGCAAATGAAAATACTTTACAAGTAATTTGATCAATTAATAAGATGCACACTAGCATTGTCACTTGCTCATTCTTTTCACTGTCATTTCTCTACCCTACTGTCATGAAACCGTCCTTGTGACCTTCACATAGTCTTTGTTTCTATCACAGTCATGAAGCTATGACTTGTGTTTACTGCTCTTTGACCTCCATGCTCTATTCACGAGACATATTATTTATCATTGTCCAAACTTTTATGATGGTACTTTGTCATCTATTATGATCCACTAAATTTATATATTATCCTTAGAAAATTTGAGACCTTGTTACCAATTCAATAATGACACTATAACATGCATAGGGATATTGTTATCATGAAATCCCCTACTAAAGCACACCACTACCAACATTGGAAACCTTTGTGTTTCTTCCTTACCCAAGCTTAGTATCATTTTTTATGGAAAGCATGTTTCTTAGGTTGCAATTACACTTCATCTACCCCTTTGCATTTACTATCCTATTACCTTGTTGGATGACCGTCACATAGGGAATATTTTCCTTTAGATGTTTGTTCTCTTCAATTACTCATGGCTCTCATTAATGGTCTGGCTCAAAAATCTAATTTGAAGGGTTTTATGTATAATTTAAATGACCACTATATATATTGCTATTATTTTCCATGCTAATAGATTGTATTTCTTAAGACATAACAATGCTTGCTTTGTACCAAATGGAGGAAAAGAAACCCTCTACCCTTCTATCCCTGCATATTGGTTTATTCAATCCATTTGATGACATTCTTTGTTATCTTAGACCTGCCTATAATAGTGCTTAGATCAAAATTGGATTTTTATTAGCATCATGGACATTTTATGCAAACACCACAACAACCATCCATTGTATGATGTGAATACTCTTGTGAAGAATAGAACTATTTGGTTGAACTCACTAGGATCAGGCATATCATGACACCACAATAGTTTTGTATGATCATGTTTTCCTTATGATCTCATGAGTATGTTGCTCCAAGTTTATGATTCCCTTTTTGATACCCACTATTTGATAGTCAAGGTTGACTATTTCCTTCATGGTTCTTGATTATGTTTATTCTCTACATTTGACTGCATGATGGCATCAACTGTATGCATTTCTAAAACTCAAGAAAAATATGCTACTGAGATTTGTATGGCTCGTTTCTCTTCATATCATTACATAAGGCTCAAATAATTAAAATAGCACCATCCTTTTTGTTTATACGAATTTTAGCTTGGAGCTACCCTTTGGAAAATTCAAGAAGTTTCAAGGTCACTATACCTCTCATGTAATTAAATAGCAACCATAACATGATAGGCTCCATGTGCATACTAAAGGTGTTTATTTTCATCAATTGTAAGCTTGAATTCTATGCTTCAATGAAAACTCATATTATTGTAGATGATTTTCATTAATCAGTCTTCTTTCATAGTGACTGCCCTCATTATTTTTGAGTTACTCCTGATATATTTTAATATCTTCTTGATATCTCTTGATATTTGATAGCTACTCTATGATTTTCCTAAATAACTATATGTCTCTTATGACAGTGACCAATAACTCACTGCCATAAATGATGTGTGCTTGTTCAAGTAAATCACAAAGAAATGAACCTTCTTTCTATCCCTTATCAAAATTATACTATAACAACATGTCATGCTCAACCCTCGTGGGAGCCACATTTTAACCCACATGATAATATTAAATGAATCAAGAAAACAACATTACTTTTTTGTACTTACACATGAAGCAAGCAAGTTAGAAAAATATGTGCATATGACAGAGATGTTTGATATTCCTATTGTTTTCTTGAATATCTAAGGTTTGCATGCTTGTTTTGATGTATCTAGAGATCAATTTATATGTTCATGGTTGTTTGTACACGTAATGTGAGAGATATTCATTTCTCTAACATCATTTTATCACTCAAATGCAGGAACTAGGACCAATATGGAGCTAAGGAGGACACAAAGTAGCTCAAGGCAAAAGACAAAGCAAGGCAACGCACACTGAACCAGTCATTCAAGAAATGACTGGCCTCTTTCCTTACATGTGGATTCTATTTTCTTACCTATCAATGTATATGCTTTTCTTCATTTAAATTAAACAAGTTAGTCTCACAAATTGTGTGACCATATACACTTTTAATATCAATAAAGATTACTTTTTCAAAAAATATTTGTGTAAATCCTTCCTATGTTACATGCACTTGTATAAATGCAATAATTTTTTAATGTAATCTTTTGATTTCTACTTATGCACCTGAATGTAATGTAGGAAATATTAAGAAAGGTACCTTTCTTTTAGTTTTAAACCAAAGAGCTCTACCTGATTGAGCTATTAGCAAAATTTGGTAACATTTTTTGGTGACATCTGTCGTATGTTTGCCTGCTAAACATGAAGACCAATTTCCTAGGCTTGTCCATTGGGCATGAAGTCAATAGAAACCTTGACAAAATTTGAAAATAGTCTTGAAAATTACTGTAACTCATCAGACCAGTGCATGACACCTTGGAAACTTATTGAAAACAAACTATAGAAAGGAAAATTACCTAACTGTGTCGAACAACACATAGGGAAAGTGAAACCTATTCTAACCTATCCTAACCAGCAAAGAAGTTGGTCAAACAAAACCACTAAATGGCTTTGCAAATAACACCCCTTTCTAACCAATAATTAATGCATTACATGACTATGTATTGCTGAAAGAAAATGAAACACATGCAGATATGCAATAGACTGTTGCAATGTTTCATGAAGGATTCAAATAAAATCACTTACACCTTGATTTTGAGCATGCCTATTGTTGTCCTACATTAGACAAGTAAGTTGAAACTGATCACTTTCAACTGCAACTCCAAAATCAGCTTTTTCTTTAATTGCATCCTCATGCTTGTGTGCAAGCATGACCTCTAGTACTTCAGTAACCTCCAAACTGGCTAAATATCTAATTGGATAGCCTATTGAATGGATAAAACTTAGACTCCCATTGTTGGCTTCCTAATTGAGATCTGTTATTTCAATTTTATCTTGAAGAGTAGTATCCAAATATTGCTCTTGTTCAACTTGAACAATACTTGCATGTAGCACAACCTCTTGGATACCTAAAACAAAATTTTATTTTTCAAAGGAGGAAAGAAAATATCCAAACAAGGAGATAGCCTCTTCTAGCACACATTCAATCAATGCAACAACTTGAAGCTCCTTTGTACACTGGAAAGGAAGTTGCTAGCTAAGATTATGCAAATCAACTTCATGGGAAATTTTTTGACTTGAGAGAATGGATTCACCCCCACCAATACCATATTCTTCCTTTGGATCCATGTCTAATTCTACTAATTTATTGATATAAAAGGGGTTGAACATGGTCACTTCCACTTCTTGTTGTTGTTGCATCTTCCTCCAAAGATGTTGTCATAGTATCTTTTTCAAAATCTTTAAGCTACTATCTTATGACCAGATTTATAATCTCCTCATCATGCTCAATAAAACATGGAAGATCATCAAATAAAGCTATGAAATTATGGCTTACATCACCTTTTTCAAAATATTTAGGTTGTTATCTTGATTCTTGAACTTGCAACTCACCACATTGTTTGGTGTCTTCTTGTTGCTTCAAACTTTCATCCTTGTCAACAAAAGCAGGTAATTCATCAATCCAATCTAAAGGTTGATCCTCTGCAACAACCTTTTTCACTTTATCACCCTGATTCGTTGGATGAACTATTGGAGCATTTTCATCATCTTCAACAAAACAGGGAAGTTTATTAGTGAGAACATTTAAGGATTCATATGAACAAGTGTTTTCTTGTTCAATCATTTTATGTTCTAATCTATATTCTTCCATAGCTAAATGTAGAAAGTTTATATTTCTAGTCTCCTCCATGTTGAGTGAGTTGTGCTAGTTAATGGGATACTCTGGAATAGTAAGAGTTGTTTGAATTTGTTCCTTTGTTGTAGCAGCTCTTTGCTTTTCAAAACTCTCTTCAAACTTCCTCTTTCAAACCTCCTCATGTAGTTGGCATTGATACTCTGAATAAGCCTGACTACTTTGCACCCGAGTAGATAAAAGCTTCATTTTCCCCTCCTTAGCAGCTATCTCCCCTTCAAGACCTTCTTCAAACTGTATCCTCTTCATCTTCAACTCTTGATCATAAAAATGGGCTTGTTCAACCATTTCTTGTTGTTGCATAATGATTTGTTTATGCTTCTTGATGTCAACCAACATCCCACTCATTTGTGATAAAAACTTATAATATCATTAATCTTCATATAGTCAAGACTTTGGCTCAAATCCCACAACATATAATCAAACTTTGGGATCAACTCTAATACATTCTGGTAAGGGTGCTCTTAAGGTTGATTATGTGAATGATCATGCTAACTTGAAATAAAAAGGCTTTCTTGAGGTTGATTATGGGAATGCAGAGGCTACCAACTAGGATGAGTAAGGGTGGGTGGGTGGATTTCATATTGAACTTGTTAGTTATCTGCTATTGGTGGGCTATTGAGGAAAAAATAGCAGTATATTTTGCTTGATATGGTTGGTAAAAGGGAGCATATGCAAGATTTTCATGGAATGGAGGATGAAAAGCCATGTTTCTAAGAAATAAAGACATACTCCTTAATTCAAGAAGCTTAAAAATCAGAAAAAATAGACTTTCATTTAATAATGTTGAAACATACCATCACTTGTCTGCTTGAAACCAATAAATATTCTTCTGGAGTCACCAGTTTTGTTAAAAATTGCCTCCAAAGGCAGAAATTGCTGCTATACACACCAAACAAAAACAATGTGTAGAACAAGAGAGACTAAAAATCAGTCATTTGTCCTATTGGGTGTGCCAAAAAATGTTATCTTAAAGTTGCACCCTGGCTAAGCTATAGGACTTAGCACTCTAGAGAAACATTGGAATGATCCCAAGGTGTGGGTTCCTTATATGGGATCAAACCTTCAAAGAAGGATGACTTCCTATGGTGTCACCTAAAACTACTCTACTGAAATTGCAGAGGAAAAGGGTAGAAGAAGATAACATAAACTGAAAAATACTTCTATGGTGATGCACCCAAATGATTCTTGGACTTGAAACTCAGATTCCCTACACTTGCATACAATGATTGGAAAAAAAAACTTGCACAACTTATTTCTATGTTTTTTCATAAGTATTTTATAAAGAGGTTTTAATGCTTAGGCTCTTAGGAGGAAGGAGACTCCATGACTAAAAAACAACCTGCATTCTTGACACAAATTATAACCTACAATAACACACTTCTCTACAAAAAGGTGGTTAATCCAAAACAAAATTACCAAGAAATGAAAATACTTCAAAAGTAATTTGATCACTCGGTAAGATGAACACAATTAAACAAAAAAATAAGAAGGCAAAATTTATTCCATTCAATGATACCCAAGGTTTGCATTGTATTTCATGTCTAAATGAGTTACAAAACTTTGTCTTTTCTTCAAGGACTACAAAGTCACAAAATAGAAAAAAGAAACAAGTAATAACTTCTTGCAAATGAGTCACCCAAGTGAATATATCCAACTCCCAACCAAACTCCATCAAAAAATGATCTAGAAACTTCATTTTTGTATGCCTCCAAAAATCCTAAAGAATAGCAACTAGAACCTCTCCAAATGAGCTCCAAAAAGTTGAAAAAATCAACTTTGATCAAGTATATGATGATGACACAAGAAACTGATTCTTAAAAGCACTCATTCCCTCCAAAAAGATGATCAATCACTCCTACCTCCTCTCCAAATGTTTACTAACCACCTCAACCTCCCTATATGCTTACAAAGTCATAAAGACCAAATACACCCCTTTGACACACTCATGAAAGAAACACCTCCATCTTGCATTTAAATAATAATTAAAATAAGCGATTTATAATCACATCACTTGGATTAACGTTTTACAATCATGGTTTGATGCAAAATAAAAAGGTCAATATTCGACACATATGGAAATCAAAAGCAAAAAAAAATCTAAATCTTAAAAGACTTCCACACTTAGCATAAATAAAGGGGTATAATTGTTCATTTGAAATGAACTCATCATAACATATTAGTTCATTGCAAACACTTAAAATAAAAGGTAAAAATACATTTTACTTATCGACACAAAATAGGGTTGAAACCCTAAGGGCAAAACCGATGGCAAAGGCGTTCACCATTCTCATTTTCCACTTTGCACTTGTTGAACACTAGATAGCGCCACCATGATTCATGCACAAGTCAAGGGTTTCATTGAGCTTCAATCATGACAAATTTCTAAAACTTCAGAGGGGTTTCAACAGATCTTTTTGGGAAATAAATCAAGGAAAAGCTCGAGGTAAGCTTTTGAGAGCAATTTCAACCATTTTATTTCATTTTCTGAGGAAGATAAATGCTCATAATCGAGCCCATTTGTAAAAGTATGGCTATATTTCATCTTTCTTGTTTCCTCTATCATTTCCATGCATATGTCATACATTGTCTACACTTTTCTAAAGATTTTATGCATTTTATTTGTGTATGAAGGGAGTTTCTGGCCGCAGCCAATACATTTCTTCCCTGTTGATTCTTTTGAAACTTATAAGCATATTTGTTCATGACGCCAAGGTTTTGTATTTACAGATAATAAATGCTCTGTTCTTCTTTGAACAAGCCACAACTCGACCTCTATCTTTTTCCATTCTTTTTTTATTCAAACCATTACTATCATTTTGTATAATGCCTCTTTGAGGGTTTCATTGTAGAATCCATCATTCTAGGTTTCGTGCTCTGCTAGTAAAATATCCTTAGACTGTGACTACTTTAGAACACTGCCTTTTCACTAGCTTGAAGCTCTGTTTGCAACTCAGTAGCATTATCACTTGCTCATTCTTTTCAATATCATTTCTTTTCCCTATTGTCATGAAACCATCCTTGTGATCTACACATACTCTTTGTTTCTATCACAGTCATGAAGCTATTCCTTGCCTTTACTTCTCTTTGACCTCCATGCTCTATTCATGAGACATATTCTTTATCACTGTCCAAAATTTTATGATGCTACTTTTTCATCTGTTATGATCCACTAAATTTATGCACTATCCTTAGAAAATTTGAGACCTTTTTACCAATTCAATAATGAAACTATAACATGCATAGGAACACTGTTATTATTAACTCCCCTACTAAAGCCACCACTACCAACATTGGAAACTTTTGTGTTTCTTCTTTACCTAAGCTTGGTCTCATTCTTGATGGAAATCATGCATCTTAGGTTGCAATTACACTTCATCTACCCCTTTGCATTTACTATCCTCTGACCTTGTTGGATGACTGCCACATAGGGAGGATTGTCCTTTAGGTGTTTGATCTTTTTAATTACTCATGGCTCTCATTCATGGTCTGGCTCAAAAATCCGATTTGAAAGGTTTTATGTATAATTTAAATGGCCATGATATATATTTCTATTAGCTTCCATGCTAATAGATTGTATTGCGTCAGACATAACAATAATTTCTTTGTACCAAATGGAGGAAAAGAAACCCTCTACCCTTCTATCCCTGCATATTGGTTTATTTAGTCCATTTGATGACATTCTTTGCTATCTTAGACCCGCCTATAATAGTGCTCAGATCAACATTAGATATTGATTAGCATCATGGACATTTCATGCAAACACCACAACAACCATCCATTGTATGATGTAAATACTCTTGTGAAGAGTACAAGTATTTGGTTAAACTCACTAGGACCAAGAATATCATGACACCACAGTAGTTTTGTATGATCATGCTATCCTTATGATCTCACGATTATGTTGCTCCAAGTTTATGATTCCATTTTTGATACCCATTGTTTGACAGTCAAGGCTGACTGTGTTTATTCTCTACATTTGATTGCATGATGGCATCAACTGTAGGCATTTCTAAAACTTAAGAAAAATATGTTGTTGAGATTTGTACGACTCATTTTTGTTTAGCTCATTACATAAGGCTCAAATAATTAAAAGAGCGCCATCCTTTTTGTTTATATGATTTGTAGCTTGGGGGTGCCCTTTGGAAAATTCAAGAAGTTTCAAGGTGATTGTGCCTCTCATGTAATTAAATAGAATCCATAACATGATAGGATCCATATGCATACTTAAGGTGTTTATTTTCATCGATTGTAAGCTTGAAGGATATTCTTCATTGAAAATTCATATTATTGTAGATGATTGTCATTAATCAGTCTTCTTTCACAGTGACTGCCCTCATTATTTTTGAGTTACTCCTTATATATTTTAATATCTTCTTGATATCTCTTGATATTTGATATATATTCTATGATTTTCCTAAATAACTATATGTCACTTATGACAGTGACCAATAACTCACTACCATAAATGATGTGTGCTTGTTCAAGTAAACCATAAAGAAATAAACCTTCTTTCTATCCCTTTTCAAAAGTACACTATAACAACATGTTGGGCTCAACCCTCGTGGGAGCCACATTTTAACCCACATGCTAATAATAAATGATCAAGACAACAACATTACTTTTTCTATACCTGCACATGAAGCAAACAAGTTAGAAAAATATGTGCATATGATAGAGATTTTTTATATTCTTGTTGTTTTCTTGAACATCTAAGGTTTGTATGCTTGTTTTGATGTATTTGGAGATCAATTTATATGTTCATGGGTTTTTGTACATATAATGTGAGAGACCTTCATTGCTATAACAATATTTTATCACTCAGATGCAAGAACTAGGAGCAATATGGAGCTATGGAGGACACAAAGCAGCTCAAGGTGGAAGACAAAGCAAGGCAACACACACTGAACTAGTCATTCAAGCAATGACTAGCCTCTTTCCGTACATGTGCATTTTATTTTTTTACCTATCAATGTATATGTTTTTCTTCATTTACATTGAACAAGTTAGTCTCATGGCTTGTGTGAGACCATATACACTTTTAATATCAATAAAGATTACTTTTTCAGAAAATATTTGTGTAAATCCTTCCTATGTTACATGCACTTGTATAAATGCAATAATTTGTTAATGTAATCTTTTGATTTCTGCTTATGCACCTGAATTTAATATAGGAAAGATTAAGAAATGTACCTTTCTTTCAGTTTTAAATCAAAGAGCTCTACTTGATTGAGCTATTAGCGAAATTTGGTAACAACAGGCTAACGAATCTAGAATCAAGTGAAAGAAGAGAGATTGAGTGAAACCATTTTGTATTTGATTTTTGTTGTCATATTTCAACCTCATATCATATTTGTAATATTTTTCATTAGCCCATGTTGCTGCAAAATAATGCACTTTAGTTATGCTTTGTTGTTGTATCAATTCATTAGTTTTTGAATGAGAAACATGAGACGTTACTTGCAAATTTTTGGTGTTGATTTAAACAATTTCTAAGTTGAATTTTCAGATTGTTGTGAGTATGTAAATAAGGGTTAATCAATTATGATGTTTACCCTCCCAACATAAATATTATTATTACATATTAGATGTGATTTAATATAGGATAAATTTGTTGCCCTTCTTATATTTGTTTTAATATAAATATTTTTTAACAAAGTAAGAAAGTTTATGGAAAAAATTTATAGATTAAATTTTCTTCAATACTTCTCATGATCTATCATTAATAAAGTAAGATAAAAGTGATGATGGATTGGAAAGTATGGTATGAAGCATTGATGAAAATGTGTACACTTCTTTTTTTAATTTTACCTCGTAAATCATAAAAAATTGTGCTCATTATTTTTTAATAAAATAAAATTATTTTCTAATTAACATAGGATCTTCAAGAATAAATAGAAACAAGTCTTTCATTTTCTTGTTGTTACTCTTTTTTATGTTCAAGTGAAATAATGTATGTGTATACTTATTTAGTTTTTGTTTTTGTTTTGTAAATAATTGTTAACTTGTAATTTCCTTTTTACAACTAGAATGATCTTCGTTGAGATAAGGTGTTGATATTTTGTATATAATCACTAGCATAATTTAATTTTTCATAACAAATATAAGAAAATATTCCTCAAAACTTTTGCATTTAAAGTGATTCCAAGAAGCAAGATGATCCAAATTCGAAAAATGGGTCAGATTCAGAGGAAGCAAACTTTGTCAGAAAGTTACAGAGGGGTTCTGAAAAATATGAAGATAAATTGTCTCTCAAATGTTTTTCTTTGTTTTTGGATAAAGGTGGCTAGGCCACGAATTTATTAATAAAGAAAAGAAGTACAAAGGAACTACATAGGGTATAAATAAGGAAGCCCCAAAATTTCAAGAGAAACCAAAACAACAAGTCTGGTGAGATCAAAATGTCCAAAGAAATTGTCTAAGGAGTATCGAAATACATGCAAATTTCGAAGTATATGTTTGATATGCTACATGACCACAAGAAACCCTCGTCGTTAATAAGAAACTGAATCTAGATTCATTAGAGCAGAATAGTCCAAAACAGGAAATCGCCACCGAAGTCAAGATCTTGAGAACTTAAAAGCAGAGAGCATGAATGTGAATATCTGAGAACGTTTGGCTTCTTGGAAAGTAGAGAGAAATACACCAAAGATTTGCCCCGAAATGCAATTGATGGAAATTCACACGCTAGAAAAACCTGCAAAAATTGTCTCCCAAATATTTTAATTGTGATGAAGTAGGACATTTCATGACTAAGTGTCCATACAAAAATTCTAACAAAGAAGTCATTTTCAAAAATGATAAATTGTATACACCATATATTTTTTTAAAGGACAAATAGTCTAATATTACACCTCAAAGTCCATGGAAGATAAAACTTCAATTGAAGACAAAATAACAAGTAGTTAAACCAATAAAGAAAAAAAGCAAAGTCTAAAGACGAAGCAATGTTAAGCTACTTCATATGATTGGATAAATGCACTTAACTACCTAGTATTCCTTTACAAGCAAAGAATTATTTGAAGAAATCTGATCTACAAAGAAATCCCACTGTCCACTTTAGAGGTCAAAAGTGAAGCTCAAATCCATCGCTGATAAGATGGCGACCCTTTATATTTCTTAAATTAATTAATTTTATTTGTATTATATGAATTATTTAAATTTGTGGTTGCCATACGCCAAACATGTCGTGTCCAACTCTGAATGATTAAAGGTAAGAATATCACACCAACCATAGACTTAAAAGCAATATTTTGAAAAGTTGCTTTTATTCCTTTTATTCTAATTATTCTAATTTATTATTATTATATAAATAATGTAAATGAAGTTGCCAATTTATAATATTTCACGGCACCACAGTGCTTTAGCTATAATTTAGTTCAAAGTCTGAGATGAATAAAAAAGTAAGTTATAGTGGAACGAAATACATGATTAGTGGGACACGTTTAGTGTAATTAGAAGTAACGTTTCCTCTCTTTAATGGTTGTTTTAGAAAGAAAAAAAATCAATGAGTGTGGGGTAGGGTGTATTTTCTTAATATTATAAAAGTATAATAAAAAATAAAGTTTAAAAAGTAGAGTTTTGAAAGAAATCATTGTATTTATTAAATTAAAAATACATAAAGTCTTTAAAGTTTAGGATTAGATAGTCTAATAAATTATATGTAGTTTTGTGGATGTAAGATAATTTGTTTGTATTGAATTGGGACTTGCAACAATTTATATAGCCAAATCTCTAAGGACTATTACTCACATGTAATTTATACTTAGCAATTATAAATTATAGGCAAGCAACACAAAGTGATGGAACCTAAAACTTCATGATCACAGGCAAGCAACACGAAGTGAAGGAACCCAAAACTTCATACACACAATCATATCATGCATGATCCATTGAACAACAAAATAAAAGGACTTATCTCATTACATTTAAAACCAAAATTACATCTTTTACAACTATTTACAAATACATTGATCCTTCCCCTATTTTTATCTCTCTTACTAAGAGTTGTATTCTTCTCTTTCTTCCTCTCTCTCTTTTGTCATGTGCAACCTAGATATTCCTTCAATGTCTAATGTTCATTACACATGGTCACTTCACCTTTCTAGTGCAACCTACACTATTTTGTCACACCCAAATTTGGTACACACAACCTACACACCTTTGTGTACTTCATTCGGGCTAACTCATGCCTCCTTGTAATCTCTTAGCTTGCTTGTGTCTCTTCCACAAATGACTTCTTTTCTTTTTTTGGCTTCCACAACCCACACACACCTCTCTATTCATCCTCTTGATCTATTCTAGGATTCTCTTCCTATGTGACATATCTTCTCCACGCATTTGTGTGGCTCTCTTCACACCTGGACTCACACACCTTTTTCCCTTGTTCTCACGCAACCTTGTTTCTTACAGAGTTATTACAACATTCTTGCTACCTCCTTTATTTTCTCTTTTAATCATCTCTTTGATTTTTTAGGTAAACACCTCTATTATGTAACTAGGGGTATGCCATTATAACATATTTAGGTGGATGAAGATGCTAACATGTGACACACATCCCTTAAGATATTTATGTTAGGTCATATGAAAAAATTGTATAATTAATTAAATTAAGATGACTAGGCCTTCATTGTGACGATGATACCCATCCATTATATTATTAGGAGGAGATCTATATATAAAAGGTGAATATCATTTTAAGGATGTGTGTTGAGTATGATATTGTGCTTAGCATCTCTTCAAGATATATCATAGAGTGGCTTCATTCATAAGGAGTATTGTATGGTGTTAGTCTACCTTAAAGGTGTATACATCTAAAAATGCTCACAGTTCAGCAAACTTGTTAGTTAATTAAATATGAATTATTTAATTAATATTCTGAAAGTCATCTACATATAAATAAATTTAATTATTTATTTATATTGTTCATTTTTCTAATTCTTCTAGTTTAATTAAATAAATAAGTTTATTTAATTATTGCTATCCTCTTCTTAATTAAGTTAAATAAATTTCATTATTTATTTATATTAATTATCATGATTCTAAATTTGAATTTTCAAATAATAGAATATTCTGCTAACTTACCCTTCACTCCATATTTAAATTGAATATTGTAAATATTTAATTTAATACTTTTTTCCTCACCTTTCACATAATTAAATATTGTAAATATTTAATTATACATCTTTTTCACCTCTCACATAGTTAAATATTAATTATTTAATTTTGGAAGCTTCTAAATCCATGTCACACATAATTAAATAAATTTATTTATTTAATTAGGACTTTATCCTCAACTACTAACTAACTCCTCATAAATGAAGTGCACAAATGCGAATTTTCCTTCATTTTTTAATGGACAAGGTTGTGTAGGAGAAAACATTTCCCATTTTTCTCTCAACCTATTGGTGTTTTAAAAATACAACCCAACTAAGGCCTTGTAATTCCCTAAGGGGT
Source organism: Sequoiadendron giganteum (assembly GCA_007115665.2). Taxonomy (NCBI): domain Eukaryota; kingdom Viridiplantae; phylum Streptophyta; class Pinopsida; order Cupressales; family Cupressaceae; genus Sequoiadendron; species Sequoiadendron giganteum. The sequence continues at coordinate 93,042,920 of CM021108.1, forward strand.
AGCCAACCTCTATACTCAAGAATTAACAAAGCCAAGTGGCCAACTGACAAGATTCAGTCAAAGACTGACATCTCCTACACTTCTGCCTCTATGAAACCAAGGAGGGTTTTCCTAACTGTGTTCATACAAATATTTCATGACCTAGTAAGAACACTTCTTCAAACAAATACAGTCCCCACTAACACAATTAGATAGTAATTACCCTAGTTGTGGAAAACTAAAGAATAACAACAATTATCTAAAAGCAACAGGACTGAAACTTATCATAAGATTTACATCTCCAAAGAGACAAGGTTTGATGTATTAAATTTGTTCATATTTAAACCATTGTGCTTAGAACCCAGCTCTATACTCCCAAATAGGGATCCTAAAGAAATTATCTAGTGTCTCATCCATTGGGCAGGAGTCATATAAAACATAACCCAGATATTTTGAACATATCTCCATAATGATTTACACCATGAGATTTTTAGTTATCAAAACAATACTACGTAAGGAATCTTGAAGATGACATCACAAATCTGTAGCTCATTTTAAGCAATTTAATTAACTCGTTAAGTGAAAGCATGAAAATGAAATACACACTCAAATATACCATTGAAGCCGAATGAATATATCATTGATAAAATCATTCACAATTTATGATACGAAACTAGGAGAGCAATTGTTCTAATAGATTGTTACTTATTGCTTCAGTATTTGTAATTACATAAGCATAGCCTACTTGTGTTATAATATTCCCACCCCAAATAAAACATACTAGTTAATATCTTCAGCAAAACCTTCAATAAACAAACTTGTCTGTACAAAAACTAAGCCACGGGATACAAAAATTTGACCCTTAACAATGAGCCGTGAAATCTCCTTTATAGGATAGGAGAGCAACAAGCATCGGGCTACATTGTTAATTTCAAAATGAATTTCATTAAAAAATGAAATTCAAATTCACATTCCTCATCATTGGAAAAAAAAGTGCATGATCCGAGGAATCAAACAAAATGGTTACACCCAGTAACCAGTCGGAGAAAAACAAAAGGAGAGTGTGCCACACACGTGCACATCCACATCTACAAGTTGAATCACTGGGAAAAACACCACCCACGAGCAACACGCCCAACACCAACAATCATTAAGTCGACACACAGCCTCGGTACAAGCAACCGCTTCTATTTCTCACCTTAATGAGAGGCAGGACTAATTTCTTCTTTCCATCCACATCATTAGAAACTCCAGCAACTTGGCACGGTTCCATTGCAGTTATTAGTGAAACTACAAGGACCTCTTCATCAACACCCATGAGCTTGGTCAAGGTCGCAAGATAGCAACGATAGTCTGAGTCAGTCTCATACCATCATTGTCAGAGCTTGAAGAGAGCACAATAGGGGAATTACAATGCCTCGACCTCCTTCTCATACCTCGGGCACTTGTCTCAAGAACATCCGTAGGACATTGTTCCTTTACTTTCCATGAAATCCCTACACCTATCCTGGCAGTTTGGCGTGGCTCAAACTTATCCATTGAAAAAGTGTAGCTTAGAGACTGCAACAAATCCACCGCCTGCCAACTCAAAAATTGAAATGAGAATATAGAGAAATTCAGCATATACTTATAAAGTAATCTGGTGTAGGGAGTATTAATTTCCCAAATGCTCGCACAAGTATGCGAACAATTAGTGGCTGATATTTCCACCACAAATTTATTTTAGGCGTATAGTGCATCATTATATTTATCAGGTGGTTACCACTCGCACACAAGGAAATCAGGAGAAAATCCTCTGAAAAGCCCACGCCATTAATAAAACAATTTGCAGAGTGCAAAATCTCCTCATACGGATGATCAGTAACCTTTTTGAAATTGCACCATTGATGTAGAATAAACCTGGAAAGTCGAACGACTCAGATTGAGTCAATGAACGTTGAAGATCCACATCACCGCCTGGGAAATACCACAGCCAATCACAACCCACAAAAATAGGAGGTTGCAATTGGACAGTAGGCCCCACCTAGCCTTGTTTCTTTAAGATCCAAGCCGTGTGTCATCTTCTCGCAAACCTCGCAGTACTTTAGGAACATTTACTCTGATCATGTGAGGCCTGCGAGGGACATTCATTATTAGTCCCCATCATTAAATTCCTTTGCTAGTGAAAATATGGCCACTTGTAACTGTTGGAACCTCGGGAAAAGGCCCCACCTATCCATAGATGATAGATGGTAGCATCTCGTACGCCTCGCACCACTTAGGTGACATCAGTAGGAAAACCTACGAGGTTTGCGAGAAACGGTCTAGATTGAAACGCATGATCGGACGGTTCACCAAGCTGCATAGAACATATAGCATATTTTGGTGGAACCGGCCAGAACAAACCTTCAGCGGCATAACATTTAAGCTCAAGTGGAAAAAAGAGACCAATAGGTTGGGTAAAGGGGCCGGTATGAGCACAAAGGAAATGCTCAATCGGACAACTTAAGTGATCGGTAACCCTCAATAGAAAGTCAACATTGAAATATAAGGTAAGGGTTTCAAAAGATACCAATCAATTTTTCATGAGAGATCAAAAACCCTAAACCCAAACTATCGGACCTCTAGTCTTGTAAAAAGTAACCAGCCATGCCCAATTTGGACAGAAATTTTGACAAATTTTGAAGAGTCCTGTCACAACCTTCCACCTTTCTCTCAACCTCCAAAATCTCTCACCTTTCATCTTGATAGGTTTGATTTCAACCGTTGATCTTTGCCAACTAGATTCTTGCCTTCAAAAAATCTATAAATACAACCCTTTAGTGAGTAGATTTCATCCTAGATTTTGTGAATTTAGCGTAGTTAATATAGTTACATTTGAATCAGCATTTTAGCATAAGCATCTCAAGTTTTATAACATTTCATTTTTTCAACTTCATAGCTTCAATCATTCAGCAATGGACATGCATGTGGCATAAACTCGTTCTCTAAGTTGTCATTTTGTCAAAGTTGTTGCATACACCAACTGAGAGCCAGCGACTTACAACAGATCCTTGGAGATAGAGGACAATGGAATGCATTTGAAGGAGCTACCGTTAGATTTTGTTTTACTTTTAATTAGTTTCCTTTGATCTAATGTTTCATTGGTGTGTTAGTTTTATTATTAGTTGATCCACATATTCTCACACACATTTTTGGCACCCACAGTGGGGCCTTGCCCCATTTTTAACATTTTTATTGCAGATTTCCTAACAGGTGACGGACTGTAGCAGTGGTTTAGCACATACGAGTTGCGGATTAGAAAATACGAGATGCGTTTTAGTGCATACAAGGACTGTTTTAGCGCATTTTCTAGTTCTTTTAGTGCATTTGATAATTGTTTTAGTGCATCCCTATTTTCTCTTTTAGCTTATTCATTAGTTGTTTTAGCACATTGACCAATTCTTTCAGCACATACAGGGGGTGTAACAAAACAAATCTTGATTCCAACACCATCCACAGACAAAGATTTTTCTTTTCTATTTTGGGTAAAATGAAGCAATCCTAGGCTAGACACTTAAATTTGGAATTAACCAATCCTAGGATAGTCACCAAATGTTATTTTTTCTTGGTTAAAATGAATCCAATGTTTGTTGTGAAGCAACATCTTCACTTAGTGTAGAAAATTGTCATTTGGATTTAAAATTGAACCATTTGTTTGTTGTGATTGTTGGGTAATAGGTTTATGTTCTCCCCTTTACTGGGTGACCAAAACACCAGACTTACCTTTTTCATTTTATGCATTTCATGTTTTATTAAAACCTTTAGAAGGCCTGTCGTAGTGGGAAAAAGTACTCACCCTATGGGAATGACCTAAGTGGGAACAACCAAAATCGGGTTTTCCAACCCACTCTAATCAAAAGTGAATTTTCGGGAAACCCATATTCAACGGAAGTGAGCAAGATAACCATCTCCAAAATCTTTGTTATAAAGATTGGGAGATCTCTTGAGGGATTTTATCTATTGCCATGCCGAACGAATACCTTTACTACGAACCATAGTGTAGAAAATCCAACCATGTCAGTATCTAAACATCATATTAAACATAGTGCAAGGGGAGGGAAGAATCTGCCCCCAAGACACTCACCATATAATTGCCACAAATTGTTTTCTTAGGGGATCGAGAAATCTAACCTTGAGTATGCACCTAGAAAAGACAAAAACACGGGTGTCCTTTAGGGGGTGACATGGCTATGTGAGTGGACGTATTTTGAAGATGTGGGTTGTGGTTCCTATGATGACCTTTTTGACAAATGAAAGTGAGTTTGTTTGAAGTTCTTATTTTGTTCAATACCCGTGAAAATCTCAAGAACATACACTCTTTGTTTAGATTTTAAGATTTACAAACAACTGTTTTCCACTATATGTTGTGTTTTTCCAAATTTAAATCAGATAAAGATCATCCAAAACATCAAACTGTCAAAACATGTCTATCTCAGTGTAGTAATTGGATAGTTTGGTGCATCCCTAGTCTATTTCAGCGTATTTGTGCTCTGTTTCGGTGCATTTGTGCTCTGTTTCGGTGCATCTGTGCTCTGTTTCGGTGCTTTTGTGCTCTGTTTCAGCACATTCATGCTCTTTTTCAATGCATCATTCTTTATTTTAGCGCATTTGTGCTCTATTCCAGTGCATTCATGCTTTGTTTTAGCACATATGTGAAACAGTCTAGCACATAGGTTGGGTATTTTAGCGCATCCACTGAAAATTTTAGCACATTTGTATTCCAAACCTGGGTAATTTTTCGACACCTGAAAATATGCCATTTAGTCTACTCTTTTTCTATGCTCAGGGTCTAGAAGTCTGCAAATTTTGCCAAGAAGTCCCTAGAGAAGAAGATTAAGAAGCCAAAGAAGTCTCTCAATTATAAGAAGCTATTGGAAAGGAGGAAATTTTTATACCAAATTCGAAAAAATTTGCTTGAACACAGAACTTTTATTCATCGATATCACGACTTTGTTAGAGGTTTCACTGATGATTTTTCCTTAGAACCATTATATTCACGAGCTTTCTTCCAAAGAAGAGCTATTTCTCAAAGGCATAATCACAGTCAACCTATTCGTTCCTCTTTCATCCTCCAACCAAAAATTTTGTATTCTACTCGTCCCAATCAAGTTCTGCAATAGAGGGCTTAAGAACATTAGGCATTTATAAAAAATCCTTATTTTTACAAAACTACAATCAAACCTCACAAAGTGCAAAATCATCTTTATTTTTTATGTTTAGTTTAATTCCCACAAACAGGATTATCATCCTTTCGACCGGGGAATCATGAGCTAAAGATTAGAAATTTCATAGGTCATATCAATAGAAGCTTCATTCTATTTTGACTTAGATATCCATCAAAATTGCACAATTTCATTTTTTTTATCAAAGTTAGTGGAAATTTGGAAAAAGCTTATGCCTATTATCACAAGATCTCGAAAGCACATAGAAGGAGATGAAAGGGAAAGTACATTGAGAAGCATGGGTGATAAAAGCAATAGTGGTGATAAGGAGGAAAATCCTTTTCACAGATTTCGCACTGGGAATAATCCTAATAATGATGAGATAATAGAAGAAATGCTTCAAGAAGAAGAACAAGATCCTCAATTCCATACTCTCATGGATAAAGTTATGGAATGAAACAAGGAAAGATATTTCCTTTCATTAGCTAGTCAAGGAGCTAAGCTACCTGTTGATTTTGACACAGAAGGGATTAGAGAGGATCCTGAAGCCCCCCTTAATGATTTTAGTGCTCTTACTCAATAGATAAAAGCATTACAAGGGAAAATAAAAGAAATTCAAGGGGATACAACAAAGAAGTACGTTTTGGATGATATTTTCCCATATCCATTTGGCAGGAGTCTTAGCATGATTCCTTTTCCAAAACATTGTGAAATCCCAAAGTTTGATAGGTATAATGGGAAAATAAATCCCATTGATCATGTGAGAGATTTCTAAAACATGAGCTTAGAATTCGCTCATGAAGATACCTACCTAATGCGATTGTTTCCACAAAGTCTGGGTGGACAACCCATGGAGTGTCTTTCCAAGATCACTCCCCCCATCAGAACATTTGAAGAGTTAATAAATAAGTTCATATCGCAATACTCCTATAATATACAACACCAGATAACCATGCTTGATTTTTGTAAGGTAAAACAAAAGATTGGGGAACCTTTCACCACATTCTTACAAAGGTGGAGAAGGTTGTTTGCCAGATATTCCTGTCCTTTTCCTGAAAAGGAAAAGATGGAAATCTTTATCGACAGCCTGAATCAAGAGATGATTTATAGGCTAAATCTTCATTGTTCTCAATCGTTTGAAAAATTGATTGAGAATGCGATCACCATTGAAGGAGCCTTGGTCAAGTAGGGAGTTTTAAAGCTTGATAAAGAAAGTTCAAATTCGTACAACAATAAAAACAACAACGACAAGTCACGATTTTGGACTCGAAATGAAAATGTTGTGAATGATGGGGTGGTAGATGCTAACAGCATAAATGTAAATCCCACCATTCTCAATGTATCAGGTGTTCAACATATCAATAATGTTGGGAATTCTAGTAACCAAGGAAATAATTCTAACCAAGGAAATGTGACAAACAATTGTGGTAATAATCTTGGCAATAATCAAAATTCAAATGTGCCCAGATCTCAATTTTTCTCGAATCGACAGAGTTTTACTCCCTTGGGCCAGTCTTTAGAATCCATTCTTAAAGAACTATTGTATCAAAACACTATTACATTGCCACCATAAAGAGATTATGAGCCTCGAATTAAACCACCATCATGGAATGACTCGCACTTTTTTTATTATCATAGGTGGAAAGGTCATAAGACAAATAATTGCCAAGGGTTAAAGAATCTCATTCAGGATTTGATTGATAACCATACCATAACCGTTGAGGGACATAATGCCAATGATGATCATCAGGCATTCAAGGATCCTCTCCCCAATTATCAGAAAGGGGAATCTTCAGGTGACAAAGGCAAGAATGTGAATCATGTCTATGACACAATCATCAATCATATTTATACTGACGATCAGCAAGTCAATGCTATCAAAATCAAAGGAAAGCAAGAGTATCAAGAGGTCAATGCTACAACAAGGGGATAGGCCAAAATCATCGTAAAGGGAAGTTCATCTAAGGCATAAATTCCCCCTCCAAGTCAATACAATTTGGTCGATCAACTACGAAAAACATCGACCCAAATTTCTATCTTGGAGCTCCTTAAAATATCACTAGCACATAAGGACATTCTGGAAAAGGCACTCATCGACAAAACTGTGTCTCCTGATCTGGATATCAATAAATTTCAAGCCATGGTGGGACATTTGTCCTCACCCACATGCTTATCCTTTATTTAAAAGGATGACTCCTCCATGACTAATCCTCATAATTCATCGCTTTATCTAGAGGTCATGGTTCATAAAGCCCGAATTAGATGTGTTCTAATAGATGGAGGAGCTAGATTAAACATTTGTACTTTAAAATTGGTCCTTGCTTTGGGTTATTCAGAAGAATCTATAGATCTACGAAGGAAAATTATAATCAAAGCATACGATGATGAGGAAAGATCTTCCAAAGGCCTCATCATGTTACCAATCAGAGTGGGACCTATTGTGGAGAATACCTTTTGTCAGTTTCTAGATCGGGATCTATCCTATAACATACTCTTGGGTCACCCATGGATCCATGAGATTCAAGTAGTTTCGTCCACTTATCATCAATGCTTGAAGTTTCCATATGACGGACAAGAAGTAACAATACCGGCATACCACATTAGAAGTCAGACTTGTTCTAACCTTAGAGAAACTCAAGACACATTTGTCCCACATAATAGAGAGGCTTTGTCTATTTCTACTTCTAAACACAGTGAACAAGCAAGAGAAATGATAAGTAATTTTGGCACCAAGCTAAAATTGAAAGATAATGGGGTGGGAGAATATTCCTATGTCTCTCTAATCTACCCATGTCTACAAGATCCCATGGTCAGTCGTCAACACCCACACAAGAGGCTACAGCAGTTTCAACATCAGGCACACAAGCTTCAGTTCCCATCACCAATTTTGATGGAAGATTTATCAAGGAAGATACTCAAGAAAATGAAACGGAACATAGAGCTATCCTTGATTGGCTCTATAAAGATGAAGATGAATCAGTACAACATGTCAAATTACCAACAGATTAATATGAAATGGGTTATGCAATAATGCAACAAATGGGTTATGAAGGGAATGGCCCTATAGGAAAAAGAAAGGAGGGTATTGTTGAACCTATCTAACTAAAAATAATGCACCCAAAAGATAAAACTGGGTTAGGATATGGTGAGGATACAAAGGAAGAAGTAGTACAAAGAAAATCCATTGAGGAGTTAGCTGAAACAATTCTTAGAATACAAGAAGACAATTCTGACACTGACTCCAATGAATATGAATGGGACACCATTTTTGATGATAAATTTTGGAAGGATAAACAGGTGGATGTTGTACAAAAATTTACACCCACATTCACACAAGGGGAAAGCTCAATGCCTCCAATTGACTATGTTCTACTAAGCGATCATGACTCGAGTGAGGATGATTTGATTCAAAGCAAGACAAATCATCAATAGGAGGATACCATCATAGATCTTCCCCATAACAAAGATGATGATAGCATCATGACCTTAACGGCTAGTGACCTTATCCAGCCTGATGATCCATTTCCCTTGGTCCATCCCGAACTCATTGATTGGGAACAAATTTCACCAATTGATATCCCAAATTTTCCCGATGATGAAACCATAATACTTTCTTTGTTCATCCAAACCGGATACAAGTTCCACCAGTGAATCACAGGATCAAACTCTCAAACAAGAAAGTGTCAAACTTCTTAGCTATAAAATTAACAACATAAAAGAAAGATCTAATAGTGAAAACCTAACAAAGGCAGTATTAGATCATGAAAAGAGAAAAATAAAAAGCGTACCTGACGGTGAAAACCTTTCAAAGGCATTGGAAGATGGGAAACTTGACACTCTCCCTTACCACTATCAGGAAAGGTCTTCTATTTTAATAGAACCAACATCAACGATTAATTTAGGTACTGTGGCACAGCTCAAAGTCTTGCAACTTGTTGCATCACTAACAAAAGAGGAAATCCCAGGATTCACATAATTTCTCAAGAATAATCAAATCAATTTTACATGGTCATACACAAATATGCCTGGATTAGATCCAGATCTCATCATGCATCATTTATCCATCATGTCAGGGGCAAAACCTGTGAAGCAGAAACTCAAAAAAATGCATCAACATGTTGCATTATTAGTCAAGGAGGAGTTAAAGAAGTTGTTAGATGTCAGATCCATTTGGACTATAGACTATGCAGAATGGATCTCCAATATCATGCATGTATCAAAGCCAGATGGACAAATCAAAATTTCTATAGATTTCAAGGATTTAAATAAGGCATGCCCTAAAGACGATTTCCCTCTGCCAAACATAAATATGATTGTAGATTTGAATGCTAGACATGTTATGTATTCACTAATGGATGGGTTTTCGAGATACAACCAGATAAATATTGTGCCTGAAGATCAAGATAAAATAGCATTCACATGTCCTTGGGGTACATATTGTTGGAATGTAATGTCGTTTGGACTCAAGAATGTGGGAGCTACATATCAACGGGAAATGACTACCATTTTTCATGATATGATGCACACATTCATGGAGGATTATGTCGATGATCATTTATCCAAATCAAACACAAGAGAAGGACATTTAGATATTTTATCTAAAAAAATTGACAGGCTAGAAAAATTCAAAGTTAGACTTAATCCCAAGAAATGTGTCTTTGGAGTAAAATTTGGAAAGCTTCTAGGTTATATTGTGTCAGAAAAGGGAATTGAAGTGGATCCAGCAAAGGTACAAGAAATCCTCTATATGCCACCACCAAGGAATATCAGTCAATTACGCTCATTGCAAGGACGGTTGCAATTCATCAGGAGATTCATTGTAGAAGTGGCAGATAAGAGTCTACCATTCACTCATCTCTTACATAATAATGTTCCATTTAATGGGAAGATAGATGTGAAGCATTGTTTGACCAAATAAAGAATTATCTAATGAGTCCACCAGTGTTGATTCCACTAGTGCAAGGTCAACCACTCATATTGTATATTTCTACCACGGAAGTGTCCTTGGGAGCATTATTGGCACAGGAAGACAAAATAGGAAAGGAGCAAGAAATATATTACATCAGTAGAACATTGACAAGCCATGAACTAAATTAAACCTTCATTGAAAATTTTTGCTTGGCAGTGGTGTTTACTTCTCGAAATTTACGACACTATATGCTAGCTCATACAATAAAACTTATGGCTAAGATCAATCCTTTAAAATATCTTCTAAGTAAGGCAACCTTAACAGGTAGATTGGCTAAATGGGTCATGATCCTAAGTGAGTTTGACATTCATTATGTGGATCGAAAGGCTATCAAAGGACAGGTAATAGTAGATCAGTTGGTAGAGGCACCAATGCAAGAAGAACACCCAATAGACATTGATTTTCCCGGCGTTGATGTATTCACAACAACCATTAAGCAGTCATGGGCACTTTATCTTGATGGCTCCTACACTCAACATGGTTCAGGGGCAGGAATTATTTTCATCATGCCTCAAGGACATACAATTCCAAAATTTTATTGGCTAATGTTTCCTTGCACAAATAACATAGTTGAGTATGAGGCATTGTTAATTACAATGAGAATTGCATTAGACTAGAGAATCACAAAACTACAAGTTTTTGGTGATTCACAACTTGTCATAAATCAAATCAATGATGAATATCAAACTAAGGATGACAAGTTAATGCCTTACAAAAAAATGGTGGATGATTTCAAGAAATACTTTGTTGATATCAGGTTCACACAAATTCCACGTACTGATAATAAAGTTGGGGATGCCATGGCTACAATTGCATCACTGCTCTAGTTATCAGAAAACCAAGCATGGTACAATTTCCTAGTGGAAAAATTGTTTAATCCTGCCTATGATTATCTGGAAACCCAAATCATTTGTCACCTAACTAGTTTTGATTCTCCCTTATATGTCCAAATCTATTCTTATCTAAAAGATACCACTTTGCCCCTAGATTTGTCTAGAAATCAAAAAAGGAATTTCATATGTCAATCTTCTCGTTACACCTTAATTGTTGACATCTTGTACCGACGTGGTCTTGATGGTACCCTCCTTCGATGTCTCAGACGTGATGAATTAGAAAAGGCCTTACAAGAGGTACATGGTGGTATTTGTGGGACTCATTCAAGTGGACTAACCTTGGCAAAGAAACTTGTTAGAATGGGTTACTATTGGCCAACCATGGAGAAAGAATCATTCATCTTTGTGAAAAAATGTTCAAAATGTCAGATTCATGGGAATCTCATTCACGCTCCTTCTCAGGAATTACAACCCTTCACAACAACATGGCCTTCCGCTCAGTGGGGATTGGATCCAGTTGGAAAGATACATTTGTCATCATCAAATGGACACAAGTTCATTATTACAGCCACTGAGTACTTTACTAAGTGGATTGAATTTGTTCCCTTAACAACTGTTACCGAAAAACAAATTTCATCATTCATTATGAACTATATCATATGTCGATACGGCATTCCCAACTCCATTATTACAGATAACGGAAGACCTTTTAAAAATCAAGATGTTGATGAACTTTGTGAAAGATTTCATCCAACACAGCTTCTCTACAGCTTATTATCCATAAGGAAATGGCCAAGCAGAGGCTTCAAACAAAACAATTATGAATATTTTGAAGAAAACAGTAAATGATGTTGGCCATGATTGGCATGTCCAATTAAATCCAACATCGTGGGCATACAGAACCAATACTCACACACCAACAGGTGCTACCCCATATGCTTTGGTTTATGGAGAAGAAGCTAATTTTCCATTAGAATTTGAGAGTCCCTCACTTCAAGAATCACTGAAGGGGCTCATAAATGATGAGGATTACAAAGTACCAAGATTGCAAGAGCTAGAACTGCTTGATGAATAGTGAAAAAGTGCAGCTAATCATTTAAAGGGGTATCAACAGGTTATGCCCCATAGTTATAATCATAGATTCAAACCACGAGCTTTTCAAGTGGGTGATTTAGTTCTCAAAGAAAACCCTCGTAATCAGCAAGAGCGATAAAAGAAAGGAAAGTTCAAGCCTAATTGGTTGGGCCCATTCATTATCATTGCAACATATGGATCGATGGCATATCAGTTGTCAACATCAGAAGGGGACCTGCTTGAAGATCCGACTAATAGCATCCACCTGAAGACGTTTTATGTTTGAAAATATCAAAAACAATATAAAAAGTCATGAAAAAATTCATAAAAACTAGAAAATGTCCTGAAGAAAATGTCATTAGGGTGAAAACCTAGCAAACAGGCATCCTTTTGACATACACAAAAAAAATCAAAAAGAGAAAAATACAAAAAAATCAAAAAGAAAAAAATTGTCGGCTTGATGAAAACCTGGCAAACATGCATCTCGGTAACAACAAAAAAATCAGAAAATCAGAAAAAGTGCAATAAAAACAAATGGTGAAAACCTGGCAAACAGGCACTATTTGTGATTTGGTTGGCCCTCTCATCTATTAGGATGCATTCTTCATATCCATCTTTCATCGACATCACATACATGCCTAGCCATCACATCGACATCATGCGTCCAAACATTTCCTTGAAACGACAAGGATTTCATCATGGCTTGATGATTAGTGTTATCCTTAGCAGTAGTTTGTGTCTAATCAGGAGTCAGAGTGCAAGCTCATTAGGGGCAGTTTGCTTTTTGGACCTTTTTGGCAGACAAGCGGCAACATGTGTCAAGTATCAGAATATCAAAACAACAAACTATCTAATCAAACTGGATTTAAACAACTGTTTGACAAGAAATTGAACAAATTGGATGATCTTAGTCTGAATAAAATGAATGAAAAACTTAAAGCATAAGTTGAATTGTTGTTTTGACATTTGATGACATCATATCTTTGGAGTGGTTCAATGATGTACTGAACTAGGATCACAAGGAAGGAGTATGATTTTTCTTTGGTTGTTGTCTGTAAGCTAATCACTATTATTATGAAAATTTGTCATGGGACATACTCTACAACATATCATTGATGACATTTCAGGATTTGCATAAGAAAATGGTTAACTTTTGTCTGTTTATGCAAGTAATACTTAGGTCATCTTGGTTCAATTATACCTCGATGCTTGTATTAACTTGCTACATCAAACATCATGGAAGCAGTACTCAAATCATCATTGGTGCTAATATCCCCTTTGATGCTTGTACTAACTTTCAACATATCAAAAGGCTCAATGATGAAAATTACATGCAGAATTGGCTCATGGAATGACAAACAATGAAATGGTTTATTTTGGCATTTTAGGTTTGCATGATTCATTTAGATTTTCATTTAGGGTTGTATGATAGATTTTTGGAGGTTTGAAATGCTACATATCTCTTTTAAGACGTTGATTGAATACACTTGGACATTTATTGCATCTCATTTCATTATCATTTTCATATTTCATCATTTTAAATTTCATTTTTATCATCATTTAGGTTATCATGGTCATTTCAATTACATTTGTGCATTTTCAATATCATTATCATCATTATCATTATTAGGTACCATTCATTTTTATTATCATAATCATTATTACATCATCTCATTTATTATTTCATATCATTAATCATTCATCTCATCATTTATTTTAAATTTTTCGCCTCATTTTCATTATCATTTTCATAATCGCCATTTGCATAATCATACATTGACAAAAAGAAAGATGCATCCATTTCATTTATTGCATACATATTTCATACATCATGTAGGAAAATCATTTATATTATGTCATCATAGAAATCATTTCATTTTGTAGGATCATCCAATCATAAAGCATGTTCATCAAATCACAATTTACATCATAAAAATTGCATCATCATCATATAAGAATGCATTGCAGTAAAACACAAGCATCATCACTATAGTTCATATCAAAGTGCATATATCATCATAAAAATTGCATGCATAATCATAGACCACATAGCATATAGAAAAAAAAAATGCATACATAACCGTCCATCATAGCATAATCAAAGACATATGCATATCAAATCACCATTGCATATCATAATCTCATCAAAATACATGTCCTTGGGTACAAGGATATCAAATTTTTGAACAAGATATATAAAATACAATGGAAGGGTGTATCCATAATCATCACTGAGGGGCATCTGGATGTGGAGCATGACAATTGTTGCCTCCGAAGGTGGTGGGTCTCACTAGATCTCTACTTCCAGAAGCACATATCTCTCATCTGACAGTCTGTCTCACACTCCTAGTAGCACTCTTGGTGTGATTGCGTGAGTGGGTACGTGATTGGGTGCCTGACTACGTGTAGGCTATCCTCTGCTCAGGGGGTACCGCCTCAAAATATCTCATCCTATAGCACTTCACCTAGCGAGCAGTCTCCAGTCCCTTTGCCACAACCTCTCCAATGGAGGTGCTCTCAACTGACCTCGGGAGTCTCTTTTCTATTCCCTCTGCCTAAATACACAACTCTCTGAAGCTATCCCGCTTTGCAGTAAGTTGGGCTATCTATGGGTTAGGAGGTGGTGGTTGTGCAATCTGCACCTGTAGCTGGCTAATAGTAGCCTGTGTTGTGCTAGACGACTCTGAAGAGTCTGAACCTCTATCTATAGAATGTTAATCTATCCATGTGATGGATCCCTAATGGTAATACGTGGAGCTAAATTACTGGGCTGCTCCACCACTCTAGTTGTACGAGGCCTCGTCTTGAAGGGTACATCAAATAAATATCTCTGGATGCCACCCCCACCACCTCTGTCATCCCCATCATCATCGGCATTATCAGAGCTATCCTCATCCTCCTCCTCATCGAAATCCATGGCCACCCCACCTATATCCTCATCTGCTCCATGTGGTTGCTTCACCTATGCCTGTGTCCTAGCCTCTACTTCTGCCTATGGCTTCCGTCGTGCCCATTGTAAAATTGGTCCACCTAATAGCAAGGTAGGCTCATCTAGACTAGTCAATCTAGGAAATGGATGCGTGTATAAATATGCAACATAATCATCCATCATGTGTGCATCTATGACCTCTGGATGGATGGCCCAAAACTTTGGTTGAATATCGGTGTACTCTGCTCTCGTTGCCTCAAGAGTAATGAAGGGACCCCACTTTGCAACATCCTCCTAGCATCTGGCATAATGAGCCACACCCTGTAGCATCATCTGAACTTGCCCATATTGCCTAAGTACCCACATAACCAGAAAATGCTCAATGATGAAGGGGGTGTGGCCAATCAAGTATTGATATACCACAATAGGGCAGCTCTATGCCATCATCATCCCATGCATCAAAGTCAAGATATGGTCTCTAGATGATTGTATCCATATCATCTAGCACACGTCACTAGTACTCTAACTTGCCCAACATAGGCTGAACAAGGGGACCCGTGTATGTATATACATATGGATGGCCAAGCGAGTGACCTCTCCATACAATAGGGTGGGTGATGGCGATGTGCTCCCATGCCCAGATCTAAAGTAGAGTAACCCCAGAAGATATACTATTCCCATCTGTATATACTACCTGATGAAGATCGTGGTATAGATGGGCAAGCATGTAGGATCCCCATGCATATCTAGTCTGATGAAGGATCATGTCCTCCAAAATCTAACCCCAGCCTATTGATAGTCCCTTTGACTTGCGACCAGGACAAAAGAAGCCACCAATGAAACCTGCCAAAACTGATGGGAGTGGGACATAACCCTCTACCATATCTCTCCACACAATCTCATACCCACCAGCATGAGGATCCTAGAAGACTCATCGCAAAGCATTTGTACCTCCAATATCCTTGTGATCATAAATCACAAGTGCACCAACTACAGGGATGCCTAAAATCCTGTACACATCCTCAGGTTTAATAGTGATCTCTCTAGTCGGCAAGTGAAAAGTATTATGCTCACTATGCCATCTCTTGGCTAATGCAGTCAACAGTTCCATGTTAACCCTATACTAAGGGATCCTAAGAAGGGAACCCAAACCACACCTAACAATGACCCCTATCTCTGATTGGGATAATCTGGGAATCATCTCCCATATGCAGGGAAATCTCTCTTTGATTTAGAGGATATTAAAATCCTCCTATAACATTAGTACATCAATATTAAATCATCAGCAAGGAATATCAAAACCATCAAGAAAATCATGTCAATCAAGCAAGTGAAACATATCAACATCAGCAACATATCATTACTATTTGTTCTTCAAGCACGAAGGAAAATTTATCAAACTCTACTATTTGTTTTTCATCAAGCATGGAAACAATTTTGACAACCAATCAACTCAACATCAACATCATTACTATTTGTTTTTCAATCATGAAAGAAAATTTATCAGAATCATTTTACTTTTTTTTTTTTAAGCATGAAGACAAATTAATTAGATTATTACCAAAATCAAGTTAATTTATCCTTGGTTTTATTCAAAATCATCAAGCAAGCATCAAATCAATCTCCAAATTGCAAAATCAGCCAAAATTCATGGATGCGCTAAAACAGTATATCAATGTGCTAAATCGGTCAATGTGCTACTTCATCCATGGATGCGCTAAAATAGAGATTTCATGCGCTAAATCATCTATGCACTTTTTTATCAGGGGTATGTGCAAATCTATTTGTTGTGTGCAATATTCTAGCCTATGTGCTAATCAAGCATCATATGTGCGCAGTCTTCCTCTATGCGCTATTTTATCTATCCTATGTGCCATTCTATCTATGCGCTAAACTATTCATCTATGCACTAGACTGTTCTATCAATGTGCCAATTTTCATGTGTTATTCTAGTTATTCTATGCGCTAATCTACAACTCGCATGCGCTAAATGAAAATCCTATGTGTTAAAACAAAAATTTGAAAATTCAAAAAAATGAACAATTCGTAAAAAGTTCACTAAAAATTCACAAAGGAGGATCATGCAATCTTACCAGAGGTTCGTACGCTACTGGTCTCTAATGACAGTGGGCTCGCTCGAATCAGTGGCACTTGTAGTGGATCAGCATCTTGAAATTCTCTCTTAAAGCTCTAAAAATCACAAAAGGCTACTGTTCAAATGACAATGACTTTTTACCTTTTCCATCTTTTAAGGGGGTAAAAAAAGGGAGGTTATTTTTATTTTTATTGTGCAACACACTATTTCGAGAGATAAATCAATGAATTCTCTTCAAATCATTTTAATTCTTTCAATCATCATCAGTATCATTCAAATCACATGATTTATCTCTCGAGGGGGCATATAGCATCATCAGTCAATTTTCAAAGTCAGGGGAAATTTTTGGAATCTGAATTATTTGAATTTTTCTTTGAAGCAATACATAAAACACATCACTTCAAAGAGGGGAAAAATGTATACATCTAAAAATGGTCACAGTTAATCAAACTTGTTAATTAATTAAATATAAATTATTTAATTAATATTCTGAAAGTCATCTACATATAAATAAATTTAATTATTTATTTATATTGTTCATTTTTCTAATTCTTATAGTTTATTTAAATAAATAAGTTTATTTAATTGTTGCTATCTTCTTCTAAATTAAGTTAAATAAATTTCATTATTTATTTATATTAATTATCATGATTCTAAATTTGAATTTTCAAATAATAAAATATTCTGCTAACTCACCCTTCACTCCATATTTAAATTGAATATTGTAAATATTTAATTTAATACTTGTTTCCTCACCTTTCACATAATTAAATATTGTAAATATTTAATTATACATCTTTTTCACCTCTCACATAATTAAATATTAATTATTTAATTATGGAAGCTTCTAAATCCATGTCACACATAATTAAATAAATTTATTTATTTAATTAAGAATTTACCCTCAACTACTAACTAACTCCTCATAAATGAAGTGCACAAATGGCAATTTTCCCTCATTTTTTAATGGACAAGGTTGTGTAGGAGGAAACATTTCCCATTTTTCTCTCAACCTTTCACCTTTCTCTCAACCTCTAGAATCTCTCACCGTTCATCTTGACAGGTTTGATTTCAACTGTTGATCTTTGCCAACTAGATTTTTGCCTCCAAAAAATCTATAAATACAACCCTTTAGTGAGTAGATTTCATCCTAGATTTTGTGAATTTAGTGTAGTTACTATAGTTGCATTTGAATCAGCATTTTAGCATAAGCATATCAAGTTTTTCAACTTCATAGCTTCAATCAGTTAGCAATGGACATGCATGTTGCATAAACTCGTTCTCTAAGTTGTTATTTTCTCAAAGTTGTTGCATACACCAACTGAGAGCCAACAACTTACAATAGATCCTTGGAGATAGAGGACAATGGAATGCATTTGAAGGAGTTGTTGTTAGAGTTTTTTTTACTTTAAATTAGTTTCCTTTGATCTAATGTTTCATTGGTGTGTTAGTTTTATTATTAGTTGATCCACATATTCATCTAGAATCTCTCACCGTTCATCTTGACAGGTTTGATTTCAACTGGTGATCTCTGCAAGCTAAGAATACCTGTTATAGGGAGAAGCAAAGAGAAGCAACAAAGAGAATGCTCAAAAATATGGAGCTTTGTATTATCCCAATGTGTAAAAAGAATTAATTACAAAAGAAAAAAATTCAACCACATATAGGTCAAAAACCCTAAAAAATGAAAACCCTAGGCTTGCACATTAATAATTAATAAAATAATTAATTATTATGCACCTAATGTTAGCTTAAGTGTAAAAGAGATAAAAGGGACTTTAATTAATTAAACAAATATTGTTTAATTAATCAAGTAAATAACCAATTACTCTAACAAAACATCTCTTGTGTTGTGTGAGATCTATCTTCCTAATTATTTAATTGTCATTATTATATGTGTGGATCTTATCAAGTGTTATTAGAGCTACAAATCAAGCAAAGGTGAGTACAAAATCCTATTTTTTGAAGATTTTCCTTATATATTTCAAACAACCATTAATTTTTATGTAATTATTTATTAAAATGTTAGAGGATCATCTAAGGAACCTACAATCCAAGAATTTGATTTGAATCATCAATGTTAAACAAGTTATTGCAATTTTATAATTTTTCATAAATCCTCCTTCTAGGCTACAAGTTACATATTTTTTTGATATTCTGGAAATGTTGCAAAAGTTTATTAGGGGTCTATTACTTGTATTTATTTTTTTTGAGGCCAAAAATATTAGAAAATAATCTAATATAAGTTGGGTGTAGTAGAAATTTAGAAACCCTAGTTTCAATGTAGACCCATAATTTTGATGGAAGTGGAGATGCATTAAAATGTTGGCTTTAATTTAAAATAGTTGATTGTTAATTTAAAAAATGGGAATTATTTCTGGGCTAGGCCCATGTGACTTGATTTTTGGTTATTTTTGGGCGTTGTCCATGTGAATTTCGGGGTGTGCCTTTTTACCACCCACCCTTTTTTTGTGAATATGTACTTTTATCTTTAAATTAATATAGATCGCTGCCTATTCATAAAAAGAAAATGGGAATTATATTTCAATTTTATGTACTTAGGGATGTGATATTATAATGGATTTAGGTGGATGGAGATGTTGACATGTGGCACACATCCTTAAGTTAGTTATATTGGTTCATGTGGATAGCTTGAGTAATTCATTATATTAGTTGATGAGTAGGCCTTCATTATGATTATGATAAGCCTCTATTATATTGTTACGAAGAGGTCTATATATAAGAGGTGAATATCATTTTAATAATGTGTTGAGTATGATATTATATTTCAAATCTCTTGGAAATCTAGCATGGAGTGGCTTCTTCTCTTATGATTTTTGTATAGTGTTACTCTACCTCAAGGTTTTATTCAATTTTTTAATATATTGGATATTAGGGCATCTTTTCCCACAAAATAGTCTTATGTGTGGGATATATCTTCAAAATTGTGTTATTTTTATTATTATATGTGTGGATCTTATCAAGCTCCAAAAATCTCCTTCACACCCTTCTAGGAAGTTTATTTTCCTTTGCTTCCTCTCTCTATGTCAACCCTTTTGGAAACTTCATATTTCTCCCTTAAAAAAATGGTGCTTAAATTCATCACTACCTCCATGAGAACCAAAATATCACATTGAATGTTGGATGCACCTCTTCCCATTCAAAATCATCAAAAACTTTCCCCAAACCACCTCATTTTAGGTAAGTAATAATCAAAATAGCTATTTTAGTCGAACAAATCCATCTAAACACCTTCAACACCAACATGATGTTCAAATTTATTTGTGGCAATGATCTTGTGATCCCATTTGTAAAATATTGACTTGATTCATGTCATGCCTAAGCATTTAGTGTCATTTTCTTCAAAATATCAACTAGGATAAATTATGCCACCCTCACATTTATTGTTTACCATTTCCATAGAAATAAATTTCCACAAAATATACCCTTTAAAATGCTTAATTTTCATTCAATATTTGTGTGGAATTCTTTGTACTATCAAGGCCTCCTTCGGCTCTTATGCTACCCCATAAAACTCTAGCAACCCATAACCAAAATAATTGGTCTTATTTAGAACTCATTTATCCAATGAACAACTTGTGTAGTACCAATAGACTTCCTATACAACCTCCTTCACACCTCTTGTATCCTCTTATCATTTATTTTTCCAACTCTCCAACTCTATCAATGACCACCCATACACTTAATTAAGTATAAACTAACCTCTATCATAAACTTAGTAGTCTCTCAACCCACCATTCCAACACTCTCCAAGATGGATGTAATGTTATTTTGTGGAAATTAAACTAACAACACACACTAATCACATGTAGCATTTCCCATAAATGCCCCTCCAAACATAGCCAACTACCATACTTAGTGTGATTTCCCAAGAACTCAACATGGGAAATTCCCTAATTACTATGAGTAAATCCACCTACTATTGTATCTCTTGCAATTTCCATAAGTGAGTCAAAACTTATATTTCTTGATGCAAGTTCCTCAAAGTAAGAATACTCTTAATTGAAAATTTGTGCAGGAAATATTTAAATTGCATGGAGTTGTTGAGAATATTATCTTAGATAGAGATATGTGGATGACTTCAAGGTTCTAGAAAACCTTATTTTAAGCACTAGGAACTCAGAAAAACATAATTTTAACTTATTATTTGGAAATAGATGGTCAAATGGAAAGAGTCAATCAAGTACTAGAAGGATTTATTAAGGATATATTGCACGGATCAGAAATATGCATGGGAAGAGTACCTAGCGCTATTTGAGTTTTTATAATAATTTTTATCATTCTACAATTAAAATAGATCCTTTTAAATAATTTTATGGAAGAAAGTGTTGAAATCCTATTAGTTGTGATAAACTAGAAGATACGATTAACCTTGGGTTGGAAATGCTATCAAGAATAGAAGAGAAGAGTAAGATAATTAGAAAGAGATTAGAAGAATCAAATGATAGGTAGAAAATCTATGTTGATAATAAGTGTACACTATGACTATTCTTAGTACGAGATAAAGTACTCTCATTATGCACCTCTTCATCAATTTTGGAATTTTTATCATCATTGTCCAAATTGATCACAATGGGAGGTTTTATGAAAATAGAATTTGAATTTTCTCATTTCACTTCTTGTTTAGGTTCTATGTCTTGTCTTGGTGACAGTTGTATTTCTTCTTGAGTTTTTTGCATAGGTGTTGGATTATCATGCACTGTTTTATTCTTTTCTTCTAATTGATGAGTGACAGCATGATTCCTATGCCTACGCTCTTTAGCATTTTGGTTTCTTCTTACATGTTTTTTATTTTGTGATGGGAAAGGAGAAATTTTATCAACCATTTATTTATTATCTTGTATCAAGGGAGGAACTAAAGGAACCATTAGGGGTTGGGAAACCACTCTCTTTAGGTTTATACACTTATTTTATCTTTGGAGGCACAAAAGGAATCATTTGATTGTCTCATGGTCTTTTATAGGATATGGGTGGAGGAAATACACCATACTTTCCTTGGTTACTTGGAAGGGTCTTTACTTCAAGCATAGGTTCATTCATAACAAGCGAGGGAGGAGGAATAACCATGGACCTATCATTCTCAGGAATATTGCTAAGAGATAACAGTATACATTTTGCCTTAAATTTTTGGTATTTGACTTGAAAAACAAATCTTCACGAGGCTTTATAGGTTCCATAGTTTGAGACCAAAACAAATCCAATTGAAAGTTTCCATGGGGAGACAATGGATTAAACCCACTATGATGCACTATAAATATCTCATTTTCAAAGGGGAACTTCATGCACTTTTGAATAATCGATGGAACAACATTCATGGAGTGTAGCCATTGGTAGCCTAGCTTCACAAAAAATTGGTTGGATGTCAAGATAATGGAGAATGATACATCTACTTATTTTGGTCCAACTTTAAGAGGAAGAGTGATTGAACCTATTGTAGGGTGAGCAAAACCATCATGAATTTTTATCCATGTTTCTGATTTTTTATAAGTATCTTAATAAATTCCATGCACAAACAAGAATTCCTCAGTGATCACATTCTCTACACACATGGGATAAATGAGTATCCCAGTTTCGTCTTGTCATTGATACGTCTGGAAATATAGAGAGGACCAATGGGTGCATGTCTAAGTGTATCATTATTGGTGAAAGCAATGTTGGGTATCATAGTGGTTTGTCTCTTACAAGGTTGAACATCTACAAAACCAACCATTTCTTGTATACCATCCCCATTATCATTGGAATTATCATTCTTGATGTTTGTTTTATCAACATTAATATCATCATTCTTAACATTACAAGCTTGCACAAAGTTGGTTGAATGATTAGGCATTGGGTTGGTAAAAATTTACAAATTTTGGTTAGGTAGGGAAACAAACATATTCATATGATCATTAATGTCACCTAGCTAGATGTGATTAGAATCAATGAGGTCTTGCACTTGATATTTAAGATGCATGCATCATTCTAATCATGTCCACTTGTGTGGTGATATTTAAAAAATACATTGGAATTAAAACTTGGAGGTATAGGGTTTTTTGTGTCCATAGGTCTAGTCAAAGGCAAGCAAATTAAGTTCTTACTCAAAAGTTGCAAAATGATCAAATGGGGGGAATTGACTAACAAGGTAAATTGTTTAGCTTTCACTCTAAATTGATATGGGGTTGAACTTATGGAAAAAACTTGAGGTTCAACATGGTTGGTTGTTTGAGATGGATTTGTCTTCATAAATTTCTCATTTTTATTCTTGAATGGTTGGTAGTTGTTTTGAGGTATGGATTTAAACTTCTCAATATGAGCTGATGAGGATATCTCTTCATACTAACTAGCTAAATTTTGATAATCATGAAGGGTCATACACAAATGTATGAAGGATGGAAATTTCATTAATCAGATTTTATGGGTCAATGCAGGATCATGGGGGTCCAAACTAGGCCTCTAAGTGGAAATGAAAACTTAGAAAAATAGAGTTAGGAAACTTGACATAAAAAATTGAATAGGTTATTAACATAATTTGAAAAATAAGAACACTGAGGATAGGGGCGATGATGGAATTGTTGGGTGGGAATCATTGTGGAGGTCTGAACACTGAGGAGGGGGGAGATGATGGAGGTCAAAACACTAAGGACAGGGGTGACGATTATGATGGTGAAGAGGCAGATGAGGAGGGAGATGGATGCAATCGGTTCCCTTGATGTTGTTGGCCTTCTTCCTAAGTTGGGTTGTGGCCTCTCAGTTTATGGGGCGTTCCTTTTTGCTGCTCGGGGTGTAGTTTTTTTTGTTGTTTCTTTCCCTAGCATGCTTTGTGTGGGCTCTGCTCGTGGACTTTGCTATTATTTGTGGTGACGTTTCTCTCTCTTCCTATAGGTGTGGGTGAGGATTTTGGATTTTGTGAGCTTCTTCTTGTGTGGATTGTGGAGCTTTATCCTATTCGGGCCTTGCTTTGTTGGGTCTCCTCTGGGGTATTTTTGTTGTGGCTCTTGCTTTGGGATTTTGGGTGGTTGTCTTGGTACTGGGTGTGGCTCATGGGTGGACTATGATAGGGTTGTTTGTGGTAGGAGCCTACATTATTTCAGACCTTATAGGGCTAGATGGTGTTGTTCATGGTTTTGCTCTCTTTCCCCTCTCTTTGTTATTCAGTCTCCCTTGCCTAGCTCTACTCTTTGGTTGCCCCTGTGGTCTATAGGCTTTGGCTCTGGGTTTTGCGGTGGCTTTCTTGGTGCTAGGTGTCATGTGTGGGGGGATTATGATGGGTTTTTTCATGGTGGGATTTTGCATTCTCTCAAACCTTGGAAGTTCAGATGGTGAGCTTCTCTTGTGCATGGCTCTCCTCTTTGGTTTCTCTTGTGGCTCGTAGCCTTTGTTTGCTTATGTGGTTCTAGATTTTGGTTATGCTTCCCTTAGACTGATGCAAAGTGGTTCGAAAAATATTTTTTTGTTGGAGTTATCCATGGATTTTTTTTATTCTTTAGCT
This sequence comes from Sequoiadendron giganteum, assembly GCA_007115665.2. NCBI lineage: Eukaryota > Viridiplantae > Streptophyta > Pinopsida > Cupressales > Cupressaceae > Sequoiadendron > Sequoiadendron giganteum. Next base: position 93,067,474 of record CM021108.1, read on the forward strand.
TCTCCTTTTTTGTTGAATTCTGGGTGGTATTCTAAGTTTCTCTCTTTGTCCTAGCTGGTCGAGCCCCTTCAGGCTTAGTGTGTTTCCTTTGAAGCTTGTTGTTTGTGGGTGTTGGCCTCTTACCAATTTTTTCAATTGGGTGGTTTGGCTTCTTGTTCTGCTATTTTGTTGGTCTTCTTCTCGAATCCTATGGAGGTGGAGTTGGGAGGTGATTGTCTTTGGCTTCCTCAATTGTTGATCCTGTTGAGGGGGATTCTTCTCTTATGGAGGTGGAGGTTGAGGGTGTTGGAGTCTTCAGGTGGTAGTGTATATGGTGGCCAAAACACTCTCTCCAATAGAGGGGAGCTTCTTCCTACTAAGGTGGATTTGGAGGTGGTTTCCTAGTTTGATCTTTTTCTATGTGCCTAGTGGTTCATTGTGCTCTCCATCTCCCCTATTGAGGTGGGGTTTTTGGAGTTGATGGCATTTTTTCTTAGGGGAGCGATGGTGTCTTACACCATTAAGCAGGTTTTCTTTATTGGCTCAGTGGTTTCATCCATGAGCAGCTTCTTTGTGTATGCAGGCAAGTTCTTTGTGTATCTAAAACAGTATTTGGTCCCGGTTTAAACTAGGTTGTAAAAGGGTTCCAGTCCCTTGCTTGTTTATTAGTTGTAGTGTGTGTAGTAATGTTAATCTTTTTGAGGCTACTATGGGGCTACTATTGTTTTATGGGTTATATTATTTTCATATTTCTTTTCTTGTTAGGTTGATGGTTCCCTTCAAAACCATTGTGTAATAGGTTCTAGGCCCCATAAAAACCTTCTTTTACCCCTAATCAAAAACATAATTTAAAAAATATGTAAGAACAAAAGTTGTAGAAAATTGAATGTAGTTTCTAGGCTACTAGTCCTTTATTGGAAAAAATAAATTTGTTTTGCAAAAAATTGAAATTTCAGTGCAGTGGTACTAAATTTTCAAGGAAAAGCTAAGAAGCGGGTGTATGTTTTACCACCCTAAGGACAAGAAAAGAATACTTTTTTTTCTAAATATTTCAATATATGTAGAGGACACATGCTTGGATGTGCCATATTTTTTTGTAGTTTTTTTCCATGTAAATAATTAGTTATCATTTTTTATTAGAAAATTTCAAAATTATCAAAACGTGTGTGCCTAGCCACCATAACTTGGTAAAAAATTTATGAAATTCAATTTTTTTATCCTATGGTATGCAAAGCATAGAATGTGACACATCTGTAGGTTCAAAAAATGTTAAGTAGTTTGAAAGTTATAGAAGTTTTCAATCAGCCTATTAATCAAGACTTTAGTCATAATGTGTGTAGAAAATCAATAATTATTATTTATTATATTCAAAATAAGGCATAACTTATATTGGTGGAAATTTGACAATTTTTTATATAAACCCTTTTCATTTCATGAAATCTGGATAAAAAAAATTCGTCAACCAAAAGGGCGAACTTCAGAAAACTAAGGAAATTTTGTAAACTCATTTTTTTAGTTGACTTTCCAAGTTTGACAATCCCAAGCCAAAAACCAAGGCAAACCTAAGGGAAATCCATGTTAGCATATGGATTCTAGTGTTTTCATCATGGTACTTATCCAAAGAGCCTGTTTGCCAGGTTTTCACTGTTGGACAAAATTTTTCTCTTTGATATTTTCTGATTTTTTAATTTTTTTGTATTTATCTGATAGCCTTGATGCTTTAGATGATCACTGATTATGCCAAATCCATTGATGATGTTGATGTAGAGACTGGTGCCATGATATTCCAATGATGACCTTTATGAAGTAGTTGCCTTGTCAGGATCATAGCACTTGCATACAATTGACTGATGTAATTGTGATCCTTTTTTATATTAGAGTTGGCCTTATCAGAATACACACATCGCGATAGAATGTCATGAGAGTACTTATGATAAAGAGTTGTTTCCAAGATGTGACAAATTTGTGACATGGTTCTTTTGTACTTTAAGCAAGATGTAGGATTATGGTAGATGATGGTAGACATGGACGGATTTTTTGGATGTTTGGACGTAACAATTTTTATTCGCCAAACTTGGGGTGCTGGATTAAGATAGTGTTTGGAACCAACACTTTTATATGTCTTTCTTGATGGCCATTTTGAAGGAGGTGGACATGTATTATATGTGGAAGTCCTCTTGTGCTATGGCTCCATATTTTGATTGATTTTTGACATATTTTCTTGACTTGATTCATTCTTTTCCTGACTTGATCCATTTTTCTTTGGGATCCACTTTAGCTTCATTTGTCCACTTGTATTTTTGTACTCAATGGCCTTTGACATTTGATTTTGAACTTTAGACTTGTAATACTTTTGTTTTTGTTGGTTCCAAATTGAAGGTTTATTTATGTTGAAGTTTATGGTGTGGATGGACGGGGTGTTGGCAACAACCTTGTGACAAGGACTACTCATGGCATCCATTTTGATGTTTGTATTAGATAAAGTTTCCCCCAATATCGAGGAGGAACCATTATCATTGTTTGATTTTCTTACTGAGGACTAGCCAAGACCTTGATATCTATAATTTTCTTGAACTTGTACTAGTTCCAGAATTCCTTGCTCGTGTAGGCCTAGTCCTTTTCCTTGATAATGCATGTTCTGACAGATTTTGTTTGTGATGAGGTACTTGTCATTTTTGAAGCAAGATGCCAACCCAACATTGTTTATGTGAACATTGTTACTTGGAATATTCTCATCTTTAAGAAAGCCTGCTCTGACAAAGGTAGATGATCCTAGTTGATAAGATGTTGTAGCTTCATTGACATGTTAGCTAGAGACATGATTAACATCTATGGTATGATTTTGTGACATATCAGATTTAGATGATTCTGTTGGTAATTCCCAGTTGATGTCAAAACTATCTTCATGGTCATTATCATAGAGTCCAGTAAATGCAGCTATAGCTTGATCATTTGCAAATATGTCTAGAATAGTAGCCTCTTGTTCTATAGGAAGATCATTTATGTGTCCCATGGAGGCAAGTGTTTCATTTTTGGAAGTTTTGGTAATCAAAGCCTGAATAGGGTCATCAAGTGTTTGGTCTTGAATGACATAAAGGTCGAGTAGTGGATCATTTTGGACTTATTGATCAAGGATAGTGTCTTGGTCAAAGATGGGGTTGTCTTGGATGACATGATTGGAAGTAGGATCTTGACCAAGAATAGGTTCATCTTGGATAACATGGTTGTGAATGGAATTTTGACCAAGGATGGGTTTATTTTGTATGCCATGATTGTCTAGGAGGACTTCTTGAATGGAATTAAGGATGGGGTCATGGGATCGACAAATTTGATTTTGAGATGAAGGGGGGGTTATGGTGTCATGCTTTGGGTTTTCGTCTTGACATATGTCCTCAAAGTTAGACAATGGAATATGACTTTGGACAAGGATATAATTTTCATGGCTAGGTGTGTGTTGGGATGGAGTGACTTGGAATGGATTGGTGGATATAGGACTGGGATAGGATGTGGATACTTGGAAAGGGTTAGTGTATGAAGGACTAGGATTGGATGTGGATAAAGGACTAGGATAGGACGTGTCTGAAGGACTAGGATATGATGAAGGACTAGAATAGGACATGGGGGTTTGGAATGGATTGATGGATGGTTGATTTCCCTTGTCAAGGTTAGGATAAGGACAATAGGTAGACTTTTGTTGTGGACTAATGGCAGGATTTGTGTTAAAGGACTCTTGATAGTTAGAGTGGATGGATGGAGGACTAAGACTTATGAACTATTGGTAAGATGGATATTTGGGTGGTTGATTATGGGTTGTGGATTTGGACTTGGATTGGAGGTATAGTATTTTGAAGTCCCTAGCTAGTTAGTCTTGACCATTAATGAGAAATTGGCATTCAATTAAACTAGCAAGCATATCAAAGTGGCTTGAAGACATGATGGTGGATGGCATGAGGCTATTCTTTATGCAAGGTGACAATGCAAAGTGATAAAAGGGGACGCATTATGTCAAATTATTTTTAGGAAAGGTTCACTTAAGCATTCAAATTTTGGCCAATGTGTCAATTTGGATTGTCAAAGGACTTGCTTGTAGGATTAAGTGACAAGGTGACAAAATGACAAGGATGACAATGACCAAAGGATTGATTTTTTGTTTCAAATTGAGAGCATTTTCCAAATTTGTCACGGATGTTTATTTGTTTGAATGTTTGAGAAGACACTTGGAAAACACAATATTTTATCTTTGATCAAGCACAATCCTAGGCTAGGCAAGGACAGTATTCTCTAGTTTCCACGTGGGTTTCCCCAACCACACTTATTCTTAGCATGTGAATCCAGAAGCTTGGCCGCACAGGCTCCCCCTTACATTGCACTCACTTCTCAGTTCAACCAAGCTTCCAACCCCCATAAAACTCTCATGGCAGGTTGATCACCTCTACTAAGAACTGGGAGAATGTGGATGCCTTCAGAACAACCATTTTTGCACTAGAAAATAGAAGGATTTTGGCTACTACACAAATTTGTTGAGTTCAGGACCCCCGTTCGAGTGGCCATACATGGGGCACAAGATTAAGCTTCGTTTAGGAGGCACTCCAGCCTGAAGAGGTTACGCTCAACAAAGTTTTGGGGAGTACTACTTGGTCTGTATGACACATCTGCACTCGTAATCCTAAGCTTTCTCTAAGGATTCACATTTATATAATGGTCGGGGGTAGCTCAGCTAAAGAGCTTCATTGTCAGTTTGAGTCACCTTGGGGTGAGTACTTTTTCCCACCAAGGAAGACCCAAGTCCTAGACTTAATAACAATTTCTCTTACACCCAGGACCACACAAGTACACAAGGGGAGAGGATACTTCTATTATTGAATTGGGGTGCACAAAAATAGATGGGTCTAGTTTTTTGATCACCTAGTTTGCATAAGGTGAGAGCATAATCACCTACCACCTTCAAGCACAATCAAGAAAAGTTGTTTAACCCCCTAATTAAATCTAAGTGAGACAAACAAAGGTTCTTTTTAAAGCACCAATGGAAGTGTTTTCTAATCTAAAACAAGCACAAATGGTTTCAAAATAAAATTCTTGGATAATCGAACTTACAAAACCACTTGTTAGTAGTCTAAAAAGATGTCTTTGACCCAAGAAAATTTAGACCATTTTTTTTTTCCAATTGATCCAGGTTTTCCTTTGAAGTGTTTATTTTTCCTACACATTCACAAAACCAACAACAAATCCAAAACCCTAACAAGATAATTGATCACTAATATTAGAGGGTTAGCTAGTCAAGACAAATCTAATTTTTGGAAAAAAAATTGCATCCAAAATAAAAATAAAAACAGAGAATAGACCCTTACTAAAATTTTGATACCTTTCCAAAAATGTAAAGAAATCCGAAAAAATCACTGTTTTGCATCTAAAATTATTTTTTTATGAAAAATCATAAAAAAAATTATAAAAAATAAAAAATAGGTCCCAAAATTGTGATTTTTTTACTGAAGGTGCCCGACATCATTCCAAATCTACAAAAAAAAAATTGTGAACAAATCTGCAACCGTTTGTGAGATATAAGCAAATCTTTGTGAAACCCTAATTTTGAAAGATCTATTTTTTGTCTAATTATTTTGCATCCAAATTAAAAACATAAATAATATACCCCTATTGAAATTTAGAGAGATTTCCAAAAATATAAAAATATCTGAGAAATTCACTAATTTTCTCTCAAAATTGATTTTTCATGAAAAATACCAAAAATATTATAAAAATTTCAAAACAACTCCAAAAACTCTGATTTTTGGACTAGAGTCTTTTGATATTGTCTTCAACTTGGAAAACAAATTTTGTGAGAAAATATGTAGCTTTTTGAGAGATATGGTCAAATCTTTGAAAACTAGGGTTTTGTCTACAAAATGATGCAAAACCAGCAATAAAATTGCTAACAAAACCTGCAACAAAAAGGACCCAACTCCAAAATTCCTCAAAATTTCTCAAAACATGTCAGGTTCACCAATATAACTAAGGGAATTCTCCTAGGGTTAGAAAATCAAATGCAAAACATGAAAACCCAAAGTGATAATGAAGTGTAAAGGAATAAAATGAAAACAAATGAAACAATCTCACCAAAATGTCTTCATTCTTCATGATTGACCTCCATTATACCTTCTCAACTTGCTGAAAATGTGATGGTGCCCTCAGATTTATGATGAAAAATCTAATGACAATGACAAGTCCTAATCAAATATTAAAGGATTTGAGTGACTACATGCAATATAATGTTATAATGCAACTAGTAAGCCTCTAAAATATGTCTAAATTATGCCAAATGAAATGTAAATATGCCTATGACAAAATGACAAGAGTGCAAGAGTATGAGATTGTCGGATCATGAGGTTGCAAGATGACAAAATGAGACCAAAATTGCCATTTTATAGAAAATGCAATTTTGTGTGAATGGCCAAGATGAAAAGTTGGCAAGTGCCCTAGAATCAATGGACAAGATTCAATATGACAACCCACAATTAGGGTTAGGGAAACATTAGGTCAAATTTGAAATGAATGGATAGGATTGATTTTTTAGAAAATCAAATCAAGGGTTGACAATTCCTGTGACAAGAGATAAGATTGGCGCAGAAAAAGAGGTGGTTGGAAAATCAAGGAAAAATACTGTTTTGAATTAAAAATTAATTTTCATTCAAAAGATGGGGTCACATGATAGTAAATAATTAATTTGAATTATTTACTAAAAAGAGGGAAATTAGAAAGTGGGACTATTTTAAATAAATAATAAAAAATAATTTTATTTAAAATGAACATAGACAAAGAGGTGATAGGAGAAATTAAATAATAAAAAATATTTAATTTAGGTGGCTAATGAATAATTAAATATTATTTAATTGTAGAAGAATGTAACAAAGGGAATCTTTTGAATTAAATATAATGATTTAATTCAAAATTCAAGAGAGTGGACCAAATTAAATAAATAAAATTTATTTAATTTAGGAGAAAAAAGGCTGATGAATAATTAAATAATTAAAAATAATTATTTAATTATAGTGGAAAGTGGAAAAAAATTAAATAAATAAGAATTTATTTAATTTTAGAAAGAAGAGGACTTAATTAGTGATGTAATTAAATAAATAAAATTTATTTAATTAATCAAGGAGGAATAAAGATAAAAGAAAATGAATTAAATAAATAATTAAAATTATTTAATTAATAGAAGAATTATGACTTTAGAAAATAATTAAATAGTTAAAATTATTTAATTATCAAGGACAAAAGGGGAAATGATGGAGAATTTAGAAATCGCAAGCTTGGGACATATTTTAGTGTCTACAGATGGAAACCTAAGTCACTCATTTGGTCCATAGTTTAGTATTGGTTCATACCGGCAGAACAGAATGAAGAATAGGGTATTTGGTTAAAGGTAAAGATGTCGATCAGTATACTTCACCGAACTATTATTTTGAGTTGTGTATCTCAAAGAGTGGTATTTTTATGTTGGTACTACCTTATTCAAGAAGTATCTTGATGCGAATTTACTGGTGTACGATCTAGGAGATTCGGTGCATTGATCTTTTGGCTATCTATGGTAGAAGGCCGACTTGGTGGATATAGCTTTTGCGGATGTCCAAGGAGTAATTGGTTAAATGTTTTTATGTTTGAAAATTTTTATTTGGGTCCCTAATATAATATGGCCGAATATGGATGGTGTGCATAAATATTTAGCTGAGGATTTAGCTGACAGTTGGAAAGTATTTTATGTTTTATAAATGTCGGCATATGAATGATCAAATCTTTGATAGCAGATATATATATGAGATCGGTTGTATCACTTTTAGAAATTTGAATATGTGAGATGTGAAGTATATTAGTGTGGTGCAAAATTGAGAAGGGTAATGGTGTGAATTTATCTATTTATGGATTTATGATGCGAATTGTAGAGCAGAGCAGATAGAAGTGCAGAATCGGACAGAAGGTCTGAAATCTGATCTATGAGCCTAACCGAAATTGTAACCTAGCATAAGTAGATGCTATTACTTCAATTCAATCCTCAGATGGTTTTAATTTGAACATTTTTTAAGGTAGTGAGCCTTTCTATTTTGATCAGCGAGCTCTAGGCAGTGAGCCTGAATGCAAGTGCATTCCCATTTTGTAAAACTTATATTTGAGTACTCAAATTGTGGATTGACCTCCACCGTGGTTTTTCCCCTAATAGGGTTTCCATGTAAAAATCCTTGTGTTATGGTGTTGTGGATGATTACTTTGTGTGTTTTCATTTTTCCTTTGGTTTAATATTGAAATGGTTTAAATATCAGATTAATAAAGTTCAGATTTGTAGAACACTAATTCACCCCCCCTCTAAGTGTTCCCTTGAGTCCAACAATTGGTATTAGAGCTTAGTTCCTCAGAAGAAGTTTAGCAGCTTGAGGTAGATATTGGAATGTAATGGACTCTGGTATTCTTCAGTAGCAGCTTTTAGTGGAACTTGATGACCTTGATCAATCTAAAGAAGAAGTCTAAGAATTGAAAGAAAATCTTAGGGATGCTGAGAAATTCATTCAGACATTGAAGGGTCACATTGCCAAATCTAGGGAAAACATGGATGATGCTCACCTGAATCAAACCTTGAAGGAAATAACTGAAGAATGTGAAAAGCTTGCTAGAGACAATGCTAACCTAAAACATGAAAAGAATCTATGATGATGAAGCTAACTAAGGAGATTGAAGAAAGGAAGAAGAATGAGGAGAACCTTGCTCAGTCCCTAAAATAAAAATCTGATGAATGCAGAAGAGTAAATGGATAATTCATTCAGTTGGAGAGTGAACTACAACAATTTAGAAAAATGAAGAAGAACTTGAAAAATAGATTGTTATTCTTAGAGATGAACTTACTACTACAAATGAATACAAGGATAAGTTCAAGATTAGTTTAGCTAAGCTTGATAACTCAAAATCAGAAGAGTGAAAATGACCAGTGAGGTCTTGGATATGAAAAGGAGAAAGCTTTAAATCTGGACAAATGAATTTCAGGCAAGGAAACCATATGAACAAAGGTGGAAGGCATCTAGTAAGACAACCTAATGCTCAAAATTTTTATGGATATTGTTTTACTTGCAATAAATTCAGTCATATGGTTGCTTAGTGTAGAAGTAATATGAAATCAAAAGATTCATCATTTTTTGGTCAATGTTTCAATTGCAAAAAGTTTGGTCATAAATCAATTGAATGCAGAAATGTGTCAAACTACTCTGTCAGTAGAAGGAATGTTGAATGTTATACCTATGGAAGATTTAGGCATATTGCTAATCAATGAAGATCAAGAATAAATCAATGGAATGATTGGTCTGGACAAGGAAATATTATGTACTACAATTGCAACAATATGGTCACATTGCAAAATTCTATAGAAATAAAAATGTGGATAGAAGAGGTTCAATGTACCAGGGCAGAAACACACAGAATTATAATAAAGAAAAAGGAAAAATGATTGTGGATAAAATAAAAAATCAGATGAAGAAGACATGGGTAAGGAAGAATGATTCTAATGTTGGAAATGGTTTTGCACCAGAACCTGCTTCATGTAATTCCTCCATAAATTGATTTCAGGCCATGGGTCTAGGGGGAGTTTTTCAAGAAAATCCTTTTCCCCTATCTATAGCTGGTACCAAAACTCAAAATATTGTCAAAAAGGAGTATTAATGATATGCAGAGGTTTTGGAAAATATTCACTAGGAAACTCAAAGAAATCATATGTTCGTGGAAGAATTTGTCTCTCGTTGTCTGAGAAAACAAGGTATCTGGAAAACCTAGGGAAAAAGCATTTATTACAAGTGTGCGAGTCATAAAAGGAAAGTTGAAACTCTCATTTGTCACTTTGCATCGAATAAGAGAAGAAGGAGAGCACTCAGTAGTAGAATTTTGAAGGAGTAAAGATAATTTGGCGGTGAAACTCAAAATCTATCAAGTATTTCAGTTGCTTTTGAATTTTCATATAATTTGGTGTGGGCCTATACGAAAGGAAGAATGGAACAAATCAAAGGGTCAATCAATTTAAATGAATTCAATAGTGAAAATATTAGGGCCGTGAGAAATTTGTTGTCGCCTGATGAATTGAAGTGGTTAAGAGAAGCCAAACATAAGAATTTAGACATTTGGAATGAGTTACCCTACTTTGAGAACACATAAATCGTTAAATTCATTTTGAGAAGATTGAATAATGACACCTTGATTATGGACAAACCCTACATCATTTTGAAGGAAGTAATTATAAATTTGCCTGGATTATGTGGAGTTGGGGATATACTAGAAAAATAAATCCATCCGGAATAAGGAATTTGAGACCCTAACTGGAGTCATTGGAGATCAAAGGGAACTGATAATATCGGCAACCAAAAACCTTGTGATAAGGTACATTGTGCACAGGGTATCATATAAAATATTTTTCAAAAATAGAGAAGGAGAAACCTTGGTTGGTGCAGTTTACATATCTCACAAAATGATAACAGAAGGTCAAGACTTTGACCTATGTGGATTGCTAAAGGATCAACTGATGGAGAATGTGTGATCAACAAAAGAGACATATTACCCTTTCAGGTTTGGTACTCTGGTCATATGTTTGGTAATGTACTTTCTAAATTATTTGTCGATGAACAACAATGTGGTGTGGAAAGTAAATGAAATGGTGTGCAAATAAATCTACACAAACTTTAAGAGCTTGGCTAACTATGATCAAGAATTTAGAAATTTCTTTAAGAGTTTACTTGGAAAGTGTGGCTCAGTTGGTATTTCTCTTTCGGTAAGAGCACTTGAAGTTGGTTCCTCTTCTGATGGGATGGAGAAAAAGAAGAAAAGATAAAAAGAAACTATTTTTTATACTCCTCTGGAATGCAAGATTCTGAAAAATTGAAGGAAAGAGAAAGGAACAGGAGATTGTGGATATACCAGATGAGGAATCCAATGAGGAAACTAAGGACACAAAGGGAAAAGAACCATATTGAACTGAACAAGAACAAGAAAAGGAAATGACAGAAGCAAAAGAAGAAGAAGATGACTTGACAAAAGAAAAGCTACATCAGCTTATTCACAAGGAAGGTGGATTGCAGAAAATTGCTCAATTATGGCCCATCAGACCCTCATATGATTAGGATATTCTTTTGATTGTACTAAGTTCTCATGTTGTGCACAATCAGATCAAATTGGAGAGTTTGTAGAATATTTTACCTAAGGAAATGATTGAATGCATTAAGGAAACAATGGAATCTGAGTCTCAAGAAAAAGACGAAAGAGAAGTTATCTCACATTTGAAGGGGTAGTTCAGGCTATCACTCACCAATTTGAAAAATAAAATGAATGAGTTGAGGCAATGCATAAGTGTGGAAAATAACATCTATAACTATTGCATCCATTGGCCTCATGCAGTTGGGAAATACAAAGAGAAGTTGGAGCAAATTGAAATAGAATTGAATGGGATTCGAAATTTTTTTGATATATTTCAGGATCAGAACGGTACAATCAAGAAAAGAATTCAAGGGCTATAATTTGAGCACACAAATATTCAATTCACTAAAAATACACTTGTGGACACTTTTTGGAAAGTAAAGGGCTTAACTAAATGCTGACTAGAACAGATGGTTGAGATACTGAGGAAAGGTGAAAATTAGAAGATGCGATCACAATCCCAGAATCCCTCACCGAGATTGTCAACAGGACATCTAAGAATAATAGCATGATCATAATCATTGGGATTGCAATACAATCTTGGAAGAAATTTCTTTCGGAGATGAAAGAAAATCACAAGATAATTTTCTACCTCAAGTAGCAGTTGTTCTTTTTCAAAATTTTGAATCAGTTTTCAAGTTTTGGTCATATTTCAAAAGGGGGGTTTGACCACGTTTTTTTTCATTGAGTTTTTAGAATATGGCTTGTCATTTATGTCAAAGGGGGAGAGAAAGCAGAGAAAAATTCCTCATCAATTTTAGGGGAGCTATGTTTTGAAGTTTTGAAGTGTGATAGCGTACTCATATTGATTTTGACACTTAGTCATTTTTCACTGAGTGTTGCCATAAATTCCAAAGGGGGAGATTGTTGGAATATGGCTTCTAGTTTTTTCATTGATGGCAACCTAAGTCACTCATTCAGTCCATAGTTTAGTATTGGTTCATACCGACAGAACAAAATGAAGAATAGGGTATCCGGTTAAAGGTAAAGATGTCAATTTGTATACTTCACCGGACTATTATTTTGAGTTGTGGATCTTAGAGAACAGCATGTTGATGTTTGTACTACCTTATTCAAGAAGTATCTTGATGTGCATTTATTGGTGTACGATCTAGGAGATCCGGTGCATTGATGTTTTGGCTATCTGTGCTAGAAGGCCGACTTGGTGGATATAGCCATTGCGGATGTCCAAGGAGTAATTGGTTAAATGTTTTTATGTTCGAACATGTTTATTTGGGTCCCTGCTATAATATGGCTAACTATGGATGGTGCACATAAATATTTAGCTGAGGATTTAGCCAACAGTTGGAAAGTATTTTATGTTTTATAAAATTCGATATATGAATGATCAAATCTTTGATAGAAGATATATATATGAGATCGTTTGTATCATTTTGTAGATGTGAATGTGTGAGATGTGAAGTATATTAGTGTGTGGTGTGAAATTGAGAAGGGTAATGGTGTGAATTTATCTATGTAGGGATTTATGATGTGAATTGCATAGCAGAGCAGAGTGAAGTGCAAAATCAGATAGAAGGTCCAGAATCTAATCTATGAGCCTAACTAGAAGTGTAACCTGGCATAAGTAGATGCTATTACTTCATTTCAGCCCTCAGATGGTTTTAATCTAAATATTTTGTAAGGTGGTGAGCCTTTCTATTTTGAGCAGTGAGCTCTAGGTAGTGAGTCTAAATACAAGTGCATTCCCATTTTGTAAAACTTATATTTGAGTACTCAAATTATGGATTGACCTCCACGTGGTTTTTCCCCTAATAGGGTTTCCACGTAAAAATCCTTGTGTTATGGTGTTGTGGATGATTACTGTTACCCATTTTTCACTTACGGGTTCAAAAGGGTAAAGTTTGTTCTTAACCAAAGAAGACAAGGTGCATTCTATTATCCTTCTTTATCACACTCAAATACATGAATGAAAAAAATTAAAAGATTTTAAGTGCAGATTTTTACATTCATATATATGCTTGTAACATAGAAAGACACATATTTCTAAAACATATAATCTTTATTGAGTGTGATAAGATACATGTGTCTCACACAGCAAGTCATGAGATTGACTTCTCTTTGATGCAAATAAAGATAAATTGATACATGAATAAATGAAGAAAGTCAAAAATAAACATGTAGTAGGGATGACCAGTCATTGCCTGAATGACTGGTTGAGGCTTGTCTCACTCTGATGTGTCCTCGTTGCTTGTCCTTCCTAGTTTATGTATGCTCCTGTTCCTGCAACAGTCAAACAATATGTTAGAGTTATACTCTAAGCAATGAAAAGTCAAAGCTACATATGCTCATTTATGTTATCCACCTATCCGTGCATCAATTTATCTCGTGTGTGTTAGTTGATCAATGAATGCCTCGGGTGTTTTTTAGGATCATTTGGTCAACGCGCACACGAGGGACGGTCACTTTTTCTAACTTGTTTATTTCTTGTGCAGCTATAGATGTAGATATGACTTAATCAAATGAGTGGGGTAGAATGAGGCTCCCACAAGGGTTGAGCCCAGCTCATAGTAAAATGTGCATACAGGAATATCATGAGTAATTTGCTTCAAGTTATGAGTATAACTATTACAGGCTCGTAGTGCTACAAAAGATTGCATGAAGAATCATATGCAATAGAGAGCCATCATTTGCAATTTTTACCTTAACAATACTATGTTGACATAAACAAAGATGCAAAAGCAATAGATATTATGACATTCACCAACAGGAGGGTTATCATGATATATCATATATGACATATCCAAGATAAAGCAGTTTTGATATCTTAAATGCATATCCAAATAAGGCCAACTTCTGAATGGATAGGGAGCCTTTGTTCAGACTAGATGCAACATTAATGCTTGATAGTGATAGGGACAGTGACCATGCCATAATAGAGAGTAACTAAAACATGGAGGACTATATAATGAAAAGACAACTATAGCCATTGAATCTTGATGGGATAGGTGTAAAATGGTAGCTTAATTGCTAGTGGCTGATATTGGATAACCATTACAATGGGACTGTCATAAGCAGTTGGGAGCAGTCCTCTTGACTGTTTTTTGCTCGCATTCATATCTTTTACAAGGTGAAAGTAGAGAGGGTCTACAATTTGAGAAATCTCATGCAATAAGTAATTATTGAAAATATACAAGTGAAAGGAAAATCACAGAGGTTTCTCATCTTTTTCAGACAATGATCATATATACAGTGCTAATCTAAATCATAGTAGATGCTCAGCAGAACAATGGCCACTAGCAGGAAGTGAAATATGACAGTCCATTAGGAAAAGGGGCAATAGCTTCAGTGACAAAGCACATTCACATTCAATGCAATAATTGATGGCTTAAGCAATTAATGTAAGTGTTGATACGCTCACATTTACAATTTTGATATAATGTTTGACAGAAATTGAATTTGTCCCTAATAATCAAAAAAATATGGTCAAGCTTTAAGAGAATGGAGAGTTTCGGGCTGGCAGTCATCGTGTTGTGCAAATAGTGACAGCCCTTGTGGTTGAGTTCAAGGTTTCAGGCACAATCTCCAAGAATGTTGATGATCAAGATAGTTACCAATTCAAAGGCTGCCACATATGAGGATATTCACCATGTATAACAGTCAACAAAAGGAATGAGAGACAAGCCTTTGAAAATGGTCATGAAATAATGATGCAATGAAGAGGGACAAAAATTATATCATCGAAAGAAGATAGTCACTTATGCACTGTACAACCAGTCACAAGGCAATGCCAAGGTTATCTATGCCAGAGCAGTAACTAGTATCATAGGGACCTGTTGGTGCATGAATAACGGGGCAGACAGTTATCAAAGGATAAATGACTATCATACTCTCAATATTGATAAAGGCAGAGATATTCAAAGCAGCTCATTGTCACATTGAAATCTTAAAGATAAGTACAGGAAGCCTTTTCGGGTGATACATAGCATCATATGTATACTAATGAATTTCAGTTCGAGGATCCTTGAATAGTCACGAAGTGTACAGCCATTAGAAAGAAGGAAAGCCCAAATTATGGAGGGGAGACTCACGGCCAACTAAGGTTGAATGCAAATATGGTTAAAAATACCTTTAAAAGCTTCTAAGGTGACAAATCAGAAAGCCCTCGAGTTATGAAGACAACAATACTATGGCCTATGGGGAGGTCAAACTGTCAAGCAACTGAAATATAGAAATACAAAGACAAGGCTACATGAATCTATAAAACCCTCACATTTATAGAGCTAGGATATTCTATGGCTGCAGCCCACAAGATAAAAGCACATCTTTAGAAAATAAGGAAGCAGAGGTTTGTGTTACTCTGAAAATAGAAAAAAAAATATACAGAAGATATCAACGGCAAACTCACCTAAGCATTTCCTCTGAGGTTTTCCTGAAGATACAACTAAAGATGCCTCTGTGTGGCCTTAGATCCAACATTTACATGCATCAAGAGTTCCCATGAAGTCCTTAGTGTCGGTGGTTGTAGCTTCCTCGAGAATTTTCCCAGCACAAAATGAAATGACTTAGCATTTTTTGAGTTTACTCCCTTTTTGTTTTAGTGTTTCATTTGCCCTAACCCGAATGGGATATGTGATTTTTATCACATTTTTTTTTAACTTCATTTTCCATTATCTAATACCTTTGTGGTATTTAGATATTTTTCTAGGTTTAAAAAATGAATGAGTTGGCTTTGTGAATGGGCTTTGCAACAATTTCAAGACTAAGTCCTTGTGACTTTTCATTTTTTTTTATTTTTTATTTTATTTTGACTTGGTATGGTTGAATCATGGGCTTTATGAAATTTTGTAACTCTTTGAAATTGTGAACTTTGAGTGTTAGTGATAGTTTATAAATCACTAAATGCTTAAATGTTTCTTTTAATTCAAAATGGAGTGATAAGAAGTTTTCAATGTATGTTTATGAGAGAAGATGAAGATATGTTTGATTTATGACTGGGAGGGAATATTGGAGCACTTATTGCAGTTTTGAGAACATATGCCATGAATGGAGGGGAGTTGTGAGAAGTTTGCAAACATAAGGAAGGTATCTAGGGAGTGGTTCATCTTTGTAAGAGTGAATTTAGGCCTTTTTGACTAAATTTGAGGCACTTTTGAGAAGTATTTATGTCTTGATTAAGTCTTGTATGACTTTTTCAACCATTGGAAGCCTTTTAGAGATAATCTAGGGGCTAAATTTGTGGGTTTATTGTTGCATCCGACCCAAGATGCTTCTAGTTCCTTTTTTGGTGGAACTGTTTGGAGCTTGGCTACTTAGCCACTTTTGTAACTCTTTTGAGAGTCAATTCTTATTTTGCAGTTTTTGGCAGTTAGTGATTTTTGCAATCCTTTCTCATACTGGCAGACTTTGTAACTTAGTTTTTTGGAGATGGAATATAGTACAGACCTTGGAGTATTTTGGTGTTGAAATTCTTGCCTTCCTTGTTCTTGAAATTTGTGCATGTTAGTGATTGATCAAGCTTTTTGTGAGATTTTTCCATAATTTCCTTTTAAGTTTTGTCTCATAGTTCATTGCCTTTTCTACAATTAGAGAATCGTTGCAGGTTGTTGATTGTGTCATAAAAATTACTTATAATTTCCAACTGTGAAGTTTATCTTCCTTTTGTTAATTACTGTGATTGACCTTTTGGTGAAACATTTATGTAGAGATTCACTGTAACAGGTTGTGCAAATATAGTTTCCATCGATTAAAATCAAGTGTTAATTTATGTTTTCTTTCATTATCCATCATAATTTTGGTGTATCACTTCATATTTAATGACTAGTTTCTATTTTGTTTCATGCATTTCTTTCTCCTTTTTTCCTTTACAAAATCAGTAGGTTAGGTGATATTACCAATTAGGAAGTCGACCTTCTCCAGAGGTTGACCTCTGCCTACAAGTAACCCACAACTTTAGAGGTCTTCCCATGTTACACTGAGGTGTTGAACTTTTGATTCAACAAGGTGCAATTTCAGTAGTTAACAATTACTTTGTGTGTTTGCATTTTTCCTTGGGTTTAATATTGAAATGGTTTAAATATCAATTTAATAAAGTTCAGATTTATAGAACATTGATTCACCACCCCCCCCCCCCCCTGTCAGTGTTCCCTTGAGTCCAACAATCTCAAGGCTACAATTTTTTTCAAACAAAACAGATATCCATGTGAAATGGATATTCATTAAAAAATAGATATTTTTTTCAAACGATATCCATTTTGGAAAGCAAGTACTCATTTTTTGAAAAACAAAATGGATATTTGTTTTGAAGACCTAAAAACCCTCTTTAGTAAAATGGGCATAACTTTTGTGTTTCTTATCGAAATTTTGATTTTTATAGGAATTGGAAAGGTTATTTAGAGCTCTACGCAATGGACTAGGTAGTGTTTCTATATTGTACATAAAATATTAATTATAATCATTTTAACTTCATATTTCATTTTTGAAACATCAAATTCTTGATAGGTTGGAGGAATTCCACACTTATCTCAATAGCTTGGTCCATTGTATCTCCTTCACCAAGTAGATTGAATCAAATGGCCAACTCCCTTTCCTCGATATCTTGCTCATCAAAAAATCTGATGGCTCCCTTGGTCATCATTTTTTTCGTAAGGCTACCCACATCGACCTCTACCTCCATTCATCCTCTCATCACCACCCGTGTCAAAAGAGTGGAATCCTCAAAACCCTTGCCTTGAGAGCGTTTCGGATCTACAATGAAGAATACTTGAACCAAGAGTTGGACCATCTGTGTAAATTCTTCATCCTAAATGGATACAAAAACAAGTAGATCTCAAAAGCCTTTAGCCATGCCAATGAAAAGTTCTTCTCTAATTATGTTTCCTCCAATCCAAAGTTCCTCTCCGGTGCGTCTCTTCCCTATATTGAAGGAATTTCCCAAAAAATCTCCAAGATCCTTCTTAAGCAGGGGCTTCACTATGCTTTCAAACCTCTTTCCATTGTGAAGCATAGGCTCCCCTTCCTCAAGGACTCGAGGGACATTTTCTTGAGTCTGAAGTCTACAAGGTGGATTTTTCTTGTGGCATCCCCTACATTGGGGAAACAGTTCGTTCATTTGGCACAAGAATTAATGAACATAGTACTGATATCAAATATGATCGAGTGTTCAAATCCGCATTTGCAGACCACTCTTCTTCAACTAAGAACAATATCTGTCTTGAAAACACTCAAGTCTTGTGTAAAGAAGACAACTTTTTTAAGAGGAAGCTCAAGGAAGCCATTCACATTAGCAACCACCCTTCCAACCTCAATCGTGATGAGGAGTGGAGTCTTAGTATGGCTTGGAACCCCTTGTTATCCAACCTTCGTAACCATGCTCATTCCTAGCCTTGTCATTCTCCTAGTCTCTTCGGTGGTTCATCTTTCCTTGCTCGTTCTCTTTGTTTGTTCCTGTTTCGCCCCCTCCTTCTTTGGTTTTCCCCTTTTTCTCCTTATTCCTGGTCCCCTCGCTGTGTGGTCCTCAGTTTCTTTGGTAGGGTGGTTTATCTCCCTCCTTTATTCCTCCTTTTTGGTTTTTCTTGCCTTCTTTGTTTTCATCTTCCTCATATTCTCATCTTTCTTCTTGGTTTATTTCTCTTTCTTATTTTGCTCCATTTTTATTGTTATTTTCATCTTTGTTTCTTTATTTAGTGTTTTGCACTTGCTTTTTATTTATTTTCGTATATATATATATATATATATATATATATATATATATTCTCTTATTTAACTTATGTGTTTTTATCTTTCTTTGTTTCGTTGTGTCTTTTTGTTATTCCTATTTTTTTTCTTTATATTTATTTATTATCTTTTTTATTTATTGTGTTTTCTCTTTATTTGTGAGCTTCTTATTTAGGTGTTTATTTGTCTATTTCTTCTCGTTTCTCTTTTTATCGTTCTTTATTTTTTTTTGCATTTTTATTTATTTATTGCATTTATTTTATTTATCTTGTGTTTCTCTTTATTCTTTCCTTGTTTATTTCTTGTGATTTATCTTTTTTTTCTTTGTTTAAAAATAATAAATACATTCATTTTATTGATTGGATGTATTTTTATTTGCATTTATTATATATATATATATATATATATTTATTTATTTATTTATATTTTGGTATGTATTTTTAATTTTTCGTTGGTATTTTTTGTTTTTATTTATTTTCTTTTATTTCTTTGTTGTCTTTTTATTTTTATTTTAGTATTTCTTTATTTTATCCTTATTTATTTTTTTTTGTGATTTGACATTGCTTTTTTCTTTGTGTTGAAATTTTTATCTTTTCTGATTTTTCTTTGGTTTGCTCTTGTTTTCTTGTCTGGTTCTCTTCTTTGGCTTAGTTTTTTTATATTTTTATTGTTATTTTGTGATGTGTATTTGTTTATATCTTTATTTGTTTGGTTTTCAATTTTATTTGGTTTATAATTTTAATTTTTTGTTTTGTTTTTTTATAATAATAATAATTATTATTATTATTATTATTATTATTATTATTATTTTTATTTTTTGTTTTGTTTTTGTATTTAGTCATGTGATTTATTTTCTTGATTTGTTCTTTGAATCTTGATTTATCTATTTTCCTTTATCTATCTTATTAGCTTGGGCCTTTTGTTCAATTTGACTCATTTGTTTGGTCATTTCCTTATCTTCATTTTCATTTTGTTTTTTTCTCTTGTTTATTGAGTTTCTCTTAATTTTTTCATCTGGGGATCTTTCTTTTCATGTATTGAACCAATTTTATTTGTTCTTGTTGTGTTTTTTCTCCTGTCTTTCTTTTGGTTGTTTTTTGGTTTTCTTTATTTTATTCTGACCCTCGATCTATGTGCACCCTCCCCTTCACCCTCTCTCCTTTTTATCTAGCCTAAGTCTGAAATTATTCATTTCCTCCTCTTGCTCTCTCATCCTAATGATGAATCACAGAGTGTGATCTGAAACGTTGATGCTAAAAAAATTGACACAATCAAAACCAGAAGCAATAAAAATACAATATGGATTGTGGAAACTTGATATCTTTAATCAAATTCTCACTACTTTCGCATGCAAGGTCTTTTTTTCATGAATTTTTTGCAACATTCATCTCAAAATATTTGAAACATTAGAAAAATTAATCAATAATGAAATATTTATATTTTTTGTAGTAAGGAGATGAGAAAATATTCATAAATCATCATATCCCATTGTCCATTTCTCTACCTCTCTATTTTTCACTATGTCTCCCTTAAGCTTTGGACCTATCCCTCCATTTTTTCTCCCTACATCCCCCCTCTCTTTTTACCTATTTAGACCTCTCCCTATCAATGTATTAAACTCTAGACTTAACTATATACTTCTCTCTCTCTCTCTCTCTCTCTCTCTCTCTCTCTCTCTCTCTCTCTCTCTCTCTCTCTCTCTCTCTCTCTCTCTCTCTCTCTCTCTCTCTCTCTCTCTCTCTCTCTCTCTCTCTCTCTCTCTCTCTCTCTCTCTCTCTCTCTCTCTCTCTCTCTCTCTCTCTCTCTCTCTCTCTCTCTCTCTCTCTCTCTCTCTCTCTCTCTCTCTCTCTAATTATCTATCTCATCTCTCCTCTCATCTCTCTCTCTCTTTCCTCTCTCTCTCCTCCTCCCCTCTCCTCTCTCCATCTCTTGGGTATCTCTCTTCCTCCTTCCTCTCCCTCTCCTCCCTCTATCTCTCTCTTTCTCTCCTCTCAAGTCTCTCCTCCTCCTCCTATCTCTCTCTCCTCCATATCTCCTTTCTCTCTCCCTCCCTCTCCCTCTCACTTTCCATCTCCCTCTCTCCCACTAACTCTCTCTCTGGTCTCTCCCAATCCCTCTCTCCCTCTCTCTTCTCTCTCTCACTCACTTTCCACCTCCCTCTCAGGTCTCTCTATGAGGTGTCTCCTTCCCACCCTAACTACATAACTCTCTCTCTCCCCCTCTCTCCCCCTCTCTCCCCCTATCTCCCTCTCTCTCCCTCTCAAGTCTCTCTCTCTCTCCCTCTCTCTCTCCCTCTCTCCCTCTCCCTCTCTCTATCTCTCGCTCCCTTTCTCCCTCTCAAATCTCTCTCCCTCCCTCCCTCTATCTCTCTCTCTCCCTCTCAATTATCTCTCCCTCTTAAGTCTCTCTCCCTCTGAGGTCTCTCTCTCAAGTCTCTCCCACTCCCTACCTATCTCTCCAGGTACCCTAGATAGAGAGATAGAGCTAGAGAAAATGAGACAGATAAAGAGGTAGAGATAAAGAGGGAGAGATAGATAGGGGGATATAGAGGGAGGGAGAGTGGGAAATATATAGAGATAGTGTAGATAGAGAGATAGAGGTAGAGAAAAGGAGAGAGATAGAGAGAGAAGAAGAGGAGTAAATATTGTGTATATCAATATATAATGGGAGAGGGAAAGATGGAGAGATAATGATAGAGGGGGATATAAAGAGATATGGAGATAGAGGTATAGAAATATATGGATATAAATGGATAGAGAGAGAGGTAGAGATAATGAGATATAGATATATAAAGAGAGAGATAGAGAGATATATATAAAGGGGAAAGAGTGAGAGAGAAAGGAGGTGATAGAGACAAGTAATAGATATGGATAGAGGGACATAGACAAAGAGATAGATATAGGGATACATAAATAGGTGTGTGTGTGTGTGTGTGTGAGTGAGAGAGAGAGATATGGCTCAATAACTTGATGAAAATGTAGATTATATAAATAGATATAGGGAGGGAGAGGGAGAGGAAGTGAGAGACATAGAGAGAGAGAGAGAAGTAGTGAGATATAGAAATATGGAGTGGAACAGATAGAGGGAGAGATATGTAGAGATATATATAACTTGTGAAAGATAGAGGGGAAGAGAAAGGGAGAGAGCTAGATAGAGAGGGAGAGATAGAGGGGAGAGATATAGATAAAGGTAGAGTAAGGGAAAAGTGGAGAGATAGGTAGAGAGGGTAAATGAAGGAGAGGGGGAGAGGGAGAGATAGTTAAATAGATAGAGGGAGATATATATATATATATATGTTCTCCTAGTTCAACTTGGGTAAAGGTGTGCATAGGATCAAAGACAACAAGAAAGCCTTTTATGATGATTTATGAAAATTTGCACTCTCCTTAGTAAAAAAATATTATTTTTTTCATTTTTTATTACTTCTTTAATGTTTCAAGTCTTTTAGGATGATTATTGGAAAAAAAACCATGAAAAAAAGACTTTGTATGCAAGAATTATGAGCATTTAAAATTTTAAAACTTGAGGAACTTAAAATTATTACAATTATTTTTTTATGATCAATCTATCAAAATAATATTATCCATTATGTAGAGCTCTGAATCACCTTTCCAACACCTATAAAAAATCAAAATTTTGATCAATAATGCAAAAGTTATGCCCATTTTATTGAAGTGTGCTTTTGGGATTTTCAAAAATGGGTATATATTTGAAAAAGATATCCATGTCAAAATGGATATTCGTTTTGAAATGGATATACATTTTGAAATAGATATATATTTTGTTTCATCCATTTTGTTTGCATAAATTGATGAAAATTAATTTTGAGAAATGGATATCTATTTATAACAGATATCCATTTTAAAATAGATATCCATTATAAATGGATATCCATTTTGGTTTGGTATTACCAAACCAAAACGGATATTGTACCTGACCCATACAAAAAGTCAACATTTTTTTTCACAATTTTGGAAAATTAAAAATACATTTTTTTTACTCATTGCCACTTTTTGGACACCCATGATCTTGCACATGCCCTTATCCCTTATGTCATATTGCAATTTTTCAATGAACTCTCTTTAGACATCCACATTAGGAAGAGTAAGATTGATCTATGATAAAAGCAACTTATAGTAGCTTATGAAATATTTGAATTTTTTGCCTCTCTTTTATTTGTATCACATTATGTTAGTTATGTTAATTTTAGGACTAATGTTTACTTGGAAATGATTGAGGAATGCATAAACAAGATCATAAAATGAGTGGATTGAATTATTAAACAATGAACAAAACCATTCCAAAGTCATGTCTTTCAATGGCCTAGGAAAGAGTTTAGCCAAGAGATTATCCTCAAAAATTAAGTCACTACACAAGGTTGTATATGCCAATATATGATTTCTAGGGTCTCCCTTACCATTATACTTGTCGAATCAGGGTACCTCTATATTTTGTGGCATTTGTGCTTTCAATATTTCAAGTGACAATGGGAACCTTTTGACATATTGTGATGGTTGTCCATTTTGGTTTTGGTTCAGGTTTGGGATTTTTTTTGAAGTGACGTTACATTTTACAAATTTTGGTTTATGACAGAATCATTGTTTGATATTGAAATGGTGAAAAATGGGTTCACCTAATATGGAATGTGTGAGGTGTGTGATAAAGATGAACCTATTTTCCTATATTTCATTAGGAAATGAGATCCACACAAAGAATTGGTTTACAACCCTTACGTGAGTCAACTCAATGAGGGAATCTACTAATTTCCTTATGATTGAGGACAGGGGTATCAAACTAAATAACACTTTTGGGAGAAAAACTAAAAAATAGTAAATCAACTCAATCATGCTCATTCAAACTTGAAACATCAATTTAAAACATAATATAGATAGAAATGGAAAAGTGATGTGTACCTATCACCAAAATGTAGATTTAGGAAGCTAACTGGGTCTCATTCACCTATAGGGGAATGGGTCTTTGTGCAGAGGTTTCAACTAGCTTTGAAGACCCTATGATGTCAATCTATAGCTTTTGTTTGATCTGGGTTTCAATGTCAGAAATAAGGTTTGTAGGTGAGATTCTATGAATTGACAACAAATATGGAAACTTTTGCAACTTTGACAAATTTTCTCTTCAAGGTATATTCAATCCTTCTTCAACCTAAGATCTACAACACAAACATAAAAGGGAAAATTTGTTTTTTTTGGTGAATGTGGGTTTGCCTTGGTCAAACCCTGTTTAGGTAATTAAACCTTGAATTGAAATAATGAAACATAAAAGGAATGATGAATGAACAATATAATGTTTCAACTCACCAAACCATTGAATAGACCTTGGGAAGACTGAAATCTTGATCTTGATCTTGCATGAAATTTCTTCAATGGATGTGGATCTTGATGCTTGAATCTTGACTTGAATGTTGGCTTGAATCTTTGAAAACTACATCACAATGTTAGCTCCAAAAAAATGCATGATTGCAAAAGACTTTGGCATGATGCTTGAGATCTTGATTTTTGTAATAAATCACTGATAAATCTTCTCTTGAATGCCTTTGATCAGAATCTTTGCTCTTGTGAATTTGAATTGATTCTCTCATGAATTTTCTAACTTGCTTCTAAGATTTAAATTGATGAAATAATCTTGTATTTATAGGTATGTATCCTTAATTTCCCAAAAATTAAAAATTACAAGCCGACATTGAAATTTGAATTTGGGAACATTAAAATACCACCATGTATTTTAAATTTAGGTTCAAAGGCCTAGGGAGGACCCATTCACCCATGGATGAATGGGTCATAGGTCCCTATTCCTAGAACATGCATTGCTCAAGGTAAAGTATTGTGTGTTGGTGTTGATTGTTGTCGGGTTTCCCCTTCATAAAATGCAATTTTTTAGGCTTGTAGATGTAAAATAGGGGTTATTAAGGCATAATTAAGTCCAATTTAATTAGAGGGGACCCAAACAAAGTATGAAAATGTAAAGTACATTTTTTGATGCTACATTTAGCCCCAACTTTAGTGAGAGGATGACCTTGCCTCAAACTCACAATAAATTAGATAATCAAGAGATGTCTAATTGTACAACTGTTGGAAAGATAATATGAAAAAGAGGATGATCAAGCCCCCAAGATCTAAGATCTTATGAAAAAACAAAAGAGGCATGAAGAGACACATACCTTTGTTAAATATGCTCCAAAAATGACAACATACTCAAGCATACAATGTCAAAGACTTAAATAAAGAAACAAAAGAAGAGGGTGGATTAAGCCTCGACTATTTTTCCATCTCGATGTGGATCAAGCCAGTAGCTATTTTTCCAAAAAATGTTTACAAGTGAAACCTGTTGTCCACTATGTAAACCAAATGCGCTCACATGGGCCAGTGAAATCCATTGTCCACTAGGTGAGCCCTCGAAAGTGGCTAGCTAACTATACCAAAATTATTTCTCCTAATGACTTTGATATGGTGCCATATGAAAAAGGCTCCACTAGCAAGCAAGTTGTGTTATGCTTGGTGGCCTTGATACGTGCAATAAGATATTCAAAGGGGTTTTCCTTATTTCATGAAAGGTCTCACCTTAGGGAACATCATGCCTAATGTCTCCAAAAGAGAACTAGTCGAGGATAAAAGATTCATAACTTAGGGAATGCAAACCATAGCATTACCACTAAGAGGAATATCATATGCTAAGAGAGGTCACACTCTTGAAGGACATCAAACCCAATGTCACCAAGAAAAAGACACATCGCATGAAGTGGGAAGAATGCACTATGAAATATGAATTATATTAAAAAATGTCAAAATGATAATGCCAATGTATGGCCCCACTTTAAAGAAATTGCTAAACACCATGATGTGAGCAATTACTTTAAAAATGATAAATTATAAACAATAAAGAAGGCATGAGAGCTTATTTGGAAAGCCCTATGTCAAGAATATGTTTCCAAATGAAGCTACGTCATGAAAAAAGGGTTGGCCCCAAATGAAATCCCAAACACATAAGGGATCCATGGATTTGGGGTCAGCATATGTTTTTGTTACAATGTTACTATTACCCATTTCTTGCTACAACTCAAAATAGGTAGAGCCAAGTTGTAAACTCACTTAAAGGTACACTAGCTACATTTTTTCTCAGTTAAGTATCCATCTTTTTGAAAAAAAGATTGATTACAATTGAGTTTCATTTTTATTATGAAAATACATTTAAAATCAATATTATACGTTGCATAAGAAAGGTTGTAGTATTCATATTGTAAAAACACAAAGTCCCACACAAGCTATGGGAGTAACTGAGAAATATTGTAAGCATATGGTGAATGAAAAAAATGAGAATTTAATCTATACAACTAAAGATAATATAAACATGGGGAAAGGAGTGATTCGTCATTGCCTGGAATGATGAATCATCATTTCAGCTATGTGGTGTCTTCACGCATACAACTCCAGTTGGTACTGCTCTTGCTCTATTTTCAAAGGCACCTACAAAATTGTTAAAAAGTATTGTTAGAGCAATGGAAAATCACTATTTTCCTCATGTCTACATTACCAACAGAGATATAGCTCACATCCTATCAAGAATTCATCACATGATCAAGTTAAAAGAGCACAAAAGAGGAAAGATCATGAGAGCTTCTGCAATTATTGTTTTGATCTAACATTGTTTGTTTCCTGTGTAGGTATAGGACAAGCCATGCTGATGATTCGTAATTGAAGACTTAAAGATATGTGGAGAAAAATGGGCTCCCACAAGGGTCTATCCCAGCATATCAGGAAGAAACCCTCTCATTCACATCAATACATGAGAGTCATGAAACATTAAAATAGTCATGAAATAGGACTGTTGTTATCTATTCATGAAATTCATAAGCAGTCAAAATGTATATTACAGTCACGATTAAAGCTTCCAAAAGAAAAATAAATAAAAAAGGGTTGCACAAGTGCTTGAAATAGTTTCTTAATGACAATCTTATAGAATGGCTATAAAGTACAGCCACCTATTGATCCAAATGCTATATCAAATGGCAGTTAGTCATGAGATGGTCACAATTTGTCATGCATTACAGGGAAATAGTCTTCATCGATAATTATGTATTAAGAAAAGGGTAGTGTTCATCAAGAGGGTAGTGTGTAAGAGGTTCTCACATTGGTCACATCTATGGATGCCATTTCAAATAATGAAATTTAAATGATAATGTTTATATGCATTTACAACTCAGGGAGGTGAGTGTAATGAATCATATCATAGGATCTCTGGAAATAAACTGACAACATTATCAACAGAAAGAATAGAAAGGAGAAAATGAAGAGTAATCATAGCTGAAATAGTGCTATTTAAGTGTCAATAAAGGACAGTGATATTGTACCAATAGGGTGCAATTCTGAAATGAATGGAAAGTCATCATCAAATAGAAATTTCTAATGCAAACATAATATAGTAATGATCAATAGATAGAGTTTCATTGCATAGTAAAAAATATCACATCAACTAAGATCATGTCAGTCATCAAAAGACAACAAGTAATGAATATGGGCAAGGTTTTCTTTCAAACCCAACCCAGTGAAGTTCACATCATAATGGGTTGTCTTCGTTACAAAGTTTGGACAATCATTCACAAAGACATAACAGCCCACTGAAATTGTAATTTATGGAGGATCCAAATTTATTATTTCAACAAAGGAAAGGAGGCTTATAATTATGTTTGTCAAGGTCTCATTCCATGAGTTTTGACCTTCTATTATCTATAGTCGATGGTTGAGCCCATGAAGGATATTAACAAAGATTACAACAAAGATCCATATCTTGATTCTAAAGTTCACATAAAGCTTCCATTATGAGATCAAGACAATGATTGTGAAGAGATAATATAAGATGCAGTAGCATATTAGGCAAGAGCCTATTTTAGGATCCAAGCTGAGCATTTTTATCACTTGGTAAATATTCATCTCTAAAAGAAATAAATTGGGAGTAGAAGGTACAAAATCTTTGCTCTTCTTTGTAGTGATATTATTTTAGTTACTCCAGTCATTCTTGTTCAAAATTAAAATACAAAGAAATATATAAACCCTCAAATTTTAAGTGTCAGGAAGTGATAGATGATGTTACAATGCATGATCATATTTATGGTTCCAGGATATTATATGTATAAGGGTTCATGTGAGGGGAATAGCAGTGTCAAAAAAGTTTGCTTTTATGCAAATAGTGACTCTGAGAAAGACATAAAATCTGGAAGTAAACCAACAATGCATAATACAATCATGGTGGCCTACAAAATTTTACATACAATTGAATATCAAAACCCTATCTCAATACAAGGGGTTTCAGGAAGTCAAAATTATAATAAGAAGACTCTTCTTTTGTTAAATAAATCATGGCCATGGTCAAGATTACAGTCACGGCCTGCAACAAAACAAAATACCCAGAAGTAGTTGAGTCATGCCCAAGCCAATTAAATGGAAACATCAGCCTAAAGGGAGAAAGATATATACAACTTAAGGAGGTCGTGGGTTTTAAAACCCTAGCTAATATTTCACTCATGAAGAAAAAATTTGCAAAACTAGTGAGCCTATGTCATAAAAGAAATACTTTTCTTGTGAGAAAAAAATAGAGAAAGGAAGGCACGGCCAAGGAAAAAATTCAGAGAGATCTCATGAATAAAGGAGTTTCAGAAACAAAAGATGCATGGAGGAAACAAAATCAATTAGTCATTTTAGTTTTTGAGCTTAAATCAAGCATATATTGAATGAAATAAAGCAAGATATTCAAAATGACCAGACTTACCTTTTGTTCAAGACATTTTTGTGTGAAATCTTGACTTAAGGACTCCATTTTTCACCCTCAAACTTCCATTTTTTTCACATTTCGAGTTTAGTCCACCATGGTGGCGTAGAGCGACAATGCTAAGTGGAGTAAGAGTCAAATGAGGAAATGGTTTTAGGGTTTCAAGTTTTATCCACATGCCTCCAATCGAATAATAGGTTTTTTAACTTTGTTTTAACAAATCATTTCACTCAAATAAAGTTGTAGTCAAAACTTTAGGTTGATAGCCCTAATCATTGTATGTTTTCCTTGCCCTTTATATTAAACAATTATCATTTCACCTTAATTCACCATGGTATTGAATCTTAGGTCAGTCAACTTAATAATGCAAAATACTCGTGGGTTGATAATGGCACCAAAGCATTAAGGCATGTGTAGATATATGTTGCATGGAGGAGGCAGCTAGGTCATGATTCTAAGTCAAGGGACCTTATTATGTCGGATTCAATCGAGAGATTGAAACTATTTTGGGAAATAATAAGAATAATGATATTATTTAAAAGTGAACATTGTAATTGAATATTTAAGGTAATCATACCTTAATAGTTAAATGTTCACCTATGTCATTTTGCATGTTTTTTAGACACAGAGTAACAATGTATTTAAATTTTAAAATTATTATTACTTTTAAAATTTAGCATGCAACATGTAAATCAAGACTAGTACATTTTAAATATTAAAATAATCACTTTGATTACTTTTAATTTTTAATCAATAGTTACTCTCATCCCCAAAATCATGTGAAATGACACAAGGTAAAGTGGAATAAACAGTGGAGTTTTCAATCCAATCATCAATTAGACTTCGGTTTTTGATGCCTTATCTTCATGTGCATGGAGAGGTGGAGTTTTTAAAACACATATTTTAGTTTGCTTCAGTTTTGGGCCATTTTTACGAGGATTTTGTCTTTTTCTCATAAGAGCATATTATGGAGATAGTTTACACCTCCAATTCACTTTTAGTGCCACCTCCATGCACGTTTGAGTCATTTTGAGTTACCCTTCAGTTACATTTAGTATGGCATGGAGTTTTGAGTTGTTTCAGCTCAGTTTGCAGCAGTGGCAGGACCTCTTTTCCACAATTTATCTTTTTCTCATGAGATGCTTGTTTTTCTCACTTTCAGTTCACATGGAGTTCCACCATTTGGGTGCATTATGCATGCCATCCTTGTGTATATTGGAAAAATTTATTCTTTTTCCTTTAGTTCTATTTTTCTGCCTTTGCCTTCAGCAAAGAGACTTCATATAACTCAGTTTTCACAGTTTATGATATTTAGCAGGTTTTATAGGTTATCTTAGAGTATCAATTGCAGAGTGTTCCTTATTTTATCATTGCAAGTTAGATATTAGCCTTCTCAAATTTAGGTGTTTTGCTTTTAGAATGTTTTAGATGAAAATTTAATGTGTTTCATGTCAAAGCCTTTAAGTTTTTGTCACATTCGTGAATGCATGTACACAGAAAAAATCAACCTTAGTTGCAGGTCATAAGTTGCGCTTTTAGTTTATCCTCATCTTTAAGTTGTGAAAATTCCATTTTCCTTCATAAAGAATAAATTACCAAGCCTTCTTGTGAATCACTGATGCAATTAAATTTCCCAATCTAAGTTGTGAAAATAAACTTCATAAAGAATCAGTTATGGATCGATCTGTGCTCATCAAGTATCAATTAGGTGCATCACCCAGATTTAGTTTCATTTTATGCATTTATTTCAAGACTTATTCCCTTTTCCAAACAAGCTACACATAATTAACCAAAAGATCAAATAGGAAGCCGACCTAGAATTCAGAGGTCTAGTTCCATATAGGGTACCCACAACCTCAAATTAGTCCAATGTTACATGGGATTGCATAGTTTTACAGCTTTGCATACGAGAGCACCTGTGATAACAGTTACTATAGATCTTGTGAACATTAGCATTCCCTAAATACTCGTAGAACTAGAAGAATGACAGGTAGAGAGAAAAAACAAAGAAAATATTTTGGGTCAACATGGAAGAGAACTAAATCTCCCAATGCCTTGCATTATCACCAAAAGGAAAACACAAGACCAAAGAAAAGATCAAGATTTATGACATATAGAAGAATGTAGGTACAAATAGAGGAATGAACATAAAGACATGTCAAATAGAACGATACGAGGGATCACATTACATGCATGCAATCACATAGAAAGAACATGAAAAGAAGACAAAAAAAGACTAGTAAGGAACGTGTGAGGCAACCTATAGCAAGTCATTCGCATCCCAATCTTGTTCATCATATGCGAAAGGCAGATAACTAGGAAAAGGGACAACAACAAGTGTCATACTAGGACAAGGCTTACTAACTCCTTTCCCCCACTAAGTGCAAGACAAGGATGAGCTGAGGTGAGTGATGAGAATGTGCCCCTTACAATATAAAAATAAGTTGCAGTAAATGTAAAACATGCAATAGTGAGTATGCTATGATTCTATAACTATCACATGGAAAGGAGAAAAGCAATTAATTTCTAAGAGATTATCTAATTATATTCTTGTGAAAATGGTTCAAATTTGATAATTATTCTCTTTAAGTCATGAAACTCTCAATAAGGTGGCCAAGTGTTCAATGAAATGTAAAATAATTCATGTTTGTATTCTTACCTTTTTTATTTTCTTTGATAGGTGGGAAGTAAATTAATCCTAGATGGATAAGTTGTTCCATTTTTCATTCAATTTTTATTTTAGTATGCAAAAATGACAATTCTTTGACTTTATAAGGCTTGGATTTCTTTCTTGGTTGGATAACTTGTTGAAGTGGATTTGGAGGAGGAGGATGTAAGATGTTCCTATCGTCCTTGTGAGACATTGATTGATCATTATGAAGGAGTATGTACTTGTTTCCTTGGAAAATGTGGAAGGGGGATGTTGATATCCTAGTCCTTTGGTATCTTCATTTGGGATTTATTCTAGTAATTTGTGGACTTCATGCTCATTGGTTATGTCACATCCTTATTTTTTTAAGATCGTAAAGCCTTGGACATAAGTCTCTTCTAAGTTAATGGGTGTATAAGTAACTCAATTAGCATAAGATAGAAGAGTAGCATTATTGCTCATGTTAACAAGTTCATTAATGATTGATGGTTGAGGCTTGCTTTGTGCTTCAATTTTAGGATGTAAAATGTTGAAAATGTCAAGTGATGCAATTATAGGACGTATTGGTTGCTACATGGATGGGTAAAAGGATGCATTATTCTCAAGGCTGCATAAGGAGTCTTGTATAAATTGTTGCATGCTATTTTCATCATGCCCTAAGATTTCCACCTCATGGGGAACATTCATTAGGAGTTGATTGAACATCAAAAATTTAATAGTCACTTATCTTCCAACATTAAACATGAGATATCCATGACTAATTTATCTAACACACAACAACAAAAATGGAGAATAATTTTCTCCATTCCTACAATGATTGAGAAACATGACTAGTGAATTCCCATGGCCTATACCCAAAAAAAAACCCATGAGTATCTTTTTTCAAAACCTTAATCAAGAAATAAAATTTAAACTACATGTACAATTTTCTAACTCCTTTGATGAGATTATAGATAAAGGGATAACCATTTAAAAGGTTTTCATCATAAAAGGAATTTTTTAAATCTAGAAAGAAAACAAAGACCATGCATCAAACTTTAATGAGAAACCTCACATGTGGGATAAGAAAAATAATGTTACCAATGATGATGTAGTGGACACTAAATTTATACAAAACATATAATAATCACCGCCTATGACTAAACAAAACAATCAAAATGTGAATCCTCCAAAAGGACTGCCAAGATAAAATACCAACACTAGATGAAAGTACACTCTCTTAAGGGAGCCAATTGAGACTATATTAAAGAGTTAATTGAAAATAACCTCATTAATATTCTAGAGTTAAGGTAATAGGACAAACCCCAATTCAAACCATCATGGTACAATGACAATGAATATTGTGTGTACTATAGGATAAAAGATCATGAAACACCTAATTATATGAAATAAAAAATCACATCCAATATATTATTGATTAAGAGGATGTAAGCATTGAACAATATCTTGGAACTTATGGTAATATTAATCTAGGTATTTATACTGATTCAATACCTAATCATGGTAAGAATATTGACTTAGGAAAAGGAATTTTTTATAAAAACATCACTCATTCATATGATTATGTAGGACATATTGAACAATCCGATAACCACATTGTTGTTATCACCATTCCTAGTAAGAATATTAAATGTGGAGTCACCACATGCTATGGGAAATTTACCCTTCAAGGGGCCTCACTCCAAAAAAATATCATGAATAAGTTGTTACCATCTTATTATAACCTTATAGATCATCTAAAGAAAACCCCAGCTCAAATATTCATATTAGATTTCCTTTGTATATCTCTCACACACAAAGAGGTTCTTGATATGGTACTTATAGCATCATCAGTTCCTACCAACATAGATACTAATAAATTTCAAGCCATGGTAAGACACATTGCATCCACACACCACCTAATATTCATAGAGAAGGATCTTCCTTCCACCTCATACCATAATTAAGCATTATACCTAGGATTATTCACCCATAAACATAATAAAAAGAGTCATAATAGATGGTGGAGCAAGATTAAAAATTTATAATCTAAAATTTGTAAAAAATATGGGATACTCCAATGGGGTTATAGAGAAATAGAAAATAATTACTATCAAAGCATATGATAATAATGAGCAAGAGTCAAAAGGTATAATCAAACTTCCTATCAAATTTGGTCTTGCAATTGTAAAAACTACATGTCAAGTATTGGCCTTTGATCTTCCATATAATATTATCCTATGCCACCCTTGGATACATTTCATGTAGTTAATCCCATCCACATATCACCAATGCATGAAATTTCCCTATAATCAAACTAAGGTAGCCATTTATGGGACCCTCATCCTTTCCACTATTGTCAAAATTTAGTGGAAAATAACCAAAAAATCCACCAAGTACCTAACAATGATATTTCCTCATCTTCATCACCCAATGTCAACCCATATACATTAGCATCATCATCCACCAAACATGAGCCCCTTCTTGACATCAAGGTCCAAATACGTGACAAAGGTTGTTGACACTATGATCTAAAAGGGTCCTTCTAAATGTATAATAACTTTTGTCTTCTCCTAAGACATATAGTAAACCACAACATATAGATAAAACCTCATCCATCATCTATTTTGAACCCATATTACTCTCAAAATTGGGGAGAACTAAATAAAGAGGTCATAGAGGAAGATATTTCTAAATAGCTATACCAAGAAGACAAATTATAACTAACCTACAAATTAAGAATTATAGTAAGGGTGTCCATATTATAAAGAACATGAGATTTACAAGTCAAGGTGACCTTGGACTTCATAGAAAAGGAATAAGAGAACTCATTTTTCTAGATAAGATACATAAATATCAAGGCTTTGGTATGGATAATTAGTTAGCATTACTCCTGACATCGAGTGTTCCCCTTGTAAGGTAGCTAAAGTTTTTCCCACAGTTGAAATTTATAACAATGATACCATCAAGGAATATTTTATTTACACCACTGAACTATTCAAAAATACATCCATTAATACCATAACATACACATCATTTACATCTCCCTCACAATCCAATGACCTTCCACTTATATATCCCAAATTATCAATTGGGACCAACAAGGACCCCCAATTCTAGACATATTCAAAAACAATGATGGTATTACTAAGTTTATGGGACTTAGAGATGGAATACCACCTAGAGATCATAAAGGATGATTTTACATAGACCTTGATGAACAAGAATAAATTGGGGGAAAAATAAAATCTTTCAATTGAAAAAGAGAAAACATAAAATAATAAAAATATCCTAGTGAAAACCATAATGTGGCACTTTCATATCATGAAAAAGTAAAAATAAAGGATGTATCCAAGGGTGAAAACCTCTCTAAGGAACTTGGGGATGTAGGATTTGACCTCCCTAGAGTCACTAAACATCAAGATAGGTCATCAATCTTACTAGAGGCATTAGAGGAAATAAATTTTGGAACAACTGACACTCCTAAAATCGCATTCTTTGTTTCATCATTAACACCTAAAGAGAAATAATATTCCACATCATTCCTTGAACTATAGAAATTCAATCTAGGACTAGATACAACATTGGTATTCCACCATCCGGTGATCTAACTAGAGGCTAAACCTATAAAATAGAAACTACGTAAGATGCATTCCCAAATTACACTACTAGTCAAGGTGGAACTACAAAAATTTCTAGATGTTATCTTTATTAGTCTAACAGATTATCCATAGTGGATCTCAAACCTTGTACCTATTTCAAAACCCATCGGGGGAGTTTATATATGTATAAATTTTAGAGATCTAAAAAAGGCTTGTCTGAAAGAAGACTTTTCATTACCAAAATAAGACATCATAATGGATTGAACAATAGGCCATGAGATGCTTTCCCTCATGGATGGTTTTTTAGGATATAATCAAATACATATAGGACAAGAAGACCAACACAAGATAAACTTCACATTCTCTTGGAGTACCTATGGTTGGAATGCATTTCCTTTCAATCTTAAGAATATAGGTGGAAACTATCAGAGAGTTATGACAGTGATTTTTTATGATATTTTCCATAACATAGTGGAAGACTATGTAGATAATTTTCTTTTGAAATCAATAACAAGGAAATAAAATTTGGATGTTCTTGGATAAATATTTTTTATAGACAAGAGAAATATCAAGTGAGGATAAACCCCAAGAAATTTTTATTTAGTGTCAATTCAAGAAATCTATTGGGATATACTATGTCTCCTAAAGGTATTAAATTCAACCCCACAAAAGTGAACCATAATTGAGATGCCTCCACCAAACACTCTCAAGAAACTTTATAGTCTTAAAGGAAAAATGCAATCTACCAAATGGGTTATATCTTACCTAGATAATAAATTTCATTTATTCTCTCATCTCTTTCATAAATATTTCACATTCAAATGGGTTGAGTAGTTTCAACAAGCCTTTCAATAAATTAAGGATTATCTAGCTTCACCACCAATATTGATGCCTCTCATTCTAGATAAACCATTGATATTGTACATTTCAATTACATCAACAACACTATGATATCTCTTGGCACAACATGATGAATGTAGAAAAGAGAGAGTGGTCTATTACATAAGAAGTACATTAGTAGGCTACAAGCTTAATTACACTCCTATTGAGGGAACATGTTTAGCATTCATCTTCACATCACAAAATCTATGACACTACATGCTCAATCACCAAACTAATATCATATAAAAAATTGATCCATTGAAGCATATGTTATCCAAAGCAACACTAACTGGTTGCATGGTTAAGTGGGTTATTATATTAAACGAGTTTGACATAGAGTATGTAGATCAAAATTCAATAAATGAACAAGTTATCACTGATCAATTAGTTGAAGAACCTTCGTATGATGATGATCCTCTAGTATCACCAAACAAAGAAATTTCCATCATCAACCCTTCAAATAAATGTAAATTGCACTTTGATGGGTCACACACACAATATAGTTTAGGGGAAAGAGTCTTATTCATCACTCCTCAAGGTGATTATATTCCAAAATCATATCAATTTGAATTTATATGTACTAATAATATTTTCAAATATGAATCACTTATCATAAGACTTAGAATAGAAAATCAAAGATTTATAGGTCTACAATTATTCACAGTTATTTATTAGATAGGTTAATGATGATTATCAAATAGAGGATGATAGATTGCTACCATACAAGATAATGGTCAATATCTTCAAACAATATTTTTCTACTATATCCTTTGAGAAAATACCCAAATTAAACAATAAGGTTGTAGATGTTATGTTGACTATTGTATTTCTCTTAGATATGCCTCATAATAGTCAAAGATGTGAGTTTCTAGTTGAAACTTTTGGTTCCTTTCTTTGATGTCCCTAAGTCAAAATACGTGTTCAAAATTGTCGGTCCTAATTCCCCTTGATACCATGACATTTATGCCTACCTACATGATAGCATCATCCCACCCAACCTAAACCCTAACCAAAAGAAAACCTTTATCCACCACTCATCATGTTTCACCATTCATGATGACACACTATACCAAAAGAGTCTTGACAGTACATTACGTTTAATTCTAGACTTGGAGGAGGCTCAAAACTACCCTACATGAGGTACATGAAGGTGTTTATGGGTCACATTATAGTGGTCATACCCTTGCTAAAAAGCTACTGAGATAAGTGTACTATTGGCTTACCATAGATCAAGAGGCACATCAATTTGTTAAGAAATTTCTATAGTTTTAATAGCCTAGAGATTGCATTCACATACCTATTGATACTTGTGAATTGGACGAGTTCCTAGTGATATTTGACCCCTTAGACTAGTGACAAAACTTTTTTTTATCCCTATTGTAAAAATAGGCTTATAACTTCTGGAATTAAAATCTCTCAATCTAGATCTTGTCATTGTTAGGAAAATGTGTCTCAACCTTGCAATTATATATGATTTATTGATAGGATGTATGTTGGTATGTGGTGACTGATCACCTAGATAATGTACACTCGTAGCAAGACATGGGGTTTGTGGCATTGCCCAAAAAAAAAATTGGTTAACACATCAAGGTATTTTTCCATTGACACGTCAAGGTATTTTCTCACTAACACATCAAGGATTTTTCCTGTTGACACGTAAAGGTTTTTATGTTAACACGTCAAATAAAAAATGACCTTGTAAAACCCTAATTCTAGAAGGTTCCAAAAATCTTGTTATAAGCAGGTAGGATGTATGTAGACGTGTGTGTATTCTGAGAGTCTGATAGCAGTCGTGGTGTCTCTTGATTTCTAGTGGTGATACTCCTATGAGAAGCTTGATCTACAAGTATATTGTAATATTTTGATTTCTGAATAATATATTGGGTGGCTTTTTGAGTGGGGTTTTTCTCCTAAAAGGGTTTTCCCCACGTAAATAATTGTGTTGTGGTATGCATGATACTTGTATTTACTTTTGTTTAAGTTTTTGTAACTGTTAAAGATCTGTAAAAAAATTGCATTATTCTCCTCTCAAGGTTATTGTAGGAATTTGTTTTGCTACCTTAGCTTCCTTACAAGTGGTATCGGAGCTTGATCATCTTTGCTTTCAGTTGTGGTTGTGTTTTTTGAACTAATCCAAATTTGAGTGGGAGCTTGTGTAGAAGACACTTTGTGATCTTGTTGCAATAAATTTTAGATGGAAAGTTCATCAGGGAGAACAGAGGTGGAGAAATTTTTTAGAAATAATTTTGAGATGTGGAAGCTAAAGATGGAGGATATGTTGATAGATCAAGATCTGTGGGATGTTGTTGATGAGAATGTTTCAAGGCCTGAAAATCCTACTTAAGCTACTCAATATGATGTTATGGACCATAAATCCAAGGGTCTAATCAGATTATGCTAGGTAGAATTTGTTTTAAATAATGTCCATGAAGATACCTCTACAAAGAAACTATGGAAGAAGCATGGTGAGATGTATCAATCCAAATCTTTAGTGAACAAGATTTTCTTGGGGAATAAGTTATATTCCTTGAGAATGGAAGAGGGTGGATGAATCACAAACCGCCTAGAAGCATTCAATATGTTGGTGGCTCAATTGGCATCAATAGGTGTCAAAATTAATGAGGAGGAGAAATGTTAGATCTTGCTTTGCTCTTTTCATGATTCATAGGATTCTCTTGTTGTGGATATTGGGAGTACTTATGTTATATTGAAGACTGAATATGTGGTGGGTTCTTTACTTTCTAAAGAGATGAAGAGGAAGGTATCCATCACTTCCAAGGAGGCCCTAAATTTTCATGGAAGACCTAATGAAAAAGGCAAGAATGAGAAGCATGACAAGTCCAAGTCCAAGGGGAGATCTAAATATCCTAGAAATTCCAAAGTTATTTGATGGAACTATGGTAAGCCTGGACATGTTCGTAAGGAATGCAAAGAAGAAAAGAAGAAATTTGATTATGATTTTGAGTCCAAGAATGAAGATGGTGATGCATTCATTGTAGCTTTGGAAACTCGTGCAGGTAATGATGCATGGTTAATTGACTCAGGTTCATCTTTTCATATGACCTTTAATAGAGATTGGTTTTGTGAATATGAAGAATTTGATGGAGGTAAGGTGTACTTGGGTGATGGTTCTCATTTAGACATTGTTGGTTGTGGTAAGGTTAAAATCAAGTTTCCTGATGGTAGAATAAAAAGGATTAATTGTGTGTTGCATATCCCTAGATTAGCACAAAATTTGTTATGTATGAGAAAACTAATAGATACGGGTGTGTAGGTAGTATTTTTTGATGCAAGATGTAAATTGTTAGAGGTGCTATGGTTATTGCTAGAGGTGTCAGATATGGGACATTGTATAAGCTTGATGCATACAAAATTGAGTGCCATAGTACTTCTGTGAAAAGAAATTCAGTAAAAGAAGTGAGGGTTTCACCTTCTGCAGATGGTCATGGCTTTTGGGTACCTAAGGGTGCTCTTTCTTCTAAGACAAAGTTACCTATAGAGAAAAATATGTTATGACACCAGAGACTTGGCCACATTGGAGAAAAGGATTTAAGGACCTTGAAAAATAAAAATATTGTGGAAGGTTTGTCTGATTGTAATCTTGAATTTGATTTACATGAGCATTGCATTTATGAAAAACAAAATTGTGTTCAGTTTTACTCAAGTTCTCATAAATCTTGTGGTGTATTGGATCTTATTCATTCTGATGTATTTGGTCATGTAGATGTTCCTTCAATTGGTAAATCCACATATTATGTTTCATTTATTGATGATTATAGTAGGACATGGGTATATTTTGTAAAGAATAAATATGAAGTTTTCAGTCGATTTAAAGAATTTAAAGCAATGGTTGAGTTGCAAACTAGAAATAAAATAAAATGTTTGAGGACTAATAATGGCGATGAGTTTTTCTCTAATTTTTTTGATATATTCTATAAAGATTGTGGTATTATGGATAGAAGACAACTTTGTATCCTCCACAATAGAATGAAGTTGCAGAAAGAATGAATAGGACACTAATGGAGAAGGCTAGGAGTATGTTGAGTGGTGTTTCCCTAGAACAAAGGTTTTGGGTCAAATTTACTGCCACTACCTGTTACCTAATTAATAGGTCTCCTACATCAGCTCTTGTTGATAAGACACCTATAGAGGCATGGTCGGGTTGTAATCCTTCATTAATACATCTTAGAGTTTTTGGTTGTGAGGCATATGCACATGTGCCAAAGGAGAAGTGAACAAAGTTGGAGAACAAGGATGTGAAATATATCTTCATCAGATATAGTTATGGTGTAAAAGAATACAAGATTTTGGATCCTATTGCACAAAAGATAATACATAGTAGAATTTTTATTTTTAGAGAAACTAAGCCTTCTTATGATACATTACAGCCAAAACAAAGTAAATAGGAATATGTGATTCAATTTCCTTCTACACTTGAGAAAGTTGAATCAAGGCCCAAGGATAGAAAAGAAGTTTAGGAGAGCTCATCTAGCTTTGGGTCTTCAAAGGAGGAGGAAGAACCTCCAACTCAGCTTGTTCATAGGTCTATAAGGCATAAAAAACCACTTGAAAGGTATTCACCTAATGATTGGAGATGTATTTTTTCTTTGAATACTAACATGGATGAACCCAGATTGGTAGAAGAGGCATTAGGTATGAATGATGTAGAATCCTGGAAGATTGCTATGGATGAAGAAATGTTATCTTTAAAAAAGAATGATACATGGAAACTTGTACCATTTCCTAAAGGACAAAAACCTATTGGTTGTAAATTGGTGTTCAAGAAAAATATTGGTTCAGATGGAGGTATCGAGAATCACAAAGCAAGGTTGGTTGTGAAAGGTTACTCTCAAGTTGAGGGTGTTGATTATGGTGACATATTTTATCCTGTTGCAAAAATTTCATACATTAGATTTTTGCTTTCTATTGCTACTGCTTATTATTTAGAGATTAAGAAAATGAATGTGAAAATTGCTTTCCTTCATGGTGACTTGGAGGAGAATATTTATAGGACACATCCAGAGCACTATGTGGTGAAAGGTAAAAGTAAGTTGGTTTGAAAATTGAAGAAATCATTGTATGGCTTTCAATAGAGTCCTAGGATGTGGTACCATAAATGTGATACATATGTGTTGAGTTTGGGATTTGAGTGTTCTAAATCATATCATTGTGTTTATTATAAAACCGATGGTGATCACTTCCTATTTATTGCATTATAATGTTGATGGTATGTTATTTATTGGTAGAGAGAAAGGTATGCTTTCAAAAATAAAATCTCAACTTTCTACTAAATTTGAAATGAGAGTGTATAGGAGAAAATTTGCACCCCTTAGGAAAATTCCCCTTTTACCCTTCCTCACTTTAGAGAACCAAATCTGAAGGCTAAAATCCACATAAGCCAATTTCCTTCATTCCACGTGGCACCTATTTTGAGCGTCAATAGAGGAATAATTTTTGGGGATGCCCACACAATGCATAGACATCTGTGCGATTTGCTTACATCCCTAGTAGATTCCCATGGCTAGAGCCTACAAAGGTATTACATTTCCCATTGGGAGTTGATTTGTAATGCTCTCTTTGGCTATCTGACCTAAATATGGTTGCTTTCTTCACTCTTTCCTTCAAAATCACCATTCATTCCTTCATTTCTTTCTTCTAGAATCTCTCCTACAACCTCTTCATAGACTCTAAGCCTTTGATTCATTTCGCTTGGCTCTTCACCAACTCCAATCATTCAATCCATTACTTTCAAGCAACACTTTACACTTCACAACAGCAACATCAACACTCTATCAACTCAATAGAGCAAGTGTGGAACAAACACCATTGCAACATAGGATTGAGTCCTCTCATTTTTCTCCCCCATTAACCTTGAGTTCTCTTGGTGGAGGTGGTAATATTTCCACTCCTCTCCTCTATTATTTGGTTGAGTAGCATAACACTATTTTGTAGTGATTTTGTGTTCTTTACTTCATTTCCTACTTTTCTCTCTATCTATTTGGTTGTCCGTGGAGGTGGGAACACCAAAAACGGGGGTCTGACTAAGGCAGACCCCTATACAGCCCCAAAAATTTATCTCTCTCTTGTGTGTAGGTATTGAAAACATTCATGTGTTGGAGGCTCCATCACTTGCATGGTTGTAAGTATTTCCTTTCCACTTCTTATTCTCTATCTATTTCACTTTATTTCAGCTTTATCACATTCTATTACTTTATTGCACTCCAAAAGTTCTCAATAATTAGAGTAAAATCGTTCACTCTGCCATTTTTTGTGACATTCTCTTTTTGATCTGTACAAGATGCCAGTGCCCCTCAGGGATGCCAGCGCACCGCACTATTGTTCATATTCCGTGTTGTCATCCTTTGGTCGAGAGTGTCAATTTGTCTAGGGAATATTTGTGACCTTCTTTTCCTGATTCTAGAACTCTCATTGTTGTTTCTTGTGGTAGTTTAGGGTAGTTCACCTCATGAGGCTCTTTGAATGAAGATAACTTGTGAGTAGTGAACCCCACTTCTCTTCATTTTGGTGAACCCGACGTGAACTGAAAACTAGGAATTTATTTACCTCTACTTCATGGGGTCATAACTTTTGACTTGGTGCTCAGAATTCAAAACCATTTGCACCGTTGGAAAGGTATCCTAGAGTAATACTTCAATCCCTCCATAAATTACTAGTTCCTTTGGCAATCAAATTTTAGGGACCGACGTAAGTTCCGACCCCAAATTTTGCTGTGAAGACCTCTGAAAACATGATTTACTAGAACATAGAAAATACTGAAAAAATCGTAATGAATTTAATATCTTCTTTTATTAGTTCAGTATCTAATTTTATTCAAAAATTTATTGATATTCCATTTCATGCATGTGATGGTGACTTGGCCTTACCAATGTCACTTGGTATCTTTGATCCTTCTCATGAGAGTCCTCTTGCTTCGAAGGATATCTTGTTGCAAGAAGATGAAATCATTGATACCTTTCTTAATGTTACTTTACCGTCTATTCATTCCAATGAACTCTCCTCTAAAGATGATGCATTTGTGAATGACAAACCTTATATTCACTCCAATGCACTCTCCTCTAAAGATGATGCATTTGTGAATGATGAACCTTCTATTCCTTATGATGCACTCTCTCTTGGAGATGATGAATTCATGAGTGATGAATCTACTCCTAATGCACCTTCTTCTATAGATGTTGTGTTTGTGAATGATGAATCTCTTATCTATTCTAATGCACTCTCCTCTAGAGGTGATGCATTCATGCATGATGAATCTCCTTCCACATTTGATCCTGCTTGGATCGATGTTGAGAATATGTCTTCAAAAAAATATTCTACTAGTTGTGATGAGTCTGTGAATATAATCTCTTTGTTGCCCCTCAAAGGCCTAAGAGACCAATCATTTACGTGACTCAAACTAGTCCTTCTCCATTTGATAATGATTCTCCTAATATTTGTAAGACTCCCTCTTATAGAGCGGTAACCCATACTTATGAGACTAGAATGAATAAACAACCAAGTCTTCCTTTAGAACCTAAACCTACAACTAAAGCACCTAGTGAATGCATTCTTGTCAAGCAACTCCAAGCTACTCCAGCTAAGATCTCACTATGGGACCTGCTTCAGTCTGCTCTGGTTTACCAAGGTATGCTTTAGGAAGCTTTAAAAAATATCCTCTTGCCTTCTTCCACTAGGATTTTAGATGCTAATGCATTGATAGCTCATATTCGTGTGGAATCATCGAATATCACATTCTATCCACAATAACTCCCACCTTTAGAAGTACAGAAGCAAGTGGGCCCTTTAATGATTATAGTTAACATTAATAAAATTGGCATTAGATGTACTCTCATTGATGCCGGTTTGGCAAGTTCAACAAATGTAGCATTGATCTATTGCATAAGATTAATATTGATTCATCTTCTCTTAATGCTTCTTATGTTGTCATTCGTGGGTTTGATAATGTCAGTTCAAAAGCCCTAGGCACTATAGTCTTGCCTTTGAGGCTGGGACCTGTTACCATACCACCCTTGTATAAGTTATGTCAAAAAAATTACCATATAACCTTCTTCTTGGTAGACCATGGATTCATGTTATGGGTGAAATATCGTCTACCTTGCATAAATCTATTAAGTTCATTTACAATAATCGAGTAGTCACAATCAAGGTTGACCCTGATGCTATGCACTTATGTGAAATGGAAGCTACCAGTCAGGTCTCGGTTGTGCCTACTCTTATTCCTTCAGTATCTCCAATGTGTTGATGTTTACCCCAACAATACCTACTACAAAGGATACTTTGAGATAAATTTCCTTGAAGAAGATCCTTCTAAATTTAGAAAACTTAATTTTGTTCCTTCTACCTCTTCTCAAAGGAATGCATGTCTTGGTGATGAATGGGGCTCCTTAGACTTTACTGAATCCTTCAGTGGGGAATACAAATTCAACCAATCCACTCAGACCTTCTGATAACATCATCCAAACTTTCCATCGAGGATGGTCATCCTTTTGCATCATGGGATAATGTGAACATAAATTGTAATATTCTTTGTGTTGATCCTCCTTCTAAGGAAGATGATTATTCTTCTACTAAAGAGGATAATGTTGGCAATCCTGTTAAAAAGGATGATGGGGATATCATAGAGGAGTGTGATCCCCCTTAGTGGAATAATGCTCTTTATGAAGATCCTTCTTCTTCTCAAGAATTGCAAACACTTTATGGCCCCGACTTTAAGCTTGTCTCTAATTTGGCTATGGGCATAAAGGTTGTGGGTGCAATGAACAAGGCATT
This sequence comes from Sequoiadendron giganteum, assembly GCA_007115665.2. Classification (NCBI taxonomy): domain Eukaryota; kingdom Viridiplantae; phylum Streptophyta; class Pinopsida; order Cupressales; family Cupressaceae; genus Sequoiadendron; species Sequoiadendron giganteum. The sequence continues at coordinate 93,112,015 of CM021108.1, forward strand.
CAAGTCCCTATAGAAATTGTATGTCACAAGTGTAATTTGGGGCTTGGTTGTTCGAATAAATAATCTAAATGGAAACCACGGTTGAATGTTGACGGATGTCCACTCAACCTTGTTCTTGTGGATTGGTTTATCCTCCTTTGTCTTTGATCTTCATATCTTCTTCTGGTGAGCAGTTAGACTTTTCTCCACAAGAGAAAGGGTTGCTTCCTGCTCCTCATCCTTTGTCTAAACAAGAGCATATTTTGTTGCAGCTTCTAAAAGCCTGCTTAATTACTCATCTTCCTCCTACATGCAAGAAATTTCATAAACACGATAAAGTAAAATATTCTTTCTATGCATACCACCAAGTGCCTAGCCATTCCACTAGTGAATGTAAGGTCTTGAAGGATAAAATAAAACTTCATGATTCAGGTGCCATCACTCATTTATTAGTTGATGCAACCACCTCTTCTTCAAAATGATAAGTGATATCGAGGTTTACCTCTATCCTATTCTAAATATCTTGCATGGTTCTCCTCCTCTATATGTTGGGGGTAGTGATAACCCATTCTAAAGATGTGTGTCCTTCTTAAAGGACCCCCTCTCTTCTCTATGTATTTCAAACGAAGTGTCCCTTGAGTGGACCCCTCTTTTCTTTTGAAGGGTTCCCTAGGGACCCCCTTTGAAATATTCTTTTGAATGAAATCTTGGTGTCTAGCTTGGGGACAACTCGAGTAGACCTACTTCATATCTTTGTATCTAGCTTGGGGGTAGCTCGACTAGACCTATTTCATATCTTTTGCATCTAGCTCGGGGGCAGCCCAACTAGACCTCGCTTTCAAATAGTGTGTCCCTTGAGTGGACCCCTCCTCCTTTTGAAGGGTTCCTGAGGGACCCCTTTGAAATTTTTCTAACTTGTTGACAGTCTATGTGATTGTCCACTTACTTGCTTGTGTGGCCACTTCTTGACATGTTCTATCTACGGGTAAACATATCACTTCATGGGTGCACCTGTGAAGCCTCTTTTTGACTCTACGGAGTCCAATTTTCTCGGTTTCCCTCATGTGAGAGTTCTTGGAGGATACCTTCCTTGAAGGTTTGCGGGTCTGTAAAAAGCTCTTCTCGATTTCCTTCATGTGAGAGTTCTTGGGGGATACCTTCCTTGCAGGTCTATGGGTCTGTAAGGCACTCTTCTCAGTTTCCTTCATGTGGGAGTTTTTGGAGGATACCTTCTTTGTAGGTCTGCAAGCTTGTAAAGAACTTTTATAGTTCTACAAAACTATGAAGTCTTTTTCCTTTCCTGCACTCGCAAGTTTGCCAAATCGCAGTTTGCTTCCTCAACGGTTCAGGTATATATTTCTAACCCTACTACTCCTTTGATCTACTTTACCAAAGCACTCATCAGTATTCATGCTCGCTAAAGTGGAGGAAAAATGTATAGGAGTGAATTTTCATCCCTTAGGAAAATTCCCCTTTCACCCTTCCTCACTTTAGAGAACCAAATCTGAAGGCTAAAATCCGCATAAGCCCATTTCCTTCATTCCACATGGCACCTATTTTGAGCATCGATAGAGGAATAACTATTGGGGATTCCCATGTGACGCACAGAAATCTGTGTGGTGCACTTACATCCCTGGTAGATTCCAATGACTGGAGCCTGCAGAGGTGTTACACTTCCCATTGGGAGTCAATTTGTAACGCCCTCTTCAGTTGATCGACCCGAATATGGTCATTTTCTTCACTCTTTCCTTCAAATTCACTATTAATTCCTTCATTTCTTCCTTCTAGAATCTCTCCTATAGCCTCTTCATAGACTCTATTCCTTCAATTCATCTAGCTTGGCTCTTCACCAGCTCCAAGAATTCAATCCATTACTCTCAAGCAACACTTTACACTTCATAGCAACAACATCAACACTCTATCAACTCAGTAGACACAATAGCACAACAAGAAATTAGCGTCGACTTTTGTGCTAGATTTTAGTGTATTTAATTCCATCAATTGGAGTCATCTCACGGTGCAAAAGTTGGTGAAAAAGTGTTTCTTCATTTCATCATCAGGTTTTGCACCATCTTTAGCACCCACTTTCACGTCATATTTTGTGCCAAAAATTTGGTGCCAGCAATAGCGTCTCCTTTAGCGTCGGGAATAGCACTGGAAAATGATGTCAGAAATAGTGCCTAAATTGGTACCCAATTTGGCTTCCATGTTTGCTCCCATTTTTGCTTCTAGTTTTGCTCCCAATTTTTCTTCCAGTTTTGCTTCTAGTTTTGCTTCCAGGTTTTCTTTCGGTTTTGCTTCCAATTTTTCTTCCATTTTTTATTCCAATGTTGCTTCTATTTTTCTTCCAAGTTTTCTTCTGGTTTTTCTTTCAGTTTTTCTTCCACTTTTGCTTCCACTTTTGCTTCCAATTTTGCTTTCACGTTTGCTTCTAGTTTTGCTTCCAATATTGCTTCCAATTTTGCTTCCAATTTTTCTTCCAGGTTTTCTTCCACTTTTGCTTCTGGTTTTTCTTCCACTTGTGCTTTCAGTTTTTCTTCTAGGATTGCTTCTAGTTTTCCTTCCAGTTTTGCTTCTAGTTTTTCTTCCAATTTTGTTTCTGATTTTGCTTCCGATTTTACTTTCGGTTTTGCTTCTAGTTTTTCTTCCAATTTTGCTTCAAATTTTGCTTCTAGTTTTGCTTCCATTTTTCCTTCCAGGTTTGCTTCCAGTTTTGCTTCCAAGTTTTCTTCCAATTTTTCTTCCAAATTTGTTTCCATTTTGCTTCCTGCGTTCCTTTCATTTTTCCTTCCAGTTTTGCTTCTAGTTTTGCTTCCCTCTTTGCTTCTAGTTTTGCTTCTAGGTTTGCTTCTAGTTTTGCTTCCAATTTTTCTTCCAATATTGCTTTTGGTTTGCTTCTAGTTTGGCTTCCATTGTTGCTTCCTTTTTTGCTTCTAAAAATGCTTCTTGTTTTGCTTCTAAAAAATGCTTCTTGTTTTGATCCCGGATTTACTTTTGGTTTTGCTTCTAGGTTTGCTTCCAATTTTTCTACCAATTTCACTTCCAAGATTGCTTCTAGTTTCTTTCTATTTCGGCTTCCATTGTTGCTTCCTTTTTTTCTTCTAAAAATGCTTCTTTTTTTGCTTCCATTTATTAATTTAATATGTTTTAATTCAATTTAATTAGTTAACTATATGATGCCTCTTAAATAACTCATATGATTATAGAGTAATAAATTTAATTATTTAACTCATATGATTAAATAACAAGATAATTATTATAACATGATCATCATCTATAATTAAAACAAGTAAGTCAAATATCTATAATTTAATTAAATTTGACAACATCCATCCTGAACAGTAAATTAAAATCATCATACGTAATAAATATCCATCCAAAAATCATTGACCACTTTTAATATATATAAATTGACAAGTCAATACTGATAAGATAATCATCATATATAACTAAAACAAGTGAAATTCAAATATTCTGGTAGATTAATAACATGTGAAAATGATACATGTCCAACACTCGACATAAGTCAAAATGATACATGTACAAATGATATAAGTAAAAATGATAAATTATTTAAGTCAAATTGCTACAAGTCAAGATGATACATGTCCAAATGATATAAGTGAAAATGATAAATTTTAATATGATACAACTCAATAATAGGGTACTATAGGCCGTGAAAATGATACATATGATAGTAACCATGAAAAGAGGCATCATAACGATATATTAGCAATGATCCATGATGTAGTCTATATTATCATGAATGCCACTGGGTACTACCAACAACTGCCTCATCATCATCACCATCATTATGATCATCATCATCATAACGATATATCAGCAATGATCCATGACACAATCTATATGATCATGAATGTTGTTGGGTACTACCAGCAAATACCTCATCATCATCACCACCATTGTGATCATCATCATCATCCTCGTCGTTGTTGTCGCTGTCATCATCATTTTCATCAGCCTCGGTGTCTTCTGTATCTATTTCATCATCATCCTCTACCATGTGATTTGTACTGGAAGAACCAATATTTTCTGGATCTATATCATGATGAGGATCATCTTGATCTTCTGGAAGACCCGTGTTCTACAAAAAACACATTTAAAATGAAAAGTTACTATTTATTTCATGCAATAATTTATTTTTCTGTTATATATTTAATATTGAAACATATGAGATGAAACCATAATCATATTACATCATATCAAAGTGCACATACCATAATAAAATTTCAAAAATATTATAGCTAATATGTGATTCTAATGATACATAAAACATGCAACAATTATAATAAATGTTAGTAAAGATCATAAAAAAAAATTATACAATTTAACTATCAACTATAAATTCTATTATATAACCTTAAGTGCAAACCCTCTGCAAAAGAATGAGGAGACTACAAGAATATTGGTTGTAGGGGGAATTAGTATAGGAGATGGACATGGATTTTCCAAGTCATCCACTGAGATGGTTTCATACAAAAATGTGGAAGATATCCCCGTTTCTAGAGAGCTCATGATTCAGGTTGATACGAAGAATGATGTTGTTTTGGTCCCCATATATGGAATCATGGTTCCATTTCATGTAGCCACCATCAAGAGTGTTACAAACCAACAAGATGGAGGGAATTCTTATATAAGGATAATTTTCAATGTTCTAGGTACTAGCTTCAATTCCAACTACATGCCAACATTGAAATTCCCTAGCAACATTTATGTTAAGGAAATTTCATTTAGATCCAAGGATTCAAGGCACATCAACGATGTGGTACAAATTATTAAATACCACTAACAATATGTAGAAATGAAATAGTCTAAAAATTTAGAGATAGCTACACTGGTAACTTAGGAGAAACTTCAGCTTTAAAAAAAAAAGGCAATTAGGCTTGAAGACTTGTGGATCAGGCTAGCATTTGGTGGAAGAGGAAGAAAGATGACTAGAACTCTAGAGGCCCACTATAATGGATTTTGGTATTCAACCATGAGAGAAGAAGAGAGAGCTGATATCATGTATCAAAACATTAAGCATGCATTCTTCCATTAAGTAGAGAAGGAAATGATTACTTTGCTTCATTTTCATTTGCATAACCATATCATGGCCTGGGAACCAAGAAGACCAAGGATGTCCAGTTTTATGTCCAGGTAATGGATGTGGTCCAAACTTTAGGAGGGGCAAGAAGGTCAATGTTTGATCCTGATGAAATTGAGGAAGAACAGCAAGAGAGGGATAGGAAAAATAATATCAATGTAGAGTTTCAAGGATTTGTCAAGCCATTAAGAGAGCTATGGGAGCAGCCTCATCTAAAATATTTTGAACTAGAGTTTGATGTACCATTTAGAGAGCTTGGTTTTCATGGAGTTCCTTTCAAATCCTCTGCTTTTATTGTTCCTATGGTAAAGTTTTTGGTAGAGTTGGTGGAATTACCTTTCTTAGTAGTCACTATTAGTGAGATTGAGATTGTTAATCAACTAGGTGTTAATTTCCTGTAGCAATGAAAGAATCTGAAAAGGCAGAGAGAGCTACCCTGGTGACTCAGGAGAAACTTTAGCTTTCAAAAATAAAGGCAATTAGGATGGAAGACTTGTGGATCAGCTAGCATTTGGTGGAAGAGGAAGAAAGATGATTGGGACTCTGGAGGCCCACCATAATGGATTTCAGTATTCAACCATGAGAGCAAAAGAGAGAGATAATATCATGTATCAAAACATTAAGCATGGATTCTTCCAGCCAACGAAGAAGGAGATGATTACTTTACTTCACTTTCATTTGTATAACCATATCATGGCGTGGAAAGAAAGAATACCAAGGATGTCCAGTTTTATGTGGAGGTAATGGATGTGGTCCAAACTTTAGGAGGGGAAAGAAGGTCAATGTATGATCCTGATAAAATTGAGGAAGAACAACAAGAGAGGGACAAGAAAAATAATATCAATGCAGAGTTTCAAGGATTTTTCAAGCTAGTAAGAGAGCTATGGGAGGAGCCTCATCTAAAATATTTTGAGCTAGAGTTTGATGTACCATTTAGAGAGCTTGGTTTTCATTGAGTTCCTTTCAAAGCCTCTACTTTTATTGTTCCTACGGTAAATTGTTTGGTAGAGTTGGTGGGATTAACTTTCTTTGGAATCACTATTAGTGAGATTGAGATTGTTAATCAATTAGGTGCTAATTGTCTGTAGCAATGAAAGAGTCTAAAAAGGCAAAGAGAACTACACTGGTGACTTGGGAGAAACTTCAGCTTTCAAAAACAAAGGCAATTAGGCTGGAAAACTTGTGGATTAGGCCAGCATTTGGTGGAAGAGGAAGAAATATTACTTGAACTTTGGAGGCTCACTATAATAGATTTCCATATTCAACCATGAGAGAAGGAGAGAGAGTTGATATCATGTACCAAAATATTAAGCATGCATTCTTCCAGCCAACAGAGAAGGAGATGATTACTTTACTTCATTTTCATTTGCATAACCATATCATGGCCTGGGAACCAAGAAGACCAAGGATGTCCAGTTTTATGTGGAGGTAATGGATGTGGTCCAAACTTTAGGAGGGGCAAGAAGGTCAATGTATGATCCTAATGAAATTGAGGAAGAACAACAAGAGAGGGACAAGAAAAATAATATCAATGTAGAGTTTCAAGGATTTTTCAAGCCAGTAAGAGAGCTATGGGAGTAGCCTCATCTAAAATATTTTGAACTAGAGTTTAATGTACCATTTAGAGAGCTTGGTTTTCATGTAGTTCCTTTCAAAGCCTTTTCTTTTATTGTTCCTACGATAAACTATTTGGTAGAGTTGGTGAAATTACCTTTCTTAGTAATCACTATTAGTGAGATTGAGATTTTTAATCAATTAGGCGCTAATTTCCTGTAGCAATAAAAGAGTCTGAAAAGGTAGAGAGAGCTACACTGGTGACTCAAGAGAAACTTCAACTTTCAAAAATAAAGGAAATTATGCTGGAAAACTTGTGGATTAGGCCAGAATTTGGTGGAAGAGGAAGAAAGATGACTGGAACTCTAGAGGCCCGCCATAATGGATTTCGGTATTCAACCATGAGAGAAGAAGAGAGAGTTGATATAATGTATCAAAACATTAAGCATGAATTCTTCTAGCCAACAAAGAAGGAGATAATTTATTTTCTTCATTTTCATTTGCATAACCATATCATGGCATGGGAACCAAGAAGACCATGGATGTCTAGTTTTATGTGGAGGTAATGGATGTGGTCCAAACTTTAGGAGGGACAAGAAGGTCAATGTATGATCTTGATGAAATTGAGGGAGAACAACAAGAGAGGGACAGGAAAAATAATATCAATGAAGAGTTTCAAGGATTTGTCAAGCCAGTAAGAGAGCTATGGGAGTAGCCTCATCTAAATGATTTTGAACTAGAGTTTGATATACCATTTAGAGAGCTTGGTTTTCATGGAGTTCCTTTCAAAGCCTCTGCTTTTATTGTTCCTACGGTAACTTTTTTGGTAGAGTTGGTGGAATTACCTTTCTTAGTAATCACTATTAGTGAGATTGAGATTGTTAACCTTGAGAGAGTAGGACTTGGGAAAAAGGCATCTGATATGGCTAATGTTTTCAAAGACTTCAAGCGAGATGTACCCGCATTGATGTCATTCCTCAATCTTTGCTTGATGGCATCAAGGAATGGTTGAGCTCTGTGGATATAAAGTATTATGAAAGCAAAATGAACTTGAACTGGCAACCAATTTTGAATACTATTACTAATGATCCAAAAAAAGTTATTGAAGATGGTGGTTGGGAATTATTGAATATGGAAGGTAGTGATTTTGATTCTAATAATTCAGAAGAGTTAGATCAAGGATATGAACCCTTTGATGTAGAAGAGGAATCAAATCAGATGAGGAAGGTTCAAAAGATGAATCTCTTGTGGAGTTAGATGAGGACAAAGAAGAAGAAGAAGATTTTGAAGGGGGGGAGGTAAAACATGGGATGAATTAGAAGTCGAAGCCAGAAATTTAGATAAGGAAAAAGGAGATGAGTCTTACAATGAAGAGGAAAGGCGACGACGAAAGGTAAAAGCTACAAGGAAGTCTCGGGCACCTGATATTAGAGATTCAAGAGGATTGCCTACCAAGAGTCATAAATTTAGATGAATTGAGTTCATCTACATACTTCTACTATTTATTCATGCACATAAATGGTTTAGTTGTTTATGCAAATGACGCATATATGTTAACTTGATCAGTGTTGTTACTTCAGTAGTTTGACTTCTATGACAACCAACCATTAGACCATTCTATGTGGGAGCACGTTTATGTTTTTAGTTATCCTGTTTAGATAGATCTACTTGGTGTTAAGGACATTCCATTTATCTTTTGAATGTTTATAAGTATAGTATTACATGCTTTTCTATGTTGATCAGATCAGGTTGCAGGATTTTTACTATTGATTTCTTTATTTATGGAGTTTTTTAACTTGGAAGATAGGAATTTACTGCCTTTTTTTAATTAGATGGACAAATTAAGTGGCTAGTTAGCTATGCCAAGTGATTTAGACTACAAGGATGTGTTATATCTATAGGATGCCTACCAAGATGAATCAAAACATTCTTACATGTGAAAAGAATGGTAGCATCATGAGGAATGATGGAAAAGATGCATGTGGATCACTTAGTATAATGACAACATGAATTCAAGGAAACACTCCTTGAGATACCAAGGAAACACTCTTTGAGATACCATGTTTGAGAGAAAAGAAGATAAATCAAATCAACATGGGACTAAGTTACTCAAATGATACAACTCATAACTTAAATGAGGACACTTAAGAGATATTAAAATAAAATGGTCATTAATTAAAAGATGCGATGAAAATAAGGCATGAATGTCACCCACTACCCTTTAAGGAAAATAATTATTTTTTCCTCAACATGAAATAATGGGACAATTGATTGGGATCTAGGGCCAATAGAGAAGCACTTTAGAACTCATCCCATGCATCAATATACAACTCAACACAACAAATGAAAATTGACATATTAATGCAACAATATCCAACTAAGTTACTGAAAGTCAGCTATTGATACCTCGTTCTCCATCCAGATTAAAAAATTGGCCCACTTTTTGCTTTGTAACTTTTCCTTTTCAAATTTCTTTGGATGTCAGCTATATTTCTCCTCCTATCAAAACATGGCACGTGGACTAGTTAAACTAATTAATATGCAATCATTTACTTTTTCCTATTTAATTAAAAAAAATATCATTTAACATATTAAATATACTTACAAATTTACAGATCAAGGCCTGTAAACCTTTTTGGCCACTGTGATGCGTGGCATGAAGTTTTTGAAGCCTAGCCTTGGAGGCCTTGTCTTGAAACATATACTAATTCAATTTAACTATGCACAAATAAAATTTAAAAATCGTTTAATAAATTTGATATAATCTTATGAGAAAATTCAAATACATGTGTACTCTCCTCACCGGACTTCCTTCGTGCTTCAGACTTCTCGTATGATTTTACAAGCTCTTTCCATACTTTTAAACTTACATCAATTGGCCTTTTTTTGAGCCTTATGTTTTTTATCTTCTTTGTTTGGTTACACCGAAATCTTTTGCAATTTTGAGACATTTGTAGCTTTACCTTCTTCACAGACCAACCTCTGCCAAATTCAGTCTCCATGTCATTGATAACTACTTTTTATAGGTGTATGAGTATCTTTGAGAATGGAAAATGTAGATGGTCTTTGAACCATTGAAGGCGTGACTCCTTCAACCTATTCACAAACCCTTTTCCAGCATCTATCATTCGGACTTCCCTTGAAACCGCATCATATTCTATCTTGATATTGTAGGTACCAATGAAAGATTGAAAACTTGGCATGGTGGAAGAATTATGTGTCCCACGAGTGGGTGGGACAGTGGAAGCCTCTGCTCCTTATTCTACATTCCTAGATTTTACTGTTATTAATTTTCTCCTAGATCTTTTGCTCAATCCAGGACTGCTTGGGGAATCAATTTGTTCCCTTTGACACAGTTGATTTGGTTGCAATGTTTGAGGGGATTCACTAGATCGATTTTCTATGTATCTAGCAAGCATTGTACAATGCACATCATCTAATTTTTTCACTACCTCTACCCCTAATATGGAAGCCAATGCCTCTTTATCTTTGTCAATCACATGTCCCTATATATATATACTAAATTTCTTTTAAATTTAAAAAGTAAAAAGTAAAAAATGAAAGAAACAAGGGAAACATTTACAAATCAATAAATTGACAATGAATTACCTCATTGTGGCCAGAGTCTTCTCCCTTTTTTATCTTCCCTCTATCGCTTGACATTTTAAGGCAACCTAGGGAAAATTATTTTTGTCGAGTTTCTGGAGGCAAACGAACTACACACTGTTAGGTATGAAAGTTTTCATCTAGTTTGTGGTATGAAACTTTTACCTTGAATGACTCTCTTATGCCTATGAACCAATTGCTTGTGCACCTATATAGAATATAAATATATTTGAAAGGATATAAATATATGTAAAATGAAACAAATATATTGTAAAAAAATCAATGCTTGCACACCTATATAGAATGGCAATCTTTGGGGGATAAAAAGGGCATGGAGTGTGGTTTTATTGAGAGTTAACATAGATAGATCCCATGCTTGAGTTTCATCCGCTAATTAGAAAGAAAATGAATGTGTGTGCACAATCAATTCAAAACCATGAGCTCATTATTTTGTAAAAGAATAAGTGAAAATTAGTAATAGCTAATTTAAGCCCGAAGGTCTCACAACTTTGAGGAAATGGTCTATTATTCCATTGTCGTCTCAAAATCCCTATCTCCTTGTATTGTCTTGACCAACCTTTGTTCCCATGGGACCTGGCTGCAGTGGGGTGAATGCAATTTAATGACTTGTCTTGAAAGCACTCGACTACTTTTTTAGGAAGGAAGCGAGAAAGTTGTCTTCAAAGAAAGGTATGGAAGGAAGGTCTGAGAAATTGAACCGGAAATCAAAATCTTGGGATGGGAATGATAAGCGAACAAGGGAAATGGGGTTTCAAAAAAGCGTTCACTGCTCTCGGATGCGGAGGAAATAATGCAATGTCTACAATTTACCCTCCTCCTTTGCAACCACATGAGACTTGAACGATTCACATGTAAAAAAACAATATTCACAACCCTTTCTTCACAATCCTCTCTATTTAATCCAAAAAAATATTTGTGGGAACGAAAAAAACAAATTGTAACCTTACTATGGTGCCACAATCTAAATCTAATTTATGATCTACTTGCTTGTAGCCCTCCTCCATACCATTTTTCCCTTTTTTCTCCTCTCTTCCTTCACATGTCTTTTTTCTCTTGTCATCTCTTCCTTCTTGATGTGGGAAGTTTTAAATTTGTGTTCCTGATTTAGTAGTCGGTGCTATAGTCGGTGTAGCAAAGTGCACCTAATTTAGCACCGCCTTTCAGCTAAAAATGTAATCTTTTTGGGATGCAAAAGGCAGCACAAAGTGTGCCTAATTTAGCACCTAGTGGTGCAAAATGATGTATTTTGCTTGGAAGTTGATAAATAAATTGATCCTAAATTAACTTCATCTTCATATGTTCCAAGGGAGCAATCAAGGTTCCCTATTTTATCTATTCCTTATCCCATGTCAATTTTGTGGGTGCAAAACTAATGAAGGTTAGATTTGTGAACTGGGAAATGACCCCTATACAACTAGATGAGTCATCTAAAGTGTGAAATATATGTCAAATATATGTCTAAAGTGAGGTTTTATGTTGGATATCATATTCGTTTAAATGATATAATTGGTGTACTAAACATTATTTACTATGTTGTGTATTATAGGGGTGAGATGAGGCCATGGCGATAGATTGTGTCATGTCAAATGAGGACACAATGGGTGAAGCAGGACATCAGGTACTCAAATTTTGACTTAACTTAGGAAAAAATGATCTGATGGTATTTTGTGATACGTCCATCTTTTTTCATAGTATTATTGAAATTTATAATGTATTATCTAATCTTGACATAAATTAATGCATGTTGTTGATTATTTTAGATGGAGATTGGAGCAAATGCAGAGCCTGAGCATTCGACTAGCAAAAGAGGAAGATGTGTATGTGTACATGGAAGTAAAATTATTAAATCACGTAGATGAAAATGTGTGTTTGAGAATATGCCAATGGATCTTGCAGATGCAACAAATGATCGCACTGAACAAGAGGTTGATCAGGAATACAGTACATGGGATGAATACTTTGAGAAAATATATGACTAAAGTGAGGTTTTGTGTTGGATAGAATATTCATTGAAATGATATAATTGGTGTAGTAAACATTATTTACTATGTTGTGTATTATAGGGGCGAGAAAAGGCCATGGCAATAGTGTCATCTCAAATGAGGATAGAACGGATGAAGCGGGACATCAAGTACTCAAATTTTGACTTAACTTAGGGAAAAGTGATCTAATGGAATTTTGTGATACGTCCATATTTTTCATAGTATTATTGAAATTTATAATGTATTATCCAATCTTGATATAAATTAATGCATGTTATCGATTATTTTGGATGGAGATTGGAGCAAATGCAGAGCCTGAGTGTTCAACTAGCAAAAGAAGAAGATATGTATGTGGACGTGGACCTAAAACTGGTAAATCACATAGATGACAGTGGGTGGAAGAGGATATGAAAATGGATCTTCTAGACACAATAGACAATTGCATTGAAAAAGAGGTTGGTCAGGACTATAGTACATGGGATGAATACTTTGAGAAAATTGTTGTTTGTGGATGTTTTGTATGTCGTGGAAAGGAACGATTCAAACGAGCAATTGTACAAAGACATTACATATATTATGAGCTTCCAGTCAGTAGTATGCCTACTACAATCGATTCAAATCCAATAAGAATTGTGGTAAGGAATTTTCAAATTTGATATAAATAACATGTATACTTCATCTAAACATTGTTTTATATTATTTAAATAACTAATTTTTTTCTCAATGGATACTTGCAAGATAAATTTCTTGGTTTAATGTTTCTTGGATCACAAACTTCCAGCCTAGAGGGAAATGATCACTTATCAGATGATACATCTAACAAAATATGTGACAATATACTAGCTCGGAAGATGAGGAATTGATGAAAACAAATCAAAGAACAAGAACCGGTTTAAAGATGCATAATTTGCTTAAAGTCAAGGGGAAGGTGGACTACATACCCTATGAGAATGAATGTGATGGAGATGATGGCTTTCCCCTAAGTTTGAGGTCAATTTAAAAAGAGACATTTGATCGTCGACTATATTGTGCTTGGCCTAGTGATCAATTACCTAGACTATATGAGGTGTTTCAATTTTGGGGATACAACTACATGATATGACCCTCCAATATTCATGGAGAAAATCTAGGCCTCTTTATTTTTAAAAATGTACATGTTGGATCTAAACATAGAAACAATTCAAAACAAACCATTAGGATATTAATTCAATAGTATGGTCCATCATATTATAGTGGTGAATGGAGAAGGCTAGCAGAATATAAGCCTAGCATGTCAGCATTTGGTCTAAATTCAAATATGTATACACATTGTCTCCAATTTGAAAGTGGAAAATAAATTAATAGAGGTCATCTTATGTATATTGATGGACGTGCATACACACAAAAAAATATTGTAGAATTTATAAATAGTAGTAAGGGAAGGGACCCTAATGTAAGACTGAATTGTCAATTTGTTGAGGTTATAAATGATAAAGATGGAGATATGGAAAGAGAGGTTGATAGATTGATAAATTTTGAGGCTATTAAGGACCTTAACATTGGGGATGAGTTATTGATTGATTACCCCTTCTTAAAATGCACTCCTGCGTGAAAGAAAAGGGAAGAACAAGGTCTCCCCGAGGATGTTCTTAAGGGCAGAAAACCAAAGAATAATAAATGAGTGTGGATTGATGTTTATAAACTATGTTGTTAAAATTGTGTTTTATTTAAATTATTGTATAAAAAAGGTATTCTATAAAATAATGTTCCATTATTCAATTGATATATATATATATGTTCATACAATTTATATTTATATTTTTTAAGCCATATTTGATTATATTTCTTTGAAATTGATACATTTATGATTTATCCAATTGTTGGAAAACATTAAATAATGCTTGTGTTTGTTGATAGGTAGAATATGTTGATGAAACACATACTAATACCCATGATCCAACTGGGTTATTAAGATTTGGACGGGATGATCCAAACCATCCTTTAAATAATACCAAGGCGAAAAGAAAAAGTTTGAAGAGATTACTACCACCTGAGAAATTTGAAGAGCCAATGAGATCTACATATACTGATGAGATGCCACCTAGCCTTAATGATGATGATCATGATAGTGAAAATGCAGTGCATGAAGAAGGATTGAATGAAATTCTTACAGGTTTCTTTGGGGATGTACATAATGATGACAATAATGATCATATAGTTTACAATAATGATGATAGCAGGGGTAATTACTAGCAATGTAATGTTGATGATAACAACTTGAAAGACTCCATCAAGCAAGCACCGAAGACACCCGTGTTCAAATCGGGTGCAAGTAGAACCTCACAACTGGCATGCACATTAATATTATTAGAAATCAAGTCACTATTTGGTTGGTCAGACAAAGGATTCACTACCCTATTGAAGTGAGTTGAAATTTATTTCTTACTTTGTATTGTCAATTGGTGTACACAATTTGTAAACATTCATCGACTTCATTTACATTTCTTTAAGGGGATTTTAAAACCATATATATTATATAAATAGTCCTAGTATAGATTGACATATCAAACATGTTCATCATAAGTCAAACATTCAATTGATTTAATCTCTAGAAATATTATAGGGCACTTAAAACTAAAATATTCCCTGAAGAGAATGTGTTGCCATCAACTTGCAAAGAGGCACATCTATTGTTGGTTGAGTTGGGGATTGAATATAAGAAAATTCATTCATGTAAAAATTCATTCATTTTATATAGAGATGAATATCAAAATAAGGTAAAATGCCCAATATGCAAACATAAGAGATATCGTACATATGTACAAGTTCCTACAATTCCAAAGAATGTTTTACATCACATGCCAATTATACCTAGACTTCAACGAATGTTTCGTTGCAAGTCACTTGCACAATTGATGGACTAGAATGCAAAGAATAGGAGTAAATATGGATTCATGCAAATTTCGGCTGACTCCAAAGAAATGAAACACATAAAGGAAAAATGGCCAAGAAAAATCAAAGACGAACCCTATAGTATTAGGTTTGGTCTTGCAATTGATAGAGTGTGCCCATTCTCTTTCTTGAGCTCAAATTATAGTGTTTGGCCAGTCAGATTGATAGTATACAATATTCCCCCATGGATGAGTGTTATAAAGGAGCACCTTATGTTGACTCTCATTTGTTCCAGGAAAACATCAAGTTAGAAATATGGATGTTTATCTTGTGCCTTTTATTGATGAGATTCAACTGCTATGGAAAGGCATAAGAATGTATGACATATCACGTCCTCCATCAAATAGGTCCTTCATGTTGTTTGGTGTGCTATGTTGGACTATTCATGATTTCCCAAGACTTGGTGTTTTTTCTAGTAAGATAAAATATTTACGTATTTACACTCATAATTTATTTTCATCCCAACTTTCATACTTAGTTTTATACTATTATTTTTATGTTATTAACATTACTTGTTGAATTGTAGGGCTTCAAACAAAGGAGATATTTACATGTCCAAGATGTGGAGAACAATTTCAAGGGCGGTATTCTAAAGATCTACATAAATTTATTTACGCAAACAACAGGGTTTTCCTACCACTAGATCATAGGTTTAGAAATTGCCAAAAGAATCAATTTGATGGAAAAGTTGAAAATAGAGGCCTTCCCATGATTATGGGTCTAGGTGGTTAGCTTAAGAAGTATGAAGATTCTGAATTGAAAGCTTGGGAGGATTTTTTTGATCCAGATGATTCAATTAAAGAACCAAAACAAGTTGTAGTTCATATTCCAGAAGGAATGAAAAGGAAATCCATATTTTATGAGCTTCCTTACTGGAAGGATCTATTAATATCTCACCTATTAGATCCTCATCTTCAAAAATGTCCCAAATTTTATATTTCGACATATATCAGGCAAACAGAAGGACACATTTTCTTTGAGGGGAGATATTGCTCTTTTGCGTGCCAAATTTGATAGAAAAAATTTATGGCCAAGCAGGGAAAATGAAACATATGCAGAAGCTCCATGGATTTTGAAAAATAAAGAGCTAGACCAACTAAAAAATATCATTCGTTTAGTAAGGACACCTACTGGTTATGGTTCATCATTGGCTAAAGCTTTTACAATTGATGGACATTTCGTGGGATTTAAAACACATGATTTTGATAATTTAATGTTTAGGTATTATATATCATCATTTAACATTTACTAGTAACATTGATTAAGTACTAAATATATTTTTATATTTTTTGTGTGAGAAAAAATTACTAATGACCTTTTCATAAATGTGTTTGATAGCATATCATGCCATTGGCAATTAGGGGGAATTATTGTCTTACAGTTGACTTAAGGAATGCCATAAGTCAATTGTTAACATTTACAAGGTATGTGGTTATATGAAATGTTCATGTGTGAGAGACATAGAGATATTATATTGCATTTTAATTTATGACTAAAGGTTCATACTAATTTACTATTCTTATATTAGGTCATGGGTGACCTCCAAGGAGATCCACGAATCTGAAGTGCCAAAATGGAAGAAGGAAATTGCAAAAATTGTATGTGTATTTGAGAAGGATCTCCCTACAAGTTTCATGGACCTACAAGTCCATTTACTTATACACCTAGTTGATGACATTGAATTGGCGGGTGTCGTATCAACGAGGTGGATGTTTTTCTTTGAGAGGTATATGAAAACTCTTAAAAGATATGTCTGACAAAAGGCACATCCAAAGGGTTGCATGGTTGAAGGGTATGTATTGAATGAAGCATTTTTCTTCCTATGTGAATTCCTTGGTAAGGATTTTGAAGATGGGCCACGCGTCTAGGATGAAGAATGAGCATCAGATATTATTGATGGAGAAAAACCACAATCTAATGGTGTTGAAGTAGAAATTAGTAAGTAAATTCATTATTAGTGTGGTTGTTATTCTTACAATCATTAATTTACTTTGTAATATATTTTTTAAATTAACAGCATGAAATTTTGAGTTTGAGATAAACATGTTGACATGTAATAGGTGCAGACGAAAGTTCTATACTCGACAAGTTCATTTTGTACCACGTGGACTTTATGAACAAATGGATTGATCTATATGATAACAAGAGAGAAGAAGCATTAGAAGCAAGGAGATAGTTTAAGAGATCAAACCCAAAGAATACTCCACTTCCCACTAATCTGCTTGGGGAATGGGGCAAATATTGCACACTAGAATGGGTTACTGAACAAATTAAAAATAAAATAGAAAATGTAGGTATAGATTCATACATAACAGAAAATGAAATCAACATGTCTAGAGGATGTGAAAGAAAGGTACGGTTGAAATTTTACAAAATGTTGTTTCCTTACTGTTTTGACACTATTAACTATTTTAATATTTGTCATTATATTTTTTTCACTGAAATAAATGGTATTTCAAAAGCAAGGAAATATCCAACAATGTGGGCATATAGTCAACATTATTGTGTAGAAAGTGTAGATGTAAAGAGACGATCCTTCGATTGTGGCATCATGGCTTACTTCAAGCAATCTAGTCAATCAAGCTCAAAAGATAAGAATATAATTGAAGGGAATCTACAATATGCTAGGAAAATACAAGAAATTATTGAGTTGGATTATGGCTCTTTTAAATTTTGTATTTTTAAGTGTAGATGGTATGAAGCATTTGATAGGACACAAAGACATGATACCCGTAGTGGATTATTTTCTATAGATTCCTCATGCTTCCTACTGAAGGATAAGGAGTCTTATGTTCTACCAATTCATTCTGAGTAGGTATTTCTTTAACTCAAACAAGAAGCGGTAGTGATCATTAATCTATTAATTCAAAAAGTTTATTGTGAATATATAATATGTTTATTAATCAATAAAATTGTTATAACATACATCTAATATATATATTTCGTTCATGTGTAGGTATAAACCTATGGAGATATTTTGGACCTGAAATAGATGTTTGTCATACATTATGATCCAAGATTAAGGCATATATTTGACACAACATTAGTGGATACTGAGCAAAACAATGATAGTCAACAAAATGAGAGAGAGGGATTAGAGAACATTGAATAAATTGACATCCGTGATGATGTTGAAGATGGTTATGTTCAAGCACAAGAAGACAAAAATCCAGAGTTAGATGATGTTATGGAAGACAACAATATGGATGGTATAGAAAATGATGATCCAAATACATCTGCTAACAATATAGATGGTTTATAGTCAAATTTCAATGATGATGAAGATGATGCAAGTCAATATGAGGATGATGATAATATTAAATACTTGAAAGAACATATGAACATTGGCAATAATACACTAGATGACATTGTAGCAAACAATAATGTTAATGACCAAGACTTCTAAATTTTTAGAATTATTTTCAATCCATGTTTAAAAAAGGATGATTCTTATGCCCAAACTTTGAAATGCTTCAGTAATATTATTTGTGTCGATACAAATTACCTATTGCAATATCCTTAAATTGTTCAATCTTTGGTATGAATTGTTGGCAAAAAAAATATGATTACTTGGATGCTTCTTCCATTCATTTTGTGTCAACATATATTTGTGAAGACACAAAAGTTAATAAAATATTAATGCACGTAACTCACAATTATTTAAATAAGCAACTTTGTTAACTTTATTATTTTTAAATAGTTTCCATTTTTATGTTGAACATAATTTTGAACATGTAACTAAAAACATCCACAATAAATGCTTTACTATATCAGCTTATTCATTCACATAAGCACAGTATTGAGGCTCAATAACTGATATTCATTCAAATATAAGAATAAATAAGTATGGAAAACATAAGAAAATATATAGAATGATAACATAGCCATGGAGAATCTCTGATAATAATATGTTCTATTTCATTCATAAGCTCAAAATAATCACACTATAATAGCAAATGTGCCCTAATAAATCTTATGAATTTAAATAACTTGAAGAAACCACTTTGGAGACAGCACAATAATAGATACACATGAAATTTAACACAACAATTGAACACCAAAATAGATTACCAATTATGACAAATCTTCTCCATTATGTTTTTTCAAATATATATACATTTATAGCAAAAGTCTTTGATATGATATGGATGGATGGAATGTGCAATCTATCTTCTTACTAATGCCTACTATAATAGAAATGAAAATGGAATATGATATGATGATCCTCTCAAAATTGGCCTTAGTTTCCTATTTAAATAGGAAGCAACAAGCTTTAGGCCTTTTACAACAATAGACGACCCTTCAAAACTACTTCTTTTACTAACAACTAATTAATTTGCATAATTGAAGAAATAACAAGGCTTAAGACACTTTAGACATATGTTTCCTTTAATCAACGTAGAAAGACCGTGATCATGGATCTGACAAAGCTTTCCTCTCCATGATATACATCCAAATGCCCTCGCCTTAGTGACCTACTCATTTGAAGCCAAATACTTCTCTTCTCATTGATACACCATAAAATTTGATGGCCATTGATATTCTTGGATCTTTGGTATGTTTGCAAGATGTTTCTACCATCGAATATCCAGTAGTTCCTTTGTATCATTGAAAAATTTCATATATCTAGCATCAAGAGTAATCAAATCATCCATTGATCAAATTGAGTCTGTGAAGACCAGTGTCACTATCCCCCTGAACATGGGTTAAACACTTATGAATAACCTAACTAAATTCCTTCTTCCATTCATCCAAGCATTTTACTTGACCATCATCTTTCACAATTTATGGTGTATACCATTGTTTTGACGTATGGAATGAATCCATTCGTGCCACAATCCTCTTATCCTCCCCTTGTATATACTAAAATTCATCAACAATCATTTTTATTGTTTGCTCAATCAGTTTTAATGTTGTAGGAGCATCAAGACTCCTTTGTAGAACTCTACATAACTTAGATAGAGTGTGGTGAATATGCTGACACCTTTGAAACAGGGGGTCCAATACAAGCATATGTACTTTTATTTGATCAATTTCTCGCCAAAGTGATTTATAACTATCATGCGCACTATCCAATTTATCAATAACCAACTTTATTTTGTACTCAAGAATTTTTTCCATAACTTCATAAACTTGCCTTTTTACTTCATCCTGAGCCTCCTTCATTTCATCCACTTCCTTCTCAGGAGTCTTTGCTTACTCGATCAGAATGCTCTATACAATATTTAATGGAACACTAGGAGGTTTATATAACACTGTCTCCTTTCTTTGTGAAGTTCCTACTCTTTTTAATTATTCTTTCAATTTGACATTCTCCATAAATAGTTTATTAACTTCATCATTTAAGAACTTTTGTTCCCTTTCATACTCCTTTAATTTATCCCCCAATCCCTTAACAGTTGCACAAGTGAACATGGATGAGTGCATGGTCATTGTGGCTACCTCCAAAGGGGTGGTGTCCTATATTGTTCTTACCATTGTTTCCCCTTTCATTCCCTATATTACATCCAATAGTTTAGGCTTTTGCGTGTTTTTCTGCTTGATCCAATGGCCAGGGTTTCAATTTTGGGGTTATACCCAATTCCACTTACTCCTTCATCAGATTCAAACTCTACAACTAACATTGGATCTTCTTGAGCTCGTACTTGATCAAGCAAAAACATTTTCTTTAATTCCAACCCAAGAAAAATGAGCATGTTGCTCTTCAAATCATCTCTCTAGCCTTTTGAGGGCTAATGTCAATGTGGTCAACCCTCAATTTATTGAAGGTTTGTAACACCATTTTGATTTTTTTCTGTTTCTTCAATTCCCACTTCATCTGACTCTAGATTTTCTCTTCAATTTCTTTTATCTTCATCTTTGTTCAGAAATCCCTAAACTCTGGAGTCTTGATGAACTCATCATCCTCTATAAACCTCCTAGTAATAATTTTTCTCTCATCTTCATGTATCTTTGCACTTGTTTTTTTTGCATCATCCATCCTTTCATCATACCTATGGGCGCTAGTCTCATGGATGGGTTGATCAACCTCAATATCATCCTTTAATGATTGCAATACAATGGCCACATCTTTAGTATCTCCCACCCCTTCACTCTCCTCATAAGGTACCAATGGCTCAATGCTCTATCTCTGTTGTCTCTTGGGAGGCAACTGCTCCATGGGAGACTCTGATGTTGTGTTTGGGGTGTGATTTTTATTTATCTTACCACCATGTTCCTAAAGATACACTTATTTTTTACCATATAAATCCTCAAATTTATCAATTATCTGATTGATCCTCCTGATGATGTATTTTTCTTCAATGAAATAGCCAGGGAAACTTCTTCCATTTTGCTTCTTCCTTCCTTCAAGCTTCATTATAACCTCCCATTTCTTCCATCTGAGGCACGCCTCTGGAAAAGTAAGGCAGATTCTTATCACATCTTCCTCATAATCCACTTGGTGTGCCACTGTCATTTTGGTAAGAATATTATGCCTCATGTTATTCATATTATTTTTAGGGTCAAAGGCTCTTACTTTTCCAGAACCCAACACATATCTTATCTTAAAATAATATTACAACTCCTCCAATGTATATGAGCCTACTATCCAATCACCACATTTGATTAAAATTGGTAGAAATGTGCCCTTCTTTTGTTTGTGCATTACATCATTTTCCATCCACATCATTTGCCACATAAATTCAAGAAATGTTAATCTGAGGGGCATGAACTTTGGCAATATGTGTGGAGCAATAGGGGAGCCATAGATTCTTATTATTATAATTTTTGGGAAAAAGAAACAATCACCAAAACTATGTGTGTGACCTTGTTCATGTCTTAAGGCCAAAGGTCTTAACAATTGTTGCATTTTTTTTGGCAATCTTGGCATTGAATAACTAAGAACTGAAGGATTTTGTGTAGAAATTCTTCATAGAATATAGAAAAGATTTAATTATTGCACCGACTATCCCAAATATAGCACCACTTCTAGATAGGTGCGGTGTTCCTTTGCTCATCCACTCTAGCAAAGTCCATTCATTTAGTCCAATGGTCTCGATTATGGTATAGTATCAAATGGCACAGTAAGGAATAGTGTATGAATGTAATCAGTGCTCTATCCTCTATGACTTGTGAGAATTCATCATCCAACACCCTCTCAAGGTATGAAGCAAAGTCATACTCAATATTAGTCTCAGGTTTTTGAATTCTCATGGCCATCATCATCAGGCTTATTGGCATTTTATCTTGAGCATCCACCCCTAGTCCTTGGCATAGAGTTAGATATGTATTCACAAAATAATATTGAAAATTTGTCACAATGAATGGTTCAATATTGGAAGTAGAAATGGGAATCGTTATGTTACTAATGCCTCTTTTCATATATAGGGGTAGCTCATCACTTCTATAATTTCTTAACCTGTTATAATCTTCCTCACTCTTCTACAGGTTTATTTTGGTCAAAGCCTGCTTGTTTAAGCCAAAACACTCAATGATGGCAACTCTAGTTACCTCTACCAATATTGAGCCATTCGGAAACCTTATTGTCTTGGTTGCAAAGTGATAATTCTTAAATAGTAACATGATAAAATCCACATCAATAAACACGTTCAAGACAATCAACTTTTCTAAATCCAACATCCAAGGGTTTGACACTGGAATCTTCTCATTTCTCTTACTGTAAAAATACCAAAATAAGTCCCACCTGGATTTGGGAATGAGTGCATCCCTACAACCTTGTGCAGCATCTACGAGAAATTTCTTATTTACCTCCTTGGTTGATCTTGGAAGTATATCTAATATAGACTGGTAGAGTGGTCTCTCCTTTACCTTAGGTTCTTCCTCCTTAATTTTGGCCTTTCTTTTACTTCAGATTGTTTTCTTTTAGGAGGCATATTTCAATTTTTCCTACTATGACTTCAAATAACAGAGCTCTATCAAATACTACACCAATCAAGCTTCTTAAGATGGTTATTCATTCACTTACCCAAATGCTCATCATTAGTAGAGCTCCTTTTCTCGACGTCCTCAGCTCCATCCACAACAATGCATTTCAACAAAGCACAGTCTTAGGAAAATTTTGTTGGCAAGAGACATTGTTAATATCATTTTTTGTTGTCATTGATGGCAACCCTAGTCTATGAATAGATACACACATCATCATTTGATCATACCGACAGACAGATTTAAGACAATCAAGGAAGAACAGAGCATCTGACGGTTTTGTGTTCATCGATTCTTATGAATATTTCATGTTATTGTTGTGTGTTGCATATCTTAGGGAATGTTGTTTGGTGTATGATCTTGGCTGCTATTGAATCTTAGTGGCTTGTATCGATCCATGTGCAATTTTGAAGGTCCGATTGATTAATTTCCTATTTATCAGTGCATGGAGGCCGACATGATTATCATAACATATTGTAGATATTCAAAGAGTAATTATTCAAGTGTTTTTGTGTTCGAGCATCTTTGTTTGGGTCCTAGCTAAGTTGTGGCCGACTGTCGTGGATGTGCATTATACATTACTCATGTTTTGGGCCAACAATTGTAAATATTTTTGTGTTCTATTGATGCTGACATATTGTGATTAAATTCTTGGTCGCAGATATATATAAGTGATTGATCATATCATTTTGAGATATGAAGGTGTGTTGATGCAAATTGTGAATATCAGAAATACAAAAGAGAGATTATGCATAGTTTCACTTGTGCATTAAGGATTTTGTGATGCAAGTTTGAGCAGAGTAGAGCAGAAGTACCAAATCAGTCAAAAGGATAGAAGATTGATTGTTGAGCCTAACTAGAATTGTAATCAAGCATATGCAGATGCTAATCTCTCAGTTCAATTTATCAAATGGATTTAATCTAATTATCTTTGTAAGATAGTGAGTCTTCTTTGAGCAGTGAGCTCTAGGAAGTGTGTCTAAATGCAAGTGCATTCCCCATATTGTAAACTTCATTTTGAGTATACTCAGATCATATTGTGGATTGGCCATCCACCATGGTTTTTCCCCTAACAGGGTTTCCATGTAAAAATCCTTGTGTTAAGGTGTTGTGATTTTTTGCTTCATGTTCATGCATTTTGGTTGAAATTTTTAAGTGATTTGAAGATAAATATTAGTAAAGTTAATTTTGGCCCAACACTGATTCACCCCCCTCTCAAGGTAGCTTGTTTCCAACAAATTCACTTGCTTTTTAGGGTGCAGTATTTAGTCATATCAATATTAATGCCAATTCTTCGCCAGATAGTTTCCCAACAAGCTCAAATCCTTGAAATTAATTTTGAAGCATGTGTGAGGGAATTTATTGCTGTAAATTGTAATGATGTTGCGATTACCTACTATCATCATCTCTTATTATACCCATTGTGGTATGGTGGTGTTTTTCCCTTCCATTATGATGTTTACCGCACTACCGCCTTGCTTAAGACCTCTTATTGTGGGGTTGTGGTGTATACCACTCTACTGCCTTGCTCAAGACTTCTTGTTGTGTGGTTGAGGTGTACACTGCTCTGCCACATATGTTGCTCACCCTCTTGATGGTATAGTGGTGTATGATTTATCTTCTTGTTGTTTCCACCTTACCACACTCCTTTGAATCACTTCATGAGGGATGGATTAAATGTAAGTCAATTGAAAAATATTATGGCCCGACTATAGGGAGCATTTAGATGATTAACCATACATGATGATTGACTAACTCATAACTTAGGGACAGTACAAAGAACGGTTTTAATGGCTCAACTCATGAAAAACGACCGATAACCGGATGCAATAGGTCAAAATGAAATTATAAGGATGGAGGTTTAAGATTGATACTATGAAGCGAAGGTTTAAAATTGATACTATGAAGCGAGGGTTTTTGAACTAAAACCTTAAACCCTGCTCATGGATGTAGAAGGCAAAAAACCTCAAGAGGTAAAATTTTGCTAGGATTTTTCAAAATTTCAGCAGCACTACTAGATGCAGGGACATGTTAGATTTTCTCCTTGACATGTCCGAGTCTCTTAGACATATCATTCTTTAGGTTGGTGAGAATACATTTGAATATGTCTCTTAGATATTCAAGAGTCTCATCTACATTTCACAATATCCCTTTATGTTTGCGTCGAAGAGACTATGGTGAGACTCTCTTTGATATAGCATTATCTTGGTGACATGCCATGTGCTGCTATGGGAACACTTCAGGTAAGGAATTAACTTTAGTGTTATGACCAAGGGCCTTATTTGGTGGTTAATTTATATTAGTGTCAGCCATTATGAAATGGAGATGGGACATATGGTGAGTGTGGGAAGATGGGTGAAAAGGGAAGTATGCAAAATAACCAAGGTGGATTTTTGGCTCAACAAGGACCTTTAATACTATGAAACATTAGTGGTACTTAGTTATCAAATTTCATTAAAGGATAAGTTATATTAATTATAATCATTATGTATGTAAATCATGTTATGAATATTTTGGTCAAATAATGTTGTTCCTATTTTTATTTAATGACATCTGTCAGGTCTCAAAATTGCAAGTTTTTAAACCATAAGGGGGTGACAATCCCTTAATACACATTTTGCCCATGAACTAGGTAAACAAGACTGATTACCTTCTGCTCTTCAGGGTCTGCTAGACCTAGGTGTGTATACCTGAACAATAAGGAAGATTTGTAATTGGATATAGTTCCTAGATTGAGAAACCTACTCACCATGGCATGTGAAGGTGGAGTAGATGAAAAGCTTTGATATCTAATTCCTATTGAAACCAGTTGAAAATTCAAGATTGTGAGTTGTATTTTGTATACAATATCCTAAGTATGACCAGTGCCTACTCCTATTGGGTGAGCAAAGTGGATGAGAAAATGGTGATTAATGGAATGGATACAGAGTTGTAAGATAGGTAATCCTATTATTTAGTTTAACTCAAATTACTGGGCACTTGAGATGTTTGCACCTTGTTCAAACGTGCAAGTATGTTTATCACAGTGTTCTTCTTTAATAATCTTAGTGATATCTCCATAAGCTATTGTGAAAGTATGAAAGTATTTTTAATTCTTGAGTTGATGGAAACCAATCAAAACAACTTCTTTAAAAGTATTTTAAACCTGGGCAGAGACCAATTAAAGTAAACTATTAGAAAGGATTTTAATTCACATCAAATTAGAAACCAATCAACTCTTTCACATAGTAGTTCATCAAATGTGCTCTGATAAATCAAATAGATTTAAATAACTTGAACAGACCACTTTGGACACAACAAAGTAATAAATGAGCATTACAATCAAAATAGTAATTAAACACTGAAAATGAATTATGATTTATGAATAGTCTGCTCCATTGTATTACTGCAAAATATAAGCATTATAACAAAAGTCTTTGAAATATGGTATGGATGGGCGAATTATGCAATCTATTTTCTTACTAATTCCTACTCTAATGGAATGGAATGTGATGATGATGATATGATATCTCAAAATCAGGCCCTAGTTTCCCTATTTGTATGGAAGCAACAAGCTTCAAGCCTGTTACAAAAGTCATATTGTTTCATAACTAAAACATAATTATAATAAACATAAAAATATTAAGAGTTTGCTAGTGGATGCACTATAGTTCGTTAATCTCCAACAAGCACTCGTGGTCATCTAAGAATCGTTCAAGCCTCATGCACCATGATTATGTATCCAAAACTATCAAACTATAGCCCCTATCACTCCTCTCTTACTTGGCCCATGAAATGAACAATTCGACCTTTGGCAAATGCTCAACGTGTCCACTGTTACCATGAGTGTCTACATTATGTATGATGTCTTTCATAGCATACTCCAATTTGAAGATTCTCCCAAGTTGTTGGTGCGTCCTTTGAAGCACTTCCTCTTCATCATTAATCGCATCAAGAATAATTGGTAGATAGTTGGAAATTTCGTCCTTCCATGTATCCTGATCTTTCAATTTTGTTTCTTCAAATAAACTAGGTAAGGCCATACTCAGTGGCTAACTAAAATCACTCAAATCCTCTATCAAGATATTGTGGAAGTCCCTATGAGATTTCATGAGTTCTTGGTATTCTTGTAGCATAGCAGAGTTATCTTCTTTCTTTGCAACGATTTGAGACTCTACCTCCTTCATCCTATCACTCAATCTTGTGTTTTCCAATATTGTTGCATATGTTTTATCATGAATTTTCCAAACTTTTTCAGCATGTTTGTACATGTCTTTGAATCTCATGCGGACTATTTTTTATGCCATCTCAAAGGTAGTGGTTTTTATTTTTTCCTTTAACTCTTCATGTTCCTTTTGCACTTTCTCATGCCTTCTTTTCCAATATGTTGTTTCTGAAATTGCCTCAAACAATTTCCTTTCATTTTCAACCAATGGAGAATAGATTCGTGAAGAAGAAGAAGGTAGTCTATCCCTATAGTTGATCAGCTCTTGTTTCAACCTTTCATTTTCTTCTATCAACCCCTACTTATCCCTTACCAGTTGTTGAATATGAGCCTTTGTGAATTTGGGCACATTCACATTCAAATCGACAGTTTCCATGGGATATGTTTCTCCTACTCTCTGCACCAAAAGATGTCCAAAAATCTGATCATGATCAAATAGGGGAGGATTTTTCCCTGGTGGATAGAGTGCCCATATCTGTAAGGTACTATTTTTAGGATTAAATCTTGATCCTATGTAGATCTTGTCACCAATTTCGTCTGTTAAGTGCAAGGTTTTATTTTTTCTTTTCAAAAAGCTATCAAATACAATGGTTGAGTTGATATCCCATCCTAGAAGGAGCATAACCTTAGCCTCTTTGAACAATTCCCTTCCTCTCTCAGTATTCATATGTTTCATTTCTCTATCAATTTCATGTTGAAGTTATTTTAAAGTGTATGCTTCCCTCTCAAGGTCAATGTCCTTCAATTGTTCCCTTACCACCTTTCCTTTATATTCATATATAAAAGTTTTAAATTCAAGAGTCTAGACAAAGGCATCATCTGCAATGAACTCTTGACTAGCTCGATGCCTCACATCATCAGATAGCTCATTAGAAGCTTCAAAGTTTACTACACTCCTTTCCAATGGCATTTCATATGGAGGAATGATAGGATTATTGATCTTTGTGACTTCATCCTCCTCTTCAACATCATCTTCTACCATGATTGGTGTATTAACTGAAAAAGCTTACCTCTGGAGTAAGCTGAGGTGACAAATGGTCTAATGGTGCTATATTTTTTGCTTGCCTCTAAGAGCTAACTTTTCTTCTTCTCTCAAATTCCACCATAGGTACATCCTTTATTATCTCTTCTTCATGCAGAAGCAATTTTTTAACTCTCTCCATGGGGTACTGAATTTCATAAAAAGCTTCTACAGAAGATGGGTTAGTTTTTAATATTCAGGCCTTAGCCATACAATCCTATTGTATGTACTTCCTCTCATGATTGCCTAACTATCCTTACAATTCCTCGTCAACATCAAACTTATGCTCATAGGCACTAAGATTCTAAGAAATTTTGGCATCACTTATAAGCGCTCAGGGTCAAAATTCTTCCTATTATTTCCAACTGACAAGCCATAATAATTTAACTTGCTTCCAACCAAGTCATACCCTGATTCAAAAATAATGGTGAAATCGCCAAAGCAAAAAGTAGAAGGCATGAATTTCTACCTTCCAAAGCTTTTCAAATGCATAAATGTTGAATAAAACAATTGTCTTATAATCTCAAGATAAGCAACTCTATCTAGCACAGTCTTAGGCAAAAAATATGGTTCTGCCTCAAATCCATACACCCTAATGACAGTACAATCTAAAAAAGTGTACCAATATCCCTAATTGTGGTTTATCTTTCCATCATGGCCTTTCTCCTTTGGTCGGAGAAACCTCTATACTTCAGGGGATAGATTATAATCACATTTACGACCAAGCAATTTATACAAGGGTTTGACAAAATGCTACTCAAAGTACAAGTAGTGGGATCTCCCACATCTACTATCCCAGACTGATGTCCACATTTGTACTAGTCTTGAATTACCATCACTATCTATATCTTTTACTCTTAATTCTTCTCCCCAGATTCCCATCACCTAGCCCTTATACAGTATCATATGTATAAGAAGTGAATAGTGCTTGAAATTGATAGCTTCAATGTTATTCTTAATAGCATTAAGAGCACTATTAATGGCCTCTGACAGATACTATGCATAATCATAGGGCCTGGCATCTTAACTCTGAATGTCTGCAATCAAAACCATGGGAACTATAGTGATTTTGGAAAGGCCTCAATTCCCAACACTTGGCCAGCTGAATAGTATGTGTACTAATAATATTATTTAAACAATTCTATAGAAAATGGGGGCTTTTCATTGCTAGCAAACCTCATAGGTTGATTTCCTGGACCCTTGGGTCTGTGGAGAGGTAGATTCCACCTCTTGTAACTTGCTTCCACCTCTTGTAACTCATATCCCTAGAGTGATAATCCTCCAACAAGTCTCTCAGCCACAATTTTGTTTTCAAAGAAGTGTCCAATTGGAAAACCATGCAAATATAATCCCTCATTATGATCATAAATTGTGACCCATCATGCAAATTAATTTCCCTTGTTTTTGGATTATAATTATTTTCCAGTGCTCTAATTAACTCTACATTCACAAAAACATTTGGCATTACTAGCTTCCCTAAGTTAAAATTTCATGGGTTCGAGACTGGGCTATATCTGTATTTCTTCCTATAATGATATATGAATAAATCGTAGCCTCTATATGGAGTCCATACATATCCCAAATTCTTGTTCTTGTCTTGTAGGATCCCACATGATGGGTTTAACTAAGCAATTATTTGTGCTTTAGGCCTAAACCCGAGACACTGATCTATTAAGTCTTGATTGACAGGTCTAGTTTCAATTTTTTTCCTTTTTGCTCTTATCTTTTCTAGAGTTTTATCCATTCTAACCCTAACAATATTGTACTTAAAGCTATATTCAAAAATTTATGTTCAGCTGAGCCAAGGTATACTTGAATGAATGCTAAAAATTTTGAGCTGCTTGCTTTCATCCAACTCTGTCCTTTGGATGCTTAGCCACAATGTGCAGTGAATGTTTGTTTCTCAGAGACTGCTTTTATCAAATTTCAGCACACTTAAACCAACTTTGGTTCATAAATGGAACTCATGCCACATTCCTATCAAACTTGCATATTAATGGCAGTTGTCTCTTCGATGACTTAATCCGTCAAATAAATCTAGTGACAATTATTTCATATTTTTTCGATGAGACTCTAATCACAATGTTTGTATCTCTCTTCGATAGCCTTGGCCATTTTTTGAGAAATTTCTAAGAGACATTCAGGCTTCTCTCATTGATATCAAAATGTCCCTTTGATATTTACTTCTTAGTTTTCTCCCTAATGATTTTCTTTTTTGTCGATGAGACTGGTGTATTTCTCTTACCGACAAGCTTATGTCTCCTCAACATGTCTTTATTTTTTTCCTTGGTGGTAATAGTTGATGATGATGTCTATGTGACTTTATTATGTTGGGGGGACCTAAGGTCACCTCTCTCTAACATCCCTTAGTCTCATCGATATTTTGTGCCAAAATGTTGGGGAGAATTTTGATAATCTCTTCTTCACATCAATTTTAGGATGTCGATGAGACCTCATCCAATGTATGTTCGATATTTTTGTGTCTTGTTGATACTTTTCTCCTTGAGTGTTGAAGAGACTTCTTTGCTTCTCTCCTCAACATGTTGATGTCTCTTTGACATTTTTGTTTCATCAGTGCTTGTTCTATCAGTGATTTACTGTTTATTTTATGATAACCTCTTGGTGTCCGAGAGATGTTTTTATGTTTCCTGAATGTTGACACTCATATGATTTGTTGGTGAGACATGTTAGATTCTCTCCTCAACATTCCCAAGTCTCTTATACATGTCACTCTTTAGGATGGTGGGAAGACATTCAGGAGTCTCATCTACATTTCTTATAATCCCTTTCTACTTGTGTCGAAGAGACTATGGTGAGACTCTCTCTAATAAGGCATTGTCTTGGTGACATTCCATGAGCTGCTAGGAGAAAATTTCAAGAAGGGACTTCACTTTATTTTAATGATCAAGGGCCTTATTTTGGTACTTTATACTAATGTCAATTATTATGAAATGGAAATGGATCATATGGTGGATATGGGAGGATAAGTGAAAATGGAGGTGTGCAGGGCAACCAATGTGGATTTTTTAGCTCCAACAACATCAAAACATACTCTTCTAGGATATGGGAATTGCTATGAAAATTTTATCTCCTGAGGCTCCAGCGATGTCATCTTGCATGTACCTGGCTTCTTATGCTAGGCCATCGTTAAAATTTGAGCTCAAATTTCCCTTCATTAATGCTTGTACTTATTAAAAAAAGCCCTTATTTTATTTTATTTTATTCATTTATAATTTATAAAAAAATAATCTCATATATTATTTTCAAATAAAATAATAATGTAAAATAAATAATGTACATTATAATTCCCAATTACGGGAAAAACAATTCTCATAATTAAAAATTTTAAATATAAAATTAAAAACTCAACTAATATAATGAAAATGGGAATTATAATGTACATTATTTTTGCATATGCATATTGCTTTTGTTTAGTATTTACTTTTTTTTATTGAAACAATGTAAATAATACAAAAAGGACGCAGCAAAGGTTGTCAAAAGAGAGAAAAGGATTACAACCAGGCTAACATCTAGCAATACAGTCACTTGCAACCACCAAAAAAATAGACAAATAATATTTAATTTATTTTTTAGTACGTAAGCATGAGATTGTATTAATCAGAATTCAAAAAATTATAGATCGCCTGGCATTACAGGAATAGATTTCCAATAGATTTAACTAGCCAAAAACCCGAGTGGACAAGCTAGAACTATGCTTCAAAATTTTTAGGCTACCCAAACCACCCATTTTGAGCCTCACTAGAGACCAAGACAACCACCAAAACATCACCAAAAAACTAACCGAACCACCACCAAGAGCCACCGACGATCGCATAAGCAAAAAAACCAGCACCATCCCAACACAAGCCCAAGGTCACAGGTAGCCATTGAGATGGGCGAAGTCATTGAATTCCTCCACCCACTCTAAATCATCAATCTCCACCAACTCAAGAGATTTTTTCAGATACTCCATCCCAATCGCAGCCATCATTCGATGCTTGACCAACATCAGTCCTTTCGACTCCAATAGAAGCAGAAAAAATTGGACCACTGCACCAGGAGTTTTGAGCATTTCCAAGTCTTTTGGATGTAGCACCCCAGAGCTGAGAATAGAGGCCAAAATAACCTCATCCATGTCGCCCAAGAGATTAGGCTTGAATAGCTTGCTCATCATTGCCTAAGCCAGGTTTTTGGGGGTGCTTTGATCAAGCAAAGATGCCATAAAACAAGAGACTATGTGGGAATTAACTAGAATTGTTTCACTATAGGTCACATGCTCTCAACCCAAAACCATTTTCACCACATCCACCATCAAGGGATAAAACTCCAAAAGAATCTATTTGAGCCTCTGGTCTGTGAGTTTTTTGAAACCCCCCTGACTCACACTGCAATCCAAGAAAATCAGAGTGTCATGCCCAAAGGTGGATAGCTTCTCAACCAATTTAAACACTGCATACTTCGCGTCCTTCTCCATTATTCCTTCTCACCCAAGCGAAGCCTTTGGAGGAAATGCATAATGCAGACATCACCACCTTCGCTGGATTAAAATGAATGCCACCCTTTCATGGAATTCCTTTTAACGCAGGTGTGCTACCCTTTGAGCTACCAAAAAGTCATGTCAAGACCACTAGCCAAGAATGTCGTACCCCCTGGTATAAATGAGGGTGACATTCAATCGTGTTTTTGTTTAGTATTTAATTAATTATAAGGATTTGTATTATTTTGATTTTCTTTTCCATTTTAAACTTTAGATTTAGTAAGTATAATTTTTACTTATATTAGGTATTTAAATAGTTTTAAAATTAAAAAAACCTCAACTAATATTATCTAAAAAAAATTATAATTACTAAATGTTCAGTTTACCTGTTCAAAATTTTAAAATGGAAAAGAAAATAAAAAGAAGACAAATCCTTATCATTAAATACCCAAAAAAATAGTACAATCCTTATAATTAAATACTTAAAAAAAGCAATATGTATATGCTTAGAGTATTTTTTTAACCAAGTGGTTTGTAAATTTATACCAAGCAAGGAATAAAATGATAGAATAGTCAATTTAGTAGAATGAAAATTAATTTCTTCTAGCACTTGGTAATTTAGGGCTCGCAAAACAAATAATATTTACATGTCTATAAAAAAGTAGAATAAAAAATACTTTAACCACACGCGGTAACAGATATTATGCAGCACGTGCAAAAATAAATTATATGCAATTCGTATAAGATATTATGCAGTGCGAAGCAGACTTTTGCAGGTAAAGTATTATTATAATGTGATAAAATCAAGAAAAGGGTATCAATGGACCAAATAGTTTCAAGGGTCGGCAATCTGATATCAACCATCGATTGGCAATTTCATGCTTGTCTTCTTTGAATAGGATACGCCTTCGGCGTAAAATATATAGCATCATCCCAAAAAATAGCACCAAATTTTTCAAAAAATTGGAGAAAAATACATTAAACCCTTAACTAACCCTCAAACCTCTACCCTAGTTAAACCCTAATCCCTCATAACCCCTATACCCTTGACCCTATACATTGGACCCTCAACCCTAATCCCTCAACCATATACATACCCTCAACCCCTATACCCTCTACCGGCCTATACAATATTGGACCCTCAACCCTAATCCATCAACCATATACCCTCAACCTTAAACCATAATCCTTGAACCATATTATACCCTCTACCCTTGACCCTAATCCATCAACCCTAGTTAAACCCTTAAACCCAATTACTAAACTCTCTACCCTAATCCCTCAACCCTCAACCCTTAATCCCTCAACCCTTAATTAATCCTTTACCCTCTACCCTCAACCCTCTACCCTAGTTAAACCCTAATCCGGCCTCAACCCCTATACCCTCTACATTGGAACCTCATCGTCCCTAATCGAAATTCAAACATGTATTATACCCTCAAACATCCTAGCTATACCATAAACCATCTACCCTCAACCCTTAACATCCCTCAACCCTAAACCCTTAAACCTTCTATATACTTTGCACCCTAAGCCCTAATCCTTGAACCATATACCCTCTATTACCCTCGACCCTAATCCCTCAACCCTAGTTAAACCCTTAAACCCTATTACTAAAATCTCAACCCTAATCCCTCAACCCTCAACCCTTAATTAACCCTCTACCCTCTACCCTAGTCAAACCCTAATCCCTCAACCCTTATACCCTCTACCCTATACAATATTGGACCCTCAACCCTAATCCTTCAATGTACATACCATATACATACCCTCAACCCCTATAGTTGCACCCTCTACCCTATACATGATTGTACCCTCAACCCTAATCCCTCAACCATATACCCTCAACTCTCTACCCTCAACCCCAAATCATCAAGCCTCAACCCTTAAACCCTCTACTCTCTACCCTTTGATCTACCCTATACATTAAACACTCAACCCTCTATTCTCAACCCTCAACCCTTAATCCCTCAACCCTTAAACCCTAAAGCCTAGTAAACCCCTATACCCTTTACCCTCTACATTAGAGCCTCAACCCTAATCGACCTTCAACCATATACCCTCTACCCTCAACCCTCAACCCTAAACCCTTAAACCTTCTACCCTCTACCCCCAACCCTAATCCCTCAACTGACATATACCCTCAACCCAATACCCTAAACCCTAAACCGTTAAATCCTCTACCCTCAACCGGCCAATACGTACCCTCTTATACCCTTGACCCTAATCCCTCAACCCTTAAACCCAAGTAAATTACTCTCTACCCTAATCCCTCAACCCTCAACCCTTAAACCCTCTACCCTCTACCCTCTACCCTAAAATACCCTTAATTAACCCTAATCCATCAACCCCTATACCCTCTACCCTATACATTGGACCCTCAACCCTAATCCTTGAACCATATACCCTCAACCGTCTACCCTAAACCCTAGTTAAACCCTAAACCCTTACACGCACCCTCTACCCTAGTATACATTAAACCACCCTCAACCCTTAATTCTCAACCCTCAACCCTCAATCCATCCCTCCCTCTCTACCTTGGTAATCCCTCAACCCTATACCCTTAACCCAATACCCTAAAACCTAAATCGATAAACCCTCTACATCCCTCTACCCTCAACGTCCCAATACCCTCTACCCTAGTCGACCCTAGTAATCCATCAACCCTAATCCCTCAAACCTTAAACCCTTAAACCCAAGTAAAATCTCTACCCTAATCCCTCAAACCTTAAACCCTTAAACCCAAGTAAAATCTCTACCCTAATCCCTCAACCCTCAACCCTTAATCCCTCAACCCTTAAACCCTCAACTACCCTCTACCCTCTACCCTCAACCCTCATGTACCCTTAAACCCTAATCCCTCATTAACCCTTATACCCTTTACCCTATACATTGGACCCTCAACCCTAATCCTTGAACCATATACGTCCCTCAACCATCTACCCTCAACCTTGAACCCTCTACCCTATACATTAAACTACCCTTAACCCTCAATTATCAATCCTCAACCCTCAACGCTTAATCTGCACAAAGTACAACGATAAAGGCGAAATTTGCTTTGTTTATGATTATCTGGAGGAATAAATGGGTATATACAAAGGGAATGTTAGTGATAGTATGGATCTTGTCACACAAATTATTGTATTTCATGTTAAATACAATGAAAAAAAAAAGGCAGTAGATCTTTTGATGCAAGTGAAATGTAGGCAAGTAATTGAAGGCTAGTGAATATTGGGGAAGGATTTTTTGTTTTAACACCCTTAATCCCTGCTAGATTAGAAAAATTAGGCGCTAAATTAAGCACTACATTAGGCACTAAATTAGGTGCCAAAAAAGGCTCTAAAGCAAGCGCTAAAATAGGTGTTACTTCAGGCGTTAATATAGGCACTAACGTAGATGCTAATCTCATGGTTGCTAATTTAGGCACTAATCTGGGCATTACTGTAGGCATAGTTTTTGGCCCTAATCTAGGCATTAATCTAGACGTTAATAAGGGTGTTACACTAGGTGTTAATATCAACGCTAATCTTGGTGCTAATTGTGGTGCTAATGTCGGTGCCAATTTGTGCCTGAATTAATGTCAGCTTGTTCTAGTTAGCGCAAAAAATGCCAAAAATAGAGCCATCCCGAAAAATAGCACCGAATTTTCCCAAAGTATGGAG
Organism: Sequoiadendron giganteum; assembly: GCA_007115665.2. Lineage (NCBI taxonomy): Eukaryota > Viridiplantae > Streptophyta > Pinopsida > Cupressales > Cupressaceae > Sequoiadendron > Sequoiadendron giganteum. Next base: position 93,148,482 of record CM021108.1, read on the forward strand.
AAAAATACATTAAAATAGTGGGTGGAAGAAAAAAGGGAGCTAATCATAGGGATTTGTTGTAGTGAGAGCAAGTGTGGAACAAACACCATTGCAGCAAAGGCTTGAGTCCTCTCATTTTTCTCCCCCATTAGCCTTGAGTGCTCTTGGTGGAGGTGGTAAGCTTTCCACTCCTCTCCTCTATTATTTTCTTGAGTATCATAACACTATTTTGTAGTGATTTTGTGTTCTTTACTTCATTTCCTACTTTTCTCTCTATCTATCTGGTTGTCCGTGGAGGTGGGAACACCAAAACGAGGGTTTGATTGAGGCAGACCCCTATACAACCCCAAAAATTTACCTCTCTTATGTGTAGGTTTTGAAGACATCCACATGTTGGAGGCTTCATCACTTGCATGGTTGTAAGTATTTCCTTTCCACTTCTTGTTCTCTTTATCTATTTCACTTTATTTCAGCTTTATCACATTCTATTACTTTATTGCACTCTAGAAGTTCTCAGCAATTAGAGTAAAAGCATTCACTTTGCCATTTTCTACAACATTCTTGCTAACTTATCCATACGAGATGCCAGTGCACCTCAGGGATGCTAGGATGATGCGTTGTCGTCTATATTCCGTGGGTGATCTCACAATATTGGTTTACAATTTTTGGCCAAACTCAACACTGAAATAATTTTTTCTAACTAAATCTTCACTTTCGGGCACCTATAACAGCTAAACCGTGAGGAATTTGAAGATGATGCAAACTAGTGATTTGTGACATTTTTTCTGTAGATTCTAAATATATTTTTTTCAAAATTTTTGGAATCATATTGCACTTCTTTTTCCATCTCCTTTGAAAACTAGTTTTTTTCAACAAACAACATTTTTAAGGAGTGACGCTCACCGTATACAACATAACTTTTTTTCCATGAAGGATAAAATTCTAATTCTTTCGAAGTTAGATTTGTAACTCCAATATCTAGTGCTTTCAATTGGCCTCATAGTTTTTATTGAATTTTTTTTCCTTAATCAAGTTTCAAAGTCAAACCAATTACAACTTAGACATAAGCGAACCGTATATAACATAAACTTTTTTGTATGTATCAAAATTCAATTATCTTTTGTGTTGGATTAGGGAATTCAATATTTGGTGCACTCATATTTAAAATAAATAAATTGATAATCTACTATTTTTACACATGTGCAGAACAGAGAGCTTGATTTTCGGTGAAAAATCTATTTTTACTAAAACTAAAAAAACAAATACATAATAAAACCAAAACACATTAAAATTATATTTGTTGGATAAATCATTTTGAGGACTACCATCAACCAGTTGGGTATGTGAATTCTCCTCCATTTTCATCCTCAACCCGAGCTTCAAAGCGTAAAATTTTGGACTTTTTGGTGCCTGAGGGGGAGAAGGGGGGAAAGGGGGGGTTCGAGCGAACCCAGGGGGGTTCGAGCGAACCCCCTCTCCACAAGCCCTCAATTTTGGATTTTTTTCAAGAATAGTGGGCCCCATCATTAAATTGGTTTGCTTGAACCTGGGTTCTAGCGAATTTTTTTTCTTTTCCTTCATCACTTGAATTGTAAACCACTTTTGTGGGTTTACCCCCGCGCTGTCATCCTTTGGTTGAAAGCTTGTTAGATTGTCTAGAAAAATATTTGTGACCTACTTTTCCTGATTCTATAACTCTCATTGTTGTTCCTTGAGGTAGTTTAGGGTATTTCACCCTATGAGGCTCTCTGAATGAAGAGAACTTGTGAGTAGAGAATCCCCCTTCTCTACAGAAAGATCTTGGTGCAACTAAACATATTCTTAGGATCAAAATTAAAAGAGATAGAGTGAACATAAATCTATGGCTTGGCCAAAGCAAGTATAGTTTTGCTGCTTCTGGATTTGATTGTGTTGGAGTTGTTTCATCAACGTTTCGAATCACACTCTGTGATCCATCATCAGCAAAAACTCCAACACAATCGAATCCAGAAGAAGCAAAACTATTTCATATGGATTGTGGAAATCTAATTGCATCAAAGCAAGTATGTCAACTCAATTTTACAAAGGTTTGATATGTAGGATTGTAGACCATTGTGTGTTCCTGTTCTAGTTGGAACAAAGTTATCTATTTCATATTGTCCAACATCTCCATCAAAGATGAAAGACATGAGCAGAGTGCCTTACCAGAGTGCAGTTGGAAGTTTGATGTATGTTATGGTTTGTAATAGACCAAACATTGCCCAAGCAGTGGGAATTCTTTCCAGATGTATGTTTAATAATAGTAGAGTTCATTAGGATGCAATTAAAAGAGTCTTTAGAAATTTCCACAGTACATCATATTATTCCTTATGTTATCATAGTAATATGACTGAAGATGAGATTTCCCTTGATATTCATGATTATGTGGATTCATATTGGGTAGGTGATGTTGATAGAAAAAAATCCAGTAGTGCTTATGTTTTTACTTTATTTGGTGGTGCAATTAGTTGGATGATTAAGCAACAGGTTGTGGTTTCTTTTTCCACTATTAAAGCAGAGTATATGACAACTACTCATGCTTGTAAAGAAGTCATTTGGCTTAAGATACTATGTTCAGATATTGGACTAAAACAAGGTGCAGTGATAATTTATTGTGACAATCAGAGTGTGATATGTCTAGCCAAGAACCCAACATTTCATGCCAGGACCAAGCACATTGATGTATAGTATCATTTTGTTAGAGATATGGTTGAATATGACAAGGTGAAGCTGGTTAAGGTAGAGACTTTGATGAATGTTGTTGATTCTTTAACTAAGCCTGTGAGCATAGAGAAGTTAAGATGGTGTTCAGAGACTATGGGCCTTTCGGCCCCTAGCAATTACAGATGATGATGACACCCTTCCGTTGTCCTTGCAAGGTGTTCGACAAGTGGGATATTTTCTAGGAAAATTTGTCTCAACCTTGCAATTATATATAATTTATTGATAGGATGTATGTTGGTATGTAGTGACTGATCACACAAACGCGTCAAGGTTTTTTCTCATTGACAAGTCAAGATATTTTCCCATTGACACATCAAGGTATTTTCTTGTTGACACGTCAAATTATTTTCTTGAAGACACTTCAAGGTATTTTCCTGCTAACACGTCAAGTATTTTTCCCGCTGACATGTCAAGGTTTTTCTATTAACACGTCAAATAAAAAATGACCTTGTAAAACCCTAATTTTAGAAGGTTCCAAAAATATTGTTATAAGCAGGTGGGATGCATATAGATGTGTGTGTATTCTGAGAGTCTAATAGCAATCATGGTGTCTCTTGATCTTTGGTGGTGATACTCCTATGAGAAGCTTGCTTTGCAAGTATATTGTAATCTTTTGATTTCTGAATAATATATTGGGTGGCTTTTGGAGTGTGGGATTTTTCTCCCGAAAGGGTTTTCCCCACATAAATCATTGTTTTGTGGTATGCATGATACTTGTGTTTATTTATATTTAAGTTTTTGTAACTGTTAATGATCTGTAAAAAAAATTCATTATTCTCCTCTCAAGGTAAGTGCAGGAAGTTGTTTCACTACCTTAGCTTCCTTTCAGTCATAAAGATTCAATTGGTAGAATTATTTGATAGGCCATATGGACCATGTAGATTCAATTTCACTAGAATCAAAAAGTTTTGAGGCACTTTTTAATCTATCATCATTTTGGATCGAGTCTATAAGATATTATAAGAAAGTTTGAATCTCTTAGTTCTAGTGACGACCCAGTTACACATTTTCCTTCAATAGTTTGCATCTCCATTTTTGTGGTTTTCAAAGGAGTTTTGAGGTTCAAAATTAAATTTTATTAAATTGCTCACTAGAGGGCCTAATTTACAAAGGATGTATCGAAATTTGATATGTTGTGAAAATATGAGATGGGAAAAGCAGATAAATAGTTAATTAAGGTCCTTGGAAAAATTTCACAACCTTTGAAAATCGCATGTGCCTTTGGTGATGATTATGTTGTTTTTCATGCAAAATAATTAAAGTGTCAGCTTCAGTATGTTTTAAATTTGAAATTATTTTTAATTGTTTAAATGTTTATGTAAGGGAGGTAAATAATGGTTTTAAATTTTTGGCATCACCCATGAAGGAGAAAGCAAGTGAATTTTTTAAATGGCATATTTTGAAGTTTTCTTTGAGTGAAATACTAATTTAAAAGGTGAAAAGGAAACTCCATCTGGAAAAATGGCACATGAGCATAGGTTTAAGGAGCTTCTACCAAGAAATACTTGTGCTACATTATTATTCAATGATAAAATATCCACCCTCCATGTATTTTCATCATGCATGAGCATTGTTTGCATGTAAAGGCTTAAGGTGAAACTTACACTGGGCTAAATACATGTGATAGGATTGTGATTAGTTAATAATCACAATTGCTTGACCAATATTGGATAATTTCAAGTCTTTCATGTGCATTTTCAAAATATTTAAACCATATTGCATAATCCTAGCATGTCCACACATCTTCATTCTCTTTTCTTAAGCTTAAACTTGTGCTATGAATAAAGTGAGCACTACAATTGACTTTGACCATGTGGAGGATGATCAAAGGCAAATTTTTACGTTTTAAACCATGGTTAAATATTGTTTGATTATCCCTTTTACTTCCTAAAGCATTACCAACTCTCGGGCTTTGATTTGGGAGGTTCAACTATTTTTAGATTGTTTGTTTCCTCGAAAATTCCCTTGCATCATTGAAAATGACTTGAAACTTCTTAAACACCATCTAAGGAAACTTTGTATTGATTAAAGTTGCAATATTACTCTTCCAACGCTAAAAATAAAGGACCATCACATGCAAGATGTTTGAAAATGGTGATTTTTGCATACCAAATGGTCCATGTATTATTTCTCACACCTTGGCACCAATTTGAATATTGCTTTGAGAAATTTTTAAGTGTTGGAAAGCTAAATAATAACCTAGTGTATAAGCATGAATTTGCACCCCTAACGCAAATTCCCCTTTCACCCTTTTACACTTTATAAAACCAAACTCGGAGGCTTAATTCCACATAAGCCCACTATTCACATCACACTTGGCACCCTATTTGCGTGTCAGTGGAGGCATTTCTGTCCAGTATTCTTGCGCAGAGCGTAGATGTCTATGTGGCATGCTTATGTCCCTGGAATATTCCTACGGTTGGAGGCTACAAAAATGTTACACTTCCTATTGGGAGTCGAAGTATAATGCGTTTCTTCTGCTGGCCGACCTGAATATGGTTGTTTCTTGACCTTCTTCCTTCATATTCTCAATTCATTCATTCATTTTCAAGTTTACAAGATCTCTTGGTCATCTCTTCAAAATTTCTCCACACTTTGAGCATTCACTTCAAGATTTGTAGAAGAACTTCACACTTCATAGTAGCAACCTATCATTCCATCACTTTGATAGTGCAAATGCAGGACAAATCAATTGCAACAGAGGCTTGAGTTCCTCTCATCTTTCTTCTCCACTAGCCTTGATAACTTTGGATGGAGGTGGTAAGCTCTTCACATATTCTCTATCATTTGGTTGAATAATCACATACTTTTTTTTAGTGTCTTTTGTATGCTTAGCTTTTATTCTCTTCTTTATCACATTATTTCTGTCATTGCAATCTTGGCTATCCATGGAGGTGGAAACACCAAAATGGGGGTCTAACTGAGGTAGACCCCTAAATAGCCCCCCAACATTTTCTTTCTTTTCTATGTGCAAGTGGAGAGATCTTGGAGCAAGCTAGCGAGAAGATTGTTGTGTGAGATCATCTTCGTCACCCTTACAGTAATCTACTTTCTTTATCATGTTCATCTTTACGTTTCATACTTCTTAATCTTATTTTTCCCTTCTCAAAACTCTTAAATTAGGTTTCTAGTCCTTATTTTAGAATTTAAATCTTGTCTCATTGGTTTTCTAGCCATACAGATGCCAATGCACCTGTGAGACACCAACGGGTCATGTTGTTGCCCCAAAACCGCGCTTCTATCCTCGAACAAAGAGCTATCTGAGATACACAATTGACTGTAAAGGTCGACTCGCCTAATCCCTTTTCAACTCTTGGGTTTGTAGAGTGATCAAAGGACCTCATAGTCCTCATCATTCTCATCCCGCCTATCCTAATCTTCCTTTTAACTGAGGTAAGTTAGGGCAGCCATACTGCTCTTGGCCTTTCATGACTTGGGGCCTTGCAAGGGTTGGCCCCCCTCTCTTACATTTTTGGTGAACCCAACGTGAACCATTCTGGTTCCATTTTGTAATACTGAAAAATCCTTTCCTCGTATCCTAGGAGTGTTGTAGGTGTTAGCGTTTTGAGGATTTCACCTTGCAACCCAACCTACGACCCCTAGCAGGCATAGTTGGAAGGAACCGATGATGTTGTGCAATGAAACTTTAATTGGGTCACTATCTTATCCCGTAAACCTTAAGAGGCTCTGTAGAGGTACTGTTAAGTGTGTGTGATGGCCTATTTCTTAAATCAACCTATTCCCTCTGTGCAGATTGTGAGTAGTGGCACTAGCATAACCTTTACTTCACAGGACTTGATGATGGACTTTAATAGGGAACCATCACCTCTTTACATTCCTACGAGGATAAATGGGAATATTGTAGTGAGTGTTCTCATTGATCTGACATCCCAAGTGAATATCATAACTAAGGAGATCATGTTGGTCAAATTCCTGCACAAGGATGGATATGATGCACCTGAAAGTACCATCTGCACACATGACAGACTTTTCATACCTCCTATAGGGAGTATTGTCCTATTGGTCCTCATTGGACCTAAATCTATGAACCTTAAGTTTGATATCATCCCCGGGTTTGAACTCTTCAGAGTGAAGATAGGCATCCCCTGGCTGGTAGCTATGAATGCAATTCCCTTAGTTATACACAAGTGTCTGAAATTTTTTCATGGAGGCTCGGTACATGTTGTTCATGACACCAGCTATAGACCACCAGTTGCTCATGGCAGTTATACCTTAGATTAATTTTGGCCTGCACCTATGGGTCCTCTCCCACCTAGGAAGGACCTCTTATATCACATATATCAAAACTATAAGAAGGGGCGCTCTAGGCCGAAAGTGAGATACCCTCCTTCGCCTTATGCTATTTCACATAGAGCTTGTCTAAAAGCTGACAGTGATGCCACCAAGGTACGTAGAAGAGAAGAAGAGAAGTCGTCTTGAGATCTTCCTTCTCCCTCTATCATTGTTCAGCCTGATGCTTCCTCTCACTTTGATGTGGTACCATCTGCTTCTATCTCGTGTTTGCGAGAGAATCCCATGGTGCCCGCTTGGTGAAAGGCCAAGCATCTTGCATTTGAGCTTCCTATCTCACCCACGGAGCTAAGGTTCATTCGGTATGGTAGATAGAAAGCCCCCATGGAGAGTCCTCTCTATCTCAGCGACCATGACCTCCTACTATTCCTGCTCCTAAAATAGTGAATGGGAAGAGGCCCGTCACCGAGGTGCTAGATTCAATTCCCCCTATTGTCTTTGAACCTGTTCCTCCTACTCCCATCCAGGAGTCCATCCCTCCACTGGAAATAGTTGTGGAGGACACTCCCATGGGTGAGCAGGAGCCCTCTGTTCCTTCACAATTTTTGGCTTCTAGTTCGAAGAATCATAGAAACCGCCTTGTGCATGAGTGCAAGCGTCGCCGAAAGGCTCTTCTAGCCGAGCAAGACTCCTTATAGAGGAAAGAAGAGGAGACGACCACTCCTATATCAAGACCTCTTGTTGTGTCCTCCTCTCTCCTCCCTTCTGTTTCCTCCCAAACTGACTTCGTGTCTCTTTCGGCTTCCACTCCTTCCATGGAGTTGCCTTTATTGACATTTGTTTCAGATGTCTCACCTTTCCCAAAGCCCGTAGACATGATTAACACTTCAGTTATGCCTACTGCACTTATTTCCTTCGCTCCCTCTACCCTTTTTGCTTCGTCTGTGGGGATTTCACCTCCTTCAATGAAGAAAAAGGTATAGAGTGGTCCCTCTAGCAATGGGGGACATAATAAGAGTCCACCTTCACCAAAAGGTGGCCCCACACTAACCTGTTTTGTCTTGGTAATAGAACCAGTCACAACCTCCCCTGAGTTTGTCACTACCACCGAATCACTCAGTGAGGTTCGAGGTGAACCTCGGGTGCGAACTCCTTTGTCCATCGAGGTGAAACATGGCACTCCCATTAAGTGTATTTTTAACTCGATGGATGAAGTTCTGACCTTATCAGTGATCTTTGCAAGATCATTGACCTTAGACCCACAAGAGTTGAGTGATGGATACCACATAGGTCCCTCTATCTTGGCCCTTGTTGCGGGAGGATCGGAAGCTCCTTCCCTTAACATTACACCATTACAGGCTCGTCATCCTCCCCTTACGATGATCTAGAGTGGAAATTTGATGACCTCTTGGTTGACCAATGTTAGGGAGATACCCTCTTCTTAATCTTTAGATTAGATGAGTGCATGTGTTGTGATGTGTTCCCTTGTGATCATGCTATATGTTCCTAGATGACCCTCGTCAACCCTGTTGGTGCTTGGGTATAGGCATGGCGTTTGTGTTGTAAACCTTCTTCTATGTGTATCATCATTCTTCCATGTTTGTGATTGAATTTTCAATAAATTGGGGAATATGCAAAGTATTGGGGGCATTTAGGCTTCATTCCATGCTGACCTTTTTTTTTTTTTTTACTTTGTCTTTTGTGCATTCTTCTTGATCTGGTTGGGGATTGATGATCTTTCACCTCTCACTACGTTTACCTATTATATATGTAAATAAAGACAAATCTGACCTCATGAAACCAAATCCCCTTGTGCCCTTTGTTCATGTTCGCTTCTCTTTTCTTTTGCTTCCCCTTTATCTTTCTCTTCTTTTCTTGAGTTGTCCCTTTCATGTGTGACAACACCATTTCTACATTACATGGTCTTTAGAAAATTTATTCGTTTCCAAACAAATCTTTTCTTCAAGACCCTTCACACACTTCTTTGTTAGAATTGCATTCTCAACTTGAAACCCTAACGGAACGTGTTTCCTTTATCATGGGTTTGTAAAGAAAGAACTTGGGAACCTTCCTCTGAAGTGGGAAATTTTTTTATCTTCCCCTCACATGGGGGCATGTCCTTCCTTTCAAATTCCTTGATGAACTGAACTTCTTTCAAAAGGATTCCTTGATGACGAATCGATTCAAGAAAGAAGGCATTGACTTTTGAACAGTGTGTCCCTTGAGTGGACCCTCTCCTTTCACGTTGGGGACCCTTCCAAATTTTTTACCTCTGACGAGTTCTATAACGTCTAGCTCAAGGGCAGCTCGACTAGGCCAGTTTCACATCTTTGCGTCTAGTTTGGGAGCAACCCAACTAGACCTACTTCACATCCTTGTGTCTAGCTTGGGGGCAACTCGACTAGACCTTACCTTTCAAACAATGTGTCCCTTGATTGGACCCCTCTTCCTTTTGAAAGGTTCTCGAGGGACCCCTTTGAAATTATTTTTAACTTAGCGATGGTCTGCGTGACTTTTCATTCACTGGCCTGCACGACCACTTCTTGATGTGTTCTATCTGTGGGTAAACATGTCATCGTCCTTGAATTTACAGAGTCCCCTCTACTCGGTCTCCCTCATGTGAGAGTTCTTGGGGGATACCTCCCTTGCAGTTTTGTAGGTCTATAAGGCACTTTCCTAGTTTTCTTCATGTGAGAGTTCTTGAAGGATGCCTCCCTTGCAGGACCATGAGCTTGTGAGGCACTTTCATTCTTAATCTTTCTAGTTTCATGCAACTTTGAGGCCCCTTCCCGCACTTTCCAGTTCTCTAGACCATGATCTTCTTCCTTGTCGGTATAGGTATACATCTCTAACCTTACTACTCTACTTTATTGAAGCACTCATTAGTATTCGTGCTCACTAAAGTGGGGGGAAAATGTATAGGTGTGAATTTGCACCCCTAATGCAAATTCTCCTTTCGCCCCTTTACACTTTAGAAAACCAAACTTGGAGGATTAATTCCACATAAGCCTGTTGTTCACATCACACTTGGCGCCCTGTTTGCGTGTCAGTGGAGGCGTTTCTATCAGGGATGCCCATGCGGCACAAAGACGTCCACACAGTGTGCTTACATCCCTGGTAAATTCCTACGGCTGGAGACTACAGAAACGTTACACTTCCTATTGGGAGTCAAACTATAACGCCCTTCTTCGGCTAGCCTACATGAATATGGTCGTTTCTTGACCTTCTTCCTTCATATTCTCAATTCATTCATTCATTTTCAAGTTTACGAGATCTCTTGGTCATCTCTTCACAAGTCCTCCACACTTTAAGCATTCACTTCAAGCTTTGTAGCAACACTTCACACTTCATAGCAGCAACCTATCATTCCATCACTTCAATAGTGCAAATTCCTGCTTTTATGTGTGTAGGTGGAGAGATCTTGGAGCAAGTTGGCGAGAAGATTGTTGTGTGAGATCCTCTTTGTCACCCTTGTGGTAATCTACTTTCTTTATCATGTTCATCTTTATGTTTCATAATTCTTAAGCTTATTGTGCCCTTCCCAAAACTCTTAAACTAGGCTATTAGTCCTTATTTTAGAAGTTTAATCATGTCTCATTGTTTTTCTAGCCGTACGGACGCTAGCACACCTTTGAGACGCTAGCGTGCCGCATTGTTATCCAAGAACTGCACTTCTGTCATCAAACAAAGAGCTATTTGAGATACATAATTGAATCTAAAGGTTGAATCGCCTAGTCCCTTTTCAACTCCTGAGTTTGTAGAGTGATCAAAGGACCTCATAGTCCTCATCATTCTCATCTCACTTATCCTAATCTTCCTTTTAACTGAGGTAAGTTAGGGCAGCCATACTACTCTTAACCTTTCATGACCTAGGGCCTTGCAGTGGTTGGTCCCCCTCTCTTACACCCAGTAAGCCAAAAATGACCTAGCATAAAGAAGATTCAACTTAGAGCCAAGGATAGGTGAAAATGTAGAGAAAAGAGATTGATTCCAATTTAAGAAAAACCAAGGAGGCAACAAATAAATGATAGTCTTCAAGTGAAATGAATAAAATAATGGTTGCAATGTACATTTTGGAAAAATGTAAAAATTAAATTTAGATAAAATGAAGGCTCTAAGGTTAAATAAGATGGTGAAATGCTTTTTTTTTACTAGCAGTATATGGGTTTTTTCACCCAAAAGTAATACATTTCACTGTCAAGAGAAAATGGAGTTGATAAATGGGTTTTTATGCACAAGTAAATCATTTGCATGAGATTACAAATGTAAAATGAGAAACTGACGTAGATGGTAAATACAACTCCCCAAAATTCACAAATCAATCTTCAAATTCACAACCATTACCATTTAAATTGAAAACTTCAGATGTTAAATAAAATAATCCAAACAAACTTAAACACAATTCAAAAAAAACAATTCCATAATCGTATTTATTCTTGATGGTTACAACTCACAATCACAAATTTTGGTTCAAATATCTAAACACTCCCAAAATTTCTCTCTTCCTCACTATTGCTCCAATCCTACCTATTTGCAAATTAAAAATGTTATTCAAATGGTTGTATTTTCCCTTGTTCTCCCTTTGTAGCCTCTCTATAATCTTTGTGCAACCCCTTGAATTTATTTACATGCCCTTTCTCTGGCTTTTTATTAAATCTGCACTTGTATTGTTATTTTCCTGCAACTCTCTTTTTCTCCAGCTACTGAATCCCTATATCTTTCACTAATACCATGTAGTTGCTACTTTTTATTTTATCTTATTAATTTAATTATTTTTCATGTTCTTCCCTCTCCCATGTGACCCATGGGTTCTTGATCTTTTGGTTTTTTCATACATCATTATTCTCTTCCAAAAATGGCATGGCCTTTTTTTGGTCTTTAACTTGATTTAATATGTCAAATAAAAGGCTCTTATTTCTAGAAATACATCAAATTAATAAATTTCAATCAAAAGTATACCTTATAGAGCTGGAAAACTTCAATTGTGCCATTGAGATGGGTACAAGGCTAAAAACTGACTTTGGTCATAACTTTTTGTCAAACGCTCAAAACTTCAAAAAAATAGACAAGAATGAGCATCTCAACATTCCTAAGACCTCCTCTAAAGAGCTTGATCCCAAGTGCTATAGAACTCCAAAAATTATTATTTTTGTATATCACCAGCCAAGAACATAGAAAATTGAATTCTTCCAAATTGTTGAGAATCTGGTTATGGAACCTTCACCAATATGAGACAAATACATCCTTTAATGTCTCTATAAAATGAGTTATGAAAAAACCTCATAGATTTCAAGTAACAATTTTTTTGTGTTATGTTGATTGCACATTCACTTGGGTGCTCCTACATCAAACACGTTGGGTAGGAAATTTGTGAGCATAGGCTCACAAACATGGAGTTGAGTAGTCAAACTACTCATCCAAGTTGAATGCAACTTGCAACAAACTCCATCACTGAATCTCATCCATTAAGCTATTCCTTCTTCCTCTTCTTCCAACATCTCAGGATCGCCAAATGGCGCAAGGGGATTGGATATGTCAATAGTCCACCTTTCAAACACAACAAACAATTTCTTTGACTCCCTCGGTAGTTAGATCTATGTGTCTAGTTAAGATAAAAATAATAAGCAATAATCTAACTAAATAAGGTGGTTTTTCTCCCCCTATAGAAAATATGTTAGATTTTTTTGCTTTTTGGTCTTCAACAACCATGAAACAGTTGCACAAACATTAGAAAAAACCAACACACTCAAAAACAAGACAAGTCAAAGGGTCAGTACTAAGGAAAACAACAATAACTGAACTCTGGAAATGAAATTTTAAGCCTTTGTTTTTACCTTAGTTACTTCTGTCCAGGGCAAGGACGCCTCTATATTCTAGGTAGAGTCGACTATGTGGGCAGAGTCAGCTCTTTGGGCGAGGTCATCCCCTTTGTGGGCGGGGTCGCCTCTGTTAGGGCAGGGTCACCTCTATGTTTTGATCAAGGCCACCTTTGTGTACCTGAACCTGCAAAATATCAAAAAATAGAAAACGTAAAATAGAAAAAACCCGTTTGTGGGTCCCACCGGGTGTGCCAGAAATGTGTACAAGTGATTTTCTACTTTAAGCTACAAAACCAAATGAAATGCAAAAGGAAAGACACAAACAAACACTCAATATTAGCCTAAGTTGAATCCAAATAAAATAATAAAGAAAAGAAAACCTTATACCTTGCTTGCTTGGATTGATAAGTTGGTTGGTCCTTTGATGATGCTTGATTGTATGCTCATTTGATGGCAAATGAATGCAAAATTGGATGCAAAATGGAGAGGAAATGATAAGGATTACAATAATAGAAATGGGTGTTGTGATAAGGATGGTAGTTGGATGCAATGAAAGCTAATACGGTTGCAATAATGGAGAATGCATGTGCTTGAATGAGAATGAATACCAAATGATCTAACTCTTGTCTAATCTTTTTAATTTGAGACCAAGTATTCCAATTTAAAGAAAAATGGATGGGTAGGATTTAACCAACATGGACAAGATGGAGGACTGTGGTGAGTTGAGGACTCACAAGTCCTCACATCTTGCCATATGGAATGTGATATGTGAAGAGGACAAATGATGTGGAAAATGACATGTGAGGTGGAGGTACTTGTAAGTACCTTGGGATTAGGGGAGGATTTCCTCAAAAAGGAAGTTCTTGTCCCCATATGAGGTTGATGGTGACAAGTGAGGAATTTTAGAAAGTCCTCTCTTGTCACCATGGGGATGAGAGAAGTTGTTGGGGGAATAAATGTAAATTCACATTGATTGGAAGTACCCTGTGGATAAGACAAGGTCCTTTTAAAGGAGGTCCTTGTCCCATGTGACTGATGTGACCTATGAGAGGTTATGGGGAAGAGAAATGCATGGGATAAATAAATAGAATTTAAAATTCCATTGGAAAGGACATGGGGATTTTAAATGGAATTAAATTTCATTGGGATGTGAGAAGAGTTGACTAAAGGGGGCTGATTAGACTAGTGATGAAAAATTAGAAGAGGGTTAGGTGGTTAATGATGATTAGGAGCCAACTTGCAAAAGCTGGAGGATGTGACACATCCTAAACAATGATGATATTATGAATTAAATAAGTGGTTTATTTATTTAATTCTTTGGAAGAAAGAGATAAAGGGGTAAGGCATTTAATTATTTAACTAAATACCTTAGAGATTTGGAAGACTTTAGGGGTATTAATTAAATAATAGGAACATTATTTAAACTATGTGGATAAAAGGATATTTAGACGAAAAGGGTAAATTTGGCCAAATATAAGCGGTCAAATTTAGATGTCTACACATACATCATTATTCTCTTCCAAAAAGGGCATGGCCTTTTTTTTGAATTTAACTTGATTAAATATGTCAAATAAAAGGCTCTTATTGCTGGAAAGACATCAAACTAATAAATTTCAATCAAAATTATACCTTATAGAGCTGGAAAACTTCAATTGTGCCATTGAGATGGGTACAAGGCTAAAAATTGACTTTGGTCATAACTTTTTGTCAGACACTCAAAAATTCAAAAAAAATAGACAAGAATGAGCATCTCAACATTCCTAAGACCTCCTCTAAAGAGCTTGATCTCAAGTGTTATAGAAATCCAAAAAATAATTTTTATGTATATCACCAGCCAAGAACATAGAAAATTGAATTCTTCCAAATTGTTGAGAATCTGGTTATGGAACCTTCACCAATATGAGAAAAATACATCCTTTAATGTCTCTATAAAAGGAATTATGAACAAACCTCATAGATTTCAAGTAACAATTTTTTTGTGTTATGTTGATTGCACATTCACTTGGGTGCTCCTGCATTAGACACGTCAGGTAGAAAATTTGTGAGCATAGGATAAAAAACATGGAGTTGAGTAGTCGAACTACTCTTCCAGAGTGAATGCAACCTGCAACAAACTCCATCACTGAATCTCATGCACCAATCTATTCCTTCTTCCTCTTCTTACAACATCTCGGTGGAACACTTGCCATCTTTCTCCAACAACACTACACTCTCTTCTTCCTTCCCCTTGTGGACTCATGCCCACCATGAATCATTCTCCTTTTTCAAATTATTACTCCTCTTTTCTCCCCACTCATGGGATTCAACCCATTGTAGATTGACCTCCACCAAAATCCTACACCATCCATATCACTATCTACAACATCCTCCCCAAAAGCTACATTTACTACTTCATGTAAATTAAATATTTCCATGCACTCTTCTTCATATTCTTCAAAAGAAAAGAAAACTTGAAAATAACCATCATCACAAAATACAATACTATTTACCTTGTCCTTCTCCACAGTTGTAATATTATCATTCACTACGATATCTCTCACAACCTCTTCACATTCCATTGCTTTAACATTTAGAGTCACTCTTATTGTACTTGCTTCCTCTTGCTCAATTTTTCTTCTTCCTTCTTCATGCCTTACTCATGGCATGTCTTCGCTACAACTTCATCATTTGCATCAGTAGGGGCTACTCTCACTTCTTCCTCTTTCCATCTTAGGTTGTTATCCTTGTTCTTCTTCTCTCTCCTCTTTACCACTTTCCTCTCACCTTTGCCAATATTCTTTTCCAACTTCTCTATTCTTGTCTGAATATTTCCTATTTCTTCATGAAATATCTATCCCATATTTTCAAGCATCTCATCCTCCACTTTCTCCCAATACTACTCCCAAAATAGTATCCACACGGGTCTCCTCATTACCCAACCCATCTTTTTTGGTCACAATCTTCCACAACTCACATTCTTTGTGTATTTTAGCTCTTGATTGCTCAAGGCTTCTCTACCTGCAACAACCCTCTTGAGCTCTCCACAACCACTTCACACTTTTCTCTAGGTGCGAACTACCTCACAGTTAGTGATCTATTCACAGTTCCACTCGCAGGTCCTAGTGGATCCTCTCCACTCTCGGGACTACTTGGTTTGATACCAATTGACACAAACGGTTAATACAACTCCCCAAAATTCACAAATCAATCTTCAAATTCACAACCATTACCATTTAAAGTGATAACTTTATATTTCAATTAAAATAATCCAAAAAAACATAAACGCAAGTCAAAAAAACAATTCCATAATTGTATTTATTCTTGATGGTTACAACTCACAATTACAAATTTTGGTTCAAATATATAAACACTCCCAAAAAAATTATCTTCCTCACTACTGCTCCAATCCTGCCTATTTACAAATTAAAAATGTTATTCAAATGGTTGCAACTGCCTCTTAATTTTTTTTTCCACACCCCTTCTTTCACTTTTTGTAAGGTAGGGGGACCAACCACACCAAGGCTCTAGGTCACAGAGATCCAAGAGCGAAGGGTTGCCCTATCTTACCTCAAACTAAGTGAGTGTTTAGGTCAAGGATAGAGAATGAAGAGCACTCTCAAGTGCTTCTATCACCCTACTAATTCGAGTACTTGAACGAGACTAGACTAGCCGGTTTCTTGAATCTAAACTACACCTCAAACATGTCTCTACCCGAGGACGACAACACAAGTCAAGGATGACAACACGACACGCTAGCATCTCTCTAGTGTGTTAGCATTCGTACGACTAGAAAGCAAAAAACACAATACAAAACACCAGAAAGCCTACTAAAAGTCTAGCTAATGAGATTTAATAAACTAAACAGTATGATAAGTATGAGAAATAACTATGAATATGATAAAAGAGGTAATGAAAACTAGGGTGACAAAGCCCAACTTAGTGAGAGTCCAACTCACCAACAAGCTCCACACACGTACACCTACACACAACCAAGAGAGGAAAAATTTGGGGTTGTATAGGGGTTTTCCTCAATCAAACCCCCACTTTGGTGTTTCCACCTCCACTGATAGCTAAGAAAGCCACGAGATATAAAATGTGATAAAGGAAATAGAAAGGAGTACCAAACAATCACAAAAGCACTATCCTACATAAATCAACAAGAAATATTACCTCCCAATCAAGGTTCCCTCAACCACGTAGAGGAGGATGCAAAATCGATAAGGTCTACGCTACCGCAACAATGAAGAATTAGTCCCTCGGGACACCAAGTCACAACTCCAATGGTGGAAAAAGAGCAACAAGATGGATGAAATTGCTCAATGAAAATGTTGTGTATTGCTAAGAGAGATCAAGTAAATGTCTAGAGTTGTGAAGAAGATGAATTGATAGTGAAAATTATGCATTTGAAGAGAGATTAGAAGGGAAAGAGCCATTTTTAGGCCGGTTGGTCGACATAGAGGTGTTACGCTTCATGCCCAATAAAGAATGTAACGTCCTTGAAGAATCCAAAGGTAGGAATCTATTAGGGACGGTAGTGCACCACACAAATTTTCGCACATCGCGCTCACATCCCTACAAAAATTCCCCCATCGACGCAAAAGACAAGTGCCAAGTGGATACGAGACAAATGGGTGATGTGGAATTTTGCATTCAAGTTTGATTTTCTAAGGTGATGGGATGCAAAAGTGGAATCTACACAAGGGGTGCAAATTCGCTCCTATACATTTTTCCCCCACTTTAGCGAGCATGAGTGTCGATGAATGTTTAATAAAGTAGATTGAAGAGTTTAAAAATGTATACCTAAACTATCGAGGAAGCAAACTGCAATCTAGCGAGCTCAAAAACATAGGGTAGGAAAATAAATCCACAAGTACTCTCTCCTAAGGAGGTTCGAACAAAGAATTTTGTAGTTCCTTGAAACTACATAGGTGAACAAAGTACACCAAAGGCCCACAAACCAACGATGGATAAATCCTGTAGGATGCAAGTGCTTCATAGGCCCTCAGACCTACAAAGAAGGTGCCCCCTAGGTACTATCTCCTAAAGGAAGACCATTATAAGGGGAATCCGTAGAGTCATAATGGAAAGAAAATTCATAAGCACACTTGCTAAGCAACATGTTAATTTGCAGATAAAACATTTTAGAAAACAAAGAGAAGCCACATAGGAAAACAAACAAAGAGTCACTCGGATAGTCAAAAAATTGAAGAGCATTCAAAGGGGTCCCTCAAGAACCCTTCAAAATAAAAGGGGTCCACTCAAGGGATGCTCAGTTCGAAAGTGTAAGAGAGTTTTTTTTGCAAATCAATTCAACATCAAGGAATCCTTTTGAAAGATGTTTACTTCATCAAGGAATTCAAAAGGAAGAAAATGCCCCCTCGTGAGGGGAAGGTCGGGGCTTCTCCCAAAGGAAAATTTTCTCCCACCTCAAAGGAAAGTTCTTCAAGTTCTTTCTTTGCAAACCCATGACAAAGGAAACACATTCCGCTAGGGGTCCTTGCTGAGAATCTGATTTTTGAAAAAAAATTGCAAAGATTTTTGAATAAAGATTCATTGGCCATCAAATGTGTTTTTTGAAAATTGAAGTGACATGATATCCCCCCCCTTAGGATGGTGCGTGTTGAATGCAGAGGCACGTGACATCCTAAGGAGAGAAAAGCAAGAATGAAAAAGTGATGTTGTGGCTTGTGGAACATGACGAGATGGAACTGTGGTAATGTTTTCACACATGCAAGGGACAACACATGAGCACCACAACATCACAAAGCAAGCATGAAAGATAAGAGAACAACAATTCAAAGCAAAACAGTAACATCACAAACAAGAGACACAAGGGCGATTTGATATTTTGGGGTCAGAGCTGCTCATATATATATATATATATATATATATATATATATATATATATATATATATATATATATATAAGTATAATAATAGTATATTAATGAATTGTAATAAACCCCCTACTATATCAAACCATATGAAAAATACACGGGAAGACAATTTAAAAAAAATAAAAATGGGTCAATATGGAAAGGAAGCCTAAATGCCCCCAACATTTGCATAATCCCCAATTGTCGAAAATCAATACACATAACAAAGGAAGAATGATGCCACAAATAGAGGAAGTTTTACGACACATAATCACTCCTATATCCAAGCACCTATGAGGGTGACAAGGGTCATCCAATAACACATAAAACAAGCACAAGAGAGCACACACACACATTACACTACAAATAAAGAGAGGCACCCCCTAACACTCATCAACCAAGAGGTCATCAGCCTCCCAATCTAGATCATTATACGGGGAAGGTAGACAAGCCGACAAGGGTAGAATTTCAAGGGGAGAACCCTATGACCCCCCAACAAGAGCCAAGGAAGAAGGCCGCACAAGGTCTTCTCCACTCATCTCCTAATCGAGCAGGGTCAGTGAGGAATGATGGAGATTAACTCTCGACATCGCTCCTTAATCGTTGATCTCATAACCTTTCTAGCTATGGACGAGTAGGAACTAGGCCCCACCTCTCTGATGATACACGTGTCAAAAATCCACTCACCCTACTACAATATTTGAACTATTATTTTAGTACGTCAAGGCCAGTGAGGAATGTCATGGATTTAAAAGCTTCCATCCAACGATCAAAACAAACTACACGTGCACAAAAGTTAGTTTAAAAATAGGGCCACCACTAGGCCGACGATATTATGAACCTTGACAATAAGGACTTAAGACATAAGTCTTTTAAGGAAATATTTCATTGGACTTAGGAGAACTTAAGACAATATTTAGGTGTGAAAAGACCGACATGCCAAGGTAAAGGGGCTGATAAAGACAATGGCTCAGATGACTCAAGTCATGACTAAGACGACCAACAACCAGATATAGCAAGTCAACAAGATATTAGAACATCAAGGCACAAGACTTAGCAAAAGCTTTAAGCGAAGGGTTTTAGAGCTAAAACCTTAAACCCTAGTCATAGATAAGGCTACACAAGCCATGAGACTACATGGAACCAACTGAAAATTTTCAAATTTTTAAAAGCTCTACCAAGAGGCTTGATTCAACTTTTTTTAATGCCACAATTTGCACATACTGTCAGGCATGAGAAAAATCCCTTTAAGATAGTCGACTATGCAACCATAGAATTGCCATGATTGACAATGAACTTAGTCTATGCAATTTAAAATTCTCTACATAAGAGTGTAGTTATAAGATAACTCAATTTCAGTTTGAAATGGTCTTAAAAAACAAATCAAATTCTTCCTCACATTGCCATGGAATAGTTGGCACATGCTACAAGGTTGCTAACAACAGTTTAAAATCTCAGAAAAAGTCTCAAATATTGGCATGACTGGCAACCAATCACCATTCCATTTTACTTCATTCTTAACTGCCCAAGTTGTGGGCTTCACATTATAAGGAACACATGCTAAAAAGTCTCCATGTCGCCACCTCCATCATGGTTGTTAAAGTAACTTAAAAAGTGCAATATTTAGCCACTATGTGGCTTTAATAATAAATTGCTAAATATATATGGTGGCGCCTAAGCTGGGCGGCTACAATATTTATGGATATATCTGCTATAAAGCCTTGTATATGTATGGCATAACAACCACTTAATATGGCTTTTTAAACTAGTTTAAATATATTATATATTTATATATGACATTATATATACATTCCATTTGTTATTTGCATATACATGTATGTATGAATATACATAAACATATTAAACATATCTACACATATTCATATTTACATAGATACATCTATATGTATTATCTACTATACATATATTACATATATATTCATATATACTAATCAATTACACTATACACAATATATACACTATTCACAATAGTTATTTGTAATTAATTTAATTTGATAGTCAAAGAGGTTTAATAATAATAAAACATTATTTTCCTAATGACACTTAACCTATCAATGTAGGTTTAAGACTTACCAATTCAAAACTCAAACTAGCTTCATGACGAGGTTCCAAATAACCTGAGTGAGTGTGTGCATCTACTCGAGTGGCAATACCACACGTTCCAAATACCAACTCCTCTCTTGGGTGATACTCTCCCTCCCCCTTTGAAGGTTTCGAACTTTCCTACATCCAACTTAGAGCAACATATTCATGGTTAGTTGATAACATACAAAGCATAATCATATTATAGATTAAACATCATATAAGCATTTAAAAGTTGTTTCATCCCATTGCATATTCATACATTTCATTCGGCCATCAAATATCATCATGACATAACCATGTATTAAAACCATATTTAAATATACAAGTTAAAGTAATTGGATAAATTAACATTGGGGTGTAGCACCATATCTCTCTCTTATTCATACATGCACACACACACACACTCCTTGTTTCTCCCTCCCTATCTTTAGCTCTAGCTCTATATCTATCTATTTTCCTCTCTTTATTGAGCTCCACATTTCTTCTTCCATCTTTCCCTCTATCTCTATCTTATTCTCTCTATCTCTCACTACCCCTCTATCTTTCCCTCTCTCTACCTCTCTATCTATATCACCTCCTATCTCTATCTTTATCATTTTATCTCTCCCTCTCTCATTCTCTCCCCCTCTCTTTCCCTCGATACATTTATCTCTTCCATCTCTATCTATCCCTTTATTCTCTCTCTTTACTCTCCCTCTCCATCTCCATCTTTGTTTCCATCTCCACCTCCATCTCTATATTCCTCTCTATATCTCCATACCCTTCCCTCTCTCCTTCTCTCTCGCTCTCCCCCCCATATCTCTCCTCTTTCTATCCCTATCTCTCTATCTCTCTCCCTCTCTTCCTATCGCAACATAGCATGAGCCTGTTGATATAGGAGCTTGATTATTTTCTTGATTCAGAGGTTTTATTTTAGTTGTGTTTAGATCCTTATAAGTGGATGCATAGTTGATTTGAAGTCCACTTTTCCATTGAGTCTTTTATCGCACAAACATTTTCTAAATGACCTACCAATTAACCTTATATACACTAGGGAAGAAGACCCAGTATCCGCCAGGGCTAACTTCGCGCAACCATAGAATCTAAACTGTGTGTCGAATCAAAAAAAAAAATTATGGGTTTTTTTCGCCCACAAGTTAAGAGCTTATAACTAAGCTTTTGGCTTTTGGGCAATTCGGTAGAGTGCGGGAGCATTGGATATGCGTGCAGATGTCAAAAAGACACCTTTTAGAGGTGCCGTCCGGTTGCCGCCACCTAATGTCTCAGTATCCGCCCACTCTAATTTCCATCAATTATAATTGTTTATGCCTTAAATCCACTCTAAAACATGCACTTTAACATTTAATGAGCAGCCATTAGTGTTTTTGTAATTATAATGAGCAACCATTGGTGTTTTTGTAATTATTTATTCAATCAAATAATTTTTTTTAATGGATCAAAGTGAATTTTTTTTTGGGGGGGTTAAGTGAACATGGAGGTGGCGATTATTCAATAGGGGGCGGTAACTGGGTCTTCTCCCCTACACATGTATGCAAAAAGTAAACAAATTTTTTCTCTAATTGATTTTCTACACATATTTCCATTACACACCAAGATGTGATTGCTAGTATAATCTAATTCATAAACAAAAGAGGGACAAAAAGTACAATTCATTCTACTAAAATACAAAACTTTCATATGAATTTTGATTCCGTAGAAAGTATAAATTCTTACGTCAAGTTAGCAACTAACTTACCAAGGTCATTCCATATCTCCTATTCCAATAATATCAAACTACAATATCATTTGATCCCAAAATATTTAATATATTGAAAAAGACAAGCCCAGATTTTCAGCCCAGCCATCACAATCAAGATGACGTGTCATCGAGGTCGTACCTTCTGAACACGAAACTGACACGTGTCACATAAAAGATCCCCACCAATTTATATTTTATTCCGACCGGCAACTAAAAGAGTAACTGGGAGTAGGAGGTAACCTTGACTACCACTGTGACAAGTGCCTTGCGCATGTCCGAATGGCATGCACTGCCTTAGACAAGAGTAACATTCGCTAGAGCAATTTTTAAATAAGCTGGATTGTTTTTCCGAGGGTTTTTGAAAGCAATTATGGAGCCATACAAGAATTTGCGCCGCTATTAATATACAAGAACTGGCAATTGGCATCTGTTAAGCATTTTCAGGTTTTTCTCCTTCAAATTAATTGCGTAATGTGACTTTTTTTTGGTTTTTACGTTGTATACTTACTGCCAAGCCTTGGATTCTGTAAACTTAGTTTTGAATTTTTAAATTCCGATATGGGCGTGATTTTTCGTAGTGGATTTTGCGTTGAGATTTAAATTATGCTCTCTTCGATGCTTTTTAAGATATAAACTGTGACGAAATGCATGGTGGCATGGAATTTTTGTCTGAGAATTCGATCCTGTCTAGTAGATTTCGTAAAATGCTAAGGAATCTGAATTCAAGCTCTTTCTGGTTTGTTTTTTCATTCTAAATTGCCCGCAAAGACATGGCGGCATCGAATTTATGTTTTAGTATTGATCCTATGGTGTAGGTTTAAGTATTATGTCTTAGAAATCTTATAGGTTCTTTACGACGATCCTTCTTTAAATAACTACCGCAAAGAGACACTCTCCAACACGAATTCATACTGACGATACATTAAGGAATTTCATTACCAAGTGTTTAAGGGTTTTATTGTCTAAAATATGCAGCAGCTTGCTTTTTGTGATGATTGGCGGATTTTTTGTCCGCTTATATAGTGATGGATTGAATTATCCAATCTTCGAAAGGGTTTCATTGTGTAATATATACTGCAGCTTTAATTTCATGCTCGGCTCTAAATGA
Organism: Sequoiadendron giganteum; assembly: GCA_007115665.2. Classification (NCBI taxonomy): domain Eukaryota; kingdom Viridiplantae; phylum Streptophyta; class Pinopsida; order Cupressales; family Cupressaceae; genus Sequoiadendron; species Sequoiadendron giganteum. Next base: position 93,172,080 of record CM021108.1, read on the forward strand.
TAGTCTCTGTAGCGTTTCTTTCGCACTACGACACTAAATGAATGCATAGGACCGTTGTTTGGGTTGATTATGTTTTATGATGGTCGGCGGATTATTTTATCCGACGATATATTGTTGAATCGAACTATCTAGCCTTCCAAGGGTTTCGGTGGGTAACACATGCCACGGCTTCAATTTCATGCCCGTCTCTAATAATACTCTCTGTAGTGTTTCTTTGACACTAAACTAAAACATAAATGAATATTTAGGATCGTTTATAAAGGGGGATTTGTCAATTTTAGCTCTTGAAACGTGCTGGTACGATATTTTGATGACGAATACGGACGCAAATGTGTTTTAGAATTCAAAATTCGGTAAATGGACGTTTCTTTGAATTTTAGCAATTAATTTAGGTCGGCATGTCGTCCTTTGAGCACTTTGAGTTGAAGTTCTGGCGTGAATGAATGATATAACTTTTGGTGTCGTTTGCTTTACAGTACACTGTCTGCAAGATGTTAAATAGTTAGTGCAAGAGTTGATGTCGAATTTGGGAAATTGTTTATGACTATCCTTTGAACTCCAGGATGTTTCAATTAGGATAATAGATTTAGTCTTAGCATTCGTCTTTTACATGGTTTTCTTGAAGTATAAGATCCATAATCGCCTACATAGCATCAGCACCTTGAAGAGAAATTTTTGTTGTAGAATAGACATCACTAATTTTCCTAGTGATGAGTCCAGTATGGTAACTTGAAACATGGGAAGAAAAAATCACTTAGTAGTTGTTTCTAAAATCTCAGCTAGTGACATCTAATTTATCAGCTTAGGGTAAGTTAATGTGGCGCAGTAGTCGAAAACAGGCAGATGGGAAAACATGGAATATCACTTCTGTATAATCATTGTAATCGCGAGAAATAGAGATTGAAAAATTACTGTCATTGGTATGGACATGAGAGATTGAAATACCCAAATGAGCGGAATGAGATTAACACTAACATAATCTGTTGAACTTGCTCCCGAGCAGCTAGGTATTCACATTAAAGATGTTCCAGAACTTCATTATATGTGTTTAAGTAGCTCTGAAGTGGAATGCATATAATTTGCAAGTATTATGGCTGAAATGTATAAGTAATCGTGCTACCCCATATATTATAGCGGGTCTGCTTTGGACGTTAATGAAGCTTTTCATTTTATTTCGTTTATTTTTTTAACCTTCTATATGAACTTAGGTAACAAACCGACAACTATACTACAGGCATAAGTAGGATGGATATTTCAGGCATAGGTATTCTTTGGACGGACGTGTTGTTTAGGAACAACTGTGCAAGTAGGCTTAAGATGCAAAATCAATGATGAATGTGTCAGGGATATGGAATCAATGAGTTTCGAGAACTTTTAGGTAATGTAGTGATCAGGCGATATTTTCTTCCTTATTTTATTCCATATGCTGGAGTCTCACCTTTAATAGTACATTAGGTACTCTCTATCTTACCAGTTTGGAAAGTATAGCACTTCACAGTTTGTCTGTCATGAATTTCTGTTTTAGAATGCTGGAGTTCAACGTCGTCATAGGATTTGTAATTTTGGATTTGGCAACAAAGAACTTTCAGTGTTATCTTATGGTTAATAAAACTAAGAAAAACAATAGTTCTGCATTCTGTAGGCTTTAGAATAGATTTCTGCAGCATGTTTTTGTTATTTTCAAAGTCCTCACTGTTGTTGCAGAATTTTTTCCTTTGCACCATATGCGCCAAGGTTATGGAAAGCCATTTGTCTAGCTTACACTTTCTGAGTCAGACTTAAAACTTTTTCCGTTTCTGACTGGAATACTTGTTTGTGGTGATGGGTGTTGGTATGCTGCGAGACCCATGTTGATTCAAATCATTCAATACTTAGATATAAACAAACAATTTCTAGAAGTTCGGATAAGTACTGTATATGTTTGAATTTTGGTCAGGTGTTTTGTCTTTTTGTCCAGAAATTCAGAAAATATTATCTTATATTATATAGGTTGACCGTTGAGGGAGGTCCCAACAGCTTTGCGTTTCACGTGAGAACAAAAGGGGTTGAGCATGGTCAACATTTCTTGTTTTCTGTCCCAGGGTCCTTCCACTCTACCTCCAGATTGTTCTTTTTGCCCTCAAATTCAGAACACATAGCCTCAGATATGAGAAGAGTTCTTTCAGGCAACAGATGAACTTCGGTAGGTAGAATTTGGTTCTCCATTAAGTTTGAATTAAATTTTCTAGGTAGTTGGCATCATGCACGGAAGCATATGTGACAGTGTGGCTATACAACTGAGGTGGCTATACAACTGAGGCTTCAATGGAGAATTCTGCCTCTCCCAAAATATTATTCTTCATCCTTCCTTATGGCATGTTTTGAAAGCTCCAAGAAAAGTTTGCTGGCACAGGTAGAGTGGATTAACAATAACCCTTGTCAGAGAACAGAACATGAGAATCACATAAACTTGATAGAAAAAACCACATGAACTTGAAGTCTTGAACTACAAATATAATCCACCATCAAAAGAAAGAATTCGTGGAATTAATCCCGAAAAGATTGAGCAATATCTTTTTAGCTGTCCTCTCTGTACACAATAGGCTTAAGCATTTAGGAAGGCCAAATCTCAGCACTGCCATAATCATAATCATTGCTGCAGCTTGATTTAAAGAGCTTTTGAAGGATCTCCCTAAATAATGCCATTTAAACTCTTAATTTCGCATTATTAAATAAAAGATAGTTCATGCGACGGTGATCTTTCCTAATTAATCCAGGGGCCATACCAAGTCATCTAATTTACAAGAATATCGACTATTTTATTTGCTCTGCTTATTGCATGGTTGAAGTTAAGAATATTAAATCTATGTGTTAGATGCATAATTTCTGGAAGCAACTAGATATAAACACCCTTGATCTAATAACAGTCAGTTTTGGGTAAGTTGTTAGATAAAAGATGCATGAGTTGACTTTGATGGTTGCTCTGTATGACGTTACTTATGAGTTTAGAATCCTCCTGTCCACAGGTTTGTGCAAGAAAACTTCAAAACCATTCTAGGGCGTGGATTTAAGTTCTCCAAATTAGCAACATTAATAGCTGCTGCAGCTGGTCAAGCTTTCTTATGTCTTCAGTTTGGTTTTAGTTATCTTTTGAAAAAAATAATAGAAGGGATACCCAACAATGGGAACAGTGGAGAGGCCATAGAGAAAAGGTGTGACATTCTTTTTCAAATGTTCATTTGCCTTGATGTTGTTATTGTGGGAACAATTATTTGCGTTCACTTTGTAATCTGATTCTTTTATTGCATTTCACGTGCTTGTTGGATTTTGAATATAAAAAAATTGCTAAGAAAGACTGCAAGTCTCCAGGTAGGCTTGAACCATTTCTATAGTGTCATGCTTAGCTTTGCATTGCATTGTCTGGTTTCTGTTTTGGAGAAATTTTTATTTTATTTTGTTTGTATATTGCATCTGGCATAGTTATTTGCTCTTGCTCGATGGACAGGGGTATACCTGATAGAAGCTAGAGCTTATAGCAGTTGAAATACCTTATCGGTTTTGACAGTAAGAAGTGATTTTAGGTCAAGTAGGTGGTGTTAAGCTGCATTTGAAGTGAAACGATGCTAAGTATCTACTTTGCAGGTTAGTGACAGTCCTATTGAGTCTTGTTGAATAACCTCCACGGGTCGCCATGGTCACTTAATCATGCATGGAGGTCACAGTTGAGTAGTGCAAAGGATAGCTGGAATCCTTTGAAGCAAGTTGAAAGGAAAAGAATCAAGTAGAGAAATGGGAGGATGTTGTTGCTGCTGCTCGAGGGCAGATGATTATAATGATGGAGGTTCGGGAGGCTGCTGTACACGCTGTTGTTACCCTCCATGCCTTGGGTGTTGCTGTGGCATGGTATCTTTCAACCTTCTCAATGCGTGTTTTTTCCTCCAAAAAATGTTAAAAACTGTATTCAAATTTTACTTTCATTTATATTCTGGTAAATCTTCACAAACTGTCTTTTTGATCTGTGATTCTCAATTATCAGACAATGATTATGAAATATCACTTTGTTATTACTTTTAACATTTCATGCCTATCATCTGCCCTACATGTAAGTCTCCAATCCATTAGATTCTGTTTGAATGTTTTCTTTCAAAGAGACTTTTGTACTATGCTACTTTTTAATAATAGAATTATCTTTTTCATCAAAAAAGAAAGAGTGGAATTTTTTATTCATTGAAATCCTCTGGCTGAAAGGCTGAAGCTATTTTACCAGTTTTACATGTTTGTATTCACTGGTTCAAGTTACCAATTTTTCGGACCCCTAAAGAAGCTTGGAAGAGTTATTACCAAATTGAATTTTAAGTGTCGGCTGAACTGTTGATCCATTATCTACCTATCTATATGCAATATGCAAGATGCAAACATGTAGTCTTTCTACATACACTTATTTTGAAAAGGTGAAACAAATCAGATTTTATAAAATAAAGCTATAAAGAAAGAAAATTTACAATTTAGGTGACTGTCCTGGATATTTAAGCTATCAGATTTTCAAGTATGCATAGAAAGAAAACCTGTGGATTCCCCTGAAAAACCAAGAATACCTTAACGGGAATCTACTTGTCTGAAAGAAATTCTTAAAAGCTGAGAGTCCAAGTTATAACCAGGCAAAACAAATGTCAGTAAGCTCATACCCTTTCCATTAGAAACTAATGTAAACAAACACAAAAGAAACAAAACACTTATGCAAAATCCAAATTATTCAGGGGAGCAGTGAAATTCTTGCCGCTGTCCTGTTTTTCCTTGTCCACTAACAATTTTTCTCTAGCTTCAACAACCAACTATTGTCCCTGTTCCTGCACTAATTCTTCCATAAATGGTTTTTTGATCAAATGCTAGTGAAGGTTGTGAAGTGTTTCCTATGCATGTGGCCCCTTGCTATTGATATTGTATAAAAACCTTAAGTTCTGTCCAATAGAATTAGAAACATTATGCTTAAAATCTTCAAATTGAGGAGCATCCTCCAAGGAACAGGAGCCTTGGATATTTTGACAGCAGCCTTGTCACCTTCATTAAATTTGGTTTGCAGGCACAAGACAACCATTTTGAGTTCATCCACCTCCTCTCTGAGGACTCACAGCTCCTGAGAAGGAGTAGAGTCTCTGGAAGCCTTGCTAGGATTAGCTTCAGAGGGTTTTAGAAATAAGAGCTTTCTATTGAAACATGATGGATATATGATGGCCCTTTATGATGGCCAGGTCCTCTTCAAGTTGCTTAATCTTGTCCCTAACCGAATCTTTCAGATTGAGCCAATTAGCTCTAAGAGAACCGGTTTTCCATGCTTGGTTGAATTGCTTTATTGTCAAAGTGTTATTTATTATATAGGGGATACTGAGAGTGGGTGCCATATTGGTTGACACTTGACATGGAAAGGCTTGGGGACCAAATGTAAAAACCTCAACTAAATACACAAATGATAGACACATAAATACTCCAGCAATGAATATTTTTGTATTTTTTATATTTACTACAAAGTACAAACAATATACATGCGAAGTAAAATTTACCAGTCTGATAGAAAGTACTAGGCATACCCTACATGAAAATGTGATAACACTTCTGATGACCCAGATGACACTTTGAAACTCAACGTGCTCCTTGAGGGTTTCTGACCCCAAGATAGTCTAATTTCCATGCTTGAAGGCTTCCATCTCCAAACACCATGAGCTGTTGTACACAGCCATCACACTCCTGCGAATAATTTTTTGTTTTGTTTTTAAACTGAGATGGTCTTCTTTTCCCCCCAATGCTTCTTATATTCCATGCATTCCTTTTCCATTCCTCAATCATCGGCAATCTCAATCAGTTAAATGACAAATCTGTGATAACTCAATCTGATTAATTTCTCAATCATAGGCAATCCTGTTACCTGACAAGTCTGAGAAAACTAAATCTGACCCAGATAACTGGCAATTCCAGCAAGGAATGACCACTCCAACTCAAGTGCCTTATTCCATTAGTTCACTTATTAATAATATTATTAACTGAAGTAACTACAACCTATCTGTCTGCTATTCCTATGCTGCCAGCCACTCATTCAATACTATGGATTAGAGGAGTGGACCCCATGTTCCATAAATGTCAAAAAGGGGACAGTACACCAAATGAGTTAAAGTTACATAGCTTTTAGGGTCCTTAGCTAGGCCAAGAGATTTGATATTTTTGAACATTTTGCTACCATTAGTAAAGGCAGCCTCACAGTGTTTTTCAAACCATTCTGAGAGCTCTCAGCTAGGATTTGAATGGGCTTTATTGGGGTGCTTCAGTTGCTCGGACCTAAGACATTTAGTGGGATGTTTAGGATTCTATTCCAATAAAATAGTCTTTGTAATCTTATCAATCTGTTTTCCAGTTGACCTAGGACATTAAGAATAGATAGCATATAAACAAATCTTTCATTTTCTCCTTGTTATTCATCTACATGTTTACAAAACAACATTACATATATATCTAGTTCCTAATCATTTATTAGTAATTATTAATGTATTCTGTAGTTCTATAACATTTAATATAAGGGGGGGTTCCTCAAATCTTTGTGCACCTTGAGTAAACTCCATTTTAGGTGAAATGGTGATATTCTGAAATGGCTATATTCATTTGTAAAATGCATTAAAACATGAAAGGTGACGGGATCATATTACTATACTCTGCAATCAAACATTCTCCATCCCACCCTTCTCCTACAAAACTAGATTAATGTCCCTAGCCATTTGATAAGGTCCTTGGGATCAACCTCCTCACTCTCAAGGAGGTCATTTCATCATCAAAAACCACTGGTCAGCCAAGCTTCATTCAGGCTGTTTCTCAAGACACTGGTGACGTTCAAAAGGAAGAATTGTTTCAATTTATGAGTTACTATGCATGGAAAACAATCCTCAAGCCTCATATTATAATAAACAAAGAAAATGTCTATCATGCATGTATGGACAACCTTCCTCAAGTCTCTTGATGAAAGAAACAGAAAAGAGGCTCTGGCACCTAGAAGAAAAGGCCCTGAGCTGTAGATTCATGGGACCCTTCTTAGGTCCAAGACTCTCAACCAATGGATTAAGATAAAATACCACCCTTTAGGCAATAGAGATATTCTAATCATATCCAAAATATATTTTAAGGTTGTCATCTTTTCCAAATTAAAAATAGACAAAAGTATTCTAAGGAGGGCCCTAGTTTATGCAAAAATATGAGCTGTTTATGAGGCTTCAGTCATCAGCATTCAACCCTTTAAAAGATCTCCTTAGCATTGTTGCCCTGTGGGTTCTTCTCCCTCTCTTTCCTAGTGAGTATTCTGAATGAAGTCTTCCTCTAGAGAATTGGAGATGTAATAGGGGAATTTGTCACATCCTTTGCATTCACAAAAAGCCCATGAGTTCTAAACTATGCCTGGATATATGTGAATGTATGTCAAGGTACATTTTTTTCAGAATCAAATGGAAACAATCCATTGGCTATGAAAACAGTCCCTTCAGATGCAGATACTAACACAATTATGGCCATCTAGCATGAATATGTCCAAAGAAGCCAGTTAAGTCCAACCAAGAGACCAAGCAGGGTTCAGCTCCAAATGCTCTGTAAGCAACCATAGCAGCTAGTAAAAAGTAGGAGAATACAGATAAGTTAAACCCAAAACCACCATTAAAAGCAATTGAAAATCCTCAGCAACTAAGCAAATTTTATAGAGCATGCTCAAGGAAAGCTCAGAGCCCAAAACAAACAGCTCAATCTTTTCAATACTACAAATTCTTTTGCTCCTTTGTTGGATTTAGTAGATGAGGAAATGGACATAATCACACACTTGCAAAGAACCAAACGAAAATAAGAATTCACTCCTATTGGTAAATCTCTTAAATGATAATTGATATTCGATATTCATTATTTACGAAGGAGAGGAATACTCCTTACATAATACAATATAGGACGATGTTTCTAAAAGGAATCATTCGTTAACTAAAGTAATTAACAAAAAGTTACTAAAAGGTAACTGAAGCAAACTAAGTTAACTGAAAGTAAACTACTGACTAACTAAAAGCTAAGATGACCGTTAAATATTACAATAATACTTTAATAATCTCCAGTTGCTAAGGATCCTCTGAAATTCTCATCCACAGGGGATAACTTTAAATCAACAGCCAGAAATAAAAAAAAACAGAAGCAAAAACAAAGGATTCCCATTCATAGAAGTTGTCCCTATTAATTTGCAAATCTGGGAACTGGAATTCCCTGCTTCTCTCAAGAAGAAGATAAAATCATCAGTGGAAACTATAAATCAAGCCCACAGAGCCCAGACTAAGGAAATTATGCCAAAAGATTGGGGCAAAGATCAGAATCAATTAGAAGCAAGTACTTTTGATCTCCAACATATCTGATGGATACCTTCTTGTGGAATAGAAGGGGTATAGGTATTCATAGCAAACACCAACTTCTATCATTTGTTTACAAATATTCTGCTCATACAAGCACCAAAATGAGACAACACAAGCTCTTTGTGAGAACTAACATGAGACCAATGCTAGCTTCTTTTGAGCAAACACACTAGAAACCTACAATGGAAGACCAAGAGTCACAACTTGAAAACCCACCTTTAGATATCACAACCACACTGGAAGCCAACAATGGAAGACCCAGAATTGCAACTTTGGATTCCACAGTAGCTGTTCTTTTGGGGATTTGAACTTGGGTCTCTACAATGAGAACCCAATACTTTAACCAATTTAGCTCGACCCCTTGGAAAACAAACACCTATTTCTAAAACAGCAATAGAAAAAAATAATGCACTTCTGCAGATCCCTTTTGTAAACTTAGCATGTTGGCTTATTGTGGCAGCAAATACCAGATCTTCTTTACTACTTCCAAAATCATAATTGAGTGGATCCATCCAAATATGATCTCCAACATCATCAATCACAATCAGGGGCCAGGAAGTAAGATGTTTTTGTCATTAAAATACAGGGAGTCATACACATAGCTAATGTTTACTATATGCTATATGTTTTGGCAAGATTAGGCCCATAGCAACCTAAAAGTTAAAATCATTCTGATGGGTGACTTCAACACCATCAGAACTCCTGGAGAAAAACTAGAGGTACTGGGATTAATCACTGAGGGGCTAGTGCTGTGATAGATATGATAGATACAACTCTGCTTATCGACCTTAACTTCTCTGTAGGAAAATACACATGGACTAACAGGCCCAGAGGTCCTAATTATACAGCTGAAAAAATACACCAAGTAATGATTTCAGATAATTGGGTAAGTCACGACATACGCCAAATAATGATTTCAGATAACTGGAAAAGTCACGACCAGAGGATTCAGGCCAAACTAAATGATGCTACTTTTTTTGACCTTTGGCTCATACCATGTAACATCACTCTATTTATAAAAAAGGAGTACAAAATTCAGTTCATACTTGAACTAGCATGGTTCAACCAACAGGAATTCACATCAAGAGTTTAAAAGTGGTGGGAATGAAGCTCCAACAATGACTGGACATGAGATGTACAAAGTTATGGCTAAATTAGCCCACCTACAAACCATGATGAAAATATGGAAATGTGCAGTTTTTGGCAAACACGCCTGCAGATTGAAAACAAGAATAGTTCAATTGGCTGAAATACAAAAAAAATATTATAAATGGGTTTCAATCAGGAATTACAGAATTAGCAATCCAGAAGCAGGCAACATGATGGAAATGGCCACCATACAACAAGAAGAAATCTATTTGGCCCACAGATCTAAACAGAAATAGTTTCTTCATGGATATTCTACCATCAGAATCTTCTTGAAAATTGCTACCTGCAATTTATTTTGTAATACTATTTAGTCTATAAAAACAACAATAATAATCTGATTATGCCAAGAATTTTTTTGTTGAATTTCTCACAATGAGTTAAAACAACCATCTGAAATCTAAAGCTCAAAGTAAATTAGAGGCAGATATTCCCAACCTGGTCAATGAGGTGGAGAACAACTAAAACTTGATTATGATAACCATAATGGAACTATATACAGCAGTTATCTCCTTCCATAAGGACAGCTATCTTTTACTAAAGCTCATGGAAAAAAATGCTCAAACAATTGAATGTCACCGCACTAGTCCTCATACCAAAATAATTAAAGGCAGAACCAAAGGACAAATATCAGCCTATAGCCCTTTGTAATATGCATTACAAGATTCTATCAAAACCGTTATAGTACAAACACAAAGGGCATTGCTGAATCTGATCATCTATAACTCCCAATCTGTCTTGTTTCCAAGTAAACAAATATTGGATGGCATAATATCTACAGAAGAGATAACCCACTCCCTCAAAGCCCCAAACAATTTGGGGATGCTAATAGTAATCAAAATGGATTTGTCAAAAGATTTTGACAGACATGACTGGAAACTTATACAACAGACTTCCTGCTTTTGGCTTCAGTGAGCAATTCACAAACCGGGTGGATAGCTGCATCAATACACTAATTTTCTCAATCTCACTAAACTGAATTATCCCTACTAAATCTAACCCAAAAACTTATTTTTCAGAGTGTTGACATTTCGTCAAACAATTGTTGTGCAAACTCAGGAATTCTGATTTTCTGAGTTTTGTTTGATTGCTTTCGACGTTTGGTTGAGTGTTTTCAATGCCAATAACATAAAGGAAATGCATAGAACTGATATATAAATGATTACACAACATAAATTGATAAACCCACTTCCATTTATACCATTAAATTAAAGATATAAGTTCTGATTAAAATGACAGTTATGTCTGATATGAAAATTATCAGACTATAACAGCTCTATTAAACACAATACAAATAAAATATTTGAATACCCAATATGTCAATAACATACCCGTTCTAATGCCAGCATGAAAAGACAATGTATGCTGATATGAGCATGATAACAATGGTAGAAGACTGAAATAGAATGTGAAATATGCAGCTACAGGTCTGATCGTTATTATGGAAGTGCTGATATGAAATTGGTTGCCAAAATAGTACATCCAACAAGTAAAATGCAAATATGTGATAGTATTGGCCTGAAACTCATCCAATAAAAGCCCAAATGAAGACCCAAGGTAGGCCCTCCCTAAAAGTGAATTGGGTTCTCCTCCAATCCACGATAGCCTTTGAGAGTTTTCGTTCCCAGAAGGCTGAAGCAATGCTGAAACCCTTCTCTAGAGCTCAAACCTGCAAAGTGTTTTGTAAAAATGAGAATAGAATGCTCAAAAAGGACCCCAACACATTGCTTTATAACCTCTCATGGACTTTTTTTAATAATAATCAATAAAATGATTTTCTTGAGGGTCTTTCTTCATCCAAATAAAAGGGCCACTTTTTAAAAACAACTTGAGTTGCTAGGATGGAGGCACTCTTCACTATTCACCTTATGATTTTCAGTTACTATTCACCTTTTACTATTCCATTAAAACAAACCTTAAAATTTTCACTTTAACCCTGGATTCATCAACTGAACTCTAAACTGAAAGGCTCATAAGGTTCCCAGCTAAAGTCCACAACCCTCGGTTGGGTCCTCTAACCATTTTGCTGATCTACGGGAACCCTAATAGTAGGCCAACCTCTGCTATAGACTGAGCTGTCTAAGGAAGAGACATCAACCATTTCTTTGTGTGAGAGGACATTGACAAAGGGACACACCCTTAGCATGCATCTCTTTATCATAATGGGAGAAATTCTCACCAGGCTTATGAAAAACAAACATAATAACAAGATAGTACATGGCCTACCAATGATCTGACAAGGGTCTCAAGTACACAAGGTTCCATTTTGTTTATCATGTCATCTTAAGGAAATGAAATATTTGGACAAACTCCTCAACTTGTATCACCAGGCAATAGGGCATTCTCAAGAGCAAAGGATGGAGCCACCTTACACTCTGACAAGGCCATTCTAGTGTTACTTCCCAACTGTCACATTAACAGGGTAATATTCTTCTCACATCAAACAAGTTATACTTCACACAGGAACTTCAATGTTCAAAGGTTTGCAATAGCCTAGAAATCTGGTAAATATCATACAAAGGCTAATGTTACTGTTTATCATGGTCTTCACAGTGTCTAGAGTAGGGGGAAAAGGGAGGTCAGTTGAGTGAATAAACACCTTGACCCATCTTTCAGCCCCTACTGAAATATCCCAACCAATATATATGCAATTTTTCTGATTTTTGTAATGCAAAATGATGCCCTAATTTTCTGATTTTGAACTTCTTCTCAAACCCTAGTTTTCTGATAAGAATTTCTGAGTTTTTATATGCATTAGCAGCAACATTTATTCATCTCAATAACACCAAAATTATGGCAGATATTTTTGATCATAAACAAGTATGAAATCAACACAATAGATCACCAAAACATCCACCAACATATGCCAAAATTTCTGATATTCAAATGTCCAGTTCGTTGCTATAAATCAGATCTAACTAATGATGCAATTACACAATGCAATGGGCTCCAAACATGCCCAACAACATATAGAAGTCTGCTGATATGAAGTAACCCCAATCTATGCAATGAAAATGACCTCCTACTCTAATCCTAGCAGGGAGAAATTGCTCCAGCTCACACCAATGCTACAAAATGCAATTATTTGATGAAAAAACAACTCCAAAAACACTACCAAAGGGGTGTGCTGGTCTGCTGGTCTGCCAATAGGGTTTGCAACCCTTGAAAATCTGAAGAATACCTTTTAACTTGCCCAATTCATCCCTCCAAACTAGTCGCCTATGCTGATGCAAAATTCTGAGTGTGAATCTAGCAAGAATCACCATTGAAGCACATGTGAACCTCTATCATGAAGTCCTCCATTAAGGAAGCTAGGTTTTTATCCAACTCCTCCTATATTCATAAGGGTTTTCGTCCTTAGAATATTCACCGAAGTGTAGATAATAAAAGCAGAGATAATTTTGTTTATGATTGAAATGCCTCCAAATGACCTTGTATTTACATCAAACTTCCCCTTTTCTCTCCAATCTGGCCGACCTAATTTGGGCCCCAAAATTCCAATATAATATATATATTTTATTTATTTATAATTTTTTTTTTCAACTTATTTCTCCAAAAGGCCACCCAAACCCCATTTAAATACAATTTTTTTTTTTTGGCGCAAAATATTCAAAAAGTTAAATATTATTTTCTCTCCTTTTGGGTGCAAAACTCAAAAATAAATTTGCCTAATTTTTTCTTGTTTGTTTTGAGAAGGGACATCAAACCTACTCTAAATAGTTTGATCCATTGATCTCCTGATGTTGGTTGGATGGAGCTTTGCACCCTCTTAAGATTATAGATAGAGGCAACCGAGCCCATCAATTCCTCTCCAAAACCTTATCAATTGAAAGTCTCACCTCTTCCACTATGTATGTATGTGCATATGTGCAAACAACATTCAATTCCACAGCAGCTCAAATATCATGGTAAAGTTTTCAATACCATGGGTTAAGGAATGAGGCATCGCAAAGTACATAAAATTAATTAATTTTTTGTAAAGTTGCTTTTTATAAAATGGAATGGAATTGATGGGGGATGTTTAGTCCTTGAGATGCCCTGAATGCTGATAAATTAAGATCACAAAACGATTGTCTTTTGGCATGCAACACATTCATGTATGCTGCTTCTTTTGTTCTTATGTGTTTTCTTGCTGTGCACTTGCAGCTTATTTGACTGTTTATTTTTTCTATATGTTGTCACTGATTTCTGATTTCTCTGATTTTATCATCTTCTTTGTTTGTTTTATTCCTACCTGCATTATGTTTTCTTGCTGTACTTCTGCTGTTTCTTTTCTAGCACTTCTTTGCAGATACATGATAAAGTGTTGTTTGTTCAATTAATAGATTTGTCTCTTGAAAAGTAAATGAATGATAACCCTAAGGCTAAACTTTGTTTTGATAACTTAAAAATTAAAATGTCAAATAATTTTTTGAGAAATTGATATTCAAGAACTGCCAGAGCAAGTAAATAACTAGAGTTAAACAAGCTCTTCTGCATTTCTTATTATTTTATTTAGGAGACCTGAATGGGCCAATGAATTTGATCTGTTAATATGATTTGTGGTCATATTCAAATTATTTATTCTCAAAGATAAACATTTTTTTGGAAAACATAAATAGTGGGTTGTTTCTGTCAAACTGCTATTGCATTTCAATTATTAGGAGAAAGCTATTTAGTCCATTTCAACATAGGTGTTGGGATAGTTCGTAAAGTCTTTGATTATAGATCAGTTATATCGGACCTCAACTAGGGAAGTATATGCTTTTCCTCTGTCAAGTTTCCATATAGGTTAATGCATGTTAAACACATATGTTTTTTTTTGTGGAATTACTGTTAATAATGGCTACATACTGAGCATCTTGTTTTGCCTTATTCTTGGGAGTTTAATAAAATAAGATTGGTCAATGGCTCATGTGCAGTGTACTTCTAATACTGAAGAGCAGGATTCTTCATCATCTGTGCAAGGTGCGTCATCTTCAGTCTCTGCAGGGCTTTTAGTTGGGGCATCTTTGGATACATCAATTCCTGATACATATCGGGCTCCACCAACACCCTTACCTTATGATGCAGATGTGAGGTATGTTAGGACAGTATGTGATGGACTTGGGGTAAGAAATGACAGGAGTGGGCCTGTTCAGGGCAGGGATTCTCAGAATATAAATGGAAACACTGATGAGGGTGAAGGTGACGCACTGGCTGCATTTAAAAATTTGAAATGTGCAGAGTTTAAGAATCAAGGGATCGATGGTAAGCCTAGCTCTCCAGGAACATGCCAAGCATCTAAATTAAGTGAAATAGTTATTCTCACAGATGAGGAAGACACCTGTCCGACCTGTCTTGAAGGTAAAGGAATGTTACATCATTGACAATTTTATACGCTTTAATGAATATCAAATATTAATTGGTAGTTTGTTTACAAAATTTTGGTCTTTTTAGTTGTTATCGTATTAGAGTTTTATTTAAATAAAATTGATGTCTCATCAACTAAGTGTTATTCTGCCATTGGTAGCTGTAACTTTGCGGCACAATACTACTATGATTGCATGGTTAAATGGTTTTAGTAAATGACAATTGTAGATAAAACATATTATTATTGCCTTCTAAGCTGAACATGATTATTGATGGAAATTGGAAACAAACATAATGTTAACAGAAACCTCTAAGCTATAATGAATATTGCCAAACAAAGCTTGTATATGGTTGAGATGTTGTCCAGTAACATGATTAGTGTGCTTAGTAGTAAGATTGGGAAGGTGAAGGGGAAGAGATGGGTCACTCAGTAACGGCACTGTGTCTCCCTCTTTATTACTATAATTTTGTGAAGATTGCCTGTCCTTTCATATAGAAAATATTTTTGGGGAGGTTGCCACTCATCTGAACACCTTTACATGCCACAATGCTATCTTCATGGCCATTTCATTGTCTTATATCTTTGTACTTTTCCTTTGAATGAATGAATGCTTGAGTTTAATGACGTCCACAAGACCAAGCAGTCTAAGGGACTGAGAACTGCAGCCCTAAGCTATCTTCAAACTGCTTTCAATGTCGGATCTCCTACTTTTGTTGTATTGAAGTTAACTGGAAAAATGTTTTGTTGTTCTGTAATAATGAAAAAATAAAATAGGTTTGATGGTATTACATAACAATGTTTGAAGGCATGTGACAGGAATGCCTGTTTTACATTTTTTTAGTCATTAGTCATAATTTCCTTATACATCTTACTCAAATCAAGTTTATTTCACTCAAGAAGAAAATGCAAGAAATCTGTTTTTTGTTGTCAATGCGTCATGCTAATATCCGAAGCCTACATTCTTTGGGCTCATGCATATTTATACCAAGTTGGTTTCTTTTTCAATAATTAATTATACTGGCAAGCTCATTTAGGTGGTTTTAGTTTTTTTTTTAAATTTTTTGAGGCTCTTGAGATTTTTGTTTTCCATCTATAGTCTTGTTTAACGTGTTATACATGGACCTTGAAGTATAAATGTACTTCAGTGGTTATGGTGAGTGTTGCAGTTATTATGATAGATGCCAAATTCTCATTCGTGAAGCAAAACTACTGGACTATTTTTACAAACAATGTGGAAATATGAGATGAGAAAATTACTAACAAAAATTAAAGGAAATATAAAATATTCAATAATCTTCTGGAAGCAAACTAAAAGTTGCTTATCTTAATCATTCTAATTATAAATAAGCTTTTTTAAATCATTACCTCTCTCTTTTCTTAAAGAAATGCATCTTACATTTATTCCTGCAAACAAATGACATACATCAGCTTGAACTTTAGGACTGCAAGTAAAGTTTCTCTATTTTTAAAGGAGAAACACACAAATTTTCAAAATTTCTATTTCAAGCAAAATGGCATTTAGAAAATTCCAAGCTTAAGTGACTATTGCAATTAATTTGCTGACTCCACTTCTATGCGTGTCAAAGCCAAAGATAACAATGCTTTTGGGACATTCAATGCTGTGTTGCATGAAGGAACAATGAGGTTGTAAATATCTGAGGTAATGCAATGGTAGAAACATCCATTTAATATACTATACACAATAGCATTCACAAGATTCAAAGTTATATTGCTATAAATTTATTAACAACTTTCTTGATCTAAAATATGAATATTGCATTCTATCACAATCACTTTATTGGCTGACACTTGTAGTTTAGCTTGCATCAAAGGTTTTGTTGGGATTTGGCCATTTGGGTGATATTCACATGTAGAGAATCCCTATAGAAAGAGTTTGTCAATATACTCAATCGCGGTGATATGTGGTGAAGTTACAGATGTTGCGGTACAACATGCATAGTGATTTACATGTGATAGTGATGTTGTAGGTATTTTAGTACGTCATACATGTTGGTTCACATTTAGTGTTACTATGGTAGTAACCACAAAGTATTGTGAGAACTCACAACTACCTATGGAAAATAATGTTTATTGGAAGCATGAATAGTGATGCAGGAGCACTTACAATAGAGAGGGATTTTATGTGACACAATCTAAGAGTAGGATAATGTTCTAGAAGGTGGCACAAAATATCACAAGTAGTTAAAAGTGAAGTTATGTTTGTATGTGCTACCGCAAGTTAGGAGCTAGTAGTGGTGGCTATACAAGACACATGCATGTATATTGAGAGTGTTAAAGTTGAAGCTATAAGATTCATAGTGTGCTATAGTTGCAAAATATACAAGGTGACTATTCACGTCTAAAATTCATACTTGGTGGTAAGTGCAATATGTTGACGTCATGGTATGGTTGGATTATGGTTAAATGACTCTCGCTATTCCTCAAATAACTATTAGACAATTAGTATTACAATGCATATGTCTATATTTATCATCTCTTGTGAATGCACCAAGGTTAGGAAGTTAGACGTTGAGACAATTGGATTGTACATTGTTGGTGTAGTGTGAGAACATTAGAGCAATTTTAGAATAGTATATGTAGATTGAGACTCTATGAAAGACCTTGTTGTATTGAATCTCTTTTGATTTTTCATAATATAATTGTGAATGTTTTTTGGCGGTGAGTTTTCTCTCAAAATGGCTTTCACGTAAATCTTTTGAGTCTTGTATAATTTTGTCAATAAGTATTGTTCCATTTACTTCTTTATATGTTGTTTTTTGAATGCATATTCTTGATTTTTCTTCATCCAAGTCTATTGACGTATGCAATAGAGGTGCAATCCCCACCATTTGGTATTAGAGCATAAGGTGGTTGTTTGGGTGGTGTTGGTGTGCGTTTTGAATACCCACCGAACACATAATAAAATGCCCAAGGACACTTTATCCTCTCTTGAAAAGTGATTGCAAATACTAAGAAGATGGTGCAATAACTCCAATATTTCTTTTAGTCAGGTCATGACATGTGGATAAGGCCAGTGGGCGTTGTGATTTGCTGGTAATCACAAGGGGACTTACGTTAAATTTGTTTGCAAATTGAGGACTTAGACAGTTTTATCATTGAAGGCTCTTCCATCAGGTATTTTAGATTTTCCAAAAAAAAATGCAAAAAGGCAAGGGTTTAGAAGTCTAAGCCACTCCTAAGAAATCAAGAGACGACAATGATTAAATGAAATGGGATAACCACACTTTGTTTTGCCTCCTTCAGACAACTACGCAAAGCGGGTGCAATCTTCAACGGGGGTGATAATGATTTTCATGTTTGAATTAACAATTATCCAAACTGAAGTTAAGCATCCACAACTTTAATAGCTCAGGCTAACTTTGCACATTGAATACAAATCATCTATTCAACAAAAGTATGAGCTTGATTTCATCCACCACTGCTATCAAATCTGTCATTCACTTAACAAACATACAAATAAAATACTAATTTAACTTTACTCTAAATGTTGAAGGAGAAGATGTAAACCTCGCACACTATTTGAAAACAAAAGTGGTTCTAAGCAAATCATGCACTAGAACTTTTATTAACGGAAATAGTCTTATCGCAACAATCTCATACTACTCACTTCACAAATTGAAAATGAGAGTACACAAGTTTATATAGAGTTCTCAAAAATGAATAAATGGCCTAGATTAAAAATGAGCTGACGGCCAAGATTAAAATAAGTAAACCCTAATTAGGGTTTCCCAAAATAGCATCAGTGAACTATGAGTTGACAAGGTGAGTTGGCGCCTAGAGCTATTTTCAAGGAATTACATCCCTATCCTCTCGCGTTGCCGTGTGTTCAATGAATCTCAACACGATTGAGGCAACTTCTTCCATATTGACCTGTGGAAGCATTCCGATCCTGAACTCCATCTCGTCCACACTTTCGGCACATCTGACAAAGATGTCCTCCCATTCCGGCTCAGTCTTCACAAAGGATTCTCGGATGTCCTGGAAACTTGCCATTTCGGCCCAGTTCTGCCTCAAGATAGGTCCAGTGATAGCAAAGAAGCTTTCCTGTACCTTATGCTTCAAAGCCTCCAGCTGCAAGTCGTTCTCTCGTATGACCTCCTTGTCCAGGATGTCGACAACCATGTCGAGGACCTTGGTCTGGACTTCTCTGATCTGCTCTTCCGCTTTGAGCCCATCAGCCTTTACTCTTTCCAAGACCTCTCCTCGTGCCATCAAAGCCCAATACCGGGTGTGGAAATCGTAAGCTTCTCCTGCTGCAATGACGCCTCCATCTATCAGTTCCTGCTTTGGAACCCCTTTCAGAATCCTAAGGCAAGGAATTATTCTTTCTTGTACATCCGGAAGGCCATCCCACATTTCCGCCAAGGCCGCCAGTCTAGAAAGTAATGAAGTGGCCTGACCATAGACCAAGGTCAACTTCTCCATGAACGCATCAACTTCTGTGCCTTTGACTGCTATCCACTCTTTAGCCTCTCTAGTCGTGGTCCTGTCTTCTTCTATATCCTTCGTTGCCTCCTGTGAAGAGTTTGGGAGAAGGGGGGCTGTCGTGTCATCTTGATCGAGTGGCTTGATCAGATGCTGGATGTACTCCCTCAGGCGCTCAATCTCCTGCTGGCACTCTTTCCTCTTTGCCACCTCCTTTGCCAACCTCGACTTGTAGTGGACACTGAATTGTCCAAATCTTCAACTTCCTGGCCCTTTGTAGTTGGACCCAAGTCGATGGTAGTGATAGCGTACTCATGTGGGGCTATGTCTTCTTGTGTCTTGTCCATTGTCGGCATTGCAATCTGTACGGTTCGGTTACCCTCCTCGTCCCTCTGTATGGTTGAGAACTTCTTGGCCGGCTTTCTGACTGAAGTTTGTGTAAGTCTAGCCAAGAAGTTTACATCATCATCCTCTTCCTGTGCTTCCACCGGCACCTGTATTTTCATCCTTTCTTTTAGCTAGTCTGGGATTGTGAACTGTTCCACGCCATCTTCTTCCGGCATACCTTCTCTATCGGGAACGTCCAAAATTCCTCGAAGGGCTGAAATCATTCCCTCCTGAAAGTCATCATTTTGGGTGCCTATATCATCATCAAACCCCAGTATCTCTGTGCCCGTGGGAGATGGCGGTTCATCATCGTCCAGCTGAGGCTCCACATTATCTCCAGGAATCGGAGAAAGATCCCTAATGTCGGCCAATGAAGCATCAACAGTAGCCAAAATCTCCTCGATGTTTCTAGATGCGGCAGAGCATGAAGGCTCTACCCTTGTTTGTTTCTGAACCGGCTCCTTGCCTACGACTATCTCCTTCCTTTTCTTGGAAGTAGTGGCTTCTATCATGTCTACGCCCTGGGATGCCTCCGCATTAGAAGAGTAGGATTCCATCTCGCTCAACATATCATAAGTCAGCGTTACCTTCATCCGCCTTAGCTCCTGGATCTATTGGTCAACCCACCATTGTGTGTGCTTGACGACTGGTCTCATCAAGGTGTTCAGGTTGGCATGTTCGAGTTCTGACCATCTGACAGCAGGCAGGGGTAAGCTCCTATCAAAGCACGACTGCACCTGCTTTCCATCTTCCTCCAGTTGATCAGGCACTCGACAAAGCTCGGTCGTCTTGATCAAGTTAACAGGCAATCTGGACCACATTCTCCGTCTGACCTCGAACTCATTTGTAGTGTTTGCCCAAAAGTCCTCTAGTTCGACCTTGTGCCTATACCTTCTCCCATCCACAGTCTTAATGTGATGATGTGGGTCGAAGTTGTTCCTGGACTGATAAGTGGCGAAGGGGTAATGCTGTATTTCAAGCCTGGCACTCTCAGCTGCCTGTGCTGATGGACATGTCTCTAGCATGTTCCCTATAAAGAAGGGAAAAGTGACTGCCGCCTTCTGGTTTGTCCTCTGGAAGCTCTAGTATTCCTCCAGCTGTCGCAACACTTCAAGAAGGACCACCTTGTTTGTGGGAAAGATAGGCAATCGGTGTGGATTCCCAGTGAATCCCTGGATTCTGATATATGTATACCTCGGATACTGGATGAACCAAGATCTGTATTTGCCTATCAGACTTTTGGCCTCATGAGTTAGTTGTTGGTGCGTGCCTCCTTGAAGTATCCTCGTTATGTACATGAGGAAGGCATCGTGTGCTCGTCTGAAGTGGGTCTTCTCACTCAACTGCAACTGTGGATAGCAGTCGTACGACTTCAACTCATTTTCCTCGTTGCCAACTGTGCCTTTGCAGATCAAGCCTGCATACCTGTACGTCCTAGCCAACATGTAGATGACGTAGGAGCTCATATAGAAAGTCTTGGTCTTCTCCAGGTTGATCAGCTGCTCGTGGAGACTGTTGCTTATCATGCGCGACCAGTTGAACATTTTTACGCCCTCCGTGATTTCCTCAATAAAATAATACATCCAAGTCTCGAAGGGTGCTCCCAAAGGGTTGCCAACTATCCTGTTCAATAGGACAATAATATCCTCGTAATCTTCCTTGAAGTCTGTGCGCAACAGCTTCTTCGACATCTTTTTGGCTGACATTCTCGGTTTGTCCAGCCATGACTTATTAATGTTGGCGGCACAGAGGTCAAGCTTTTCATCGTACAGTCTCTTTGCGTCCCCCTTGGTTTTGTAAACGGTCTTGGGATATGTGGGGATACCAAAAGCTTCGTGTATGGCCAACTCTCCTAGATGAGCCAGTATCCTCCCATAGGGTGCAACAATCCGCCTTTATTCAGCGTCATAGTGGAGGGCGCATTCTACCATCAACTCAGCACATTCAATCGCAGGTGGGAATCCGACAACCTGAACAATCCCGTTTCTCATCATTCTTCTGGCGATATGTGTCGGCAGGAATCCGTCGTGCCCATACATCCTTTGCTTGAATTCTTTGAGGTTGATGTGCCCAAGGTTGGTGTCCGTAATATTCTTCCATTTTGACTTTATCTTGGACTCCGGCTGCGACCCCTTGCTGGCGAACTTCATGAGCGCTTGTCTGGACGACTCTCCCTGGTTGGTCATCCACCTGCAAGTATAAAATACTTAACATTAATATGAGACCTTTTAAAAAACAATTTATTCCGAGATGTTATTTGATAAAATCGTACTTTCAGCTTGTTTAAAATAAAATTTCTATGAAAAAGCAAGCTGAAAGTAAATAAATTCGCCAAGCATTGAATAAATCTCGTGCCGGAATGAATGTAGAAGTTAGAAAAGAGTAGAAAAGTGTTGCCAATGAATTTCCAAACCTTCGAGATTGTCCTCTGGCTGCAAATGAAATAAAATTTCTGAAAATGTGATCACAGAAGTGCGCCAATCTGCTGAGAAGTGTGACTTTCATAAAATTACTTCTTCCACTGAAGAATAATAACATTACCCTCAGTATTTTCCTCTCCAAAAATTACTTCTTGCAGATTTGAGAGAACAAATTTCTTCTCAGTCAAAGTTGTGAAGAATGAATTGCTGAAACTCATTTTATGGCTGAGAAGTGTGATTTTCTATGGCAACTGCTTTCTTTTCTTTCAGTTCTCTCAATTTTTAGAAACATTTTTCTTCCTTAGTTGGCAAGTTTCTAATTCTTTTCAGAATCGTTGAGGCAAGTTTCCAATTTTTACTTGGCGCCACCTCTATCTGAGATCTTCAGATTTCTTTTAAAATTTGCCTTAGTGTTGGAAAAATATCAAAAGATATTAAATTAATTATTAAAATTAATTTTCCAACATGTTTAATCCTCAAATCATGACAAATTTAATTTTACCTAAGGCAAAATGATTTAATTTTCCAAGTAATCTCCAGATTTTGAATATTTTAATTAAACTTCCCTAAGTGTCGGGAAATAATTAAAAATATTAAATTAAAATTCCAACCCGTTTAAAAATGATACTTGGCCAAATTTGTTTGTCCATGGCTAAATATTTTAATTTCCAATCATCTGCCTAGCCAAAATGCGCTTAATGACTTCTCTGTCGATTTTTGACTCTTTGGGCGGCCTTCTGGCCTCTGTGGACATTTATACTTAGTCAAGATTTCCATTTTCTCTCTCCTTCTGGGTTGGGCAGACTTGGAGATTTCTCTGCCATTTTGCCATTTTATTCATGCCTTAGGAATTTATTTCATGCTGAGAGGGGCCGACTTCACACTTGCCTTGCCAGACATTCCTCATTTTGTGCCTTAGAATTTCATTCTGTCATGCTGAAGAGCGACTTTCGTGCTCGCTTAATCCCTTCTCTCTCTAAGCATTTTTCCATTTTTTTATGCCTTAGAAAAATTTCCTCTTGAAAGTTGGGCGGACTTCATACTCTTCTTGGCATGGGCGCACTTTACATCTTGCTTGTCCAAAGGCGGACTTTACCTCTTCTTTGCCAAGGGCGGACTTGGCACTTGTTCATTCCGTTCACTTTCTCTCTAGGGCGGACTTGGGGGCTTGCCAAGACATGGCGGACTTGGAGCTTCCTTGTGCCTAGGGCGGACTTCACCCTTCATCAAGCCATGGGCAGACTTGACCTCTTGTCTTGCCATTTTACTTGCTTGGGCGGATTTTATGTCTTCTTTGCCAAGGGCAGACTTGGCACTTGTTCATTCCGTTCACTTTCTCTCTAGGGCGGACTTGGGGGCTTGCCAAGACATGGCGAACTTCAGCCTTTCCTCTTCCAAGGGCGGACTTGGAGCTTCCTTGTGCTTAGGGCGGACTTCACCCTTCATCAAGCCATGGGCGGACTTGACCTCTTGTCTCGCCATCCATCTATCCTTCCAAGGGCGGACTTGACCCTTCTCCTTGCCATTCTCTTCTAGGGCGGACTTCTCCCCTTCCCTTGCCATGGCGGACTTGGAGGCCTCTTGTGCCATGGCGGACTTCAGCCTTGGCTCGCCATTGCCTGCCTTTGGCATGCCAAAGGCAAGTGCGGACTTCATGCTTGGTCTGCCACTCCTTCTCATGGGCGCACTTTACTAGACTTAGCCATTTTTGCAAACTTTTCACCATTTACCTTGATCTTCATGATGACTTCTGGAGGCGTAATGACTTCATGCTCAGTGGGATCCCAAAAATGAAACTTCCCAAAAATAGAAACTTTTTAAAAATAGAAAAAGCAAAAAGCATCCCTAAAAAATAGGAACTCCAGAATGGCCTAAAGATGCCAAAAAGCAAAAAGCAAAAAAGCAGAATCCCTAAAAAATAGGAAGTGTCAGAAATGACCGAAAGCACAGGCGATCCTCGTCTTTCGGACCTTCCAAGCCCTTCCATGACGTTTAGGCACACAAACGGGTTCAAAATCTTAACTTGGTCGGACTGACTCTCAAAAATTTATCCAAATTCTGAACTCTAAACTGGCAACGCAGAGGGCGAAACCATAACTTGGGGGTCCCCATTTGCAATGGGGCGATGTGTGAAATAGGTCACAATAGGTGGTTACTACTTTGTTGGGAATCCAAACCTAGTGTGTACGGTGGTAAGCTCTTACAACAATTGGTGTCTTGTAGTTGTGTATAATTGGTTAGAAAGGAAGACTAAAGGATTTTGTGAGAATACAAAACAAAATTAAATTTATTACTAGCATGCAAGGTCAAAGATTGAGAGATTCAATGCTTAGAACGTTGAGTTATAGAAGTTGAATATGGAGATCTTCTAGTTGAAAGAGATTAGTGGGCTACGGTATCATATTTTGACCTAACCCTCAAGTATGTTTGATGAAGACTAGGTAAAATTGGATAAACAAAGCAAGAAGTATGATTTGGTTACGTCTATTTGATTTTGTGTTTGAACAGCAGACCACAAATTCATCATGAAAGTAGATACATTATATTAGTCTAGTGAATAAACTTGTATTGAAAAAGAAGTTATACTCTCTTAAAAAGAAAGAGGGAGACTCGGTGAATAGCTTTAATATGATCAATAGGAGTCAAGATGGATGAAGAGGACAAATGCACTGTGTTACCCATGGATGAAGAGGACAAATGCATTGTGTTACCTTGTTCCTTACCACATTCATGGAAAAACCTAATGATGTCTATTAGTATTAATGCAATGTAATTGAAACTAGATAATGTCATGGGAATTTTGTTAATTGAGGAATTAGGAAAAAGACCATGGATGATAATCCTTCTAATGCCCTAGTAGTTAGAGGCAGATCTAAGTAGAAGAAATGCAAGAAGAAGATTGAAGATATAAATTCTCAAGGTAAGGACATGTCTAAATCTCTTGGCAAGGTAAAATGTTGGAAATGTGACAAGAAATGTTACATAAAAAAGGATTGCAGATCCAAGAAAGATGATTCTTATGATAAATCCTTTGACAATGATGAATATAATAGTGATGCATTTATGTTTGCTAATGTCATTGGTGATGATTCTTAGTTGATTGATTAAGTGCTTCTTTTCATATGACACCTAAGAAACAGTAGTACTCAAAATATACCAAGAATAATGAAGGGTAGGTGTTCCTTGGTGATAACAATTCCTTGAAGATAGTTGGTTGAGGAAAGGTGAAGGTTGCCTTCATGGATGGTAGAGTAGGGGCACTCTTGGATGTATTGTATAGTCTAGATTTGGCTAAAAACTTTATGTCTATGTCTAGAATGGCCAAGAATTCATGTCACATTTGATGAAAGAGGTTGTAGATTGGCTAGAGGTAATTTGGTGCTTGTTAAGGGAATGCAACATGGCACTTTGTATAGGTTGGATGCATCAATGTTATCTGGGAGTGCAGATGTAACTACATCTGAATTAGGGTTATTGTGCCATCTTAGGTTGGATACCTAAGTGAAAATGGTCTAAAAACCTTGGTTTGTAAAGATATGGGTGAAGGTTTTTGCTGGTATCTACTTTTGTGAGCATTGTGTGTTGGAAAAATAGAATAGATTGTTGTTCAACTTCGGAAGCACTAGAGCATAGGAGATTTTGGAGGTGATAAATAGTGGTGTGTTTGGTCTTGTGGATATCCAATTCATTGATAAGTCTATATACTATGTATCATTTACTAGTGATTATTCTACATACTTAGGTATATTTTCTCAGGAGGAATTATAAGGTTTTTCTCAAGTTTGAGGAGTTTAGGGCTCTTGTTGAGAATCAAAATGGAAGGAAAATAAAGTTTCTTAGGATAAATGATGGAAATGAATTCTACTTTAAGGTGTTTTGAGTTTGACATATTCTATAGGCATGTTGGAACTATGGAGAGAAATGGTAGGAAAATAAAGTTGCTCAGGATAAATGATGGCAATGGATTCTTGATGCAGGAGCATCCAAGGTGAAATGGAAAATCCTGTATCACCAAAAACATTGTTATTTCAATTTTGTTTATCTTCAATAAGGGCTTAGGGATTAGGAGAATAAATATTTTAATTTGCAACTTTGTAAATTCCCTTGTGGCAAAATTGTAAATGTTTTTAAGGCATAAATAGGGAAATATTCCTTTTGGGAATCTCATTTCTTGGGTGGGACCACTTGGGGTGCATTTGCTTGCATGTTCAATTGCATGCCCTTGCATGCATTTGCATGTTTGTGCCACAAGCTTTGCATGTTGTTCCATGCCCGTATTTGGAGCCGTCAAAGCCATTGGGATTCGATGAAGGCTACATAGTTGGCCAAGACCATTGGTCAAGAGCTAGGCAACCATATGTGGGTCATATTTGCAATTAAGTATTTTATATTTAATATTTTATTCACTTCAAAGTTGGGCATGGTATTTCAAGGTGGTAATGTTTGGTTGTATTGGGAAACCAATAATATTTTTCCTCTCACACACTTTTCTATATATTGATGCTTGTTCATTTGGAGAGGGGGACTTTTGGAGAAGTTGTAGTTGCATACCCAGATGCTATTGGAATGATGCTAGAATGTTGAAGACATTATGTCGCAGATTTTTGTATGTATGAAGCCTAGATTGTAAGGAAGCCCATGAGCTTCATGTTTATGTAATCCAGTTTCAGATTTTAAATACAATATATGTTGCAGATTTCTCTTCCATAAGTTATGTTACATTGTAATTTTCTGCCTTTTTGCATAGTCTATCGTGTGTGTTTTCAGATTTGAAAGGGAGAGTTTCCCTTTTCATCAGTGGTATCATAGTAGCTTATCTTGAGTTTGTAAATAGAGCGCCGAAGAAGGCAGTTTGCAACAGGACCTGTGAGTTCTGGGTGAAGATTAAAATGCCTCCAAGATTTGCCCAACCGGGTAGAGGTAGAGGCAAAAGTGGAGGAAGAGATCCTCCTAGAGATGAACTTAGAGCTCTCAAAAAGCAAGTTGAGGTTTGGCAGGAAGAGATTCGCAAAAGGGATGTGCATAAAGGAGATGAGAGTGAAGATGAAGTTGAGGAGAAATTTGAAGAGGAAGAACATGATCAAATGGGTCCTGGAGAAATCAGATTGTTGAGAGCTATCTCTCAACTTGGAAAGAAGCCAAAAATGGAAGTTTCAAATTTTAATAGAAGCTTGAATCATGAAGATTTGATACATTGGATTAATGACATGGAGAAGTTATTCGAGTTTGAGGAGATTGAATACCCTCACAGGGTGAGGTTTGCAAAAACAAAGTTAAAAGGGCATGCTAGCATTTGGTGGAAAGAAATTCAGCTTGAAAGAGGAAGAAGAGGGAAAGACAAAATTTCTAAATGGGATTGAATGGTGGAGAAGATGAAAAGACAATTTAGTCCAGTAGATTATGAGTTGGAGCTGCTCAAAAAGATGCAAAGTTTGAGACAAGGAACAAAAACTGTGAAGTACATGGAAGAATTCCATAAGATTATGATGAGAACATGACATTCTAAAGCAAACAAGGAGAAAGTAACCCATTACATCAATGGGTTGAAGCCAAGCATACAAGAGGAGTTGGCATTAGTAAGAATATACACCATTGAGGATGCATATTAGTTTGCATTGAAGGTAGAAGAAAGATTGAACAGGAAATTTGAGAATTAGAAAAAAGGGAAGGGTAGAGCTTATGTGCAGGAAAAAGAGGATGAACAACAGATTAGAGACACTAAGGACAACAAGGATGAAAGAGGTGAGAGCTCAAACAAGTCCCGTGAGCAGAATTTTAGAGGAAGAGGAAGATTGGGTAGAGGATTTGGAAGAGGAGGCTTCCAAAGAACCTGTTACCAATGTGGAGAAGAGGGACATAGAGCATATGACTGCCCTCACAATCAAGAAAGGACGAATAGGAGACCTGAAAACCATGCTAGAGTAGCAAATGTGAATGAAGAAGATGCAAGGTCATCACACTTCGAAGAAGCTTTGACGACTAGGTGAGCCTTATTGAATGAAGACAATGAACCAATGCAAAGAAAGAGTTTGTTTAGAAAAAGATGCAGATTTGAAGGTAAAGTATGTAATGTGATTATTGATGGTGGTAGTACTAACAATGTTGTTTTTGAAGAAATGGTGAATAAGTTGCAGTTGGAAAGGAGAAGGCACCCACATCCATACAGGATTGCTTGGTTGCAAGATAAATGAACAATGGTTGGTAAGATTTAAGATTGGTGATTATTATGATGAAGTTTTGTGTGATATTATGTCTGCGGACGTTTGTCACTTGTTATTGGGAAGACCTTGGCAGTTTGATAGGAAAGTAGTGCATGATGGGTATGCCAATACCTACTCCTTGATGAAGGATGGAGTCAAACACAAGTTGAAACCTTTGAATAAAGAAGGAAAGGTATGTCATGATACTAAAAAATGCTTGGTTAATGGAGTTAGACAATTAGTTAAAAAGGTGTTGGCCCACAATTGCCATTGCACCAAAAGATCGACTTGTTAATGCCCCATACAATTGCCAGAGTTAACGGATCCATGGGAGGCAGTTAGTCCATGTCACAAATCCCGAGGGAGCACTGTCCATTTGCCAACAAACTCCCCCTCAACGTTACCCGAGGGGATTCAAACCCGACACCTTTGGCTCTGATACCAATTGTTGGTCCACAGTTGCCATTGCACCAAAAGATCGATTTGTTAAAGCCCGATACAACTGCCAGAGTTAACGGATCCATGGGAGGCGGCTAGTCCATGTCACGAATCCCGAGGGGAGTGTTGACCATCTACCAACAAGAGGATGACGATGAAGATCATGATTTGCTAATGCAAGTTGTAGCAGTGTTGATTGCATTCAAAAGGGGTAGAGTGAAAATTTTGATGGAGAAAGAAGAGGTGAAATCTGATTTTTATGAAAATGTTGTTGCTGATTTATGTGAGCATGATAAGATTAGTGTAGAAGACGATATTGCAACAATGAGTACATTGGTGAATGAAGGCATTATAGTTGTAAGTAAGGAAGAAGTTGAGAAAGTGAGTGTTGAGTTGTTTGGTGAGATTCCCTTTGCATCAGTTGATGACTTCCCATTTGATAAAGAGGTTTGTATGAATGATAGTTTGTTGTAGGATGGAAAGGAAGAATATTTTGATTGTGTTATTGACATTGAAATGGATATAGAGGGGAAAGATGGAAAGGGTGAGTATTTTGATTGTGTTACTAACATTCAATTTGCAGCTGAAAATTGCTTTATAGGAGATATTGGGAAGGAGGAACACATAGACCGAATAGAGATTGAAAATGAACTGATTGTTGCAGCAGTAACAGGGGGAGAGGTAATGCATGAGTTTCCTTATTTTACTGAAGAAGAAAAAATTAATGATTATGATATTCCAGCATTTCATAGTGCAAATTGGTGGGAATTGAAATTTGTGGAAAGAGGAAGGAGGAGAGGAAGAATGAAGGATGCGAGGGACATCAAATTGCAGAGGCAGGTTTAGAAAGATAAGGTAAACAAATGGGTCTAGGATAAGCACAAGATTTACAAATATTTATGAGTTCAACTCATGAAACATATCAATTTACCATGGGTGTCTGATGCAAGAGCATCTAAGGTGAAATGGCAATCCTGTATCACCAAAAATATTGTTATTTAAATTTTGTTTATTTTCAATAAGGGCTTAGGGGTTAGGAGAATAAATATTTTAATTTGCAACTTTGTAAATTCCCTTGTGGCAAAATTGTAAATGTAAATCTGGTGGAATTATGTTTCGATAAATGTTTCTAAGGCATGAATGGGGAAAAATTCCTATTGGGCATCCCATTTCTTGGTGGGGACCACTTGAGGTGCATGTGTTGGCATGTTCAATTGCATGCCTTGCATGCATTTGCATGTTTGTGCCACAAGATTTCCATGTTGTTGCATGCCCGTATTTGAAGCCATTAGAGCTGTTGGGAATCAATGAAGGTTTCATAGTTGGCCAAGATCATTGGTCAAGAGCTAGGCGGCCATATTTGCAATTAAGTATTTTATATTTAATATTTTATTCACCTCAAAGTTGGGCATGGGATTTCAGGGTGGTAATGTTTGATTGTTTTGGGAAACCAATAATGGTTTTCCTCTCACACATTCTTCTATATATTGATGCTTGTTCATTTGGAGAGGGGGCTTTTTGGAGAAGTTGTGGTTGCATGCTCAGATGTTGCCGGAATGATGCCAGAATGTTGAAGACATTATGTTGCAGATTTTTGTATGTATGAAGCCCAAATTGTAAGGAAGCCCGTGAGCTTCATGTTTATGTAATCCATTTTCATATTTTGAATACAATATATGTTGCAGATTTCTCTTCCATAAGTTGTGTTACATTGTAATTTGTTGCCTTCTTGCATAGTCTATTGTGTGTGTTTGTTTTCAGATTTGAAAGGGAGAGTTTCCCTTTTCATCAATTCTACTCTAAGGTGTTTGACATATTCTAAAGGCATGCTGGAACTATGAAGCAAAGGATGACTCCATACTCAACATAATAGAACAAAGTAGTTAAGGTTGAAGAGAACCTTGCTGGATCAGGATAGAAGTATGCTGAGTAGTGCCGGTCTACGAGAAGAGTCCTAGGTTGAAGTGGTTAGCACTAGATGCTGCTTGAAGAATAGGTCTCCTACTTATGCATTGGCACACAAGAGACCATATGAAAAGTAAATTGGTACATAAACAATTGTAACACATTTGTGGGGCTTTGCTTGTGACGCATTTATTCAAGTGCCAAAGGAAAGATGGTCTAAGTTGAATTTCAAGGCCTAAAGGCACATTTTCATCAATTATGGTAGAATGTTAAAGGTGGATACAAGCTTTGGATTCCAGAAACTATGAAAGTTCTCTACCCAAGGGATGTTACATTCAAGGAAGTCTTGTCTAAGGAATAGCATTCAAAGGAGCATGAAAGGGAGAAGGTGCATTTTGAGAGAAAATTGAAGCAACAAGATGCATTTGAAACTGAGTAGCAAAGTGGACATGGTATTTTGGGAGAAGATGAGGCAAGCATGTTTGACACTAACTTCGAAGAAGAATGAGGTGTAGTTGTGGAAAGAAATTCTTCAGTAGTAGCTATGAGAAGGTCTATTATGTAGTGAAGATTACTTGATAGGTATAGTCCACTAGATTTTCGTGGTGCTTTTGCTCTTGTGTTGATAGTGAACCAAATTTTTTGTGGAAGAGGCTCTCACTTCCAAAGAGAAAAAATGCTTGGAAGAATGCCATGGATGAGGAGATGATGGCATTGAAGGATTGAAGGACTTGGGATTGAGTTGTTTTCCTAAGGATATGAAAACCCATTGGCTACAAGTGTGTGTTCAAGAAGTTGAAAGTAGATGGATC
This sequence comes from Sequoiadendron giganteum, assembly GCA_007115665.2. NCBI lineage: Eukaryota > Viridiplantae > Streptophyta > Pinopsida > Cupressales > Cupressaceae > Sequoiadendron > Sequoiadendron giganteum. Next base: position 93,203,556 of record CM021108.1, read on the forward strand.
GATTGAGTAGTACAAGGTGCAGTTGGTAGCAAAGGGTTATTCCTAGGTGGAGGGAATAGACTTGGTGAGATATTTTCCCCTATTGTTAAGTTGAGTTCTATTAGGATGATGTTGTGTATAGTTTTGACACTTGATTTGGAGATTGAACATATGGATATCAAGACAACATTCTTACATTAGAGGAGGAAATTTACATGGAACAACTTGAAGAATTCAAGGGTGAAATGTAAAGAGAAATTGGTTTGTAAGCTGAATAAATCACTATATGGGTTAAGGCAGCCCCCATGGATGTGGAACCAAAAATTTGACACACGTGCTAGAATTAGGTTTTGACAAATGATGTTGATCATTTTATATATTTCAATCAAGTAAATGGTTACATTTTGATTATTGTTTTATAGGTTGATGATATGCTTATCATTGGAGACAGTAAAACATTAATTTAGGAATGTAAGACACAATGGTATAGTAAGTTTGACATGAAATACCTAAGAGTTGCCAAATACCTACTTGGTATGGAGATATGTAGGGATATGACCAACAAGAAATTGTTTCTAAACTAGAGGAAGTATCTTGAAATTGCCTTGCAGAGGTTTGTAATGTAGGAAAATAAACTAGTAAGTTCACCCTTACCAATTGCCACAAGCTTGAGTTTCGAACAATGTCCTAAATCTTTGGAAGACATAGGAATGTTCCTTATGCTAGTGCTATAAGAAGTCTCATTTATGTGATTGTTTGCTCAAGACTAGACATTGCCTGAGTAGTGGGAGTTCTAAGTAAGTTCATGGTGCAGATAGGTAAAGAACATTAGATACATGTGAAGAGAGTGTTCAAATTCTTGAAGGGAACTTTGAATTATTGCTCAACTTATCATGATACTAATGATGTGGCTAGAGTGTTGAGTGTATAGGGATTTGTAGATTGGATTAGGCTAGAGATCTTGATAACCGGAGGTCAACAAGTTGTTTTGTGTTTATTTTGTTTGGTGGAGTAGTGAGTTGGATGAGCAAGAGGCAGCAAATGGTTGTCTTATCCACTATTGAAGTAGAATATATGGTTGCAACACATGCTTGTAAGGAAGTAGTGTGGTTAAAGAGATTAAGTAAGATTATTGGTTTTAAGAATGAAGTATTGTTGAAACATGATTCATAGAGTGCAATTTTGTCTAGCTTGGAATCTTATTTACCTTACTTAAACCAAAAACATTGGTGTGCAATATCACTTTGTGAGGGAGATGGTCAAGAGTAGGAAAGTCTAGATGGATACAATTGATAATCAAGAAAACACTATAGATTCTTTCATAAAACTTGTAAGTTCTACCAATGGGCTTATCCCATTCTTGAGCATGAGGTTAATTTCTTAGGTTGAATACTGCAATCTCTTGTAGTAAATATCAAGTGGGAGAATGTTGGGATTAGGATGATATTCATTTGTAGAATCCTTGTAGGAAGATTTTGTTTTACATAATTGCAATGAAGTTATAGATGTCACAATACAATAGGCATGGTGATTTACATATAATAATGACATTGCATTTGTTGTGGTACATCATACATGTTGGTTCACATGTGGTGATGCACAAGTAACCACAAGGAATTTCGAGAACTCATAATTGTTTATAGAAAATAGTGTTTGTTGGAAGCATGAACAATGATGGAGGAGCACTTTCAGTAGAGAAGGATTTCATTTGACACAATTTGAGAGTAGGATGATATTCTAGAAGATGGCACAAGATATTGCAAGTAGTCAAAAGTGAAGTTATGTTTGTATATGCAACTATAAGTGAGTAGATGGTAGTGGTGACTATATTAGAAATATGTATGTATTTTGACAATGTTAAATTTGTAACTAATTGATTCATAGTGTGTTGCAGTAATAAAATATACAAGGTGAGTATCAATGCCCCCTTCCTAGCCTATTCAGCAGTTTGGCACAGTTTGGCAAAGTTAGCCTATTCAGTTGTTACCGTAGGCTAATGGAGTTTGGTTAGGGAGCTTTGGTGACCGTTTATCCAGCATGGTGTGGTTGGGAGTTGCATATTGCCCTTTTTTGGAGTGTTTTCGGAGCTTTCTCTCGTACTATTTTTAGTAAGTCATTTTCGGGCACCAACAGAGCCAGGTGTCATCCTGCTATTTTTAGTAGTGTCGGTGAGAGTAGTTGATATCCATATTTCAATATTTAAATGGTCCAGTGCAATTATTTAAAATACCATAAAGTTACTAAAATTAAATATTTAACTTACATTATTTTATAAAGTTACTTTATTAAAAGGGACCATGGGAGACATAAGGGGAAAATATAAAGTAAATAATGTTATAAATTAAAGTGGGTGCCTAAGGAGTCATAAGGGGGACGTTTTAATTTTAAAATAAAATCATTTAATTTCCCCAAGGGGGTAGTGGGGTTTTGGGAGAGCTTTATAAGGGCTTTTGGAACTCATTCTTCTCTTATGCAGGATTGAATATTGGTTTTCTCTTGTTCTTGGAGTTCATTCTCTACGCTGTTGAGAGATATAGTCTGGAGAATCTATTGGTGGTTTCATATAGAGATCACAACTGGGCTACATTGGTGTTCATTTCTTCTCTTCTTTAGTCATCGGAGCTTTGTATTTTAGAGTCTATTCATCAAGCCGGAATTGGAGGAAGATATTTGGAGGTTTCTTGCTGTTGTAAACCCTTTTGCTGGTCATACCATTCCAAGGAGGGTGTGTGGGTTTGCAAGGAGGGCGCTTAGGGTTTGGAGCTGGGTATTGTTGCATTTGTGCTGCCTAGGGCTGAGGGATACTCAGCAACGTCAATGGGAGTGGAGACAGCAATCTATGGTGACCAAAATCCATCATTTCTACTCTTCAAGTTTGCTGGTTTCAACTACAGCCCCTTGTCAAAGTCACACAATATTTCTGGGTATGTTGGTTCTAGATATGTAATGATATTTTATGAATTGGGTTGCTGTTGTAATTGAGAAAAACTTGATATTTTGAATTTAATACAAATCTGGAATTTTCTGCTTGTTGCAACATTGGAAAATTGTGAAATTTCTGAGTTTTTATTTGCTGCAAGATATTGTTATTTCTGCACTTTATTTCCATTGGAAATTCATCAAAAACATTGCAAGAACACAAATCAAAACACAAAAAAGAACCGAGGCAAAACAAGGCAGCATGCAGCCTAGAGACAATGGAATTATCTTAGAACAGAAAATAAATTCTCATTGATTCAACATAACAGAATGATTACAAAATGCTCATTGGCTTGCTACATGCAAATGACTAATTGGCTCATAGGTCGCCACAGGTTTATTACAAGCTCACATGGCAAATATGACAATGAAACTCCAAACTAGCAATAGGCTAACTATCAACCACAAAGCTGAACTATCAACTTACTGACTATTGATCAAAAACTCAGCAGACTAACAAAATTGACTTCAAATGAGTCCAAGAGACGTTTATATATCAATTCTCAACTCTAGGAATGATCTACGATGGCCACAAGGTGTTCAAAAATTCGATGTCCTATGAAACGTGTAGGTCGACCTAAATTTAATGGTGAAGCTCCAAGAGTTAATGAAATTTGGTGCAGTTCCAATTGGAGGTTATTATGGTCCCATATTGCCTCCTAATGTTAGGTTTGATGCCGCAAGGCATGGAAAGCTTTCGTAAACTTTGCTTGGTGAACATTGTATTGACTGCTCTGCACTGCGATCTTTTGACAACGATAACTTTCTATAATCTGATCCAAATATCTTGAAATCTGCAGATGGTGTGCATGAGTTGTTATAGGTCTCTAGTTTTCTGTTGCATGCCAAATTGATGTCATGCGATAAAATGCGGTAGGGTTTTCTAGGATGCTCTTGCATCATGGTAAGTGCTTTCTGGTAACATCATGTTATGGTTGGATTATGGTTACATGACTCTTGGTATTCCTTGGGTTGGTTGGATAGTTAGACAATTGGTTGGATATTTAGATGGATACTATTCCCATGCATATGCCTATTTATCATCTTGTGTGAAAGCACCAAGGTTAGACAATTAGACAATGAGACAATTGGTTTGCACATTGTTGGTGTGAGAAAATTAGAGCGATTGCAGAAGAGTATGTTGGAGATTGAGAATCTGTGAAAGATCTTGTTGTATTGAATCTAGTTTGATTGGGAATAATATAATTGTGAATGTTTTTTGGTGGTGGGTTTTCTACTGAAAGAGTTTCCCTTGTAAATTGTTCATATAATCTTGTGGATGCATACTTTTCCATTTACTTTCGTATATGTTGTTAAATTTTGTAAGTGCTATTGATTGTTTTTTGAACACATAATCTTGAGTTTTCTTCATCCTAGTCTATCAATCGTCTACAACAAGTGTGGAAATTCTTAATAAGTTTAACTTGGAGGAAACTCTTAAGAGTGATTTGTAATCACCTTGTAATATGTGCATGCACAATATATGCTTGCAAAATTGATATTAATATATATTTGATTTTTTGTACTTACATATTTATTTCACAGTTGTTTTAAATCTTTGGATTACCCTACACAATTTTCAGAAAATGTCATCTTCATCATAGTGCTTTTCTTCCATGCCTAAGGCATCCCCTATCACTAGGTGACTAATACACATGCACATATATATGTTTGATTTCTTTCAATTGGAAATCAATTAGTTAATATTTGCCGTTTTGGGTCCTTGCCATTGGGATTCTTGAGGGCTTTGTCCCTAATGTTAATGAAGTCAGATTGAACTTTGTTTCACTCACATTGACCTTTATCTCCTTGCATACCAAAAGAAAAAAAGGCTTTACTCTTTTTGACAGCTATGCTATATTATGGGTATTTGATGTTGAACCTGAATTGATCTTCTGTCATCTCTGCTGAATTAACCCCTTTCTGCCTTGCTGTTAGATTCTCATATGATCAGGGGCTAACACTACATTTAAAAAAAATTAACACCAAACTTGAAATGCTTGAGAATACAACTCAAGACATACCCTCACCAGCCAACATTCTTACCAATCCCTTTAAGCTTTTGTCTGAATGTTCAACGAAGGACTTAAAATTAAAGAGCCCAAACTGAGCATCATTGGTCTAGATCCTTGGTATTTACTATTCTTGTATTCCTTATCATAGAATTTTAATTTTAGTGTAGAGTCCATCTGTTGATGTTACTGCGCAGCATCGGGCTTTTACTTCCAGCCCAGCCCGATCTATGAAGAGAAATTTAAATGTAGCCTAATGGCTATTTAAATTGCTAAGACATCATTTGATGAAGAGGCGCTTCATCATCCTACATTAACTATTAGTTATTCATAACTAATGAGGCCAAATTTAAAGAGACACAATTTTCTATGTGATGAGATTTTCTTGGAGGAGGCCGACTTCTTGCAGTATGGAGTCACGACTTTTGGAGAAGGCCGACATAGTGTTTTAAGAGATGCGTCTCTCTTGTATATATATTCAATGATCATTCTTTGTATCGATATATATTCATTCATCATAGTTCGATAATTTATAAGTGCAAATAAAGAGAAGAAGAGCAGATCGATATATGAAGAAGAAAAGAAAATTGATATATTGATTGAAGGCAAATTGTATTATCTAGAAGCATCATAATATTACTGTGTTAGCATCTGGTTATTGTGTTCTTTCTTGGTCTTCATATCAGCCTCTTTGTAAAGGAGACATTCATTGATATTCAATATATAAGTGATATATTGTTGCTGGGTTTTTCTCCCTCAAGAGGAGGGTTTTCCCAGGGTATCTTGTTGTGTTTATTGTCTTGAGTGCTGCATTTTCTGATTACTTTCAATTTTGATTATTTGATCATTAAAAACTAACATGGTATCAGAGCGGGTTTGAAGAAAATCTTGATCAGATTTATCTTGCAACAATTTTCCTTATTCTCCTTCACCTTCTTGATCTCTTCTATCACTTTGTCAAGATGGTGAACGGTCTCAAGATCGAGGACAGACTTGAGGGAGCATCAAATTTCACATCATGAAGATTCAAAATTATGCTCACCTTCGAAGAAAGTGAGTTTGGCAGAATTCATGGAGAGCACAGCTACCGAGCCTACGGATGAGGAAGAAAAGATTCAATGGAAGAAGAAAGTTATCAAGGCAAAGAAGATGTTAGTTGATTCCGTAAAGGACCATATTGTTCCAATCATCTCTAAGTTGAAGACAGCAAGAGAGATGCTTAAGACTTTTGTGGAGATGTATGAGATCAACAACACAAGTCGTGCTCTAGCCTTGAAGCAACAACTTCATCATGTTAAGATGGCGAAAGGAGAATTTGTCATCACCTACTTCATGAAGATTTACGAATTGAGAGATCAGCTCTCTACCATTGGTCATAGTGACTCATACTGTTGATGACAAGGATTTGACCATGTTGGCTCTTAATGGTCTTCCTTCATCTTGGGAGTCTTACATTCAAGGAATCAGTGCGAGATCAAAGCTTCCCAAGTTTGATCGTTTGAGGGCAGATTGTATTCAAGAAGAGTTGAGGTTGGCTGCGAGAGGTATCGGTTGAAGCTCTACAAATGAAGACATTCATGTTCTTTCCGCTCAATCCTCGAAGAAGGAAGGAAAATGAGGAAAGAAAAGATACTTCAAGAGGAATAGGGATAAAGGTTCTGATGATGCTCTCGCATTCAAGAAGAAGAGGGACCTCTCTCGTGTTCAATGTTTTAGATGTGACAAGTTTGGTCACTATGCTAAGGATTGCTCAACCAGGCATAATCAACATGCTTCTTTTGTGGATGCGGATAAGATCTCTCCTCAAAATGATTCTAGGGAATTTCTATTCTAAGTCATGGGCCTACGTTCAAGTTGTGAAGGTTGTGTACTGATCTGAACGCAAGAGCAGCGTATCTTACTGTGTCCACCCATCGAAATATTTAAAGCAAGGTTACCCCAAGTTTCTGGGACGGGGACGGCAGGGGACGACGGGACGAGTCCCCAAGTTTCCGATTTTTGAGGCCAAAATTAGGGACGGCAGGGGACGGCTATATAAAAGTATAGGGAAAATTTTAAAAATATAGGGAAATTTTAAATATTCATATGATAACATGGATAAGGCATGCATAATACACATTATAGAACACTAACATATAACATTTGTGTCCAACATTATGCCAATACTCAATACGGATTCAAAATTAACATACACGAATCATGAAACAACCTCCAAGTTATAATTTATAAACTTATATCAAAATGCCCAAAGGCTACATTGCTGCCATATAGTTTTCAAGTTTGCTATGAAAATCAAAATACAATGTCAGTAATGAATACAAGAATAAACAAAGTCAAAGAGCACTGCTGCCCCTAATCATCCCTCATAACCGCATCAAAATCAGAGTCATCCTCTGAGTCACTGCCACTGTGATGCTCCTCCTCAACCAACGGAACCCCAACCAAACCCTCAACTGTCTCCTCCTCATCTACCTGGGCCACATCCTCGGGATCAATATCCCACCGTAGAGCTGGAGTCTGTCGATACTCTGGAGTCTGCCGATCCTGAAGCCGAAGAGCACTATGAACGGCCACTAGCTTCTCCGCTCGTCTAGAGGTAAGTCTATTCCTCTTGAGGGAGTGGATAAAGCTATACGTGGACCAATTCCTCTCTGCAGCAGAGGAACTAGCAACCTGTGCAAGAAGGCGAGTAGCAAGTGTCTTCAACTGCGGTGTATCCCTCCCATGATAGGTCCACCATCCAATAGGGTTTGATTGAGCTAATATAGCTCTATCCAACCTCGCTTGTGGTTTACTCAAGTTTGGGCCCGAAAGATTTGCAAAGTCTAGGAATTGTGACCGAACTAGTGAAGCCTGCTCTGCTGGATAAATCTTTTCAATGGCCCGTGTGAACCCATCTAAAACCTCACTATCATCACATGGAGGCACCCTACCAGGCCTTGGTGCATACCATTTTGGATTTAGAGCAAAGGCAGCCATGTGAAGTGGGGTGTTCATTATATTCCACCTTCGAGTCACAATGGGCCCAATGTGTTGCTCATATAAATCCAAAGTGGGGTCCTTTGTCGAAATAACTTGCTTGATCTTCCCAAGCATACTGTCAAATGTCTCATAAATCTCTCCAAGACTAGGAGAGTCTGTATCAGCATATCTGATGACATCTACAATAGGGGAGATGAAGGAGCAAATATATCTGCAAAATGCAAACAAAAAGTTCAAAATAATTAGTTGATAAGTTAATTGACATGTTAGAAACTTCAAAAATTGGAACATTGGACAATAAAATTAAAATATTAAAATCAGAAATTTAATATGAAAATCTGCCATCTAATGTCTTACCTCACATTGGCCCACCAATCGTCATCGAGGATCTTTTGTTTGACATTCTTTCCGTCCGTAGAACTTGCATTAGGCCATCTAGCCCACTTTGCATTGACCATCATTGCTTGTAGAGGCTCATACATCTCTACCATCCTCTCTAACAAGATGAAGTATGTGGCATATCTACATTCAATGTTCATTCATTGATTCATTAAAAATTAAAAATTTAAAACAAAATCAGATTATGAATACAAATTGAAAGTGAAACAAAATGAAGTGAGTGGCATACCTTGTCTCAACAGGTTTGAGAAATTCCTTCTTTGAAAATGTTCTGAAGAGAGCAAGTGAGGTGTGGTGATTGCAAATAAACATTTGAATATCTCTAGCTTCTGCCACTATTTTCTTCACCCAATCCAACTTCCCTATGTCTTTCAATGCATTGTTCAATGTATGAACACAACATTGGGTCCAAAATATGTGCCTGTACTGACCCTCCACCATCAACCCAGCCGATTTGCACACACGTGCAGAATCGGTGATCACTTGCACCACATTTGCAGCCCCAACCTTCTCTATAGCATCTCTCAAAATGGAAAATTGAAATTCTGCATCCTTACGTTTCCTCGAACAATCTATGGCTCTAAGAAAATAAGAACCAGCAGGGCATGTGACTATGACATTGATGAGTGGCCGACGTCTACAATCAGTCCACCCATCCATTACTATAGAGCACCTCGTCCTCATCCACGTTTGCCTCATGTCCTCCATTAACACATTAACTTTGGAGTACTCTTTGTCTAGGAGGGTGGTGCGTAGCTTATGATCTCCAGGGGGTATGAATGAAGGACCAATTGTGGTTATTTCTCTCACCATTTGTTTAAAATAAGAGGAACGGGCCACATGAAATGGAATGGCATGTGCAAAAAAGAATTTGGCAATGGCGGATTCAGTATTCTCTCGTGCTTGGTTATTAAATAGGGACTCAACTGAGGTTGCCTTTTCACTACCACTACCACTCACCTTCCTCTTTGCTCTTAAGAGAACTCCACTACTACCAACCGTGGAAGGACTAGGATTAGGCATGGATGATTGTGCACTTGGGAAAGAAGGAGACCCACCTTGAACCCCACCATCACACTCTATTTGAATTTGTTGGCATTCTAAAAATAGGGCATCTGTCAATGAAGGACACATTCTAACTCCATGGCCCACCTCACCCAAAAAATGAGACTTAATTCTTGTGTAGCTGCCCCTAAAGTCTTTTTCACAAATATGGCAAAACCAAACCCTACTCCCCCCTGAATTTTTTTGTCTTTCACCCACGGGTGTAACATATCGAAGGAATGGTTTTTTTGGGTTTAATGGGTGTCTTGCATAGTCTTCCATAGTTTTGGTATTGGTTGATGAAGGATGGCATTGGATTGGGGTTCTTTCACTTCTTTGCTCTCTAGTTCTACTACCACCCCCACCACTTTGCCTTCTAATTTGCATTTCAACTTCACTATCACTTCCATTCTCACTGCTGCTCATGTTTTTTGTTTTTAGAATGCAAGTTTAAACTGAAAATGCAAAAAAATAAAAAAAATCAGACAATGTATGCTTCATATTTTGCAAAAAAATGAAAAAAAAAAATAGGGAAAGAAAATGCATACCTCTTTAGTGGATTTACACTCCCTTCAACACTATTTCAACCTCCTCTTCTCCTTCAAGCTGCTGCTCCTTCTCCTTCAATGGCTGCAACTTCTTTTGCTCTCAAACCCTTGGCTGCTCAAACAAACAAAATGCACATAATGAGGTTAGAGAGGCCCTTTTCCTTTCATAAGAGGGTCAAAATAAATGGGGCCCACACATGCCACCTATGCTTGGCCGAAATTTTTTAAAATTGTGATTTTTTTTTAAGTTATAAGTGTCTAAAGCGCGGGGGACGGCCGACCGTCCCCTGGCTGTCCCCCCGTCCCCGACACGTTTCCTGAGTTTTTTGCAAAAAGGAGGACGGTCCCTTGCCGTCCCCCGGTACCCAATACGTCCCGGAAACGGGTACGGGGCATTTTGGGGGGGGGGACGCGTCCCCGGGTTTCCCTGATTTAAAGAGATAAGTATTCTTTGTTTTGTTTGTAATCACCCTTCTAGGCTAAAATTCAGTTTGCTAAGTTGTGCAAATTTGACATTATTTGCTTGGATTAAGTGTGACCAGTAAATAGTGATCACTAGGATAAGATTCTCTAGAAATAAGAATTATTCATTGCTAGTTGTTTCATGCTAATTTCTGAGTGTGACTTTGAAATAAAAGGAGAACTAAAATTACGATTATGATTGATTTTCTATATGCATGATCTATGATTCTGTGTAGATTGTCTTTTGTTATGCTGAGATTAGCTCTTTCGAGAAAATGGAAGAAAGACATGTCAGAATCAACGAAGATGAATGATGAATTAATTGTCTGAGATCACTCAGGAGATCCTGATTTCAATGAGATAAGTATTGCATGGTTGAATAATGTTCATGAATTGTTATGTAGTTATTAATTCTGAAGGGAAAAGAATGCGGATCTAGTGACCCAACAGTGCGGAATACATTCCCTTAACACCTTTACTATAGGGGAGAGAAGCAAAAACGAAAAACTAACAGTTTCTAAAACATATAGAGATGCATACAACCATGGCAATGAGAAATCAGAAAGATGAGCAAACAAAGATGACACAGTATTTACGTGGGAAAACCCTTTCAGGTAAAAAACCCACCACACAGTCAAATCTATTGTATTACAGTAATGAATCGATTACATACAATATCCAGACTTCTTTGCTCAACTCACAATCACCCAAAGAGATTCAGATCCACTGTTACAATGTTTTAACAACATACAGTTCAAAACCCTCTTCAAGAACTCACGTCCTTCTTGTTCTTCAGCTCGCGACTTCAACTTGCTCTGTAACTTCACGACTCAACTCAACTTCTAACTTATGAGAAATCACACATTTCTCATCCAAATGTAACCAACTCAACAAGAGCAATGAAGAGCATCCTCAAATCACGCATCTGGTCGGATCTAACAGAACTCCTGCAACAAGCCGACATTGCATTCAAAGCCATTACCAAAACGGTTGAGCTCGCCACCCTTCGTTGACAAATGCAATTGCCACAATAACTATTTTGGTATCCGTCCAATCACTATTCAACCAGGTGCCACGCGTCCAAGACCCATCAGCAATTGCAGTTGACAGAGCAACCAAAACGGTCAAATAGACATCGGGCACGACCAAGACTTCAAGTCAAAAAATAGCACTACCGGAGTCGGAGTCGGAATAGGAGCAGAAGTCGAAACAGGACTCCACCGAAAATTTTAGGTTCAGGAACCATTTTGGTTCCGCGTCCGCCCACGCCAAAGAGGAACTCATCTGAAACAGTTCTGACTAGGTAAAGTCAACCCGGGGTCAAACCAAGTCAGGAACATCGGAGTCGGAGCCGGATCCGGAGTCGGAGCAGAAAAAGAAACGGGACTTTACCAAAAGTCCAAGATCAAGAACCAATCCGGTTCCGGTTCTGTCTCCACCAACTGCAAGAAACAACAATCCAAAACCAGAACAAGGCGGAGGGAAACTCCCCATGGAGAATCCAAACATCCAGCAAAACAAGATCGTAAAAGCAGGAGTCGGGTTCGGAGTCGGAACTGGAACTAAAACAGGAACCTGGCAAACGGACATTGCCAACTTCCACAACTGGTTTCGCCTCCGCCAGAACCTGCGAAGCGAAGCGAGAACAAACAGACGGTAGGAAGCGGAGCCGGAGCAAGAACGAGAACCGAAACCCGGAACTTAGGCAAACAAAACAATGCCTAATTCCATTCCGGTTCCACCTCCGCCAGAGACTCGGAACTTTAGGCAAACAGAACAATGCCAAGTTCCATCCTGGCTCCGCCTCCACCAGAACTTTGTAAACAACACAAAATCACCAAGGCATGAAAACGAGGACTTCAAGTTGAAAGTTGAGACATAATTTCTCAACAATCTCCCACATGGTGAACACTTCCAGCTTCCTCAAAACATCATACCTTACTGTCTATCATAGGCCCCAAGGCCTATTGATTCTGTGCACCATCTGAACTTGTCTGTGCTAACCGGCTTTGTCAAGGCATCTATAACATTTTTCAAGGTGTCAACCTTATCCATACTGATCTTGCCATCTTCAACCATATCCCTCACGAAGTGATATTGCACATCTATGTGCTTGGTCCTGGCATGAAAGGTCGGATTCTTTGCCAAACAAATGGCACTTTGATTGTCACTGCAGATTGAAATCTGCTCAGCATTAAATCCAATGTCTGAACACAAACGCCTCAGCCACACTGCCTCCTTGCAAGCATGAGTTGCTGCCATGTACTTTGCCTCTGTCGTGGATAAAGCAACTACAGCTTGTCGCTTGCTCATCCAATTGATTTCTCCACCATTAAGCATGAAAGTGTATCCACTGGTGGATCTTTTGCTATCAATGTCCCCTGCCCAATCAAAATCAACATATCCTTGAATGCTAAGAGTCTTCTGTGATGCAACCATACTACCATGGTAACACAAAGCATAATCTGAAGTACCCTTCAAATACCTGAACACTCTCTTTACAGCGTCCCAATGTGATCTCCCTGGATTTGCCATGAAACGGCTTAGAACTCCCACTGCTTGGGCAATGTCTGGTCTTGTGCAGACCATAGCATACATCAAACTGCCTACTGCACTTGCATAAGGCACACTAGTCATGTCCTCCATCTTAGTAGCAGACTTTGGACAGTCTTCAGCAGATAGTTTCAATCCTTGCATGATTGGAACAACTAGCTGCTTGCAATCAGTCATGCTAAACCTCTCTAGAACGGTTTTCACATACTTACTCTGACTGAGCCAAAGCTTTCTGCTTGTTCTATCCCTAGTTATCTCCATTCCAAGAATGTACCTTGCTGCTCCAAGATCTTTCATTTCGAACTTAGCAGACAATTGAGTTTTAAGATCAGAAATCATTGCCTTGCTATTACCAATGAATAACATGTCATCCACATACAGAGTAATAACAAGCACACGATCATTCTCACATTTATAATAGATGCAATGATCAGATTTTGATCTAACAAACCCAATTGACAACACAAATGTGTCAAATTTCCGGTACCACATTCTAGGAGATTGCTTTAGACCATAGAGGAGATTTATTTAACTTGCAAACCAGATTTTGTTTACCTCTATCAACAAAATGCTCAGGCTGGGACATGAAGATTTGTTCTTCCAGCTCACCATGGAGAAACGCTGTCTTCACATCCATCTGCTCAATTTCATAGTCATACACAACTGCCAATGATAACAAAAATCTGATGGATGTCAGCTTTGCTACAGAGGAAAGGATCTCTCCATAATCAATTCCCTCAACTTGGGAAAATCCCTTTGCAACCAGTCGTGCCTTATACTTCTCCACACTGCCATCAAGGCCTGTCTTCCTTTTGAATATCCACTTGCAGCCAACAGGCTTTCGCCCTTTAGGCAGTGGTACCAAGTTCCAGGTATCATTCTTTTTCAAGGAATCCATCTCCTCATTCATGGCTTCCAGCCAAGACTTTGAATCAGCCATGCTGATTGTTTCTTTCACAGTCCTAGGCTCATCAGTGCTGGTAATTAAGGCATAAGCACAATTTGAATCTAACATAGAGAAACCATACCTTTCCGGTTGCCTTCTTTCTCGTGTAGATCTCTTTAGAGGTTGAGGTTCTTCTTCATCATCAAAACTTCCAGAGCTGCTTGAGCTCTCCTCAATCTCAGGTACACCATGCAGCTCTTCCCTTTCTGGAGTTTGGGGAATCTCAACTGCATCCTTCTTCTTATCACTCTGATTTTTCTCAAGCTGTTGATCACTTACTAAAGGTTTCAGCTCACGAAATATCACGCTTCTGCTATACAAAACCTTCTCAGTAACAGGGTTCCAAAGCTTGTATCCTTTCACACCAACTCCATAGCCGATGAGAATACATTTCACAGCCTTGTTATCCAACTTTGATCTCTTTTCATTTGGCACATGAACATATGCCTCACAGCCAAAGACCCGAACATGCCTTAATGAGGGTTTCTTACCTGACCATGCTTCCAAAGGTGTCATGTCAACAAGAGCTGAACAAGGAGATCTATTGATCAGATAACATGCTGTAGCAATAGCCTCAGCCTAGAACCTCTGCTCCAGACCAGCACCACTCAGCATACTCCTTGTTTTTTCCATCAGTGTCCTGTTCAACCTTTCAACAACTCCATTTTGCTGTGGAGTGTAGGGGGTTGTCTTATGTCTTTTAATTCCATGATCAGTGCAGTAACTTTCAAAATCTGCAGAACAAAACTCACCTCCATTGTCTGTCCTTAAACACTTTATTTTCCTTCCAGTCTGATTTTCTACCAAAGATTTAAACTCTTTAAACCGACTGAACACTTCTGATTTACTCTTAAGAAAATATACAAATGCCCTTCTCGAACAGTCATCAATAAAAGAAACATAATATCTAGACTTCGATAACGAAGGAACATCAACTGGACTAAATACATCAGAATGAATATAATCCAGTATACTAGAAGATTTGTGGGGACTAGAGGGGAAAGAAACACAGTGTTGCTTTCCATAGATACAATGTTCACAGAAATCGAACTCAAGGTTACAATCATCAAGCCCTTCAACAAGGTTTCTGTTCTTCAAGGTTTTTAAACTTTTCTCACCAATGTGACTAAGTCTATGATGCCATAACATAGTCTTCTCTGCTGGGAGTTTCACCTCCAAAGCATTTACAGATAGTGAAGAGTCTTCATCTTTCTCTATAGGTGCAGAATTACATGACTTTACAAAGGCACTGTTACAAAGAATAGGTCGTGCATCTAGCTTGTACAGAGTGTCAATACGTGCACCCTTAGCTAACACCATTGCACCTTTAGCCATTTTACATCCCTTACTAGAAAAAGAAACTTCTACACCAGCATCATTTAACTTACTAACAGAAAGAAGATTTCAAGCCAAACCTGGGATGTGAAGAACACCACCAATTCCTTTGACTCTCCCGTCAGGACACTGAATTCTGACCCTTCCTCTGCCAACAATCTCCAGCGTTGAATCACTTGCCAAGTATACCTTTCCACCATCATACTTCTCATACTTTGAGAACCAATCTCTATTGGATGTCATGTGAAAAGAGGCACCTGAATCAACTAACCAAATATCATCTGATGCCTGAGTTGTCAGGGCTGCTGCAATGAAGGCATTTGCATCACTTTGAGAAGATTCGTTGTCAGAAGCATTCTTCTTCTTCTTCTCCTTGCAGTCCTTCCTGATATGACCAAGTTGCCCACAGTTCCAGCACTTTACCTTGGACTTTTTACCAGGAGACTTTGATCTCCCTTTAGACTTGGATTTCGACTTGTTGTCTTTCTTCTTGCCTTTCTCCTTTGTTCTACCTCGAACAGAAAGAGCATCTTTGGCCATCTCAGAAAATTTCCTTTGCATTTCTTCTGACAGAAGTGAAGCAACCACATCATCAGTCTTGAAAGTAGTGGTTGTGCTTCCAATAGCCATCACAAGATGATCCCAGCTATTAGGTAACGAACACACAGGAGCATGCAACGATCCTCCTCCTCAATCTTTACACCTGCAGATGCCAGCTGAGTAACACTCATATTAAATGAGTTTAGATGATCTGCAACAGATGCACCTTCGTCCATCTTCAGGGAGTACAACTTCTTCCTCAGGAATAACTTGTTTACCAGAGATTTTCCTTGGTAAATATCACCAAGCTTCTTCCACAAAGCAGCTGCAAATGTCTCCTCATGAACATTCAAGAGCACAGAATCGGCCAGACTCATCTTATCAATCCTCTTGCTTTTCTATCAGCAAGATCCCAAGCTTCTTGGGTCGTAGTTTGTGGCTTCGTTCCAGACACTGCAATCCAGAGGTCTCTATCCACAAGCAAGTCTTCTATCTTGAGTTTCCATAACTCAAAGTTGCTGCTATTAAACTTCTCAATATCTATTCTACCAGAGGTACTCGCCATCTCACAACAGAAACAAGTTTAACAATGCAAGTCTCCCACTGAAACAGTATTAGTGCAAAAAACTAATTTGCCCTAACAAGGATAACACGAACTGGCCAAGCTCTGATACCACTTTGAAGGGAAAAGAATGCGGATCTAGTGACCCAACAGTGCGGAATGCATTCCCTTAACACCTTTACTACAGGGGAGAGAAGCAAAAACGAAAAACTAACAGTTTTTAAAACATATAGAGATGCATACAACCATGGCAATGAGAAACTAGAAAGATGAGCAAACAAAAATGACACAGTATTTATGTGGGAAAACCTTTTCAGGTAAAAAACCCACCACACAAAGTCAAATCTATTGTATTACAGTAATGAATCGATTACATACAATATCTAGACTTCTTTGCTCAACTCACAATCACCCAGAGAGATTCAGATCCACTATTACGATGTTTTAACAACATACAGTTCAAAACCCTCTTCAAGAACTCACGTCCTTCTTGTTCTTCAACTTGCGACTTCAACTTGCTCTGTAACTTCACGACTCAACTCAACTTCTAACTTATGAGAAATCACACATTTCTCATCCAAATGTAACCAACTCAACAAGAGCAATGAAGAGCATCCTCAAATCACGCATCTGGTCGGATCTGACAGAACTCCTGCAACAAGCCGACATTGCATTCAAAGCCATTACCAAAACGGTTGAGCTTGCCACCCTTCGTTGACAAATGCAACTGCCACAATAACTATTTTGGTATCCGTCCAATCACTATTCAACCAGGTGCCACGCGTCCAAGACCCATCAGCAATCGCAGCTGACAGAGCAACCAAAACGGTCAAATAGACATCGGGCATGACCAAGACTTCAAGTCAAAAAATAGCACTGCCGGAGTCGGAGTCGGAACAAGAGCAGGAGTCGAAACAGGACTCCATCGAAAATTTCAGGTTCAGGAACCATTTTGGTTCCGCGTCCGCCCACGCCAAAGAGGAACTCATCGGAAACAGTTTTGACTCGGTAAAGTCAACCGGGGTCAAACCAAGTCAGGAACATCGGAGTCGGAGTCGGAGTCGGAGCCGGACCCGGAGTCGGAGCAGAAAAAGAAACAGAACTTTACCAAAAGTCCAAGATCAAGAACCAATCCGGTTTCAATTCCGCCTCCGCCAACTGCAAGAAACAACAATCCAAAACCAAGACAAGGTGAAGGAAAAATCCCCAAGGAGAATCTAAACATCCAGTAGAACCAGATCGTAAAAGCAGGAGTCGGGCTCGGAGTCGGAACTGGAACTGAAACAGGAACCTGGCAAACAGACATTGCCAACTTCCAAAATTGGTTCCGCCTCCACCAGAACCTGCGAAGCGAAGCGAGAACAAACAGGCGGTAGGAAGCGGAGTCGAAGCAGGAACAAGAACCGAAACCCGAAACTTAGGCAAACAAAACAATGCCTAATTCCATTCCGGTTCTGCCTCCGCTAGAGACTCGGAACTTTAGGCAAATAGAACAATGCCAAGTTCCATCCTGGCTCCGCCTCTGCCAGAACTTTGTAAACAACACAAAATCACCAAGGCATGAAAATGAGGACTTCAAGATGGAAGTTGAGACATAATTTCTCAACAAATTCATGCTATAACATTGAGATAGTCAATCATGTATGCTTCTAGCAAAGGTACTTTTGTTCGAGATAGTTGAGTTCCATGAACTATTAGTAATCTCTTCTTAATGCTTTCAGGATGGATCAAGAAGCGTAACAGATTGCTTTCAAGAAGAGCTTGATGCATCCTATAGGCTGAAGAATGGAGACACTGCTTGCAACCATGAGTCTGAGTGAATGACTGAAGACATCTCTTCGAAGAGGAAGAATTAATCTTCAGAGGGAGTTCTATGACTCGCTGAGAATAAGTAAGGGTTGCAGTTTTGCAAGGCCAGATACTAAATCCTTGAAGTACCTCTTCAGCAGTTAAGATCAGAATTGCTCAAAGTCAGTAAACCTGGATTTAACATTGGTAGCTCCACAAACCTATTCAAAATAGAGTGATCTGGGATGAGGTCAAAGAGGAAAACCTTGAATCTCTATAGAGGTGTGCGCTGGTAACCATTTCTCTAAGGCAAGCATTGCAGGCAAATCTTGGACGATGAGGTCACGAGGTTGATGCAAGTGCTTGAAGATTCAGAGGGAGCCTATTGAACCTAAAGAAGATGGTTGTGTTGCTGATCGAAAGAGTACCTCTGGATGTTGTTTCAATTTAGGGTCTGCGATGATCTCCTGGTGTAGCAGGAAGCAGTCTTCTGTGGCGCTCAGTACAACAGCGGACGAGTACATTATAGCTTGTGTGGCAGCTCAAGAAGCAGTGTGGCTTCAAAAGCTCCTTGCAAGATTGTTTGGACAATCAATGGAGCCAACTATCATTGATTGTGATAACCAGAGCTGTGTGAAGCTTTCTGTCAACCCTGTGTTTCATGACAGGATGAAGCATGTGGAAATCAGATACCACTATATTAGAGATATGGTATTGAGGAAAGTAATTCAGTTGAGGTATATCAGCACTGATGAGCAAACGACAAACATTCTCACTAAGCCTCTCTCTAGGATAAAGTTTGTGTACTTTCGAGATAAGCTTGGTATGGTGGAGAATCAAGCCCTAGCTGAGAAGGGGTCTTAGTATCAGTGATTCTCTTTTAATGCATTTCTCTATTGAGAGAGATTTGAGGTGCAAGCCCTTGATAAGGCATTTCTCTTTGAGATTTGAGGTGAAAGCCCTTGGTTCCACCCTCTGGGAGAGCCATGGTGGATGTCATGCGTGTGACTCCATGACAACATCATGTGAGGGAGTCCGTGATGATTCACTTGTACTTGTGTTACACCCTCTGGGAGAGCCATGGTGAAACGTCACGATGAGGTGACAACATCACGTTGAGTGATGAGCACTTGTACATACCATCCATGGGTGTAGTCATGATGGTTGATATCACGGTGAGGTGATATCTTTCTTTTCCATCCATGGGTGATGTCTGATATCACGATGAGGTGATCTCCCCTTTCCACATATGGGTGTAGCCATTGTGGTTGACATCACGATGAGGTGATATGTCTTGTGCAACTGGAAGTATCCTCCCTAGCTGAGAGGGAGTGTTGATGTTATTGGGCAATGTCGGACTTTTACTTCCAACCCAGCCCGATCTATGAAGAGCAATTTAAATGTAGCCTAGTGTTCCATGGGGACGCGTCCCCCCCCAAAAATCCCTGCGTTTCCTAGAGGGGGACGTCTTGGAGACTTGGGGACTTGGGGGAGACGTCCCCCCACCAGGCCACCACCAACGCCACCATCCCACCACTAGTGTCATTGTCTCCAAGACGCTAATAGGACTTTGAGGATGTTGGGGTGTCCTCAAGACGTCTAGGGGACTCCTAGTTGTCTCCAAGATGTATAATTCTTATACTTATACATCTTTTTATAACTTTTTTTTCAAGTACTATATGTATTTCAACACCCTACTGCCCCCTCGCCGCCGTTCCCCCGTTGTCCCCCTGCCGTTCCCAAACTTAGGCCCCCCGTCCCCATGTCTCGGAAACAAGTCCCCTTCCGTCCCCCTGTCCTCGTCCCCAAAACCTCGTGGAATACTGATGTAGCCTAACGGCTATTTAAATTGCTAAGACATCATTCGATGAAGAGGCGCTTCATCATCCTACATTAGCTATTAGTTAATCATAACTAATGAGGCCAAATTTAAAGAGACTATTTTCTATGTGATGCGATTTGCTTGGAGGAGGCCGACTTCTTGCATTATGGAGTCACGACTTTTGGAGAAGGCCGAAATAGTGTTTGAAGAGATGCGTCTCTCTTGTATATATATTCGATGATCATTCTTTGTATCAATATATATTCATTCATCATAGTTTGATGATTTATAAGTACGAATAAAGAGAAGAAGAGCAGATCGATATAAGAAGAAAAGCAGATCGATATATTGATTGAAGGCAAATTGTATTATCTAGAAGCATCATAATATTACTGTGTTAGCATCTGGTTATTGTGCTCTTTCTTGGCCTTCATATCGGCCTCTTTGTAAAGGAGACATTCATTGATATTCAATATATAAGTGATATATTGTTGCTGGGTTTTTCTCCCTCAAGAGGAGGGTTTTCCCAGGGTATCTTGTTGTGTTTATTGCCTTGAGTGCTGCATTTTCTGATTACTTTGAGTTTTGATTATCTGATCATTAAAAACTAACACCATCATGCATTTGGGTTTACACTTTAGCTCAGTTTTCAAAATACTAATGAATTCTGTGGTTAGCTTATAAGTAATTGCTCACTTTCGTGGGTAACTGGATTTGTATGTGCAGAGCATGATTTGGAAAGGGCTTTTCTAGAAAATGGATAGTTAAATAAGGTGTAAGTGCATGCATTTTCTTTCCTTTAATAGAAGATCCTTACTTATGTAATATGCAAGCTGGTCTTTATATACAAGCTGCATCTTAATGCATGATATTTATATCAGGATTCAATTGCATA
This sequence comes from Sequoiadendron giganteum, assembly GCA_007115665.2. NCBI lineage: Eukaryota > Viridiplantae > Streptophyta > Pinopsida > Cupressales > Cupressaceae > Sequoiadendron > Sequoiadendron giganteum. Next base: position 93,224,402 of record CM021108.1, read on the forward strand.
GTTTTAGAGTCAAACTATGCAATTGAATTTTGATATTATAATTTGATACACTATGGAAAAAACGTTCTACTTGTCAATGGATGAGCTAAAGGAGCTCTATAATGAATGGTTCATAAGGCACAACACCTGCCAAAGGTTATGCAAATGGGGTAGCAAGCTAAGTGGGCTTGATCTTGGGGAAACTCCATGGTTAGTGTGCTCGAGTCAGAGTAGTACTAGGATGGGTGACCTTGCAGGAAGTCTCAATGCTTCGTCCTTGTGAGCATCACCAAGATGTAATGAATGCTAAGTAGACCATTCATTCTCATCAGTGATGGGTTCGTGTGAACCAATACTAATGCAATATGGGTCAATGGGTTTGACTCAAAAATTACATAGTTGAATCTTGATCTAAATATTATTAGAAATATTACATCATTAGGTTTGATAGTGTGTTTGTTATGGTTTGTTTGTATGAACATTAGAATATCATGTGTAGGATGATATAATACTATAATTGGTTGTGCAAGTGTTTTTATATAATGAATTGTTAGAACAACTTGTCTATGCAAATGAGTGGTTATAGGAGCTCTCCTATATTATAGGAGCTGTAAGTCCTATATATTTGTGATATGTCTTATTGAATAAAATCATAGAAGCACACTATTATTCTGTTTAATGGAATCACAACATTTTTGAAAAACCAATAAATATCATAATTCGACTGTGTGTGGAAAATACCTCCTACTTGCATCTTAATGACTAAATATGATTCTCCATTTTCATTCATAAGTATAAATTTCAAAGTCTTTCACTTTGCTATTGAAAATGTTTTAGTCTAATATTTTAAACTGATGTCTTGTGGCAGGATATGACAAGGACAATCCCCGGATAATTACTAAATGTGACCACCATTTTCACCTTGCGTGTATCCTTGAGTGGATGGAAAGAAGTGATAATTGCCCCATATGTGACCAGGTTATTCCTTACCTTTACTAATTCTTATGCTTTTAGCCTAAAATCAAAGGTTCAATGGCTAGGTGATGTTTATGACACTGGACCACCTTTTGTATCTCTACTGCATAAACAGAAAACATTATGATTTCATATGTGTATGGAATTGCAGTGCCTTATTATTACCTACAAAAAAGGTCCATATTTTGTATTTACAAAATCTAGAGCCCATTTTACAGGTTTATGTCATGAAATTATATGGCTGTAAAATTCAACTTTCAGCTGCTGTAAATCACTGGGTATTTCTTCTATTTTGTTTGGGCTATTTGTGGTTTTAAGTTTTAACTTTTAAGTGATCGTTGTAGTATTCTTCTTGCAAGAAAGAAAACTTGCTGCACATTGCATTTATTCTTTGATATTTTTTCTGTTTCTATTTTTAATAACCCTAACTGGAATATTTCTAATTTTTTGCAAATGTCATAACCTGACATACATGCTCTGATACCACTGTAAAATCCCTTACCAAATTTTTTCGAATAAACAATTTTCTCAACTGAAGTGCACAGGCATTTCGTCAAACAGTTTGTATGCTGCTAATCTGGTCATGTTTTACAACTTGTTTGAAGGGAGTTTAGTGAATCATCATAATAATATCAATTTCTCAGACTTACTTCAAAATATATTATAATATAAACAACAGAATTTGTTTTTGTTATTCAATACACTGCTGTTACAGAATTATATATTCAGGAAATTGCAAGCAGGCAGAAATGTCATCAAATAAACCTTAATTTTTTAACCCAAATTGCTGACCTGTTAAGCACCCGGCATTCCTTAATGGTTTCTTCACCTCCTATGAGCTGTACAGCAACCATAATAAATAGTATGGCAGCCTTGGAGATTGCACGGCAGCGTTTTTCCTTGGTAGCAACTCCTTTATAACTGCAGTGCCACCTTTGTTGACCCTCCGAAAGGCTGTGTTGACCATAAAGTGGGCGACAATGGAGAATGAAATAGGCTCTTTAACCTTCAGTATTTAATATCACTGCCTTTCCTTGGAGTTGGGATGAGGTACAACACTAAATAGGAGCTGAAATAGTACTGCTTCCCAAGGGGCTGTAGTATGTACGGCTGGGTAAAATACAGCATTAATAGAATACATGCTATTAAATTATTTTACTCTGCAACTCTTCCAATCAGTCCTCTGTAAATATCTCCAGTCATCACAATCGGAAAATAAATTCCTACTTCAAATCGGAGAATAATAATTTATAAATTATTCAATCAAAAATTCCTGCGTGAAATCTGTGTGATTCCACCTGCAATCGGCTAGGGTAGATATTTCACTACAGAAACCAATTCCCTTAGGGTTTCCATCCTAGGTTTGCTTAAGCTAAAAGCTCAAATGAGCATCCCAAATGAACTCTCAATTCACTTTTTATAATTTCCCATAGAACTTTCTTGAAGGTTCTTTTAATTTCCTGCTCAAAATATATCATTAAAGCACTTTATAAAGTGACTTTATAGTATTTACCTTTTAAATTTAATTAGATTAAACTATAAAGTCATCCAAAATTTTACTTTATTGGACAACTTTATTTAATTAATTAGTTTATTCCCTAACAAAACTTGAAATTAGCCTATGGGAATTATATAGGCTAAAAGGGTCACTTCTGGCTACTCCTCCACAGAAGGGCACATTACACTATTTCACTGGTAATATTTTATGTTTGCTATTTTAGATGTGTAAATTTTTACTCTCTGCCCTTGTACCTCATTTGCCAGAATCTCTTGTTAGAACTTATAACACTCTTTAGAGTGATTGGTTTCAAGAATAAACATTTTAATTGCAGTTTTCTACCCCAACTTTAATCTTTAATACTTTATAATAGCAAAGTTTTACATAAGAGATTATTAGACTCTACAACACCTAGGTTTATCAAAAAAGAAAACATCTTCTGTCATGAATTAGTTGTTTCCTGAGTTTAGTGTCTTCATCCTTCTCAATCTTCTTTGCTGATGCAAACTCTCCATCCAATGCTGATCCAACCTGATTTTCTTCATGGATAGTGCATGCCTCAAAGCTGATCCTCTTGGCTGTCACGTCATGAAGAAGTGAAGACAAAGGATTGCTGTTGTAGCTCAGAAAATCAGACCGCACCTTGTGCCCTTGGGAGATGTCTTCAGAGATTACCGTCTTGCCCATTGCAACCTTTGCCTGGTATGAACTAAAGTTATTTTGAACTGACTCTAAGATTTCCCCTCCCTTGCAGCTGGCCAGAAATCCAAACTTCTAACCATACCGATTCGTGTAAACAGTGAACTCTATACCCGTAGTAGATCTGAATTGTGGAAGAATCGGTCTCTAGTATCCTGGATTTGATATTTGTTTGAGTCACCCATTTACAAAATGCCTTACGAGCTCCAATATGTAGAGGAGCCCAATCACTGTCATCTCTTTCACGAGGTTGGGCATCGACCGCCTTCCTACTTCGCTCCGCCATGAGAGAAACTAGAGCAAGCATTCAAGTGCAGACAAACACAATGTCTTTCCCTTCAAGCCTTGCGAGATAGGGGATCAAGGATGCGTGAACATAACTTTACTTTGTGAATTCCCCGAACAAAGGATTCTTGAGATCCCTTCTTTCCCCTTTCTACTCTCCCTCAAATGCTTAAACCATCACTGGCATCTAAACACCAATCTGCCATCCTTTCCACCCCTAAATTCCTTATGCAATCTTTGATAATTAATCCATCATCCTTTTGCTCCTTGATCCATCCTGCTTTTTAAAGAGATTAACAATAGTTCATAAAAATCAAACTACCCCGATACAAATGAAGCATGTAGTCATCTAGCAAATATTATTAGATAGAACAATTAAAGGAGTGATACATAATTGAACTTATCTTTGTTGATTCAGTTATAGAATGGCAAATTTTACATAGAATCATACGCTCCCAGGATTCTTGAGCTTTTCCTCCTGTCATTCCATTTTCTCTGTTCCTTGACAGGTCGCTGGTCATATCCTTATTAAGGGGCTGCAACTAGACATCCTCCATCATATGCACGGTCCTTGAAACTCTTGAAATTGGTAGAGGACTTCTTTCAAGTTCTCATCCTTTCCTTCGATCTTCATTTTCTCCTTCAAGAGATGTGGCCCACACATAGCTCGTTCATGCCTCCATGAATTAACTTCTAGAAACCCTAGGCGCAGCAGCAAAAGCAAATGTAACTCTGCCCTAAGGCAGTTCACCGCTCATCTAGGGGAGTCGCTCTAGGGCTACAAGGATATCTCACCAAGTTCGCCTAATAATGATGCTCAAAATTACCTCAAGAGAGGTTCGCCTTAGCCTTATGATGTTCGCCCATGGTGAATGCTCCCAGCTGATATGAATGATGCTCTAAACTCTCTATGTGAATTGCTCTTCATTATTCTGTTCTAGTTCTGCTCTTAATTGGACTGATTTCTCATTGTGTTTCTTGCTAATCCTTCACATAAATTTCTGCATTAAATCTAATCAAATTTCTTGAACCTTAGCTCTGATACCATGTTAGTTTTGGATCAGATTTAACAGAAAACAGAAAAGTAAACACAGAACAATGAACACAGATTTTATCTTGGGAAAACCCTCCTACTCGAGGGAAAAACCCAGCAGCAAATTATTCTCTTATAAATCAGAAATAATAGTGCAGAAGTAGCACTTAGAATCAAGCCCTAGAAAGGCCAAATATCATACAATAGACCAGCACTTGAAGATAGTGCGAATTCCTTAGTTACAAAGAATATCAACTCTTCTTCTTGAAGCGAATTTGCTCCTCTTGAATGTGAATCTGCTTCTGAAGGAAATCGAATTGAGAATGGAGTGAATGACTTGAATTATGTGGAGACTCTATCTCCATTATATACAAGACTAGGCGAGCTCTCCTCTTGAGCCGACCTAGGAGATGTAATATTTGTTATTTAATTTAAAGGCTGACTTGCCTTGAATAATTATTCTTAGGGAAATACCTCCCACTGCTACAAAACACTAACAATGTGCACTGTTATCAAAATGGAAAAGGGAATGCATAAAGAAGCTTAAACCTTTGACTATCGTAAAATTGTGAAAGTAAATAATAAGATTAATGGTACAAACAAATATCAGGAGAGAGTTCATAGTAGTTTTACCTAAAGTAGGAGAAAAATGTCATTCGTACAAGCTGTATTGGTATCATTCTTATCTATGAAGTCACACAAGACCTGTTTCATGATATCTTTTGCTGGATCTCATTGCTGGTTGGATATGCTATTGGTTTGTCTACTTATACCTTTTACAGTTTCCTAGTCCTTGCTATGATTTGTCATTCTATAGTCTATGGTTGATACAATTCTTCACCACAGATCTTCAGAATTGTATTGTCTTCTGATTCAATGAACATACTACTGAAATTTAAACATACATATGTCAAAATTGATGTTTTCTATAGCTGTTTTTACATCTTTACCACTGATTTCAATATGTTCATGGCCAAAATACATGGCTATTCTACTGTAAATCATATGGATATACAACATTATGCTGATGCATATGTTCCCATACAAGACATACATGCAACTAAGCTGAAACTAAATGTATAGCATATACATTGATGAACTTCAAATACATGTAGCTATGTTGGAAAAGATGTCCCATACTACTCATTCTTTCTCTTGCAATGTTAGAATGCCCAACCACTCATACACCTCAACATGCAACAATGGAAAATGTAAGGCAATGCATAGAAGAACACCACAAAGAAAATTCATGCAAAAGAGCACAAAGAACCACCTTGGAGAAACCCAATTTGGGAAAAGCTCCAGAAAAAAGCTGTGCTTACTGCTTTCCAATTACAAACTCGCTGCACAGACAAACTTATGCAATAAACTGGAGCAATAATTAAGCTTCTGTCAATTGAAGTATCAATCTCAGTTCAATCACAAAAAGTAGCGGTGAAATCAACAATACACTGGTTCGTAGAATATATGTCAATTTTCATACACAAACCCAAAATCAACAATCACCAATGAATTCACAGAAGTAACAGAAGGAGATTTAGTTCGTTAACGAACAATGACAACATTCAACACACAACAACAATAAGATATCAATAATTAACCTTCAGCGATACCATCATTCAAAACCACATGAGCAATTATCCAATACAGTAATGTTCGATCCAAAATGGCACTCGGGAGATGTTGGATCGGATGAGTATCAACAGAGAAATATACCAGATAAACACAACACTGTACGCTCCCAAGTCTACACAGATCGCAATAGTTACAATGTCGTTTAATAGTGGCCAAGCGAACATACAACCGCAAGGTACTCACTAGGCGATGAAAGCATGAACAAAGTCCTGTGAAGCACATATGATGGGGGCCCAGAGGGGCGATAGATTGATTAGCACCAGCACTAGGTGCCTCTCCTTTCGATGGCACTCGACCGCTTTCTAGATTCCGCTTGTGATTGCCGGTTGCCTCCAAAAGTATGATCAACAATGTTATGGCGTAGCAATCAACTATGTTAAACACTCATCCTATTCGCGACAACTCCACGAGAAGGATATGATGTGCGTCGTTCCTTATGATCCGACTTGGCCGAGTGGTATGCTCTCGTGTAAGTCTCAATCTCCCGTTCTGAGCTATGTGAGGTCGTTTGTGGGTACTTGGCCAATGGATGCTTTCGATAGTGTGAGCTCTAATAATCAACACCTATCCTACTCAGGTTGATTCTCCCACTTGTAATTTGCGAAAGTCTATATTAGCAATCCGTACGTTAGTGGAGAGAGGACCAGACAAGCAAACTTAGGTGAGGTTTTCGTCCCACCTGGCCTGGTGCAGCAGAGGTTTTTGTCTCCAATGCCACCAAAGAGATGCTTGTTCGATTCATGATTCCGCCACAATGAAATCAAACCCATATAAATATGAAGTAATGGCGCTGACCAAAGAGGTTGGCTAGAGCAATCTCAAATTTAAATATTATTTCCAATAATTTAAATTTTATATTATTTATTATTATTTTATTATTAAATTCAAAGGGAGTGTTAAAAAACACCATTTTGCCGCCTTGAATTGTAATGGGGCCTCGTCAATAAGCGGGGATATGGCAATCTTACCTACTTAGATGTTGCTTTCCCTCAAGCAACTTCAGGTCCAGATCCTTGAAAGTCTTCGCTTCTGTCCGTGTCTTCTTCGTCGCCTTGGTCGAGACTTCCTTAGGGCTCGCCTTGGAGAATCCTCAAAGGATGACCTCTTTTTCCATTAGCTTTGAAATTCAACTCTAGAGTTTGATAGTTCTGTACTCTCAAAGTGATTGCAGCCATTGCACTCCCAAGATCACATCTGTCTCTTCGATGCCAACTATGTAGAAATCATATCGCATCTTGTGTCCTAGGGTCACCTCCATTTGTTGAATCTTGCGATTGAATGGAATAGTGTATCCATCTGCCACTGTCACATTAAATCCTTCAAAATCTTTCACCCTTAAGCCCATCTTAGCCACTAGCCCTTCATCGATGAAATTAAGGGTGGCTCCACTATCTATTAATACTGTTACCTTTCGTTCGTGTAAGTCTCCTCTAATGCGGAGGGAGTGATACCTAGGTGCTCCCGACAATGTTGCAAGCGTGCCTCCCAATGTCTCAACGTGCACCTCTTCATCAATAAGGTCTGCGAATTCACCTTCCCCTTCTTCAGCCTCATCATTAGAGGTTACCTCAATATAGTGGATTTGTACTTTTCTCCTACACCCGTGACCTCGTGCCCAAGGTTCCTTGCAATGGTAGCACAATCCCTTTCTTCGTAGCTCGTTCCTTGACATGTCCATCCTGTGAGATCGTGGTGGTGGGTTCGTTGGTTGAGGAGTAATCTCGTGGGGTGGCTTCTTTGGCTGTCCAATTGGCACATTCTTGATCATATGCTTATTCTTCGTGTTGGAGTCTTCAAGGTTCAAGGCCCTTCGAATAGCTTCTTCCAATGATGCTGACTCTAAAGCTCTCAATATTCCCCGAAAGGATTCCGATAGCCTCTCAATGAACAAGAACATGAGCCTTTTATCTAACACATCCAGAACCATAACAACAAGCCTTTGAAATTCTGCCACATAATCATCCACGGTCCCTTGTTGCCTTAGACGTGTTATTTCTTGGAAATATGTTTCTGGATCCCTTTGATCAAACCTCTCTATGAGCTTTTGTGTGAAGTCAGCATATGTGGTGACAAGTTTAAACCCTTGTGTCACGACTCCATGATGCCACCACTTGTGTGCTATCCCCTCCAAATGCCGAATGGCAAACTTGACTACTTCACCTTCATGCATGGGGCTAAGTGAGAAGTATGTGTCTAGCTTGAGTACCCATGCTCGTGTTGTCACCTTTCCAAAGCCATCAAAAGCTAGGAGAGTTAATTTACTCACCCTATGTTGTAGATCTCTATTGGAATAAAATGTTGATTGTCCTCCTTTTGATCCATTCCTCGCATTGTGGAACTGAATGAATGGGATTTGGCTTCTCACATCAGGATCAATCTACGCATAGGCATCTACACTTGCATTGACATCACCTTCAGCAAGTCTCTGCTCTTCTCCTCCATTGTTAGGTCCATTCTTGGGCAAAAATGAGGGTTGCGTGGGGCGGGTGGCCTTATTGCTCTGAGTTTCAAATCCATCTTGATTGGAGTGGCTACCTTCAGGGCCATTATTTGATGCTGATTTGAAGATGTTGGTCATGGTGTTCATGGTCTGCATCATCATGTTCATCATTTGGGATGTTTGTTCTTGTTGTTTGGCCATTTGCTCTTGCATCTGAGCCATTTGCCTCAGGAAGGTCTCCCACTGTTCATCCCTATCTACCATCTTCTTACCTCTCTACCTCCTATTCCAGAAGACTCAACTATTGCCTTCTTTCTTTCCCTTTCAATTGCTCATTGATCTTTTTGGCTTGCTTGCACAAAATACCCTCAGGCTAGCAGGGTCTGAGGCTTTGATACCACTGTAAGGTGCTGAGTCAGAAAGAACACATAATTGCTAATAGAGTAAAGATTTATGCAATAATTACAATGATTGAGACTCAATTTCATTCGCAAACACAGACTTGCTGCACAGATAGACTTATGCAATAAAATGGAGCAGTAATTAAGCTTTTGTCAATCGAAGTATCAATCTTAGTTCAATCAAAGAAAGCAGCGGTGAAATCAACAATACACTGGTTTGTAGAATACATGTCAATTTTCATACACAGATCCAAAATCAACAATCACCAATGAATTCACAGAAGTAACAATAGGAGATTTAGTCCATTAACGAACAATGAAAACATTCAATGCACAACAACAATAAGATATCAATAATTAACCTTCAACAATACCATCATTCAAAACCACATGAGCAGTTATCCAATATAGTAATGTTCAATCCAAAATGGCACTCGGGAGATGTTGGATCGGATGAGTATCAATAGAGAAATATACCATATAAACACAACATTGTACGCCCCCAAGTCTACACAGATCGCACCGGTTACAATGTCGTTTAATAGTGGCCAGGTGAACATACAACTGTAAGGTACTCACTAGGCTATCAAAGCATAAATAGAGTCCTGTGAAGCACATACGATGGGGGCCCAGAGGGGCGATAAATCGATTAGCACCGGTGCTAGGGACCCCTCCTTTTAATGGTTTTCGATTGCTTTCTAGATTCCACTTGTGATTGCCAGTTGCCTCCAAAGGTATGATCAACGATGATATGGCGTAGCAATCGACTATGTTAAACACTCAGCCTGCTCGTGACTCCTCCACGGGAAGGATATTATGATGTGTGCCGTTCCTTATGATCCGACTTGGCCAAGTGGTATACTCTTGCGTAAGTCTCAATCTCCCGTTTTGAGCTGTGTGAGGTCGTTTGTGGGTACTCGGCCAATGGACGCTCCAGATGGTGTGAGCTCTGATAATCAATGCCTATCCTGCTCAATCCGATCTTCCCACCTGTAATTTGCGAGAGTCTATATTAGCAATTTGTATGGAAGTGGAGAGAGGACCAAACAAGCAAAACTTAGGTGAGGTTTTCGTCCCACCTGGCCTAGTGCAGCGGAGGTTTTTGTCTCCAATGCCACTAAAGAGATGCTTGTCCGATTCATGATTCCTCCAAAGTGGAATCGAACCCATATAAATATGAAGTAATGGCACCGACCAAAGAGATCGGCCAGAGCAATCTCAAATTTAAATATTATTTCCAATAACTTAAATTTTATATTATTTATTATTATTATTAAATTCAGAGGGAGTGTTAAAAAACACTATTTTTCCGCCTTGATTTGAAATAGGGCCTCATCAATAAGCAGGGACATGACATCATCTTAGATGTCGACCAACATAAATATTGTATTTTAGAATTGGTCCCTAATTTGTCGCTCATTAGTGCCTGGTAGTGTAAAATGCTGATCAGTTCTAGTGAGAAATTTGTGCTTTAATGGTTATACTAGAATGCAGGAAAGACATCCCTGTAGTGCAAGCTAACAGAAATCCCTTAGCAAAACAAAAGCAGTTGAGCACCATGGTGGAGAATTACAAGTATATATTTTGGTTACCTATTGGAGTAGTGAAGTAAAGCAATCATGCTATTGATTTGATTCCAGGGTCACCTCTTTTTAATGTTTCTCTATACCACCTTTCATTTGAAAAGAATGAAGGGATCAAGCAGCAGATTCATAAATTTGTGAAAAGGAACAGATCAAGTCTAGCTCTTTGCCTTATGACAGATAAATTGTGCTTGTACAGAATTGCTAGTCTCTTTGTAGGATTCAGGATCTTTTGGACCAGCTCCATGGTGCAAAATACTTTGCTTAGCTTGTTTTTAATTCAGGGTACCATCTAATTCTTGTTGAACCTTAAAGCACTTTAATGACAGCGTTCACAGCCAAGGAGGGTTAGTTTGAATGGTTCGCAATGCCCTTCAGTTTAACTACGGCATCCATGTCATTGATGTGTGTGATGAATGATATTCTTCATCCATTTACAACTTCATTTGTTTAAAGACATTAAATTTCCACAGTCCATTTTATTGTATCTGAAAGCTTTTGGATTTGACTGCATGGGTATTTTTCCGTCAACATTTTGGATTATTATTTATCCTGATGATGGATCATAGAGTATGATCCGAAATGTTGATGTAAAAATGCCCATGCAGTCAAATCCAGAAGCTTTCAGATACAATTTCATTTGTTGTCTATCTTGATGATATTCTTATTTTCAGTCATTCATGGGAGGGATGTTTGTGCCATATTCAATAGATGTTTCAACACTTTTTAGCAGCAAAAATTGTGTGCCAACATGGACAAATGTTCTTTTTCCATGCAAGAAATACAATATGCTGGGTATATCACTGACACACATGGTGTACATGTGGATTCTGATACAATTTGTGACATACATGAATGGTCTACACTAAAAACCCTTACTGAGCTTCACAGGTTTCTGTGTTTGGCAAATTTCTATAGGAAGTTTGTTTTAGTTTTGTCTTAAATAATATGATCTTTGCATCAATTTACTGAAGGTGGCACTGAAATAACTTTTACTTATATAGATGCTCAACAAAAAATAATTTGAGGATTTGAAATGCAGATTGTGTCCTGCATCTGGTCTTGTATTACTTGATCTCCAGTGGCCATTTGAGATCGAGACTGATGCATTTGAACATTTCCTTGGAGCAATACTCAATTTGTTAGTACTTGCTACGGTGAAACATTGACTGGTCCATTGAGAAAGTATCTCACCTTTGGGAAAAGCTTTATGATATTTTTCATTACATATTGAGAAAAGAGACCATCATCCGTAGGGATCACAAACTGTAATAGTTCCAATCTAGGTGTGGCATAAAAAATGGTCTTCATATCTTCAACACTTCCACTCAAACATGAAGCACAAGAGAGGAATTGCCAATCTAGTTGTAGATCATTTGAGCAGATCCTAGGTCCAAGCTGTAGTCTATGTGCTTGATACATGTGGACTCAAATCTTAGACTTGGCTAGAATTGCACTAGTCTGATTCAGACTCTGCATAAATCTTTCAGGCATTACGTAGAAGTAAGACTATTGCTGATTACTATTGGCATTGAACTCTTGTACCATTTGGGACAATTGTGTGTATGACATGAGGCTAAGTGCCCCAAGCTATTGTGGGAGACATTCAACAAAGTTGTAGGTGAGAAAAGATTCCTTTATTAGTGAAGAAATATTTCTTTTGGCCACATTTCAGATCTAATGTTGTGAAAGGTATAAAATCCTATATTGTTAGTGACATAGCCAAGCCATCTAACAAGAAGCAAGGAATGCACTCTTTTGTTGGTACTGAGCAAGCCTTGGGCATCGATTTCCATGGAATTCTTCTTAGGTTTACCTACTATTGAGCATGGTAATAATTGTGTCTATGTCATAGTTGATTGATTTTCAAAGACAACAATTCTCATGCCTTCCAATAATTAATCTCAGCACTAGAAACTATACAGTTGTATTCTTAGAATGTATGGATTTACTTTTGGTTACCAACTACAATCATATCTGATTGGGATACAAGATTCTTGATCCATTTTTGGAAATTTCTTTGGTCAATGATGAACACTAAGCTAACCTAACTTATTCTAGCTTCATATTAATGGAAAAATAAAAATGGTAAATAGGATGCTCATGCATCTTCTTTGAATTTATGAGTTCAGGAAGCATAACACTTGGGATGAAAGCCTATCTTTCATTCAGCATAGCTACAATAGAAATTTGCACAACTTTACTCAGCATAGGCCTTCCCTTTTCTGGTTTGCTTGTGTTTACAACCTTTGGCACCCATAATTGTAGCTTACCCTTTGCCATCATCTACAACAGTGACTCCTTTAGTGCAAAATGTTTGGAAAAGCTTCTAAATTCATGGAGTATGGAGTACATTTAGCATATTCAACAGTAGGTGCAAACAAATTCTGTAGAAGTTAAGTGCCAGATATAAGAAGCCCCATGATCAGCAGTGGGTGCCACACACGATTTAGAGTGGTACTCCAAGACTTTTCTTCATTGGTATGGCCCAGGCCCCATACACATAAAGCATGGCTTCATTTGCATAAGAAAAGACTTATAGGATCTTATTGAAAGATTCATCGTCCTTGATATGGACCATACATCATCACTAAGAAAGTTGGAGATAATGCTTTCAAGTTGAATCTTTGAGCTTATCTTGGTTTGTATCAAGTTCTCAATGCTAAACCATTGGAGCTTTACTGCCCACCTTTGTGGGACACACCAGATGTTGTAGAACTTAAGTTAGCTGGGATCAATTTTGATTGCAATATTCCAGTTGAAATGGATGAAGTAATTGATGCTAGGGTCAAATATGGCAAAAATTAAGGGATTCCTTGTTAAGTATCTTCCCTAGGAAAAATGGTTTACAAAAGCTCAATTTGCAAACAACTTTCCACATCTTCTGCAACTTGCTGCAATGGGGGCCATTGCCTTTCAAGGGCTACTGTTCTTGGAGGATCTGTGAATTCAGTTGACTTGAGGTGCAATTGCATTACTTTGTGTCTAATTTTGTCTTCACCATGAACTTCGGGACCCTCCTAAAACATGTGGATGTACTACAAAGTCGTAATTATAGTTCACTCATTCGGCACAACTTTGACAGTGTCAGCCTTGCTCTGCAATGTTTCTAGACAACAACAAAACAGAGGATATGAGTTGATGGAAGGTGATCCATTGTGTTTCTAGTAATTTGCCAAGACGTCCCTTATTATTCCATTCTTGTATATTAATATACAATGACTTTTCTTTGAAGTTAGTAAATAGACAGGTCGCTAGATGCAACAGTAAGCATCTTGTGGCATACTTCTGATCTCTCAGTTTTTGATAGAACTCTTGCATAATGCAGTCAATTTATAGATATAATATGGTGTCTTCTCTCTCTTAAATCTTTCTTTGGTCAATCCATAGACAAGTCACAAGATACTACCGTAAGCATCTTGTGACATACTTCTGATCTAAGTTACCGGTTAGGTTTTGGGTTCGGGTTCGGGTTTGAGGATCCGGTTCGCCGGTTTGGGAATTTTTTTTTGGGGGGTTGGGTTTGTTAATAGAAAAACATAAAAATCAGAAATATATACATATTTGCAGCAGTAATTAAGTTCAGAATACACCAACATATTAATAGTCAAATAACATTGCAAAAATACACCACCACTTTCATAGTCAAATATTAAAATATTAGTGATACTCAAATGTCATGATATAGAATTATAAATTAAAGTTCAAACATAAAAATGTCAAGTGTTTACAATCAGCCATTATTGATCATTGATCAATCTGAAAAGTGTGAAAATTTCTCTGTGTGGAAGGCAAACAAGAAAACAGTGTTACATAATTATTTACATTGTGAAAGTGCCAGAACCTTTTTCTTGCAGATTGTAGAAGAATCTGAGAGTTTTTTTGGGTGTCCTCGCCTTGGAAGTTTGGAACAGAACTCTCCTGAGCCATGAATGATTGACCAGGAACTGTGAGAAAGAAATAAGATAAATCATGCAACTTGTTGCAATTTCTTTCCTTGGGAAAAAAGGGTAAAGTTTGCTTTTCAGGGAGAATCTCCTTTAGAGTTTGAACGCATTGATAATTTTCAAGATAGACTTAGCTAAATGTGTCATCTAGGTTTGAAGCTTTTAGGTGAAATGTTTGCTTCTTAAAATTTTGTTCAAAATTCAAGATGCAGGCTCTCCTCCCTTAGGGAAGAGAAGGCCTATCAAACCTAACACTCTTATGCAACACTTCTTAAGTTCTTGTTGATGCAGTATTAGATGTGAAGTTTCAAAATAGGCATGGGTATATAAACTCTCATCTCAGGACTATCATTGCATCAAATTAAGAATTTTCAATCCTTTATAGTCTAGACAAGAGAAGTATGGAGTAGTGTTCCAATGCTAAAGTCTTATTGTGAATCTCTTTGCTATCAGTGGTTCGAAAATGAGGAATTCGTCTTCTGCACTAAATGAAAAATATTCACAATATGTGCTAGGAAGGAATAAGTCCATAAGATCGAGTATGCAAGAACTGAGAATTGCAAAATTGGCTTAGGTCAAAAACTAGGAAGCTTTGACTTCCACACAGAAATTTTCGCACTTTTCGAACCCACAGTCAGGGTTTCAAACCCTGATCGAACCCACAGTCAAAAAACCTAACTCTGGATGAATTTGCTTCGAATCAGGCCCAAATCTCTAACCAAGATCAAACCCGGGAGCAAATCTGGGTGAACCGGTAACTTAGCTTCTGATCCCTCAGATTTTTATATAACTTTTGCATAATGCAGTCTTATAATTTATAGATATCATGAATAGTAATTTGCACTCATTCTAGCATTCGCTCCCATTCCTAGAACTTTGAATATGTTTGTGTTGAACCTTGGGCACCCTTGGTCCTAGGAACAACTATGTGACCTTTGGCTTATCCATTGTTCAATGGTTTGTTGCTTGTGCTTTCCACTTTGGGTGAAGATAGAATTCTCCCATGGTCAACAGTTGGGCTTCAGTATATTTTCAAATTTATAGCTACAAAAACATGTCATTAGTAGTTTCTATACAATCAAAACCACCTATTGTAAACTGAGGTCACATTTGATAATTGATGTCCAAGCATTTGTACCTTATTTGGGTTAAATAACCCTCATTTTCCACAAATAAATGTTGAACATCTTGAGTAGCTAGATGAGATTGAAAAAATAATTAAGGTATAGAAAAAGACTAGCACACTGAGGAAAACATTTTGTTAAGAATGGGACAACAGAAAGTGCAAGCAAAAATCTTGTTCGTTTGCTATAAGTATGGTTTCCTGAGATTACAAAAACTTGATATTCTAAATTCTCAGGCTAATGCAAAGCTTTACGGAAGCTGGGAAATTCAGAGATATTTTTAGACATTGACACACCTCCATTTCCATGAATGCATAATTGAAAGCCTTAATGGAGGCATAACGAGACATACTTTGATGGAAGCAAGATGGGACATAGCTTAAGAATTGTGTATTTAGTTATTGTATGAAATCCACCTTTCTTTTCATTTCCCTTCTATGCTTACTCTTCCCTCTATCCTGGGATAAGCCATCCTGAATAATGTGTGATTGAGCATTTGATTGGGTGGGTATTTTAGGTTGATTTTGTTTAAGGGTTTAACTATTTATCTTTTAAGATCAATTTAAACCTTTCTGAAGTTAATTTTAAGTTCTTTGCTGTTATGTGAATTTGCTGGTTAATGGTTGATTGCGAGCACCATATGAAAAGAAACTGCTTATTTTGTAATGAAAGCCGAATACAATAACACGAGGTTGCTTTCAGCCAATTTTATCACTGAAAGGATAAGCTCAGGACTTGTTCAGTTGATTTTTTTTCTAAACTCCTTCATTGATTATGAATCATGATATATGGAATTTAGCATAGTTGTATAATGTTCTTTTTCTTTTCATGCTTAACAAATGCGAATCATCTACTTAGCCTGAATCATTGTTTTTAACGAATTTTTATTCAGTCTGACATGTGATACAAATGAGAGTCTTAATTAGGGGCAGGAACATGCTTGGCTTGCAGCATGGGATAGTTTGCATGAAATTCTAGTTTATTGTCTCTTTATGTATTGTCTACTGGCTTACAATTTTGCAGGAAATGATATTCAATGAAAAACCTCTTGACATCTGATTCTTTGGGCACTTTTTAAGGCCTTCTAAAGTAAATTTCCCTATTCAAATGTACATGCATTATACAATGACGCTGGGATGTTATCAAGCTGTGGCAGGATGCGTTCCAAGTTATTCTTTTATAACCAATGGAAGTTTATGTGATGGCTAAGGCGGCAAGACATTTTTCTTGTTGCAACTACTATGTGACAGGTTCCAGTTTCCTCACCAGAAACTCAGTCTCCTTTGTCCGTAAGTGCATACAAGTTAATGGATGAGTCGAGATTAGTCTATATGTTGTAATTAGAAAGATCATATTGATCTTGAATGATTCCTGTGTAATGTAAAATAATGTTCTTGCAATTCGGATTTTCTATCTGCTATGCATGTTGTTTTATGAATATGTGCTGGTATTATAAGTTTTTTAACTGCATCTTTGCTTTGGGGAATGAGAACATAAAAAAAAAAAAATTTAAACAGGGAATTTTTTAACATAATACAAGCTATCCAAATACATGTAATTTCCAAACAGTCTGTGCTGATAAAGCTGATCACATTAGACCATATTTGAGTAGAAACTTCATTTTATCCATGCTCTTCATAATGAGCATAAAACAAGTACAAGACTATAAGAGACATTAGATTTCCACAGTCCATGTTCAATGAGAGTTTTTTTCTGGATTATACTGTGTACAAGACTCCAAATCACAACACTACTGCAGACCCTTGACTATTGTTCTTGAAGCATAAAAACAACTAATTCATGCTTCCATTAAATCCAAAGAGGGAGTGAATGAAGCATTATTGTTCTTACTGTTGAAGAAGCGTTTGGAAGAATGCTTTACTTTTAACTAAGTGGTCCAAAAAGCGTATCTAATCAGAAAACCCTTGCGCAGAAATGCAAGCCCGATTATCTGTTTTCATTGTAAGAAAATTGCCTCCTCCTCAGGTGGTTTCAACAAATTTTACGAAAGAAAAACGTCTCCCCCCATTTAGCGTGGCAATTTGTAAGTTTTTATAGCAAGGTTGAACTTTAGTTCGCTGAAGTAAGTTATAATTTTGAAGATAGGAAATGCAAATTAAATTTCAATTATCTTGCTTGATTGAATGTACACTGCAATACTCCTCCGTTCTAATACTTTCAAAATTGATAATTAATTTAAAATAGATAATTATTAAATAAATCAAAAATATTGAAATAATATCTTGATAATCTAAAAATATTTATTTATTTAATGAAAATAATAATTAATTTTTGAAATGATAAATTTAAAATTGAATATAGATAATTATTAAAATAAATTAAAAATATTGAAATAATATCTTGATAATCTAAAAATAAAATAACATAAAATAAAGGATACCTATTTTTAGGATTTAAATGAAATTTTTTTATTTATTTAATGAAAATAATAATTAATTTTTGAAATGATTTATGATAATTTGAAATTTGAATATAGATAATTATTAAATAAATTAAAAATATCTAAATAATATCTTGAACTCAAAAAAGACTTTAATGCAGCTCAAGTTTTTGAAGATGGCTCTGCTGGAAGGGAGGAGGAAGAGCAGCTATTTATGTCTGATAATTTTGTTTGTATAATGAATATAAATCTGAATTTGAAAAGAAAATCAGCAAGGCAGCGAAATGTATATAGGCTGAACTTGTATTTCTTTTACTGTACATGCATTGAACAACTACAGTAAGCCATAAGTTATATTGTATCTGTTAAACGCTCTATTATTAATACAAAAATAATATCTTGATAATCTAAAAATATTTATTTATTTAATGAAAATAATAATTAATTTTTGAAATGATAAATTATTAAATAATGATAATTTGAAATTGAATATAGATAATTACTAAAATAAATTAAAAATATTGAAATAATATCTTGATAATCTAAAAATAAAATAACATAAAATAAAGGATGCCTATTTTTAGGATTTAAATGAAAGTACGTTAGATGTTTATATGAAAATGTTGGAAAAACTAAATTAAATAATTTAGTCAAATTTAATTTATTTTTTTCTAAAGTGTTCTATTTCTTAAAGAATGTTTTTGAATTATCTTAAAAATATTTTAGAAATTAAATATTAAAAAATAAAATAAAATATATTTTTTCTTTTATATTTTCTATTTTAAATGATTTAAAGATTTAAAACAAAGTTCTAAAATAAAAATTAATCAAAAGAAGATATTGAGTAAAAATTATAAATAGAAGAGAAAACAAAGAGAAATATTAAAGGGGATTAATTTTAAAATATTTATTTATTTTATGAAACCAATAATTAATTTTTTTAAATTAAATAGATTATTATTTAAATAAATTGAAATAATATTTTGATAATTTAAAAATAAAATAAAATAAAAGATAAAAAGTTTTTTTAAAAGATTTAAATGTGAGAATTTAAAAAATAAAAATTGAGGAGAAAAATAAACGAGATATATATTTCATAGTGTTAAAATTATCTTTGAATAAATTTATTATTTATTATTTTTGTTTATTTTATTTAAAAAAATATAGTAAAAAAATAATAATAATAGAAGTTTGCAAGAAGAGGAAGAATCAAGAACAAAAGAGGAATCAAGATTAGCCTAAAAAAATATAAATAATATATATTTTTTAATAGAGCTAAATTTAAATAGAAATGGTTTCCATCTAAATCAATATAAGAAATCAGGAAAACAATCATCAAAGCACATAACACATGAACACCATATTTTAATGTGGAAAACACAAAAAAAGAAAAACCATGGTGAGGATTAGCTCACAATAAATTATAACCGGTCATAACATATTACAAAAAGACTCACTTTCTCGTAGACTCACTACCCACAAAATAAGAAAGATAGAAAAGTGAGGTGGCTCATTTCCAAGATTTGAATTGCTACAAATGCATCTACAATATGCAAGAAATACAGTTCCACTGGAGCTTAAAATACTAAATCAACACACTTCATATTGCACTGCTTCCACACTTTTTTTCTGCTTTACATTCACATGCTCTGCTTAGGAATTTGCATCACACTATTTTCACAATATCTATCACATCTCTACAATATCAAAATGAACTCACATTTATATGCATTACATCCACAAACACCTACAACATCAATTAGGTCGGCTTAATTAGATGAACCATGTAGAACAATAACTTGTCAACTCAAGATTAAAACAAAACATGCTCCACGCCTTAATTCAAAACTTGCAACGCATCCAAATAGGTCACCATGGACCTATAATAGCTTCCAAATAACCGATCAACACTTCTTTTTAACTCTGCACAAACCCAAACATATTAGGTTGGTACCACAAGTGAAATGACACCAAAATACACCAACTATTTATCCACAAATTGACACAGACCTCCAAAAAACATGCCACTTGGACTACACACCCTTCTGACACCTATAAACACTCCCTTAAGACCACATCACCAAATATTCTTTTGCAGTGGAATGTAGACCATTCCAAATAGGTACTCTATATTGGTAACACTATTATTGCCAGACCTGATACACTGCCAACCATAACTTTTGCACCGGAGGACATAAAGACATGAAACTCTGGATTTAAGCACCTCAAACACGTACCAAAATTTATTTAGAACCATAGACAAAAATACCTCAAGGCGAACCAATGCAGACCAAAAAACCTGATGCTCTATACACTAAAAACTTCATTATGGACTTAGTCAAATATTCAACATATTTGTTTTGCACTAGATAAAAACTTTGCACCTCTATGTTGGATTACCATCTCCATGTTCACTCATTCTTCACCAACCAACTGTACCTCAATGCAAACTTCCAATGTAGACTTCCATTCAAACCACAATGTTGACATCAATGACAACACTGTGTAAGCTCATGCTCATGTTGCCAGCAACCATACCAATGACAATCTCATCAAACTTCCAGCACTATCAATCTAAATTAAGGTGGTTCAACAACACCTCAAGTGGCCCTTGCTTGAGTTGTTGTGTTGCACAAGATCTCTTTAATCACCCAACTAGGAAAAAACATGCTATCAAAGTATTTCTTCTTTATTGCATTCTAAACATACACAAAATTGTTTAAACAAAATCTAACAAGATATCTTAGAAAACCTTATTTAATCTAACACACATAAGATCTAGATCTCCTCCTCGAAAAGGTATCCCACTATATAGGATACACAGGGGAGTCCAATTATTTGTGATCTAAAAACAAACTGAAAACAATCAACTCTTCCTTGAGAATAAGAAGAGGGCCAAGTTTTTAAAACAAAAAATAATAACTACCATAACAAGAGTATATAAATCAAACAAGGACTCTATACTTAACAAGATTAACCGTTATAATAGGAAGAGTGCCTAGGTAGAGTAGTTTTTGTTATAATTCATAGTTATATTGGGAATAAACTTCTTCTCTTGCTTGTCTTATTAAAAGACAAGAGTAATGCTCAATTATCCATGATCTGATCCTTAAATGATTGCCCCCATCTTCTTCTGAAAGTGATTGCACTATAGTAGATTGACTCCTTTGCATCGATTTGTAATCCTTATGCTACAGATTGAGAAGCTTGTTGTTGCGGGTTAACATGTTTCTTGCTACAAATGTTAGTCTTTATTTTTCAAGGAATTTCCATTGTTAACAACCATAATTAAACATAGAATCCTACTAAACTTCATGGACATTCATAACTCATACATGCACATATTAATATAACATGTTTCAATTTCAAATGATTTAAAATACTTAAAGTTATATGAAAGGTTTGATAATGTCTCAAAGTTTAACAAAAAATAAAGATAAATATGAAATTGCAATGTGAAACTAGTCAATTCTATGGATCATCACCTTCCATATTTCCCATATCAAAATAGAAGATGCGGATAGCTAAATTCTTGCAAAAACTACACCTTCGTACAGTCTTGATCATGCCATGAACATCAATTTTATGTTTGTTGATAGTGGGCACTAACAATCTAAAATATTCATCATTTTTTTCTAACAGGAATCTGCAACTTCAAAAATCAAAAGAAGATGATCTACCTCCTCTTCTTTCTTGCACATTACACATCTATGGGGATCAATGAAACCTATCTTACTTAACCTGTCACCAGTCAAAATGTGCATTTGTAGAGCAACCCAAGAAAATACCCTAGATTTTGGAAGGCACTTGTTGGTCCATATTAATTGAGTTGGTCAGTCTTCCCTTGCCTTTATAGCCTCTTTTAACTTGTATCTAATTGGAAAAATATAGAACCATGACTTGGAACCACACCACTTGATCTCATCCTCACTTGGTGACATCGCTATTTTTCTTTCAGATAGAATATCTCGAAGCAAAGACTTATGGTGAGTAGGAGCTTGAGCATTTTCGAAGGATTTCCTCTTCCAACCCTCTCGCCCTTCTTCACATACTTGTTCCATACAATCTTTAATCTTATCTCCCTAAGTTTTTGACAAAATGGATACAATGTCTTCAAGGTTTCAATTTTCTTTCAATGCTTCATGACCATCTCATGAATCTGACCAGAAGCTTGATTTTTCACCATTTATCACGCACCATGTGATGTGTCTAGTGATCATGTCTTTGCGAGAGACTATGAAGTTCCATTTAGCAAAGCCATGTGGTGGGTTACTCATTATGAGGATCCTTGTAGGACACATGGAATCTAAGTATTTTGATTGCAATATTCTTTCCCACTTCTAATTTTTTTTTGGCGTAGATATTCCAAACTAGCTTCACCCTGAGGGCCAGATTCATCAATGCCATATTTCTCAGTCCTACACCCTCAGCCTTCGTGTTGCTGCAAATTTTTTCCATGCTATCAGTGTGAAATTCTGATCTATGCTTCCATTACAGAAAAATAATCTCATTAAATTTTCTATCCTATCTTTTATCTTTGGCATTTTGAGGCACAACATTGTGTAGGTTAATATTGTTGCAATTACTATTGTGAGTATTATTTGACTTGTTGAGGTACACCATCTTCCTTTCTATGATTCTTGCTACACTTCCCCCAACATATTTTCCCATAAACTTGCCTTGTTTTCTCCTACAAAGAGAGGTATTACTAGGAACTTCCTAGGTAAACCAACAAATTTTAGGCCATGTATCTTGGCAATATCTTTTTTCTCTTTTAGATTTGTGTTAAAGAAATAAATTTTTGATTTTTTCCAATTCACATATGCCCTACAATATTTTCCAAGAAACCCCTTTATTGTTCTTGCCTCCTTCCTTATAGATGAGTCAAATAGCATTGTGTCGTTTGTGAATTGTTGATGAGTTACTGCTTTTGTATTTAGTGCTATTTGTATCCCTTTCCAATCACCATTAGTACTTGCCTCTTTGATACACCTCCCCATAGCTTATGCTATTATTATGAATAAGAAGGGAGATAAAGGATCACCTTGCCTAATGCTGCTTGTGGTATGAAATAAACCATATGGAGTCTCATTCACCAACATAAAGAACGTTGGCATATTGGTGCAACAATTTACCCACTTGACCCAACCTTCCCCAAAACCAAAATTTTCCATTACTTCTAGAAGATTTTTTTTATCCACCTGATCGTATGCTTTTTGAATGTAAAATTTGATTCACATATTCCTTGCTTTCACTGTATTTATTGAATGGATGACTTCATGGGCCACAATTATCCCTTCTAGGATAGATCTCCTCAAAACAAACTCACTCTATTCTTCTAAGATGATGCTTTTCAAAGCCTCCTTTAATTTTCTTTCCATTACCTTTGTCATTATCCTATAGATAGTATTGCACAAGGAGATAGGTATGTGGTCGTGTAATGACTCAACTTTGGATTTTTTTTGGTATTAGTGCGATGAAGGTGTTATTGAGGTTTCCTAACATTGTGGTTTTCCTCTTGGATTCCTCTATTGCTTGAGTTAGCTTGTTGCCTATTATATGCTAAAATTCCTACAAGAATCTTGTTGGGAATCCATCCAGACCAGGATCTTTATCCTTCCCCAATTGAATAGTTTCCTTCCTTCACTTTCTATAACTTCTCTATATAAACTTCAGTTTTTACTTGCTATTATTAAATTTGGAATGCACTTCAATATTTCTCCCCTTTTTCGATGATGTCTCTATTGGTGCTTTATTCAAAAGTTTTTGGAAATTTTTTACTGCTTCCTCACTTATCTCCTTCTCTATTTGAAGTTTAATACCTTTGAGCTTATAATCTCTGTGATTTTGTTCCTGCTTCTGTTGGACTTAGTGAACATATGGAAGAGCTTGGTATTTTTGTCCCTTCTTTTAGCCACGTTTCTCTAGATTTCTACCTCCAAAATGTTTCTTCCCTTTCCAAAACTTCAGAGTATTATTGTGTTAATTTCTTCTCTTTCTCAAACTCTTCTTCTTTCATACCATTTTTTATCAACTATTAATTAACTATTTGTATTTATTTCTCCAACCGAGATTTCTCTTCAAAAATGTTTTTGAAGTGGGTTCAATTCCATTCTTTTAGTTTTTTAACAAATCTAAGTTTCTTTGAAAGCCTATACATTTTGGAGCCACCATTTCCTTGTTTGGTCCTCCACCTCTCAACAATTTTATTTTCCAAGGATTTATCTGTCGACCACATGTTCTAAAATTTGAAAGGACATCTTAATGGGGGGTTGTTTGGGTGAAAATTTAGTAGTACCAGGTAATGGTTCGACCTTGTCATTGCAAGAATTATTGCCTCATACATTGTAGGGGCCATCTTCCAGCGCTCCACTAGTAAGAATATGCCAATTCTGTCTACAATTGATGAAAATGCTTTCCTTCTATTTATCCATGTGAAAGTTTAATTTTTTTTCATGATGTCTTTTAACCCACTTTCATTTACAAAGCTTTGAAAATGCATCTGGACCTAGGAAATCATATATGAGCCTCCTTTTTCTTTGAGTTATTCAAGGTTGCAATAAAGTCTCTTAACATTATAACCTTCTTCTCTGAAAGTGTGTGGACAAGATCTGCTAATTGGACCCACAAATCCCTTTTAGCCTTCGTTTGAGTTGTTCCATAAACATTAATCATATAACTCTCCTCTGCTAACCGTTGATTTTTCACACTTACCACTTGCCAATAGGCACTTGATGATAGTGGCTCTACTGATACCTTCCTTGGGTTCTATATGATCATCAATCCTCCTGATGCACCTTAAGCAGGCTCAAAAACACCCTCCCATTGTCTCCATTTAGCCATTAAAATAGTTGTTGCATGTTGTGATAGTTTTGTCTCCTGAAATAAAATTATGTCAATATTTTCTTGATCAATTTGGTGCTTGATCATGCACCTTTTGTTAGGGGCATTGATGCCCCCCAAAATTCCATGTTATGGACTTCATGGTGGTTCAAGAAGTGTGATACCCTTTCCTGGCTGAAGTTTCACTTGTCCTTTAGAATTTTTAGTAATTTATAACCTTTCCTTGATCATATTCTTGTCCCTTTATCCCTTTTCCCATAATCTATGTTTATTTTTGATTGGGAGTGCTCAATTATTCTTTCCTCAAGTATGTCCACCTATGCTTTGAATTCATTGTCTATGTCTAGGTCTGACTCCGCCTCTTCTCTATCTGTAGATTCCAATATTTCCATATTCATCTATTGTGGGTCTTCATCTCCTTCCTCCATTAGACCAAATCCTTTATCAAGAAGTTTTGCTAATTAAATATCCCTTTCTTCTCATTTCACCTGTGAGCTATCATTCTCCCCTTCTTCAAATCCATATTGCAACCCATACTCATCCTTCTTATTCTACTGTTCACTATTTTCCCCATATTCCCTAAAGCCTATGAAAATCTGTACCCTTGATTCTAGATTTTCACAATCTAGCTAGAAAACTCCATTACTTATTATCTTTTCTCCTTCACTACATTTATTTTTTCTTTTGGTTTCTTTTTCCCTTTTTAACTCAATGACCTTTTTGTTGCACTCTATCTCCACTTCCTCAACCCTTTCATTTGAATATGGGGTTGTTTCATTTACTGGTGACTCTTTCCTTGTGCATTCTTCACTTGTGTGTCTTTTTGTTCGATACTTATTGAAAATAATCAATTGGTCTTCCCTCTCTATTTTTTGTTGCCATATTCCATAGTTTGATCTGATTTCTATCTCATCTGACAAGGTGGGGATGGTTTTTTTATGCATAGCCTTGGATACATTCCAAAATTTATGTCTTCCATATTTTCATTTGATCACACAAGCACTCCCAACATGTATCCTTCATCTTTTAAGGTTTAAGTGTTCCAATATTATGAGGGCAGATTATATAATCTTATCCATAGTGGGATATCCTCAACCAATTATTTTATAGGCTCAAAGTTTGGATCCCAATATTTTATGTAAAATCCAATGGCATCAATTGAATACAGTTCCTCATTCAAGATCTTCCATTTTATTATCCCTATCAAGCATTCTACTAAGTAGAAACCATTTGGGAGTGATTTAAGGTTTACATCCCTCCCCCATTTTTTATCGCACCAACAGCTCAACTTTCTCATTGTTGGCCATTCTCCTCCCCATTTGAAGAAGGCCACTTCATTCTCTCTATTGTCTTTTCTAGAGTATCATTTTCTATAAGAGTTAGGTTTAAGAGGGATTCTTTTCACACTTGACGCTAGCCGTTCCCCTTGCCCGAACATTCCCCATTTTTCAGGTCTCTTTACATTGTGAATTGATTCTTTTGATCTTGAGTTCCATCTTCTCCAGCTTCTATTTGAGCCCAGTCGCGGGCCTAACATCCTCATCCTATCTATGTTTCCTTGTTGATGTCATTCATTAGAACAATTACTCGATCGATCATTTGAAGCAATCCCCATTTCCTTTCTATTTCCACCTCATATCTCTATGCCTTTGGCTATATTTCTCTATTATCCTGGTTCCACTTCCCCCAAAAATGAAATTACTAGGATCCGTTAGATCTGCTTACCCAGGGCACTTTGCTACCACCACCAAAGGCTCTAGGCTCGTTCATGTATACGATTGACTGCTTTGTTTTGTCCCATCTCTTCCATTCATTGTCTTTCTTATTACAATTTCCAAATTGAAACCCTCCTCCTCTTTGTAATTGGTAACCCACGCCTTCGTGTGCCTGAACTCACCAATCCCCGTTTCCTCCCTTCTCCTCTTGTGTTTGCTTTTCACACTCATCTTGGATTGCTCCCCTCCTCTGCTCCTCCAATGACCATTCCAAATCCGCTTGATCTAACCATGTGCCTACTCTCTCTGCCATTTTTCTGAATCAGATCTCTAAAATTCTTGATTATGGGATATATATATATAAAAAGATAGTAAGAATAATATTTGGGAAAATTTATTAGTAAAATGATATTATTTTGGATTGAGTTTAAATAATCTAGTATAGATTTAATTAGTTAGGTTAATGAAAAATACCATTAAATATGTATATTAAATCTTAAGTTTGACATCCTTTAGAGCCTTCTAATAATCACTTGGTGTGGGAATGCCAACGCCCAACCACATAGCTAACAAAGCTTCATCCAAATTATCGAGAAAAATCTTTGAAACTAATGCTTGTGTCAACACCTTAATCACCTCCTTCCCTTTGCCAAGATCTAAAAGAGAAGCCACAAAATGGGAAGAAATGTTTGATTTCACTCTATAACAATTATCCAACATCAAAATTTTGTCCCTTAACACCCATTTCACCGCCAAGATAATGAGCTCATGCTAGGTTTTGAAAACCACCTTAAGTCTTTCATCTATTATCTCTCCAAGGAAAGCCATTTGGTAATGAGAGGAGATCAGATGAATAGGAGTGTCCATTTCCAAATCCCTGGCTTTGCAAATATTCAAAGTGAAAAATATTTCTCAAAATTTGCTTTAATAAGCAAAAAGCTTCAGTTCACATGTGAAAGCAAAGGCCTCAGGTGTGAGAAAATGACAATATTCTTTTTCTTACACTCACCACCTTATACAGAATCTTCAAAAATTATCAAAAATATAATTACCATGCACTCAAATCATCATGACATGTTTTTAATGTATGCTTCTTTCACACCACCACTTGCATGATTTACAAGAGCATCAACCACTTCATTGACCTCACAATATACATTATTAGTAGTGAACTCCTCAGATGTGACAACAATCGCCTAGCCTCTGAGAACATAACATCTAGTTTCCAACTTTGGATAAATTCTATTCTAATGGTGTTTATAACTAAATTCAAGAGTCCCCTTCAATTTCCAATTTGGAAATATTAAGTTTTGTACCTAGTTGTAGACCTAGGATTAAAGCTTGTATTTTAGCTTCATTGTTTGTCACCTTCAATAAATGTCTCATAGCTCTACCAATAATATGACCATTCCAATCTCTGATGATGTATCCAACACCAAACACTCTTGGGTTTCCCCATGCAACACCATCAAAGTTTAACTTATATCATCTAAACTATGGAGCTTTCCATTTAACTCCTTTCCTTTTGATATTCATCTCAACATCGCCATCCCCTTTAATGGGGGATCTCGAAGGCCATTCCATACCCTAGTCAACCTATTATCCCATTCAATGAATTTCTTTTTTGGGATGCTTGGTGAATGGCCCTAGTATTCACCACTTCAGATATCATTGCTTCAACCTTATTCAAAAAGAAGGTAAAGCATAGGATTTGTCTTGAAAAATTCTTTTGTTATGCTCATTCCAAACCTCTGAAATTAAAATTGATGAAAACTTGATCCATAAGCTAGAGAAAATAACATATCTATTGATGACAGGTCAAGCCTCAAAAAGTGTGAATATCATTCAAAAGCTCCCACACCCTTCCGAGCTTGGCACAAAGCCACTTCCGACATTCCTTTGTGGAATGACAACCCGAGAGTAAGTAATCCACATTTTCTTCCTATTGGTAGTGTAGTGTCAAAAAATTTCACCCTTAACAATCTCACACTATTTTTGTCCCCCTTAATTTATTGGACTTAATTAAGCACCTAATTTCCTAGATTATGCATTCCAAGGCCTAATTTTTACCATTTTCTAAAGGATTGCAAGCATTGAATAAATGCAACCAATTGTTATTTTTCCTCCGAAAATCAGTGTCCTAGAAATTTGGGCCAGGACCCATACACCTATGGGCGTATGGATCCTACTTCTTAGCTAGGACCAAAATTTTAATATGTTGTTGGCAGTATTTTAATATTCAAATTTCAAATTTCAAGTGTTGAATTTTGGAATCCAATTTTTAGGAAATTAGCACAATTACATATAAATACCTAGTTATTGCATCATTTAAAATCTAACAACTAGCAACACACACTATCTAGAAAATACTATTGTCAAGAGCATTCAAGAGCAAGTCAAAAGTAGTATTTTCAGAGTTTTATTGCATTAATTCAAGATCCAACATCATGTCAAAGTTTATGTGTGTTCATGTTGTCTTATGAAGGCTAACATTTTTGTAGGTCTCCAAAGCATTCAAGCATTCAAACAAGCAAGATACAAATCCTTGAGGAGATCATGTATATGACTTTAGTCCTTCAAGGAAGCCATTGAAGGGTGGTGAGTTGTAGCACTTTGTGATTTCATCATTCCTTCCTTTCGATTATTATTTCTATCATTTACATTGCCATTGTGGAAGTGGAAAAACTTACTCGAGGTTTGACTGAGGCAAGCCCCTATATGACACAACATTTCCCCCTCTTTGAATGTGCAAGTTATAGGTTTGAAGAGGATTGAAGAAAGATTGAAGCAAAATTGTCCATTGTTGCATTCAAAGCCCTAAAAGTTGTCAAGCCATGAAAAACTCACCTACAAAATTATTTGATGGCATTCCAAAAATTTTGCAAACGAGAATCAAAATCTTATATCCAACATTAGAGGACTACAAAAATAGTTTTAGGACCCCCTATCAGAGATCCATGCACCCCTAAGCGTCTGAGTCCCTCTTTGCATGCCAAATCTAACTTTTTATGATAGGTAGACAGTCTCCAACAACTCTCAGATCTTCTTGCCAATTATTGGTTCAATCTGTACATCCTCAAAATATTACATTTACCATATTTGCTCATATAGACTAATTAGGTTAATCATTACAAATCATTTCCAATCTATTTATAAGACTCAAAAGAAGGAGATCTAAGTTTGATTGGCTCACCTTCATAGTTGAATAGTCAATCTACTCACCTTATTGATCTCCCTCTTTAATGAAACTAAGAAAATAATTCACACATATAAATTCAATACTAGGTTCTATACATTTTGACCTAGGGTTCTATTTTTCTTTGTTTCATTTTGGTGAACCTGACATGTTAACTTAAACCATCTTTTGAATTGCTAGTATTTCAAACCCTAGATCTAGGTTTTGCATCATTTTGTCTTGCATCTCTCACTTAGGGTTTTATATTTGCATCATAGAAAGCATACAAATTTAAAAATATTGCATTAGGGTGTGTTTTAGTCATTTACATCAAATTTCTCATAATTGTCACTCTTTGCTTACATATTGTTATACATTTGCATTTCAAATATGTTGGAAAATTTTGGAAAAATATTCATTGTCAAACTTGTTTCTAGATAGAAACAGTAACCTTAAACAACAACTTAAACATTCAATTTCTCAGTTTTCAAACCCCCTATCAAGGACTCAAATGCCCCTAGGAAACTTTGTCCTTTAACATGTGCATCAATTTTTTTTTCCATGTAGTTGTTTGTCTTTGTTTGCTTAGTTTTCCTATACTTGTAGATCTCTATTTGGAATTCATAATTACATGTTTTGAGGTATTTTGCATATAGTTCATAAAGGTGAAAGAAGTTCATTTTTTGTGTTTCAAACTTGCATTCAAAAGTCATAATTTCCAAGTCTTTTCATCCTAGAATTAGTCAATTGTGGCATTTCAGATCTAAAATTTGTACTCAAATTTGTTTAAACATCTTCAACATTCTTGCATACTTGCATTTTGCATCAAATTTTCAATTTTTGGAAAATAATTTACTATTACAACTACTTGCAAGTAGAATCAAAACCCTTAAATAGTGTAATATATAGTCAAAATTTGAATCTCCAGAACCCCTAACCAGGGCTCAGACGCCCCTAGGTGATTTTGTTTGTTATCTAGGCATAAGTAAAGTTTTTGTGACAAAATACTCTTAGGAACCTCTGTTTGGAGTTGCTAGTTGAGTTTCCTTTACCTGCTAATTAATTGTTTGAACCTTACTGCAAAATATCATAGCATTATGGAGACATGTTTTGGTAAAATTTGGATGTCCTTGAAATCTTTGGTTGATGTTTCAAGTTGTGTGTTTTGTGATGATCCTAATGTTGATACCGACATTCAGGATACTTCATCTCCCAATGCATGTATTCTTGATAAAGATATCTTGGGTCAAGATGTTACACCCCATTGTGTTATTACTTATTTGCTTTTACCTAGATGTGTGAAAATACTTTAAATGTGTGTGTTTATGCTTTATGTATTTCAGAAATACAATAAATGAATATTTGATTCAAATGAAGTTATGAAATGATTTTGTTTATGAAATATATGATGCAAAAGGTTTTAACTAATTTAGGTAACTACGTTTTCTATGTACTAAGTTGGATGCAAGGATATATTAAATCCTCTAGAAGAGAGGCAAAGTATCACTTAGGAGAAGAGAATTGGTTGGGTAACTCCTAAATGAGTCTAACCAAGCTTTCACACACTCACTTCTAAGTATAGTCAAGTCTAGTCTTGATAGCCAGGAAAAGGTAAGTTACCTGAGTCTTGTTTTGAGGGGAAGTATGGTTTTGTTTGTGATCGTTCTTGATTTAGTCTAAGTGTTTGAGTTTTTTTCAATTTTGAGTTCTTAATGTGTTTACATTTGATCAATGTAATATATATTAAATGCATATATATGTATACATTTTGAGTTCTTAATGTGTTTACATTTGATCGATGTGATATATATTAAATGTATATATATGTATACATGTACATTTCTACGATGGACTCATGCACATGAGTAAATACGTACATGAGTATACATAGATAGACATATGCTTATGGATGGAATACCCATATGCATGGGAATGCCAAATGGACAAGTAAATATATATATACACATATATACTTCATGTATATATGTCAATCAATGTTGTTGAATTGTATGTGAGAAGGAAATGTTAAATAAATATACAATATAGATGTGTGTGTACATATATATATATATATATGTATTGATATATGTGTATGTATTGACATAATGGAAACGTCCATACAAGTGTATTAATACATATATAAATATACATATGTATATATCTTTACACATGTGTTTTATTGTTATTTGGAATGAATGAATATATGTATATGCATTCAAATATATCTAATGATGCATACTATAGTTGTGTAAGTTGATATATTTGTATATATATATGTATATACATATATATACACACATATATAATAACATGTAATGTTATATATATATATATATGTGTGTGTGTGTGTGTGTGTGTGTGTGTGTATAGATATGTTTATATATATGTATATTATATATCATATATATTATATAAATAAAAATGTTGACATCGCTATTTATATATTATAGATATTGATAGAATTGTATATTCTATAAGCACATGGAATGCATGGAACACATTTCATACATATTTTAAGTTAAGCACATAAGACTATATGCCAATGTTAAGAGATTAAACCTGTTGGTTATTAAAGTACACAACACTATAATATGTGTGCAAAAAATATAAGCCAAAGTTAATACATGGTATTAATTGATTCGACCCTGGAAGTATACCAATCTGCAACACATGAAATAAACTTTGACTTAGACTTGAAGATTAATGTAGACAAAAGGAATAGGAAACATGGTGTTTTGGTGGTGCCAAATCGAGGAAGCACGAACCAAGTAGAAGTCTTAACCAACAATACAAATTACAAATGTGAAGCGATGAGAATATATTGAATTTTTCAAATTAGGGAATTGGTCAAATAAGTCAATTTGTAGGAAACCATCACCTTGCATTACTATTGATCATTCTTGTTGTTCAATTGATTGGGGTGACTCATTCTTTTTTTGGGTATGTGTTTCTTGTACATTGTTTTTTGCTGCCACCTTTTGTTACTTTTGTTGAGTTAGGCTAAGATGTGTCAATTTTGTTACCTTGTTTCCAACCTTAAATTGTTGATATTTTTGTATATATAGAGGAGCCATTCACTTCATTTGGGACACATTCTTGCTATCTTAATTCTGATTTTCTAAGTGTTATTTTGTTGCAATATTAAATTGTGAGATCGAGAGGTTTCTAGTGAGAGTTTAGTGAGGTTTTTAGAGAGATTTATTTATGGGATTTGGTCAAGGGAAGGATTTGCAAACTGTTTGGTGGAGGCTTTGCTAGGAAACCTGATTCATCAATTGGAGCTATCTGATTATATGCATGCCAGCACTCTTCTTTAATTTTTTGGTTATGAGTGTTTGTTTATACCCATATAAGGGAAATATCTTAGCATACTATGTATGTAGGTGTGAGTGATTATGTGTTCAACTATAGACTATGTTAACTCATGCTTAAATAGTCCTAGTTAGTTTACAAGGGAGTTAGTGAGGATTGTTTTATGTTTCAGTTTGGTTACCATAGTGTATTGTTAAGTAAGAGGAAATAGGTTGTTCCTGGGGTTAAAGATTACCCAACGAAAGGAATTGCCTATACATAGAATATGTATGGTCTTAAAAAATTGAGCTAGGAAGGTGTGTGAATAGGATGAATCTCACTCGAAGTAATTGGGTGATGAATACTTTGGCCAAAGTAGTGTAAGTTGCCACTGTTTACACTGTCAATTCACTGTGATCTATTTATGCATTCTAGTCCAGGATTGTCATACTCGTAGGTAGAAGCTACCGTATGATTAAGTTATAGTTTGTAGGACACAACACCAGCTTGGGGAAGGCTATTATTATGGGGTTATACAACCAATCTCTTCGTCGAAGGGTAGGGTCATCTTACCTGATAGGTAGATGTGTGGGGACCAACAATAAGTTCGTGTACTACAACAAATCCTTGTGATTTGCTCCATTTTTTGCTTCCACCCAATGTTTTAATATATTTTTTGCCAATTTTTTGAAAACGTCAGCGCTATTTATTGGGATGGCGCTATTTTTGGCATTCATTTGCGTCAATTAGGACAAGTCAGCGCTAATTTAGGCACTAATTTATATTAGAATTATCAACGCCTTTAGCACCGATATTGGCTTCGAGTGTGGTGCCGCTGTTAGCACCGCCTTTGGCTCTGAGTTTAGCTTCGAGTTTAGCACCACTTTTAGCCTCCTAACTTGAGCTTCAAGTTTAGCTTTGGGTTTAGCACCGATTTAGACACCCCTATGTCGAAGAGACTTATTTATATGTCTCATCGACGATGTAAAACAGTGAAATGTCAACAAGATACATGAATATCGAGGAGAGAATCACTTATGTCACATTGATAACGTATATCTACAAGTGCTCGGTGAAACACAACTCTTGGATATAACGAAGTAATGTCGATGAGACATTGAGACATTGGTAAGACAAATAAGATTATCTCATTGACACTCTTCAACTAATGATCAAAAGCATACACCGCTAGACTGTCGGGAGGGTGGAAAACATATGTGGTAGAGTGGTATACACTACAACCCCGTAGAAAGAAGCATTGAGCAAGGCGGTAGTGTGGTAAAAAACTAAAGAGAAGGGGCGAAACATCACCATACTACAGGGATAATCATGAGTCTCCCCGACATGGTAGAGTTACACCGATATATAAAGAAATATCGCCAAAGGAAAATATCAATGAGACAGTGGCATATCGACAAGAGATATTCAATTTTCTCATTGACACCGACAACCAACATCAGAGGAACATAAGATTTAATGTTGATGAGACATTGAGATATCGATAAGACAAAGAAGGTTGTCTCATCAACACTGTTTAGGTAATGATCAAAAGCATACATCGCTATATCGCTAGGAAAGTGAGCAACATATGCGGTAGAGTGGTATACACCGCAACCTCACAACAAGAATCCTCGAGAAAGACGGTAGTGTGGTAAAAAAAATAAGGGAAGGGAAAAACACCGCATTACCATAATGATAATCACAAGTGTCCCCGACATGGTAGAGTTACACGGATATATAAAGAAATACCGCTAAAGGAAAATATCGATGAGAAAGTGGCATATCGGCAAGAGATATTAACTTGTCTCATCGACACCGGAAACCAACATCAGAGGAACATGAGATCTAATGTTGATGTTACATTGAGATATTGGTAAGACAAAGAAGATTGTCTCATCGACACCCTTCAGGTAATGATCAAAAGCATACACCGCTATATCATCGGGAAGGTGAGCAACATATGTGGTAGAGCGGTATACACCGCAACCCTGCAACAAGAAGCCTTGAGCAAGATGGTAGTGCGGTAAACAACAAAAGGGAAGGAAAAAATACCTCCATACCGCATAGGGTATAATAAGAGATGGTGGTAGTATGGTAATCATGGCAGAAAATCACATCAGTCACAATCCATTTGAATTAAGACTATAGCCCGCCAAAATACTCTAAAAATCTAATTTAAACATACTCTAAAAATTTCGTCGAAATCTTATTTTCAAGCATAGCCCGCCAAAATGGAGTTTTCATTTTAATAAACATACAATAAAACCTTTGTTGAAACCTTATTTTCAAGCGTAGCCCACCAAAATGGAGAAGTGTTTCAGTAAAGAATGACAAAGAATTGTAAGGAGATGTGTATGATAGGAGGCATATGATTCATTGTTGTTTATCAATTCCAGCTTTAATCAACAAGGGTTACAATGTTCATGCTACTATTTGTAATCCAGGTATTTAATTGACATATGTTTGCATAATCTCAAATTCCTTCAAATGATTTTGAAGTATTAATGTATCCTATATAGGGTTTAGAATGACTTCTTTTAATTTACAAAAATAAATCAGATGCTTTTGAAGTATCGATGTGTCCTATATAGGGTTTAGAATAATTTCTTTTAATTTAAAAATTAAATAAATGATGTATTTTCTTGTGATTAGATAATGTGGAGATCTCCTAAATATTCCCTAGCACATTTTCCTCTTTCACACTGTGTTCATTACTTGAGCTGCTAGTGTTTTGCATTTTACATCTTTAATATCTTCACGATAGTGGCTTTTAAATAGATCTCAGTCTTTGCTTTAATCTTTATCATGGTAACCCTTGAGTTCCCTAATCCACCTTCAATCTCTTATAAGAACATTGTCTTAAGCTAGACTACATAGTATGCATATAAAGCAAGTCCTTTATACCTGCCATTGTTCTAAACCACCACTCATTGCCTTGCTTAAAATGTTGCCTCCATAAGCACAATACCATGTTTTAAAATCATGGTTGCCAGTGATTGACCATTAAGGTCATTGCTTTCATCAAGATACAATGAGATTTTTGTCTTCAAACTTAAGGCATTATGCAAGATAACATTGTGAATTGTTTGTTGTGTACAATTTGATTTTATTGCACATTTACTGCTTTGCTAACTCCCTTTAATACTGGATATTGTACCATCAACTGCAATCTCAAACAACTCAATCAATGTCACTATAAGATTCCTTTCATGAGCATCCTTGTATAAAATCAAACTATGCCCTATAGACTGCCTACTTACTTACTAATATAGGGGACTCATTGTTTCATGGTATTTTGAGTTTTATTTAGAAGGGGTTAACATGTGGCATTTTTATGTGCAGGAAGAATAGATTGTGATGCAATGTTCGGGTATGGACGGTTCAGGAAAATTTGGATTTTTATCAGTGTCATAACCAGGTTGGATTGTAGCTTGAGTCGATGTGAAACATTTCCGAGTGTTCTCTTTAATCTTGCTCTTTTCGCCCTGGCATGGTTTAAAGGATGGTTTGGATCATCCCGTCCAAATCTTAATAACCCAGTTGGATCTTCGGTATTAGTATGTGTTTCATAAAAATATTCTACCTATCAACAAACACAAGCATTATTTAATGTTTGGCAACAATTGGAATGGACCTATCTTTTTAAGTTTCTATGTTATGTTAATTATGCTATAATTAAGAAACGATGTAACTTTTGTGAATGGACCTGAAGCTTGTTGCTTCCCATCAGGAAACCAAGGTCCGATTTTGATCTTCATATCATCATCATTTCAATCCATTAGAATAGATACTATACTATCTCATCCACTTATTCATATCAAAAGAACTCATGTTATGTATGTTTATATTTGAGCAATATAATGGAGTAGATACATTATAACTCGTAATCCATCTTCAGTGTTCAATTGTTGTGTTGATTTTCATGCTTATTTATTGCTTTGGTGTCTCCAAAGTGGTTTTTTCAAGTTGTTTAAATCTGCAAGTTTTATCAGGTCACATTTGTTGTTGCTATTTGGTCCAATTTGAGGTGCAATTGTAAGGATTTGTCTTTTTAATTATACTTTCTGACATTTGTCTTGATACAAATTATTACTTTATAATTATGGTATTTCTTTTCTTCTAATGTTTTCAACCCTCATTTCAGAGAAGAGCTTCGAAGATGGTTCCTTCAAATGGAGACTACACTTTTCCGCTATAAGTTCCATCTAGAAACACCAGAAGCTCAAGTACTATCATACTTAGGTAAAACAAAGTTTGAGGTTACCTTTTTCTCCTTGATACAAAATGTTGTCCTTTAATCCCTCTTTATAAGCAATATTCACTATTATGGACTTCATCATTGTACCTTTCATGCATTCGATTTAATTTTTTATGTGGAAAAATGTTGTCTCTGTCTTTGCAAGTGATGACTATTGTGTAAGATTTTAATCTACATGACTTCCCTCATGTTCAATTATTGTGATTGTTATGATGCTTGGGACTGCTTACTTTTAACCATACTATTAATGAAAACTATCTTGGAATCCTTGATGATCAGTTTTGTCAGAATCATGGCTATGTTGATAAATTTCTTGTTTTCCTGGACATCTATGGTAAGAAATTTATTTTAATGCACATGATGATCAAATTATATGTTTATAGATGTATGCACATATTTTGATTGGTGATCCTTCATTGCTCTAACAACACTCTTCTCACTCAAATACAAGAAACCTAGGAGCAACAAGGAAGACATCAACTTGGAGGCTTAGACAAGTGGGAAGACTAAAGATGATGCAGAACAAAGCAACCGAGATTCATCATTGAGGCAATGACGGGTCCCCTTTCTCTTATGTGCATTTTTCTCTTTTGTATCTATAAATGTATAGTTTTTCAATTGTATGCATTTAGATAGTCAGTTCTACGGCTTGTGTGGAACAACATACATTTACATTATCAATAAAGACTACATTTTTGAAAGGATTGTGCAATATTTCCTATATTATATGCATCTGCATAATTGCAATCTAGTAATACAATCTTCTAATTTTGTTTATGCACATGAATGTAATGTAGCATAAATAAAAATGTACCTTACTCTTCATTTGAAAATCACAAAATGAATGGAAGAAGCATCCAAGTAATCCTAATTTTTTTTGCCAACAATTTATCCAAGCAATCTAAGCAATAATAAAAAGGAGGAATTGATGCTTAAAATTTGTAGGGGGTGATTAGGAAAAGTAAAGTATTGTCTATGTAGGAAATACATTCCACCATTAACTGATTTGACTACATTTATTAATTAATTGAAAATAAAAAGTGAATGCACTTTTTATTTTCAATTAATTAATAAATACAGTCAAATCAAAAATTTGTTGCCTGCATAGACATTACCGAAGCAGATACTCTATTGAAATGGGCTCTATCTTTTGCAGAGGTGGATGAAATAAGAATAGAAGATTTTAGTGGAATTCATTTGGAGGAAATTTTTGCGTTGTAATTAATGTAGGAAGGAGTTAACACTAGCAAGTAGAGGAATGCGTTTTAAATTCCCGAAGGACTTGAAGCATTGATGAAGGTATTGTTGGCGACGTTGGATGCACGTTCAAAATTAATGGTGAGGGCTGACAATATGATGTGTTTTGAAGACATATAAGGCATTTTGTCTGATGCTTCTCATTTTGCGGTGGAAACGAATGTAACAGGTCTGTGGTGTGAGGCAGTTTGGAAGCTAGCATACTAGAGAAGAAATGGAGGCCAATTTCACTCTACGTTCGAGGAGAAAATTGGACCCTTTTGTTGGCAAAGCAACTATGAAGAGGCTGAGAGGATTGTTCCTCTGCAACGATGTGAAGGTGGTGCAATTTGTGCAAAAAATCTTGGGTACTGGCTTTGAAGATTTAACACACAAATATCATACTAATATGGATATTTACTCACTGATCATGGCATGGTGGCTAGACTTAGGAGAGTCAATGGAGGAAGTGAGGAAAGTAATGAAGGCGTTGGTACACAAGGATTTCTTAGTGAATATGGAAAGTATCCTAGAATGGTCTATACTAGGAGAAGGATTTGATGTGAGTGAAGGCATGGAAGATCATGTGGAACTTGAAGTAGCAGAGATAAACCGTCCCTTCATTAGGTGGCCATAAGGAATCACCAAAGCTATGTGGAGAGGAGTGGAGCTAGGATGGAAAGCCCTGAAACTTTGTGTAGAAATAATGGAGGTCGATATGGTCATTGAGGGACTCAAAGATTTTGCTAGAGAGGAGCTACGAGAGAAGAAAGGTTTGTGCCCAAGGAAGAAGATGAAGCCAATCAAGGAAATATGCCCAATGCAACTGGGTAGCACGTCAGACACTTCCGTGTAAACTGAACCTCATTTTTGGTTAAAATACAGTTTATATCTTAGTTTTTGTTGTATGTTTTCTGGGGTCAAGCCTTGTTTTTTATTTGAAAATGTAAATAGTATGGGGTATGGGTAATAGTAGATAGGGTTATTTATAGGTGGATTCAGTATTTTTTTTTTTGGATTTTTGGGAACTGTGGTGGTTAAATAGACATATTTTAGAAGCTGGTGGATGGAATTAATTTTTGAAGTTGATATAAATTATGCATTATTATTAATAAAATCAAATATTATCATCGGTAAAAAAAAACACAATAGCTTGCATGTTAAATTTCAAATATTTTCTTTGCATTTTTTTGTATATATTATTTTCTCAGTGCATCATTATGTAACAACAATTTCACTTTTGAGATATACAATAAAAATAAATGAAAGCACATGTTTTATTTGTCAAGGTAAATGTGTGGTGAATACCCTATGTCTTTCAGATAAGTGTGCAAGTGAAATAAGACATAACTGACTGAATCTGATTTTCTACTGTACAATTGTTTTTTTATGTGATTTTTACTTTTTGCATGTGGATTACCCTCAAAAAGAGACTACTTATCTTTTCTTAAATGAAGCCTTTACATTTCCTGTCTATGAAAGAAATTTACTACTTGACAACAGGTTTGTGAACTTCATACAAATTAAAATTGGTGTAAAAGGCCATCCCCACAAATGTTGTTTGGTCTAAAATTATAATGGAAAATAAAAAAGATTGCTAGAAGAATAAAGTAGGTTTTCAATTGTCCAAGTACAACATAATATTACTGAAGCATTTCAAAGTTTAGGCCATAAGAATCATCCTTGTTTAAACATGGATTGCAAATAATTCTGAAAATTTAGAAGTCTTGGTCATTAACATTATTGTCTGCTACAATGTCTATCCACTTTCCTCTAACCGATTTAGTATTTCTATGTCATCCACGTCCTCTCTCCATGGCCTCCTCTATGAATAAAAATGTTGCCACAAAAGCTTTCACCACACTACCATCGAGAAGGAAGAAGCAACTTGTGGGACCATGGTAAAAACCACTCTACTGTACCGAGCTGATGAAGGAGTCGTAGGACAACCATGGTTGCTGCACTACTGCACACCATTGGTAGAAGACTTGCAAGAGTCACCACAACATTGCCATGAACAAAAGGAAGAATCGCGTGCTACCACAGAAGTTCGATGCATGTAGGAAGTCCGATGAGGAGAGTACACAAGTATTCAAATTTTCTCATAAGATTATATCAAATTTATTAAACGATATTTAAATTTTATTTTTGCATAGTTAAATTGAATTAGTATATTTTTAGGACAAGACTCTCTTACTCTCTTGACAAATCCTTAAGGAGGAGGAGTAGCAGGAGGACGAGGATATGTTTATGCCTTAGTGTTTCATGGATTTGATGGAATTGTGATTGATTTCCGTTGCAGCGGATCAATAGAGGTTCAAATTTTTTTTGAACAATGGATTTTTATGCTTCAAAACAAGGTTTGTGGTGCTCATCTTGGTTCACAATTGACTTTTGTTTTTTATTTTATTTTGTATTATATTTCAATGCCCTCTATTTATTTGTGGAAAGGGTTGAGTGCAGAGGCTAGTCTATTTAAGCCTTGAAAGGCCTTGCATGTATATATTTTAAATTGATGCTACTTTTTAATAAAGCTTTAGTAATAGTTGGGGTTTCAATGAAAGCATTTATTTTTAATCTTCTATTAAGCTTGTGAGGATCTATTAAAGAAAGAAAAAATGCGAGACAAGGTAGTGAAAATGAAATAAGCTCCGCGAGTCTCGATCTCTTGACCTCTGGACACAAATATGT
This sequence comes from Sequoiadendron giganteum, assembly GCA_007115665.2. Taxonomy (NCBI): domain Eukaryota; kingdom Viridiplantae; phylum Streptophyta; class Pinopsida; order Cupressales; family Cupressaceae; genus Sequoiadendron; species Sequoiadendron giganteum. The sequence goes on from CM021108.1 coordinate 93,265,611, forward strand.
GGTTGAATAATTTTGTTCCATAAGCTTCAATTTTATGTGATTCTTTTTTTATTTTTCTTCTTGGGTTTTAGAGGAGCTTGATCTTAATTTTGGTGTTTGAGTATTTTTTGTTTTTATTGGGTTTGTTTTTTTGGGTTTTGAATTTATATCCATTTTGACTATTGAGAATTTGGGGTTTTGTTTGTGAAGGATTCATTCTTTTTGTGATTCTAAGGGAAGGAGGAGGAGAGGGTTGTAGAAACAAGAAACCTAGAATAATTCTAATGAATATGATATATTTTTTTTTGCAAGAGCAGCTTGAGGTGAGACTAGTGGTCATATAAATGAAGAGAGGAAGGGAGACCTACATGGGGGGTGCTCAAGTGAAGTGCCATTCTACATCTAGAGGCAAATAGTAAGTTCTTGTTGTTATCCTTTTTAATTCAAAGCTAATTGTTTTATCATTGTATATTTTTGAGAAAACTATTAAAGGAATTTAATCCCTGGTTACTATGTATGCTTGTATTTTAGTGGGGAGACTATATCTCTATTTTGTTTTTTGAATGCCTTAAAATGAGTGCATACATTATGGATACCATGATCTTATGTGGGATATAATCAGTCCGCAATTTTAGCATCTTTCCTTTTTTACATGTTTTATGTTTCTGCAGTCCATGATTATGTAATCTAATCTTTTAGATGAGGTTGCTCCCATAGCTCTCTTACATGTTTTAAATTTTTGTAGTCTTGTCCCTCTCTTTTTTTTCTTCCTCAATTTCATCAATATCATACATTGCCCTTCTTGCACCTCCTAAATTTTGGACCACATCCATTACCTCCACATAAAACTAGACATCCTTGGTATTCTTGGTTCCCATGCCATGATATGGTTATGCAAATGAAAATGAAGAAAAGTAATCATCTCCTTCTCTGCTGGCTGGAAGAATGCATGCTTAATGTTTTGATATGTGATATCAGATCTCTCTTCTTCTCTCATGGTTGAATATCGAAATCCATTATGATGGGCCTCCAGAGTTCTAGTCATCTTTCTTCCTCTTCCACCAAATGATGGCTTGGTCCACACGTCTGATAGCCTAATTGGATTTGTTTTTGAAAGCTGAAGTTTCTCTTGAGTCACTAGTGTAGCTCTCTCTGCCTTTTCAGACTCTTTTATTGCTATACATCATCTCTGGGATTTAATCATTTGTACCACGTGGTTAATGTGCTTTGAATCCTTTCATCTAAATGAAGTTTCCTTAAAATTGGCCACCAGTTCAAGTTCATTTTGCTTTCATAATACTTTATATCCATGGATTTCAACCATTCCTTGATGCCACCAAATGAAGATTGAGGAATGATGTACATTTGGAGTACATCCCACTTGAAGTCTTTGAAAACAATAGCCATATCAAATGCCTTTTGCCCAATATCCTACTCTATGAAGGTTAAAAATTTTCAATCTCACCAATAGCGATTAGTAAGAAAGGTAATTCCACCAATTCTACCAAACAATTTACCGTAGGAACAATAAAAGCAGAGGCTTTGAAAGGAACTCCATGAAAACCAAGATCTCTAAATGGTATATCAAACTCTAGTTAAAAATCTTTTAGATGAGGCTACTCCCATACCTCTCTTACTCGCTTGACAAATCCTTAAGGAGGAGGAGCAGCAGGAGGACAAGGATATGTTTATGCCTTAGTATTTCATGTATTGATGGAATTGTGATTGATTTTTGTTGCAACGGATTGGTGGAGGTTCAATTTTTTTTTTAACAACGGATTTTTGTACTTCAAAACAAGGTTTGTGGTGCTCATCTTGGTTCACAATTTACTTTTGTTTTTTATTTTATTTTGTATTATATTGCAATGCCCTTTGTTTGTTTGTGGAAAGTGTTTAGTGTAGAGGCTAGTCTATTTAAGCCCTAAAAGGCCTTGCATGTATATGTTTTAAATTGATGATCCTTTTTAAGAAGGCTTTAGTAATAGTTGGGGTTTCAATGAAAGCATTTATTTTTAATCTGCCATTAAACTTGCAAGGATCTGTTAAAGAAAGAAAGAAATGCAAGACAAGGTAGTGAAAATGAAATATGCTCCGCGAGTCTCAATATCTTGACCTCTAGACACAAATATGTGGTTGAATACTTTTGTTCCAGAAGCTTCAATTTTATGTGATTCTTTTTTTCCTTTTCTTCTTGGGTTTTAGAGGAGCCTGATCTTAATTTTGGTGTTTTAGTATTTTGTGTTTTTATTGGGTTTGTTTTTTTGGTTTCGAATTTATATCCATTTTGACTATTGAGAATTTGGGATTTTTTCTGTGAAGGATTCATGATTTTTGTGATTATAAGGGAAAGAGGAGGAGGGGTTTGTAGAGACAAGAAACCTAGACTAATTGTAATGAATATGATATATTTTTGTTTTTGCAAGAATAACTTGAGGTGAGACTAGTGGTCATATAAATGAAGAGAGGAAGGGAGGAGAGCTACATGAGGGGTGCTCAAGTGAAGCACCCTTCTACATCTAGAGGCAATCACAAGTTCTTATCCTTATCCTTGTTAATTCAAAGCTAATTATTTTATCATCATATGTTTTTGAGAAAATTGTTAAAGGAATTTAATCCCTGGTTACTATGTATGCTTATATTTTAGTGGGGAGACTATATCTCTTTTTTTTTTTTTTTTGAATGCCTTAAAATGAATGTGTGTGTTATGGATAGCATGACCTTATTTGTGGGATATAATCAACGTGTAGTTTTAGCATCTTTCCTTTTTTACATGTTTTGTGTTTATGCAGTCCATGATTATGTAATCTAATCTTTTAGATGAGCCTACTCCCATAACTCTCTTACATGTTTTTTGTTTCTACAGTCGTGTCCCTCTCTTGTTGTTCTTCCTCAATTTCATTAGGATCATACATTAACCTTCTTGCCCCTCCTAAATTTTGGAACACATCCATTACCTCCACATAAAAATGGACATCCTTGGTCTTCTTGGTTCCCACACCATGATATGGTTATACAAATGAAAATGAAGCAAAGTAATCATCTCCTTCTCCGCTGGCTAGAAGAATGCATGCTTAATGTTTTGATACGTGATATCAAGTCTCTCTTCTACTCTCATGGTTGAATTATGAAATCCATTATGGTGGGCCTCTAGAGTTACAGTCATCTTTCTTCCTCTTCCACCAAATGCTGGTGTGATCCACAAGTCTGCCAGTATAATTGGCTTTGTTTTTGAAAACTGAAGTTTCTCCTGACTCACCAGTATTAGCTGTAACTTTTTTTAAATTTAAATATGGTACGTACACTTTGATATGATTTAATATGATTATGGTTTCATCTCATATGCTGTAATATTAGATATATAACAGAAAAATAAATTATTGCATGAAATAAATAATAACTTTTCATTTTAAATGTTTCTTTTTTTTGTAGAACACAGGTCTTCCAGAAGATCAAGATGATCGTCAACATGATATAGATCCACAAAATATTGGTTTTACTGGTACAAATCACATGGCAACAGATGATGATGACGTAGATACCAAAGACATCTAGGTCGATAACAATGATGATGATGAGACAATTGGTGATAGTAACCAATGACATTCATGATCATATAAACTACATCATGGATCATTTATGATATATCATTATGATGACTCTTTTCATGGTTACTATCACATGTATCATTTTCACGGCCTACAGTATTATATTTTTGAGTTGTATCATATTGACATGTATCATTTTAACTATATCATTTGGACATGTATCATCTTGACTTATATCAATTTGAGTTACATAATTTATCAATTTTATTTATATCATTTGTACATGTATCATTTTCACTTATGTTGACTGTTGGACACGTATCATTTTGACATATTTTTGATGTACTAGCATATTTGAATTTCACTTGTTTTAGTTATATCTAATGATCTTATCAGTATTGACTTGTCAATTTATATATATTAAAAGTGGTCGATGATTTTTGGATGGATATTTATTAAGTATGATGATTTTAATTTACTGCTCAGGATGGATGTTGTCAAATTCAATTAAATTATAAATATTTGACTCACTTGTTTTAATTATAAATGATGATCATGTTACAATAATTATATTGTTATTTAATCAAATGAGTTAAATAATTAAATTACTTACTCTATAGTCATATGAGTTAAATAATTAAATTACTTACTCTATAATCATATGAGTTATTTAAGAAGCACAATATATTTAACTAATCAAATTGAAATAAAACATATTAAATTAATAAATGGAGGAAAAACAAGAAGCATTTTTAGAAGAAAAAAAGGAAGCAACAATGGAAGCCAAACTAGAAGCAATCTTGAAAGAAAAATTGGAAGCAAAAAAAAAGCAAACCTTGAAGCAAAACTGGAAGCAAAACAAGAAGAAAAACCGGAAGCAAACTTGGAAGCAAAACCGGAAGCAAACCTGGAAGCAAAATCAAAAGAAAAACTGGAAGCAAAAAAAGAAGCAAACTTGGAAACAAAACTAGAAGCAAAGCTAGAAGAAAAACTAGAAGCAAAATTAGAAGCAAACCTAGAAGCAAACTTGGAAGCAAACCCAAAAGAAAAATTGGAAGCAAAACCAGAAGCAAAACTGAAAGAAAAACCAAAAGAAAAACTGGAAGCAAAATTGGAAGCAAACCTAGAGGCAAAAATGGAAGAAAAATTGGAAGAAAACCTGGAGGCAAAACTGGAATCAAACATGGACGTCAAATTGGAAGAAAAACTAGAAGCAAAAAAGGGAGTAGACATGGAAGTAAAACCATAAGCCAAATTAGGTGCCCATTTCGGTGCAATTTCCAACGCTACTACCTAGTGCAATTTTAAGCGCCAATAGAGGCGCTACGATGTCCTAATGCTAAAGCCGACACTAAATATGGTGCTAAATCCGGAAAAAAACTCAGTGCAAAGTCCAACGCCAAGTTGGGTGCCAGCCAAATTATTCAATTCATGCACTCAAATACACTAAATTATGGCACAAAAGTTGGTGCTAATTGCCTATTGTGTTGTTGTGGTGGTTGGAGGGAAAGCGTTTGAGTGATGCTTCTCCTCATTAGTTGGCAACCAAATATTTGAAGGTGGAGAACTTGGACCATATGTATTTCTTGTGTTGTAAGCTTAAAGGAGCTATGTATGTACTTTATATTTGTTTGTTTGGAAAGATGTAAACTTGAATGTTGTACTTGAGTTTATTCTATATGAAATCACTATTATGAAAAGATTTTGTGAAATTACAATGGAATGCAATGGAAGTTTGAAATGGGGTTTATTTCTTATGTGCATG